>OV277874.1:27086424-28315590 GCA_922989275.2 Gari tellinella | reverse complement strand
CCATGGATGTTTCTGTTTTACTTTCGTCTTACTTTAAGTTTCCACTTGTCTTCAAAATTCTCTTTTAGCAACCACCAGCATAAAATTAGCTTAACATTGAACTAACCATACTTGTCAGAGACTTATACATATAGTTTTACCACTGTACACACCATAGAATTGTACAGCTGAACACAAATGCTTTCTCTTAGTACGTCGCCAGTCTTTCAGCGCCTTCAGCGCTTTGATTGAATATTTCGATCCCTGATCTTGATCTCAGCCTCTTTTTAAGTTTCAAAATATGCGTTTAATTTTTTTGAAAGTGCTCACGACTATACCTGTTGACCTACGGGTTTCATATTTGCAACACACTTACATTGTTATTTTTCCCAAAGAAACATACGCGTATTGCAAACAGTACACACCCAAATGAGACGCCGAGTAACTATGTATGGTTCGGTTATAGTCTGGCCTTCTCTTAGATTTTGTTATCGTCCATACTTTCAATAACTTGACATTTCCTATATGCCATCGTGTTGAAGTTGGTTCCCCTTAAAATATTAATGTCTTACCCACTGTACATATGGCGAATCAACCGATACTCCATTACCCCATAACCTGTCTTTATTATTGAAGACATGTGACCACTTTAAGCAGCCCTCAATGATGATGATTCATTGAATCATTTAGCAGTTTGGGATTAAACAAAAGTAAAGCAGAATGGCTGGTTCGTGGCGTGATCTCAGTTGATGGAATAGCTAGCGTTTGCCAGTCGAAATCGGCTATTGACACCTAGCGACGAGTATACTCATGTTCTACAGAGAGTCTACCTGTCTGAACAGTGAACACTTATATCAGAGTGCTCATTCTGGAGTTCTTTGATAAGAGTCTGCATTATTTGTCTTCAATTTGCAATATATATCTAAAAAGATCAAAGCAAATCTAATTAGTCAGAAATTCAATGTAAACTTAAAGTCTTTATTGGAAATGGAAATCGTGCATTTGAAGTCTCACTGCGCAATGAGATAAGCAGTAGAGTGTGTGACAAAGGAATGTGTCGTGTTTACGAGTGGCTTTAAATAAATATAGGATATAGTGATTATATGTGACAGTTCTGAGAACATTTTTATATGACAATAAATGGGAATATGTATACTGTGTGATGGAAATATGAAATCCGGAGGCGGTGAGACAAAAGTATGATTTATTGAGTAATATTGGAAAACAATAACAGTTGAATACATGTATAATAGTTTTGTGCTATAAATATACTTTACCTGGCTAAAGTATGGACAGGTAGAGACCACTTGTTTGACCACAGTAATTGTTACATATTGTTATGCAATACTGAGCGCATAGAAGTACAGCTTAAGGTATGCCTGCTACAGATTATTTTTTCTACGGAAGACCGATAGGGTCAACATAAAAATGGGAATAAACATTACAAGTTACAGACTGCGTGTTGGTTTGTTTAGAGGAGGAAACCATGTACACGATCCAAGAGTGATATGTACTGCTCATACTCCAGGGGATCCGATGTACACCTTAGATCCATGTTGACATGTTTTACTATCCTTGCAATTGCCCTAGCCAGCAAGTATGCATGGTGCACTGTGTCACTGTTATCCTCAGCTGATTTGTCTACATTTCTCGGTAAAGAAGCATGTGCACTTAGCTCCAACAACTTAGAACTACGCTATCCCCCAATATGCTCTACAACTGTGACTATGCCCTCTGAGATATACTACGGTGGTACAAGTTTGTCAACGCATATATACCTATTCATCGCAGAACGTTAATTGATACTTTCTTCAGACGTTGAACTTAATCCAGGGCCTTCATCTGAAATGGACCTCATTCTCAAAGCCATTGCAGACTCAAACGAGAAAAAGTCATCCGAAATTCGCCAAGTAAAGGACGAAATCATGTCCATAAAAACTGATGTGTCATCGGTAAAATCAGAATTAGGGGCAATCAAAGGCAATGTTGAAAGTATTAAATTAAAACAGAAAACGATTGACAGCAAACTTTTCGATATTGAAGAGCAACTTAATCGGGTTACATATACAAATGAAATGCTACGTAGTGATTTTGGAGAATTGACGTACAGTTACGAGCAGCAAACAGACTACCTTGTGTCTCTCGAGGAACAAATTGAAGGCATAGAAATTGAAAATCGGAAAAATAATGTGAGAGTTTTTGGAGTTCCTGAAACTGAAAACGAGTCTGTTGGTGACACTAGTAAAGCTGTTACAGAAAATGTTCTTCGTCCAGTCCTCAGTGAAAACTTACTAGATAGTTGTAGCTGTAGTGCTAGAAGGGTTGGAAAATTCGTGAAAGATAGGCCTAGATTGATACTGCTTAAATTTGCTACTTTTGACGATAAGCTTAAACTCCTACAAGGGCGCGATTCTCTACGCAATAAAGGAGTTCGACTTGCAAACGATCTCACTCCAAGGCAGAGAAAAACACTGAAAGAACTGGACGAAAAAGGCTATCGTGGCTATTTCAAAGGTAATAAACTGTTCAAAGTGCCGAAACAAATGCCTGACGAGATGGACACATAGAGAGTGTTCCGTACGGGTGTCCGTACTGTAGCACAAAGACAGCGCGAGAATGCAGCAAGAGGTCAAACGGATCCGAATACGCATCAAGATGTTTACTAGGTTTGTGGCCGAGGCCCATATGTGTCTAACAATAATATCTCATTCATTGAATGGAATATCGAGGGGTTAAGAAAAAAACTTGATGACAGTGAGTTCGTTTCATATTTATCTTCCTTTGATGTGATTGGTCTGACAGAGACTTGGGTTTTAGACCACTCCGATATTGATAACTTTTTTCAAGACTATACATGTTTCTTCTGTGCCGCCAAGAAATCCAGTAGAGGTGGTAGAAATTTGGGTGGTGTTGCTGTGTTTGTTAGAAATAGGCTAGTGGGATCTACAAAGCAGATTAATATCGATTTCAGGTTTGGGATAATGCTTATTTTTGACAAAAGGTTATTCGAAACAGATAAAGATTTATTCTATGTGTGCGTATACTTGCCACCTCAGAATTCGCCCTTCTATGATGGTGAATCTGGCGTTGACTGCTTAGAAAGTGATATAATTTCCTCTTTTCATGAATTCCATAAATGTGATGTTCTTATATGTGGTGACTTTAATGCAAGTACAGCTGAACTAGATGATACTCTAAGTATTGACAGTGACATTCCTGAATTTCAGGAGTATGGGTCAATTTTTACCAATACTATATCTATTCCTAGAGTTTCCAGTGATAAAGTAGTTAATAGATTTGGGAAGCAACTTTTAGAATTTTGTAAAAGCTATAACTTATTTATCTTAAACGGTCGGTTTGGTAACAGTTCTGGAGACTTTACGTTTATAGATGTTATTGGCTGCAGCGTCATTGATTACTTTATTGCATCTTGTAAACTGTTTGACTTGGTGAACACTTTTTATATTGATAATAGAACTGAATGTAAACACCTTCCTGTAACTCTGAGTATCGGTAGTGCATTGATGATACAGTTACAACATCTGAGAAAGCTGATGCTACCATTATTGATTATAAATTTTGTGATGGTGAAGAAGAAACTATTTTTTCAGCAAATTTAGCAGAAAAGATTATAAATGGTGAGTTCGGGTCTCTAAACGATAATCTTGATAATGATGACGTTTGTATTATAGAAATGAAACATTTTTTTTTTATTTTTATTTTTTTTCCCAATAATTTTATTCACATATATTACATCCATACATATTTTACCTTTAGTATAAGTAGAAAATACCAATACAACGTAATTTTCATGAAGAATCGTCAAAAACTAAATAATATTTCTAACATACAATTTTTCTATCGAATGTAAATATGAAAACATACATTTTTGTTGAGAAAATTGAAAATGGAATAAAAAAAAAATACTGAAAGAAACATGCATTTTTGCTAGGTTATTTTTATTACAGTACGTTTTATGTCTAAATGTAGTTTAATATAATATATTGTACAATTGCCCATGTAGAAGCTATATTTTCTGTATTACTACATTCTTGTTTTATATCCCATGCTAGTTTCAATGAGTTATTTAACCCGGTTATTGACGGAACGATTTTCTTTGTTTAACATAAAAATATATATCGGTTTATTTCTAAAAACAAAATGTCAAGTTTGAAGTCATTTTGATCGGTCCCCAAAAGTACATATAAACTATTTATTTTGAGGTGCGGGTTATATTTTACTAACCTATCTGAAATATGTGTTATTATAGGTTTCACTTTACAACATTCCCAAAACAAATGAACAAAAGTTTCTTCATGATTATGACAGAAAGTGCATAAATTAGTATCTTTGATTTTCATTTTAAATAATAATGTATTAGTAGGTAATATTCTATGTATAATTCTAGTTTGTAACCATTGCAAATAAGTATCTTTAGTACATTTAAATACATAGCTTTACTTATTCTTCCAATGTATAAGACCATTTTTGTATATTGACACCCATTTGGATTGCCTAGTAGGGGTATCATCGTTATTAGCAAGTACATTATATACAAATTTATTATCACATTTTCCGGTTAAAATGGGGTACATAGAAATGAAACATAGAAATGACAGAAGAGAGCAAATAATCAGTGAAACTAGCTAGCATTTAAGAAATGAAGTGATCAGTTCATTTCTTATATTTACAATATATTTGCTGTAATTTGTTACATTAAATAAACATTTTGTCAGTACCCATGTATGTTTAATCCATATTAGAGGTCCATAACACGAATAATGTGTACCCTATAAGGAACAGCCATGACCGATTTACTGAATCTGTGTACATTCGAAAGCAGAAAAAATAAGTTCCATTGTCAACAACCTGACAGTTTGGCGCGAAAAATGCCGATTTACGACGTCATTAGAAGTGACGTAATTTTTAAGTTGGATATAAATATATCGGGGTTTTACTGTCATAAAGAAACGCAGATATAGGCCGCTGTTTATAAGGTAGATTCTTATGTCAATTTTCTTGCAATTTATCTCATTTATAAAGAAGAATATTAGTCGGGAATCCACGTTTACACTAGTAGGAAGGCATAGATCGGTTAAGAACAAATTTTGAAAAATATCCGCCAAATGTTTGCTGCCCCAAGTTCCAAAGTTTAATTCGCCGAATGAAAACTGCATATGCCCCGCCTCCCCTTCGAAACTTTTTCACAAGTCCCGCCCTCTCGAAAATTGGTGTTTATATGAAATGAACACACTTTTTGTCAATGGAATTGAAGGAGGTGATTGTAAATATATACATAATCATTATATAAAGCAACTTTCAGGGTTCCAGAGGGAGTATGTTTGGGTCAATGTCAAGGTGTACACTAATAAGAGTCTGAGAGACAGGCTATGAGTTAAAGGGTAATACTCAACACAGGGCTTTTTACAGCCAGTTTTATAGCTGTTATTTGTCTATGTTCCACAATGGCAAAAAGTATCTTTTCCCCCCAATTTTCAGCAAAAAATTCCCAATTGGTAGAAAAAAAATGTCCTAAGCTATTTTTGTAAAGGCAGTGGCTAGACGTCCTGAACTGGACGGCTAGCCAACCCTCACAGAACGGGCTAGACGGCTATCCTACCCTGTGAGGGTAGGCTAGACGTCCGGAATAAATTTCTTTCAGGAAATATACTGCTTTATACGTCGTGGGTTAGTACCTGGCCAATATACGTCGAAAAAGGGAAGACCTGTCCATTACCGGATGGCTGTGAAATTCTAAGTCGGAGATATTTCTCTGACACTAAAGAAATCAATTAAAAATGGAAACATTCTAACGTGGACATTATGTACATGCTCGAAAGTGTTAATTAGTTTAGCGAAAACGTACAGGTATTCAATCATCAATTAAAAATGCCTGCGAGAGTGCGGTTCTCCTAGTACTAGGTGGGGAAAGAATACGGCAACAACAACAACAACAATGGCGGATGCGAACGTAGCTCATATAGTGACGGTGAATTAATTCCTAAAAGTACGACTTGTTTATGTTCTCACCGATTTTCTGACGTTTAAAATTGCATTTAAGGTTGCTTGCCATATATATCCAGGCACTAACTCACGTAAATTATGCAGTATAAGCTCTGACGAAAATCTATTCCGGACGTCTAGCCTACCCTCACAGGACAGGCTAGCCGTCCGGAACCGGACGGCTAGCCACTTCCTTTTGTAAAGCAGGGCACAAATCATGGACATATATATCAGGAACTTTAACTTCAACGAAACCGTGCTATGAATAAATTGTGACCCTGCATATTTTTAGTGTTCCTGGTAAACTAAATTGAATCAAATTATTTCATTTTAATTTTTACAAGCTGTACGAAAATTCTCAGTTCCATGGATATGGGTCATGTATATAGGCGGGAAAAAAAAGGTCTGTGACGGCAATACAAAATCTAGACTAGCAAGGCTCTGATAATAATAAATGGTATTATATTCCCTAATACCCTTCATTGACAATCTGAACCAACCATGACAACATTGCTGTCCAAGTCAAGCTCTAGCCCATTCAGTTATAAACATAAGGTGAAGGTGTGTTAGAACGGAGGATTCTGATTGGTCAATTTCTACCATGACCTTGACGTGAGCAGAGGCAATGATTTGAGCAATAAAAGTGGAAAGGACAATTTGAACGATTGAACAACTTCATGTTTGCAAATAAAACAAAGAATTTCTGCTTATCGGTTCAATTGTAAAACATAAATATTACTTGAACAACAAGCATTTACCTAAAGTCATGTGTTTTCGCGTCGACCGGCTTCGAGTACATCAACACATCATTAGGGGAAAAAGACGCAATTAGAAGTTGACAAGTAAACTTGCATTATCAGCAGTAGAGAATATTCCATATGGGAGATTTTGGATGGGAAAATGACTCTCTGGTGTTACGTGAATAAACGACATGTTAGCAAATATATCAGCAATCCAACAGCAAATCTCGAAAATTATTTGTCACGAAGGGTTATCTGTACTTCCGGTCACTTAATTGGACCACGGCTAAACCGCGGACAAAAGTACCGCAAATAATTATATATATGTACATTTCATACTGCAATATCATCTGCTTAAAATTGTCGTCTGCTATTTTTTCTCAAAGTCAAATTTTAGACATCTTGAAAGATGAAACAAAAAGACGAGTAACAATCAGTTTTAATCTAGATCTAAGGATATTAGTTTTTACTCCCCATACCAACTCCCTCCGAACACCACACACACTCTTTGTGTTCCATTTGGTGTTGTTGTAGAGAGGAAGAACTGTATCTTTATTAGTACTGATGGTTAACCCTTTCCTGATCAAAATATTGGGGAGATGTTTACCCCTTCACCGCCTTCTTGTCGTCTGCTTCAGTATATTGTTGTCTGCAAGACACCATTCAAAGTTAGATTTAAGGTTGTATCATTTTTTATATCGATAAGAGCGTCAAACAGTTTGGGTCCTGATCAGACGCCGCGTTACACCAAACTGTTTGCAAACGTGCTTTCAGGTATTCATTAGATATAGATCTATATACAATGACAACTAAGCCGAAAGCTTCATTTCATTCAAACATTATTTATTTTGAAGTATGATAATCTTCGGGCAGAAACACAGGGCTACCATTTCTCCTGACTTTTCCGAAATCTTTGGAATATTTTCTTAATTTCTCCGGACCTACGGATTTTTCAGAAATCTTCGGATTTCTGCTCTTACTTTTAAAATTTAGGAATTTTATACGTTTTTCACTTAGGAAACCTTTATTTGGGTGTCAAAGCATTACGTAAGGTCTGATCTGGATCCAAAAAAGGTACGATTCCTAAAATCGCGCTTGGAAATTTGGAAACCTTAGGATTTATGAGCAACTTAAACGCATGTACAGTGGAGAAAACATTCTTTCCCAGTAAACGCGTTTACACTAAAACTATTATTTCCTATGCAAACAGTTTGAAGCCAGATCATAAGCCGTGTAACCCTGCGTCTGACCAGGCTCCAATCTGTTTGCCACTCAGATTAAAACGAATAGTCAGAATTTTCAAAAATTGTCATTTTCTCCGTTTTATCCCAATACGTTTTGCGTTTCGTTTGCGTTTAAACGTAAAAAAAAATAACGTTTGTTCCACTGTAAACCAACCACAGTCTGCCGCGGCCTGATGACCGTGCCAATGACCTTTGGACCTGGGATGTTTGAGTTAAAGGAGATTCTAAATTCTGTAAAAACTCGGCTTCCTGGTTGACCGTTAGGCAACTAGTCTACGTACTTCCATGACGTCATCGATTTCAAGCAGTTGTCGTCTGCTTTTATTTATCACAAATTTGTTTTTTTAAGTACATGTATATGAAATAATTGTCAAACAGTTTGAATCCTGATCGGACGCCGCGCCACGCACTGTTTGCAAATAACTATATTATTTTACACTGCCTTAATTGAACTTTGAAACGATATTGCAGACAACAACATTAATGTAGACGACAATATGGAGGTGATGGGTTAAAAATCTCAAGATAAATTTGACAATGACAAAGTTAACTTAAACAGCTCGAGATAAGAATCATACCACATTCCCTACAAATCAAATTCATTAACGATTCGTTCGTCTAATAGTATGCTTAATATATTCCCCTTCAATAATATTATTGTATGTTGACATTTATTTCTTACGATGACTATGGACCGGGTGATATAATAATTTTCATATATAGACCAGTGCCTTGTCCTGACAAACTAAGATTTATCTAGAGGTCCAGATAAGAGGATTTAAACCGAACAAATCCAACTATTCTCACATATTTCAGAACCAAGTCCTTTGGTGTCATTACTCAATAGAATCGTCTCGAAGAGACGATTCTAATGAGTAGTGACATCAGAGGGTTTTATGTATGAATACAGATTTAATTTTTGAATTGCTCTCCTTATCTGTAGCTCTGGTTATCACCGTGTATAGCTATCCCCAGTCTATATATGCCCTTCAGTCAGTGGTGGGAATGTTTTACTAGTGGACACATGTTCAAGGAATAAACATGAGTAAGTGCATTCTACTTCAATGTAGATGTACAGTGGAGAAAACATCATGCTTTCCCGTTTAAACGAAACGAAACGCAAACGCAAAACACTAAAAAGTAGAAAAGTGCAACTTTTGGACTATTCTGATAATTCATGTTTATCTTGGTGGCAAACAGTTTGGAGCCTGATCAGACGCCGCGTTACTCGGCGTCTGGTCTGGATCACAACTGTTTGCATAATTACGTTTGTGTACTAGAGTCTGGCAGCGAAGGGTTTAAGGTGCGATTCCAAAAATCGCGCTTGAAAATTAGAAAATCTTAGGATGTTTATGAGCAAATTATGGTAGCCCTGGCTTAGGTTCCTTTGGTACAGTTGAGAAGGCGTTATTATTTCACGTTCAGCAAAACTAAATGCAAATGCAATATATTTAAATATATATATAGAAAAGAATGACTCTGATCAGACGCCGAGTCATCGAGGCCTGATCATAATCTAAACTGACAGGCAACGGTATATAGAGTATCTCTTTTATTTCCGTTGACCTTTTCTTGTTGATAAAAGATATGACTATCTATGGAATGAATTTGGTATATCCCGGTACCACCATTATTCGAACACCTAAGCATCAGCGAGTCAATTACAAATTTCTATGTGAATAAAAGTTATTTTTTACATAGATACTGGATACACTGGTTATTTTCAACTTATAATACGATGGGTAGGTTATTGCAAATAAAATCGGTTCTCTAACAATGTAAACAAAGCATAGTGGCCCGCTTACCTCATTCTCAGTGGGATGCCAACCTAAATTCGAACAGCAGGTTTGACACCACAAAATGTCTACTATATGTAGTCCAGGGTAAGTATTTGTTCATGAAATGTCAGACAAAACATAAAACAAGAGTCTGTAATCTCATTAAAAGTAAAATCAACTTGTTTTACATGTAATTTACAGTAGTTTAGACATAATGTATCAATTGTTAAAGCCGCATTGTGCTTTTGAGAAACCTGCATAAAACGGTTGTTTGGGGTCCCATTTGAACTACGTTGGACGTGATTCTTTCACAAAAACCGGTTTTATCTAAGCAATTCGCTTTTTAAATTTTATTTATAATATTTTTGTGCTAGCACCAATTAAAAAGCCTCCCTTGTGAATGGAAAGAAGGACAACTCTGTAAATACAGGGCTCCAGATAACGGAAGTATTTCGAAAACTTAAATCTTTATTTCTGCTTTTAAACCCAATGGTGTCATACTCATTAAAAGTGTCTCGAATAGACGGTTTAATCAGTAGTAACACCATAGCATTCGGTGCTGAAATGAGTGAGAAAATGTTAGATTGGTTCAGATTACTCTCGCTTACATGTTTAGCTGGAACATCTGGATAACCCTTATTCTGCTGCACAGACGTCTGCTTCGACATTGTCGTCTGCAAAATGTGTTCAGTTTAGATTTATGCATTGTTTTAATTAAACAAACCTTAAGACGAGTGTCAAATAGTTTGGATCCAGATGAGACGCCACGTTACGCGGCGTCTTTTTAGATTCAGATAGTTTGTAAACTCCGTAAAGTAGGCACAGGGTTAAACACTATGAGATTCAATAACAACGTGTACATATCTTTCACTGTGGGTAAACGGTCAAATAAACTATAGAGAATGTATACATTGAGCTTGCTGAAAATGACTGTTTCAGCCTTGTCCGCTCTCTAACTCAAACATTTCTTTTTGGATCTTCACCAAACTTGCTACAAATGTTTATTAGTATAGAATCTAGGTCAGGTTCAATAACTAGCAAAATCGCATAAGGCATGTCTGAGTTATTGCTGAAAAATGCTGAAACAGTCATTTTTTAATACATAAAGGGCAAAAACTCAGATATGCCACATGCAATTTTTGTAATAATCAAACTAAACCTAAATTTTATATACTTAAACATTTTCAGCAAGTTTAATGAATATCCGATAAAAACTGTATGTGTTAGAGTGCAAAAAGTGACTGAAACCGTCATTTTTCATTAATAAACAGGCAATAACTTAGATATACCTTATGCGCTTTTAGTAGTAATCATACTAAACCTTGATATTATATCAATAAATATTTTCAGCAAATTTGGTGAAGATCCAATAAAACGTATTTGTGTTAGAGAGCAAACCTTGCTGAAAACAGTCATTTTTTAATACATAAAGGGCAAAAACTTAGGTATGCCACATGCGATTTTAGTAATAATCAAACTAGACCTGAATTTTATATGAATAAATAATTTCAGCATGTTTGGTGAATATCCGATAAAAACTGTTTGTTTTAGAGTGCAAAAATGACTGAAACAGTCATTTTTTATAAATTAACAGGCAATAACTCAAAAACACCTTATGCGATTTTAGTAGTAATCAAACTAAACCTTGATTTCATATCAATGAACATTTTCAGCAAGTTTGTGGAAGATCGGATAAAAGATATTCGAGTTAGAGAGCGGACAAAACAGTGTGATAGTCTAACTGAATGATGGATCGACCGTCGAAGGTAATTGCGGTTGCACACGGTGATGTTGACTCCGGCTGTATCACGTGATACTAAGCCGTGTGGTAAGGTTTATGGCAGACGCTCTATTTTCGGTTTGTTATGATTTTAAATCGCCCTTTTTGGTGATTTAGGTCCGTCTTCATCATTTCATAGATCAGTTTGGCCCATTAGAATGTTCAAAGATTATTATTAACCGTTATTGTATTTCAGACATTATGAAAAGGTCTGAAAACACAATGGGACTTTAATGGCTACAGACAGTGCATTAGAAGGGGTCTCCATCTTGATGTGAAATTTCTTAAAGTTGTTGAATATATTTTTCTAAAACAAAACTAGTGTACTGGAACCTGTAAGATAAACAAATATTTTGTTTATTCCCTGTTACTTCTTATATGAAACACACTTAGGAAATAAAAAAAGTGAAAAAAGTGATAAAGACCCCTAGTTTGAGATTTGATCAAATTTAGTTGTCTGAACCCTCAATATAATTTATCCGGACCATTAGGGATGAGGTAAATATAAAGGTTTTGCATCCGATACACCATTGGTTATTTTTGTTGACAAAAAGGTAGTTTGTGGCATAATTATACATTGGGAAATTTGGGATTAGATGTAAATGCAATATTTATACTCAGAGAAGTTCAACAAATGCCCTTTTACCTGTTAACTGATCTTTTTTGCCGATTTTGAGTTCTTGACATTTCTACCTGTGTTACTGTCAAAATGTCGCGCGATTATGCAAATTTGTTTGTAACCATAGATGTCACGCGAAATGTTTCATGTGTTCGGTTTTTGGTTGTGTTCGAATAACGGTTGTAAAGGGATACATGTGTACATTCAAGTGTAAATCTTTTTTATTAAAGCTTTAGATTAATTATGAAACTTAGAAATGGTACTTAGGTTCCCAACTAGTGACATCCCCTATGTACACTGAATTTTAATTATTTATATTTGTATATTGTTTATGCTGTGCACGATAGTGAACCTTATACAGTTATAGTGATCAATAAAGTTTCAATAAAGTTGAAGTTTCAAAGTTCTTAACCCCTTCACTGCCTTACCCCGAATACGATGGTTATTTGCAAACAGTTTCAATCCTGGTCAGACTCCGCGTGACGCCTGATCAGGATCCAAACTTTTTGACACTCATTTCAATATTTCTTGAATCAAAATATTTAAACATTAAATTTCAGAAATAATAGCAGACGACAATTGTTTTAAATTGATGACGTCACGGCAGTGTAGGGATTAAATATAGGATATTACATGAGTGTTCATAATTTATTGGATTTATTAAACGAGTCGTTTTAGAAAACGATAAAAACGAGGCTTTGCCGAGTTTTTATCGTTTTCTAAAACGACGAGTTTGATAAATCCAATAAATTATTAACACGAATGTTATATTCTTTTTATAACATAACCTAGAAATGTTTTTTAACGCAGCCTTTGAGGTCAAGTGAATGCTAAGCGCGATATAAGTAGATCTATACAGGAAAAAAATTGTTCCAAATTAACCCCGTTCACTAGCATAATGTTTATGTTGTTATATGTATTAATAAACACTTTCATGTAGATCTAATATTGATTAATTACACCAAAAATCTATAAATTGAACCTACATGATGGAATGAAGACGTTGGAAATCGAACGCATAGAACGCATTTAAATGACGTCACAAGTAAACGACGTCGTGGCGTAGATCTACCTCATTTGCATAGTTATATAACTAGTTATGTATGACATTTAAACAACGGGTGTTATTCAACGCTCACGCCGTCTGTTATGTTATAAATGAAACATAATGCAAACGCGAATATTTACAATCGCCCCATTCAATTCCATTGACAAAAAGTGTGTTCATTTCATATAAATACCAATTTTCGAGAGGGCGGGACTTGTGGAAAAGTTTCGAAGGGGAAGCGGGGCATATGCAGTTTTCATTCGCGAATTAATCTTTGGAACTTTGGGCAGCAAACATTTGGCGGATTTTTTCAAAATTTGTCCTCAGCCGATCTATGCCTTCCTACAAGTGGAAACCATGATTCCCGGCTAATATTCTTCTTTATAAATGAGATAAATTGCAAGCAAATTGACATAAGAATCTACCTTATAAACAGCGGCCTATATCTGCGTTTTTGTATGACAATAATATCCTACTTTCAAATTACGTCACTTCTAATGACGTCATAAATCGGCATTTTTCGCGCCAAACTGTCAAGTCGTTGACAATTGAACTTATTTTTTCTGCTTTCGAATGTACACAGATTCAGTAACTCGGTCATGGCTGTTCCTTATAGGGTACACATTATTCGTGTTATCGACCTCTAATATGGATTAAACATACATGCGTACTGACAAAATGTTTATTTAATGTTAGAAATTACAGCAAATATATTGTAAATATAAGAAATGAACTGATTTTTTTCGGATTTCAAGCGAAATGAACGACAGAAAATTATCGGCAAATTTACCATGAATCGCTAACGCGATTCATGGTATTTGCCGAAATTTTCTGTCGTTCATTTCGCTTGAACGCCGAAAATAATCAGTTCATTTCTTAAGTAATTATTATTCTTTTTTTTTTTTTATTGTTTTTTAATTTAATGCGCGTTTGACTTTAGGAACATTGCTATGAGTGTCAAATAACGTAAGGCGTCGTCTGGTTAGGATCCATACTCTTTGAAAATGTTGGGCTTGGTGAGTTTGACGGCCTTGGCACAAAAAGAGTAAATTGTTCTTACGTGACCGCCACACCTCATTAATTCGAAATCTCAAAACCGAACGTTTTCATCTCTCAAAAATGAACAGTAACAGTTTATTTTCTATCAAGATCACTCTGTTTGTTTACGGCGTCTAATCACCATCAAATCTGTTTGCCTTTCGTGCGTGTATCAGAATGTCCTTAGTCAAATTCCAGAAGTTTTAATTGGGCATAAAATTACAGACGACACATTTTAGCAGACGACAATAGTGGTTGCTTCAGGTTTTAAATTATCCTGAGATTTTTACCCCTTCAACGTCATTGTCGTCTGTCTCAATCATGTTGTCTGCAATATCCTTTCAAAGTTAGATTTAATGCAGTTTGACTGACGAAATTTTGAAACGAGTCTCAAATAGTTTGGATCCTGATCAGACGCCGCGTCTCGCGGCGTCTGATCAGGAAACAAATTGTTTGCAAACGCGCCTTTTGACGTCATTTGTATTGGCAGGGTAAAAGAAAGATAGTGAAAGTGTTAAAATATTCGTGTAACGCAGACGCTTGTTTGTCAATGCACGCCTCTATTAACAAATATATCAGTTCGTTTCTATTGAGTTTTTCTGAGTTAAGATTAATTATTTTACATTATGCATGCTGGGTTATTTGTTCGTCTGTAACAATTATTCTCGTCTGCTACTGTTCTATAAATAGAATTTTCAACATATCTTTTCAAAACAGGGACAGAGTGTCAAACAGTTTGGATCTTGATGAGACGCCGCGTTACGCGGCGTCTCATTTGGACCCAAACTGTTTGCAAAGGTTAAAATGATTTCACCGATGGTAAAAGATGATAACAAAACGCGGCGGCGGACATTGAATGCTATTTTGTTGAGTTATATTAATTATTTAATAAATAAGTGCGTGGGCGGACATTGGTCAATAAATGGCAATCTCCGGGCGTTGCTTAAACGCTTTCAACGATACTTTATCAGAATTATAGTGATTTGTAGGCGAGAGGAATGGATTTAGATAGTGGGCGTGACTTAATCTGCTGCCATACACATATACAATAGCAATGTAATCTAAACAACCAAATAGACACGCACGCATTTTAACCCTTACATACACATTTAGCGGAGAAAACTGACAACTTTTTGACAAGTCTGTCTATTCATTTCAACATGAGTGGCAAACAGTTTGGAGGCTGATCAGAGGCCGGGTTACTCAGCGTCCGAACTGGCTACAAACTGTTTGCAATTGAAATGTGGTAATTAAAAATAGATATAGTAGAGTGTTAGGAGTAGAGTGAGTAGATAGAGTAGAGTGTTAGGAGTAGATAGAGTAGAGTGTTAGGAGTAGAGTGAGTAGATATAGTAGAGTGTTAGGAGTAGATAGAGTAGAGTGTTAGGAGTAGATAGAGTAGAGTGTTAGGAGTAGATAGAGTAGAGTGTTAGGAGTAGATAGAGTAGAGTGTTAGGAGTAGAGTGAGTAGATAGAGTAGAGTGTTAGGAGTAGATAGAGTAGAGTGTTAGGGAGTAGATAGAGTAGAGTGTTAGGAGTAGATAGAGTAGAGTGTTTAGAGTAGGGTAGGGTAGTGTTAATTAAGGTAGGGTTATTTCAAATGATGTTCATAGTGGGCGGAGTTATATGGATATTCAGTGGAAGAAGGGTTCAGTCATTTCACTGCCTTATCCCGACTAGATATACAATGGTTATTTGTAACGCGGCGTCTGAACTGGATCCAAATTATAGGCGTTATGTTTTCTTACTACATGTATCATGCTCAATTGTCGTCTGCTAATACAAATACTCCAAAAGACACTGTATACTTTGTAATTTGACTGAAAGCCTATGTATTTAAATCAGTTCACGAACAATAAGGCAATTATTTCAGATTTTGCGATGCGGCCGTTTAAAGTGGATGCTTTTTTTAAAAGAGAAAAGACGAAGTGTTAAACTCAAAGTTGCAAAGTAACTCTGAGAGTCAGACTATGTTCAGTTGGGAATTTATGTCGGTTTAGTTGTATTCTTGTGATAATTTATGTCAGTATCGTATGGACTTAAAACGGAGGATGCATGATTGAATGTACCCGATCCTAACGAGCAGTCGGCCATCTTATTTTCTGAAAAGCAAGACTCAGGGACCTAGCAGCCAATGAAAACAGTTGCAATTCTAAGTACCCACGTCTAGGCATCGGCACCCAATCAAAAGTAAGGATTTACTTTGCAATATAATAAGAAACGTTGTCCTATCCCTGAGTTAGGGCATATGCAAGGTCCATCAGGTCTTTTCTCCTAAAGCCCCGCGTGCAAGCATCATGGTGACTAAAAATATTATTAGACCTATCAGAGAAAATACACGAGTCCACTACTGTCGCCCCAAACGGAAATGACGTCATGCTCGCTGCAAACGAGCAGCACAACGACGTGCTGTCATGATATGTCTCACAAAGGGCCCCTAGCCCGGATGGGTGTCCGAGCTTGCCGGAGGCAAAACAATATGGCCTGTCTGCTGATACTGTACTGTGTTGCCGAACTAGATGCTGTTTGAAAACGACGTCGAGGTAACACATTCGTTTGTTGAACTGCTATTCTAGATATATGTGCACTGACTGTGGCGATCTGTCACTCCACTTGTATGTTGAAAACGTTTGAGCAACCGAATTATTGTGTTTCTTTGGTATCATAATGTCCTACTTACAATAGAGACGTTGTAGTAATGAACAAGCTCTAATACTCTAATTTGCCTATTTTCATTCAATGTCAGAAAGTTCGTTGATTACCGATGTGAAATAAAATGTGTTTTGTCTTCGTACATGGCATACGAATTACACTCATGCACATTCTCGATGGCATGTGCATTTTCCTTGAGCTGCACGTGCAAAACATGCAAAACTAGTAAACTAAAAACTTCTTCAAACTAAGTTATTTTATTATATTATCAATGGATGGCAAATATAGATAAGATATTATGTGCGAACTTTTAAATCGATGCGTCTTCTAGTCTATATTAATATATTTGAAAACTAAAAAGTGCACAGTTTCTTTTGGAATTGTGTATATAATTATAAATTGATTTTTATGGTTTTGAAACAGGCAAAACGTTAAAACACAAGTGTCAAACAGTTGTTTTGACTGAAGAAATGTCGATACGAGTGTCAAACTGTTTACAAAGTCGCCTTTTGGCACCATTGGAAGTGAAAGAGCTAACATATCATATTCTTTATCGTTTTATTAAAACAAAACTCGATCAAAATACTGTAATTCATTAAAATAGGAGTGGCAAGCAGTATGGAGGCTCACCAGGCGCCGAATTAATTTACAGCGCCCCCTCTCTACAATGAGACCCAATGGGAGACACAAATAGTGTGCGTGGTTCGGAGGGAGTCATTATAGTGTGTGGGGGAGGGGGGTATTGGCTTACATTTGCAAACAGCTTAAATCCAGACCAGACGCCGCGTAAAGATCAACTAGACAGAAGGTCTCTGAGAGCCGGATAACTTCCCAAGTCCAACATTAAATGCACATACATTGTATATTATTCTTGCGCAAAAAATTATTTCAGCGATTAAGAATACACAACTCATACGAGTAGAGCATGGGGCCCTTTAAAATTTCACACAATAGATACGCTGTTTTACGCATTTGATGTATTCGGCCACAGAAGAAAATTGTTATAACGTATACATTAATTGGCATTTAACATCATATTTTCTAGCCGATGGTAGCTTAAAGCAGGTTTAATGCAGAATAGCTGTACAACTGTGATACATTATTAGTGTTCTATATTTAGCTGTCACATGTCTCATGTTAATAGCATTTGCATATTCACACTCTCGGCATCTAAACTTCTCTTTAACCAGATCTAAAATCTCTATTCACCCTTCCTTTACTTTGTCGGATTTGCGATTGAATTAAGGCATCACTCTCGTCATTCAAAATAAACTATTCTCCTTACATATACAGTGACCCCTCTCTACAACGACACCCAATGGGAGACTAAGATTGTGTGCGTTGTTCGCAGGGAGTCGTTGTAGGGAGGGAAACTGGCTTACATTTGCAAACAGCTTAAATCCAGATCAGACGCCGCGTAACGCGGCGTCTGATCTGGATTCAAGCTGTTTGTCACTCGTCATTCAGATTTTTCTGTCAAAATGTCCATTATGTAACTTTGAGAAAAACAGCAGACGACAACTCTAAGCAGACGATATTACAGCAGTTATAGCGTTAGCAACATTGCTCTGTTTAGGGAAATGTAGCAATGGTAGTTGTAAGGAGGGAGTCGTTGTAGGGAGGACCATTGTAGGGAGGTAGTACTGTACCTTCCTATAGATATTATTGTAGCATAAGCACGTTTAACCCCTTACCCCATAGAAACGACTTTTAGCGTATTTAATTTATTTCTCCGCTGTAGAAAAAAAGTTCCAGTTTATACCCTCATGAACAATTACCATTACAAATATTTTATATAGCTAGCAGGTTTTATCTTAAAGCAGGCTAAAAGTAAAGCAGAATGTGCCTTAAGGCACATTCTGCTTTACTTTCAACCTGCTTTAAGTGGTTACCTGTCTTCAAAACTAGAAACAGGCTATGAGGTAAAGGGTTAAAAGGAAATAATAACATACCCACTTCCGGTTCAGACTTTGTAAGCCCAGTGCAACGTGACTTTTCGCATTTCTGTATTTCAGACGGGCGACAGAGTCCAATTTTATAAAGCGTTGAAGTTGAGTCTGAGATCGATCTCAAGTATTTGATTAGTCAGAGTTTAGCTTTTGCTCAAATCTGATCAATTGAATGCTTGAGAACGACATCATACTCAATATCAAATCTGCCGAATCAAATGCCTAAGAACTCAACTCAAACGCTCTTATATGACCTTGAAGCCAGATCTCCGTAATTTTCTAACTATTGGCGTTTGATTAGTTTAAACGACAAAGAATAACGGCTTCCGCAAATGTACTGTTTAATGCGACAAAATAGCAAATATGATATATCGCTTTTGTTGAATATTCTTATTTATCTTTATACTCGTCTATTTTGCACCGTTTTTCAATAAGTCAAAACAGTATCATATATAAGTATAGGTTAGACCATGGTTGAGCGCGAATAAACGATATAGTTCGAGGGGGCGTAGCCCCCGAGAACTTATCGTTTATTCACGCTCAGCCATTGGCTAACCTATTTGGCACTGGCTTGGGCTCGAGGAAAAACAAAAAGTAAACGTCATCAAACACGTAATTTGACGTCATCAAGCGCGTGCAGACTTTCCCTCCTTTCAATTCAATCTTTGCACACAACAGTGTTTACAAAACAATACAAAGATTGACCATGTCTTTTGGCATAGATTTTGAGGATTTATTTAAAGAAGATTTTACAGAAATTGATCTTGAGAGCATACCAACACAACAATTAATTTTTCAAAGAGAAAGTACTACTAGGCACGCCGAGCCTGTTTCGGAAGAACAGTTTAAAGCGAGAATAGCCGACCGGGTGCCTGCGAACACAAAAAAATCTACCTCCTGGAGTTTAAGTGTGTATGAGGACTGGGCAAAAAATAGAAATGCCCAAATGGAAACAATACTATCGGGAAGGAGTGTCCCTATGGATCCGCTGTGTGCGACTGATCAGGATTTAGATTTCTGGTTCAGCAGGTTTGTTATGGAGGTACGGAGAAAAGACTCAACGGACTACCCTCCAAACACGCTGTCACAGATAATGGCTGGTATTCAGAGACACATGCGTGACAATGGACGTATACTCAATTTATTTAAGAAAGAAGACCCAACGTTTCTGACTTGCAGAAAAAGCCTTGACACAAAAATGAAGGAGCTCACGGCCGCTGGCATTGGAATATTAAAGAAGCGTTCAGATCCAATAACTGAACAAGACGAGGACACGCTCTGGAGTGCTTTATTCAGTAAAAATACCGCAAAATCACTCAGTTATGCAGTGTTTTTTTATAACTGTAAGTTGTTTGGATTAAGAGGAATGGACGAGCATCGTGATCTTCAAGTTGATCAATTTGCTATTGGAAATGACTCCGTGGGAAAATACGTGTCGTTTTCAGGGCGTGTAACTAAAAACAATCAGGGAGGATTGGATAATCGGCGCGTTGAGCCAAAATTCATCAAACATTACGGTGATCCAACTAATCCCAGATGTGTCATTGAACTGTATCAAAAATACATCAGCAGTATTGGGACAGGTCCATTCTACCAGCGGCCTCTGGCAAACAGATCCATTAAAGACCCTCCGAAGTTCTCCTTGCAAGCCATTGGCACGAACACTTTATCTCAGTATATGAAACGTATGTTTGATGAAGCTGGAATAGACACCACCGGACGAAATATATCCAACCACTCGGGAAAAGTTACATGCTGCACAACTTTATTTAATGCAGGCTTTAACGAGAAATCGGTGAAAGGCAGAAGTGGTCATCGCAGCAATGCTGTCCAACTTTACGAAAGGGAATCTGCCCAAATGCTAAAAGACATTAGCAATACATTGCAGCCTCCAAAACCAAAGACATGCACGGTTGTCAAGGAAGAGCAGGAAAACAAGGACGCTTTACCTCAAACAAATATTTTGAAAATCATTGTGCCAGAAGCAATTCACATCTTAGAAATTGAAAAAGGGGGAAAAAAGATAAAGTTAGAAATTTAAAGGCAAGATTGATTCTTTTAACACTGTGTTCAGTGAAATATTCAACAGTAACTCTTATTTCAATACTGTCCGACTGAAATAAAAGTTACTGTTGAATGTTGATTCTATTTCAAATTTCAATCTAGATCCTTTAATACCTTTATGCGGTCTAATTGTGTATTATTTGTGGATAAAGATTATTTTCACTCATTAAAACTTGAAAATTTGTGTTATTTCTTTTGTCACTGTTCTCACAAATCCTAATTATTCATTGTTTACAGTAAAACCTATGTAAAACGAAAAAATAAATAACTTGTTTGCTTGAATGCAGTATAAAAGTAATACAGAAAGCTCAAAATAGGAGCTTTCTGCATAACTACTGCATTAAGCAGTCATCAGTGACCTGCTTTTAAAACGGAAATGTCGTTTCCTTTTAACTTGTCGTTTAACAACAGTTTGCTTAAATGTAGGATAAAAGTAATACAGAAAGCTCAAAATAGGAGCTTTCTACATAACTTTAATACTGCATTAAGCTGTCACCTGTATACATATAAAACTGAAATTTTATAATGACATTTCCCTTAAACTTCGTTAAACCTAAGTGTTACTGTAGTTCAGTGAAATCAGCTGTTTACGGCTACTATGCATATGGGCGATATCACGTGAGACATTACGTAGGTTGTGACGTCAAAAATGCGTAATGACGATTGGTCGACAGAACCATTGAATAAAGAAACAGCTTGTTAGTTATTTCATGGTTATTTCAAAAAGCGTCGAACTACATGATATATTCGACACTTTTTGAGCCATCTGATTGGCCGAGAGCACCAAGCCATGTGCTAAATATATTTCGCAATGGTCCGATCTATGTGTGTCTAACTGTGATGGTATAACCATGTATGTTCTTTTTGAAATGTAATGTCTTAAATATCATATAATTCCTTAATTGAATGACTTTGCATTATCTTAAAGCATTTATTTAATATTTTTCTGTATAACATGGTTACATTGGTTTATTCTATTTCCAGTGTGGAGTGGATTTTTATTAGCAGCGATTACTTCTATGCTGCTACATTTCGCAAGTACGATATTTCCTACAAGCATTAGCACCCTTAACCCATTACTCGACAAATACGCATTTACGCCTATGATTTATCCTTATCGGCGCTATTGATTCATTCATTCGTATATTTTCTTTCTTTGTTAAATTAATTTGTGCAGTTTAACTAAATTAGCATATGTGAGTATCAAACAGTTTGAATCCTAATCAGATGCCGCGGTACTGTTTGCATATGCATTATCTAGCTTGGCACGGACTGGGTTAACAAATGTGTGTCCCACCACAAGAACATATACTGGTTGTTTAGAAGGCGTTTGTCGTTCCTGATAAACGCATTTGTGATAAAACAATAATGTTCATTACAGACAATCAGATCAGATGCCGAGTACAGTGGAGAATCTGTTATTCTTTCCCGTTTAAACGCAAACGTACGCAAACGCAAAGCACTAAAACGTAGAAAAGAACAACTTTTGGACAATTCTGATAATTCTTGTTTATCTTGGTGGCAAACAGTTTGGAGCCTGATCAGACGCCGGGTTACCCGGCGTCTGATCTGGCTCCAAACTGTTTGCACTGCAAATAATGGTTTTAAATAGCGTAAACGCGTTTATTGGGAAATAATAACAGATTCTCCACTGTAACTCGGAGAGACAAAGGGAGACAAATATATAATTTTTGTTGGAAGTTTTTAATGTTGTACTTTCTGTTCAATCTGCTCTACGCACACACATGTTTAACCAATTACCCCATAATGTGCTTTTTACGCCTTTAATATATTCTTCTTTTGAAGATAATAACACCGCTTTACACATTCATGCATATGTTCCAAGATATTTTTATATCCTAGCAGATGGTGGCTTACAGCAGGCTAAAAGTAAAACATAACGCCTATTAAGACTTATTTTGCTTTACTTTTAAGTTTGAACCTGCTTTAAGCAGTCACATATCTTAAGGACTAGACACCGAATATATTGGGAAAAGTGTAAAAATTTGAAAACACGTCTCCATGTTCGAGATGGTGATTTCGAGGACATTTTGAGAAGGAGGGGTTTGGGCGGTTGAGCCTTCGGAATGCCCCGGAGTCAGCAATATGGTTTTGACATTGGAACTTTTTCTTTTCTTGTTATTGTAGATTGCAACCTAGTATGTTTGTTTGATCACTCAGTACCCGATCCATCCCAGGTGAACACTGTTGCTAGGTGTGGCCCTCACGAGGTGACGTAATCATTAATACATTCTATAAAATGTGACATCATACATAAACAATTTTTAGTCTTAAACTTAAAACACTGCAAAATACTAAGACACTGTCAGAAGAGTAGTTTCTTTTCTCTCGAAGACGCATAATTATGTTCAACCATATATATACAAAAATTTGAAAATATCAGCAAACAATTATCTACAGTAAAATCTCTCTAATACTGTTAAACCAGTTTTATTCACGAGAATATTATTTACGCGTTAATTCGCGAATGTGTCTAGTTTTAAAAATATGTGACTTCTTAAAGCAGGTTGAAAGTAAAGCAGAATGTGCCTTAAGGTACATTATGCTTTACTTTCAGCCTGCTTTAAGCTACCACCTGTCAGAAAAATTGTATGATATGTCGCAAATTAATATAAAATCGCATTACGCGAAATATTCCTGACGCGAAAATTATTTGTTTTACATTACGTCGTCTCCTCTGTATGTGCTTTGGAACAAAAGCCATATGCCATCTACTAACACAGACATTTGCTATGGAACAATAGATGACCTTATGTATTTAAATCAGTATGTGTAATGGAATTATATACCTGTTCACTATTTACACATGTATGTGCCATGAAATAATATATCACATGTTATTATGAGAATACAATATATCACATGCTATTTTATTTACACATCTATATGCTATGAAACAGAATATCATAATTATGCTACATATTTACACAAGTGTGTGCTATGGAATAATATATAACACGCTGTCTATTTTGACAGGTATGATATATGCAACAATATATCACATGCTGTCTGTTTACGCATGTGTGTGTGTGTTCCAGAATAATGTATAACATGCTATCTATTTTACACAGAATACATCACATGCAATCTATTTACACAGGTATGTTCTATGGAACAATATATTACATGCAATCTATTTTACACAGGTATGTTCTATGGAACAATATTTTACATGCAATCTATTTTACACAGGTATGTTCTATGGAACAATATATCACATGCTATTTATTATACACAGGTATGTGTTATAGAATAACCTATAACATGCTATCTATTTTTACACAGGTATGTTCTATGGAACAATACATCACATGCAATCTATTTTACACAGGTATGTTCTATGGAACAATATATCCTACCAAGTGGACAAGTACGTCACAATCTTCACTGTCGAGATAAAAAGGTAATTTCAGACTTCTTCAGATAACCAAAGCAATTTGCACAGTGTAATTCAGATCAACATTAATGTAAGTGACATGTGTACATTTTCCGGACATGTCTAAAAATGATATAATTATTAATAGAAATAAGATTTAGTTTCGGTTAAAAATGGGGATATGTTTTTTGATAGAGGCTTATAGTTACATTTACGGTTAGTTAGATTCAAGGTAAGGGTTTTGGAGAAGGATTGGATTCACATAATGGAACATAGTGACGAACATACTCGTCTTTTACAAACAGTGTACACGTGAATAGTAAACATATGTTTAAACTAAACTAATGTAGTTACATTTACGGTTAGTTCGATTCATGATAAGGGTTTTGGAGAAGGATTGGACATGTGAATACAGCGCTCCCTCTCTACAACAGCCCTCCCAACAACGACTTTCTCCTAACAACGAACCTTGCAGCAGTTCCCTAAACAGGACAGTTATGTCTAACGCTTTTACTGCTTTTATGTCGTCTCCTTAAAATTGTCGTCTGCTGTTTTTCTTAAAAGTATATATAAGTGGACATTTTGACAGAATAAATATAATTATGAGTGACAAACAGCTTGAATCCAGATCAGACGCCGCGTTACGCGGCGTTTGATCTTGATTCAAGCTGTTTGCAAATGTAAGCCTATTCTTGAGTTTCTACTCTATAACGACTCCCTCAGAACAACACACACTCACTGTGTCTCCCACTAGATGTCGTTGTAGAGATGTCCAGAGCGTTGTAGTAAACATTTACTATGCACATATATACTGTTCGATTGTTTTGACCTGTCAGAGTTATTTTTAGAACAGAATAGTTCATAATGGTAAATAGATAACAAGGTTACATCGGATCTATATATAGCCGTACACTTTCCAATTTGAGATAACATGATCCTCGTGCAGCACGAGACCCTTTCGCTAACTTTACTGATATTTTATCATTTCACAGGTCAGAAGAAAACACTAATACCTAGATCAGAGGGCTAATATGAGGAGCCATATCACTAGGGTCGAAACTGTTTTTCATTTAAACAAGGGCTTATATTCAAAGTCTTACATTATCTGCAAACAGTTAAGATTCAGATCAGGAAACCAAATATCACTTGAACTTAAAATGACAAATGTTATCTGTTTGCGCTCCATTATGACTCTCTTTTTCACCTTACCCAAGATATTTAATTATGTTATCAATGTTGTTTTAAACGACCACTCTGAAGTAGCATGCGTACCTACTAAGACAATTGACTGTTTAATACTGGGCATACACTATTCCCCAAAGCTTCCATAGAAGCCTAAAGTGTTATTTTATCCAAAACAAAAATATACAAACATGTATGTTAAATGCTGTGCGTGGGTCTGTTAAGGATATAAGTACATAGAGAACGATCGGCCATTCTCGTTATTTGTCGATCCGTTCCGAACGATGCTAAAGCAGAGTTCGGAACGCCCGTCAGTTAAAGAAAATGGCCGATCGCTGAACCAATTTTGGTCCGATTTCATTAGGGGTCCTGAACCTTATATACGTTGATTTTGTTAGCGCACTGTGTGTACTTGTCATGTTCTCTTCTTATCCAGCAATGTGGTTCCGTGTCATCTAGTATCAATACAGTGGTATGTAGTGAATGTTGCGACACAGACCTCTGCGCCGCGTCACTCTGCAAAAACCAAGGTAAAACAACTTACAATCTATATTTTATTAACCCTTTATTCCATAGACACTTTCTAGTATTGAAGATAGGTGACTACTTAAAGCAGGTTGAAAGTAAAGCAGAATGTGCATTAATGCTAACATTTGCTAGGATATGAATTAATATGCTTTACTGTATATGTTCATGAACTAATTAGAACTAATTTCTTCAGCGTGGGAATAATTTAAATGCATTTAAGGCGTTTTTATTGGGGAAAGGGTTAAGGCTATTACAATTGACGAGACTTAATTGTTAGGAAAGTATTACCTCTATCCATATATAACATGTGATAGTTATTATTACACATAAACATCATATTGCAGGTTTACCGAGTGGAAAAATATGTTTTCACTGTGATCACCCAGTGAAGACCCCACACAGCTGTGAACATATTAAAGTTTGCGGAGTTGATGAGGTGAGCTGACTATCTGCTGATCTAGTGCAAAACAGTTTTGCAACGAATTGTTATAAAACAACATTTTTACCCTTCACTGCCTTACCAAGAGTACATTTGTTATTTACAAACAGTTTGGACTCTTGGGTGGTTGAACTCGAGGGGAAGTATACAGTTGCATGAAAACAGAAACAACGAACCATATTAGACACATATAAATACGAAAGACTCAAGCAGGAAACGCAACACAAACAATACACCCACAATACACCTACCTCTCAAGCAGAACACACACACAGTCATACCATAACAAACACACAGAAGAACATAACATACTTTATTCAACTTGTACACACTCAGGTACCTCGTTAAAGTACATACAATCATACAATACAAAACATACATGGTCAATGTGGAACTCTAACAAAAGTTACTTGGAAATTACAAAGAAAGCACTGTAGGATGCACTGCACTGTATGGAGCACTGTGCATTCTACTTGTACTTTAATTATGTATTTTTCTGATATATAAATTTTTAACAAAGTTATTGTAAAATTTTACATTCTAGTGTAGGAGAATGAACTATGCAATTGTAATTAATGTGGATAAATACATCAATTAATAAATTCAAGGTTGTGACGTAAAGTTTCTGACTCATGAATTTGGCAATAAAGATACAAATGTACATACAAACACACATTCCTTAACCCTTTCCCATATAAGCACACTTTTAGTACATTCACGTTATTCTTCCGCAACACAAAATAGTTTCAATTCATACAGTCATGAACATATAGCATAGGATATGGTGGCTTAAGAGAAAGTTAAGACCAGCCGAAAGTAAATCAAAATAACACACACACGCAATCCCATTCCTTCATCCACACACTAAATAGAAAACAACACGCAAGACAAACTATATAGGAGCCCGCCTTGGTACGGTCAGCAGCAATCAAAACTTAATTATAATTCTAACACGACTCGAAACCTACGGCATATAGACAAAGAATACTGAGAAACATATATTACGTCGCGATAATGAACTGCACGCGCGGCGTTTCCATCCGCTGTCCCATTTGCCCCTTACGCGTAATACATAAAAAGTAATTTTACAATTAAAGTCGCGTTAGAATAAAAATTTGTTATGTCTTAATTCTAACACGTCTCGAAACCTATGTAATAGAGACAAAGAATAGCGAGAAACATATATAACGCCGAGATAATGAAATACACGCGCGGCGTTTCCATCCGCTGTTCCATTTAGCCCATACGCATAATACATAAATGGTATTTTTATAATAAAAGTCACGTTAGAATTAAAATAACAAATTCGTAGGTGTCCATTACCGTGCATTAGACCACAGTTAGTCGTTAAGATATGGGTAATTAGATCACTCGGCCTAAAGGCCTCGTGATCTAATGACTCCACATCTCAACTCCAAACTGTGATATAATGCACGGTAATGAACACCTACGAATTTGTTATTTCTTAAATTAACCATTAACAATCACTGGGGGTTAAACCTAGGTTAAGGGGCGCCCAACCTCACTTTTATCTCCTATATTTTTCTATGAAGACGAACAGTGTACATAAAATATAAACCCTGTTCCACAACCTTACAATCAAAAAGACCGCCAGCACAGTAAGTAAATACATGTACAATATCTAACAAAAATTCTATGACAAGATTATTAGTAATACGGGAAAGAATTAAACATTCAAGCCCGTGTTAACAATAACCCACTATTGCAACGGTCAAATAGTACTCAAGCGACTAGTCTGTAACCACGAGTAACTGTAGATGGGTTTAGCGTACGACAGAGAGGGAGAGAAAAAAACAAAGGACGAAAATCCGACATAACTCTCCCGGTTAAGGACGGCTTTAGAGATACATCATCATGTAGTGCTAAGCCCTGTCTGTCGTCGCACAACCAAAGAGGAAAGCATAGTTATCAATTGTAGATTGATCGATAACACAACGTGAAGTGTGCAGCAATATAACTGGATCATAATCTTTTTTTAGGAAAAATCTAATACGTTTCACAAATAGGTTTTGAAAATGCATATGTCCAAGAATCTTACGAAGTCTGTAAATCACATCACCATAAAACTCCGGATGTGAAATATCTTGCCGCAGAAAATACTTTAAGTTACATTTATACTTGTTAATGAGAGGAAGATTTCTATAAAAGAATTTAGAAATGTTTTACGAAGTTTATGAAATCTGTACCCCTGTTTAAGAAGCTATTCAGTAATATTTTTATTACGAATGTGGAAGTCCTCAACAGAGGTACAGGCCCTAGCAAAACGAATAAGTTGTGAAATATAAACCCCGTAAGATGTAGAACGGGGAACATCGTCATCTAGATGAGGTACCTTTAGTTATTATACACATGCATGTTTTTCTCTAAACTTCGACTTTAGAAACTCAAATACAGGTCACCTGTGATCGTGGGGATACTTTCAATATGTTACCATCTGACAACGGAATACATGTTTTAGTGGCACATCATCGCGAGAACAATTGAATGAATTGTTTAATAGCCCTTCGACACAATGTGGTCATTTAGAGCCGAATCGCGAGGACAAAATAAATCTACCTTGGATTCCTTGGAGACAATCCATCCTACATGAAACAAATATCATCGGTATAAAAATATTCTCAAGAGAAATCGCTGAATCTTTGTTATTTAGACTTTTCCCATCATCTTTTCTACAATTCAAGTAAGATAAAATAGACTGCAATATAACGCGTTAGCCCTTTACCTTATAGAAGCGCCTTTTAGCGCATTCCGTTTAATCCTCCGCGGAAGAAAATAATTCCAATATATACAGTCATTGATATATATCAGAGGGAATAGTTTCTTAATTCTAGCAGGTGGTACCTTAAAGCAGGCTGAACGTAAAGCAGAATGCGCCTTAGGGCGCATTCTGCTTTACATTCAACCTGCTTTAAGTAGTCGCCTATTTTCAAAACTAGAAACAGGTTATGGGGTAAAGGGTTAATGCACTTTTATTGCTCATGCTTTGCCTTCTCTGCACAGGTTCCAGCTCCACCGAGCTTTTTTGTTAAAAAAATGTATTTTTTGACATTCATTTTGCATTAACTTATATTTACGTTTTTGTGGTAGGCGTTTGGTATCCAGTCAAAAAGACAAAAAATCCATGCCAGATTTAGTTTCAGTCCTTTTCACCCGTTACCCTATAGCCACTTTTAAGTTTTAAAGACAGGTAACCGCTTAAAGCAGGTTGACAGAAAAACAGAATGTTCTTTAAGGTACATTCTTCTTTAATTTCGGCCTGCTTGAAGCTACTATCTACTTGCATATAGAACATATTTGGTATATATTCATGTCTATATAAAGTAAACTATTTGTCTAGCTAAGGAATAAAGTACAGGAGTACAGTGGAGAAAACGTTATTCTTTCCCAGTAAACGCGTTTACTCTAAAACTATTATGTCCATTGCAAACAGTTTAGAGCCAGATCAGACGCCGGGTAACCCGGCGTCCGATCAGGCTCCAAACTGTTTGCCACTGAGATCAACATGAATAGTTAGAATTGTCGAAAAATTGTCACTTTCTACGATTTATTGTGATGCGATTGCGCTCCGTTTGCGTTTACAGGGGACAGAATAACGTATTCTCCACTGTAGAAGGGCTATTTATGGATTAGTAGGTAACAAGTTGATACTTATTGTTTCTTACAGAACTGTCATACAAGTCAACTTCCCACGTCTGAATATGAAGTTAAATGTAAGCCGAAAGCTGTAAGTACCCTTACATGTACCCATTATACCTGGAAGTTACAGTGTACATGGAACTTGTCCCGTGTTCTTGCTGGAAGATTTAATTATTTACATTTCCTGTGTTTCACTTTATTGTGAGGTGTTAACCTATTAGCATTGTCGTCTGCTTTACCATTGTTGTCTGCAATATCATTATTTTGCAAAGGCGCTTTTTGGCGTCATTTAGAGTGAAAGGGTTAAAACCAGTCTCTTGATAATAATCTTCTTTCAATAAGTTTGGCTGAAAATTTATTGATTTAAATCTACATATCAGATTTGACCTTTTATAGATATATTGTAAATACGTATGTGTATTTGTACGTATGATATGTATGACAAGAAACTGTACAATTTAACCTTTTACCCTACAGACTGTTTCTAGTTATGATGACAGGTGCTCACTTTAAGTTCTAGTAGGTTGAACGCAAAACAGAATTAGCCTTAAGGTACATTCTGCTTTACTGACCGTCTACTTTAAGCTACACTCTGCCAGGATAAAGATAATATTTCTGTTGCTAAAAGTTCGTGAATGTGTCAATTTGGAACACTTTTCCTCTGTGGAGGAATAAATCCAATATGTAAAAATAATGCGTATTTATCAGGTAATGGGTTAAATAATTTCGGATTTAAAATCGTTATTCTTCGTTATTCATTCTTCTAGTCTTGTGCTACAACTGCCTCTCGACCCAACCTGTTTACTACTTGCTGTAGCGGTAACCTGTGTAATGACAAGTGTGGATATGCCAGTAGTCAGTCGGGTAAGTTATGTATTGTTTGTTATCACCTGTGTACTAATTGCTGTAGCGGTAACCTGTGTAATGACAAGTGTGGATATGCCAGTAGCCAGTCGGGTAAGTCATATATTGTTTGTTATCACCTGTGTACTACTAGCTGTAGCGGTAACCTGTGTAATGACAAGTGTGGATATGCCAGTAGTCAGTCGGGTAAGTTATGTATTGTTTGTTATCACCTGTGTACTACTTGCTGTAGCGGTAACCTGTGTAATGACAAGTGTGAATATGCCAGTAGCCAGTCGGGTAAGTCATATATTGTTTGTTATCACCTGTGTACTAACTGCTGTAGCGGTAACCTGTGTAATGACAAGTGTGAATATGCCAGTAGCCAGTCGGGTAAGTTATATAGCATCTGTCATGAGTCAATGTTTAAGACAAGCTGATCTCAAACGAGTCTAGAATTGAAATGTTATTAAGCGAGCCTTGGCGAGCCTAATAACTTTTCTATTCTAGATGAGTTTGAGATCAACCTGTTTTAAACATTGACTCATGACAGATTATTTTTCTCACATAACCAACGATTTTAAGCTATTTTTAAAAGCAATGCATATTTGTTTGGAACCGCGGTGACGTCAAAACGCCTTTATAAATAGTGACGTTAGAGTGACGTCATCAAAGTGATCTCACACATGTTGGAAACTAGGATATTCGTGATCGTTGTTCGCTATAGAAAACAGGGGTAGTTATGTGAGAAATATTTATACTCAGCTAAAAAAGAAAGTACTAACTTTTGTATTCTAAATTATTAGCGTCACATACATAAATTGTCTTTAATGTTTATTTGGTAGAAAGTGGCAGACGACATGAAATCATTGTGGCTAAATAACAGGCCCATAATATTGAAAATAAAAGGACTATAACTTTTTTTTCCTGAAAACAGCATTTTTGCTTAGAAATGTTTTCCATAGAAAAGAAACAATGGTGCTTATATTCAGCAGCTAGAACTTTTTCTTAATGAAAAGCAAAAGTACATTAGACTTTTATTCATCACAATATTCACAGCGTTATTTATGACTAGAAAATCTTATAATATCCAATTACCCCCCTTTGATTTGAAATAAGAATGCACTTTAAGTTTTTCATTTTCGTTACATGTGTCGTTTAATCTGACTGTTTTTACTGGAATACATTGGTGAACGTATGATCCTTTAAAATCTCAAACAAAACTGGTATTGATAAGGTACCTTAACAGATATGAACCTTTAACATTTACTTAATGTAAAGTAAAATGTAAAAGTGGGTACTTTCGTTTTTGGCTGAGTATATATATTTTTTCATCACCAGTGTTCCTTGTTAAAGCGTGCTAAAGTGGCAATACTTAGAGAAACGTTATTCGCATTCTTTAAATGAAAGGAAGCGTAAAAGCAATGTAATTAAACCTAATAAAGGTAATGTTTATGAACATGTTGACAATTTGGCTCAAGTATGAGTCGCAAACAGTTTGGAACCTGATCAACGCCGAGTTATTTGCAAAGTACATCATTGGTTAAGCATTAACAAGTCAGGGTGTAGCTAACCTTTGCCAAAGATAAACTAATTTATATTTGAGTTTAGGGGTGTTAGGTATAGTTCCTTATTGAATAGTTATTCTCCAATACTTTCAACATGAAGAAACACATAGGCGTGCAGCCATATTCACGTAAAAATGTGTGCACAGTGCTCCCTCTCTACAATATACATGTACCCAATGGGAGACAAAGATGGCGTGTGTTGTTCGGAGGGAGTTGTTATAAGAAGAGAAAGTGAAGACTGGGATTTTACATTTGCAAACAGCTTGAATCCAGATCAGACGTCGGGTAACGCGGCGTCTGATCTTGATTCCAGTTGTTTGTCACTCGTCATTATATTCATTCTGTCAAAATGCCCAATATGTTGAGGAAATAAGCGACAGATAACAACGGTTAATTCCGATAACAAAAACACGTGCTGACGTTCCAAGAGTTGAAATGCAAAGGTCCGCATCGAAACTCCGCCTTGCCAGTTAAAAAAAACTTGACCTATAACACCGTATACTATTCTGTTTCCAGCGTGTGTTGATGACTCAATCTGTCTTGGGTTGAAACAGAACTTTCACAACAATGGGAGGGATGTGTGTACGGACCCCACATTCAAAAAGTTCTGTAACAGCACGTGCGGACTATGTCCAATGACTGCTCCCGTCACAACCACAGTGATGACCACAGCGATGACGTCACCAGCAACACAGGGTAAATACTTAAGTACTGACTCTTGGAAAGAGGGTATATTTGTAAGTGGAATAGAAAAGGAATAACACGCTATTCTTTACAAACAAGCGCGATTGAAAAAATGAAAATTTCGTTGTCATTGCAAACAGTTTGGGGCGATACCGAACACGCAAACGCAATGGAATAAATAAATTGAGCGGTTCCTTGAAAATGTAAGTATATGTAAGAAATTGAAATCTATATCACAAAAGCTATGGAGTCAAATTCTTAAAAGTTTAATGATTGTTTATTTCATCACGCTACAGGTAATTGTATCGGAGTACAGCGTCCTTTAGCTTGCAAACAGCCCTTAAAGTACGACATCTAACGTTATTCAATACTCTCCAATCACAATTCATTGCGCGCCAATGTTTATGTACTTTTAGAGGTAACGAACGAATTATTTACGAATCGGAATAACACACGCAAAAGTATACTAATCAACTAAAATGCATCAATTTTACCGCATACAAGAGAAATTAACTCGGTACTTTTCGCAAAGGTCCGTGTACTCATTTGGACGCCAATTTCGAATTCCTGTTCGCTTCAGCAAACTACCGTCGATGTTGTTTGTGTAGTTGGCCAACGATATCATGCAAACAGGTCGTTGTTGTGTAAATTGTCACGATCAGAGGCCACCGACGGGCTCCGATTCGGTAGCTGAAAACGTTACAGATGTAAGTGGACGAAAATTGCTGATCGCTCTATGTAGAGTACCAATACTGACCGACATTATTAGGGGCGTTTCACCTGAAGTCGTTCAAAGATTATGTATAGCAGAAACGATATTTCTACTGTTTTTTGGGATATGCAACATTTGCTCAAAACATGGACCTTTATTTACAGCCAATGCATGCGTGCCTGATCCTTGCAAGCACGGTATCTGTTCTCTACAAGGTGGTACTGGATACCACTGCACGTGTTACACGGGATTCCTGGGAACAAATTGTGATAAAGGTATGTCTAAAGATATTTTCTGACGCAGTTTCGGAAACCTTCCCCCAATCATGTTAAACCTATACAAGTTGTGGTGAAAACTTAACTATTGTCTATGCAAAGAATCATTGAAGCCTTTCGTGTGAGGCCCGTCTCTCTTATTCGATGTTTGATTCGAAAATAACACACTTGAGTTTCATTACATTTCAGGGCCTAGAAAAAGATGGCTTTGCCAAATGTCAATTAACTTTTTAGTTACTTTCACGCCTATTGATATAATTGACGGAGAGGGGGTCATACAAAGGACCGAACGTAATGTATTTAAATGTCAGTCGCAATTGTGTTAAGCGTCTGTTAACTCATTTGATCCCAGAAACTTCAAATGGACACTTCCAGATTCCATTTTATTCTTGTCCATGTAATATATTTAGACCTGCTTTTAGTTATCTGTTGCGAATTGACACACAGTAGGAGCCCTCTTATCAAGGCCTTCACTTTTCATTGTATACATTGAACATGTTTACTCTTCTGAGGCGCACGGATTGTAATTGACGAGTATATTGTGAAACAATTTTTTTTATATAGACCACCTATTAGACACGTTAAAACTTTTAAGATCACCCTGTATTCCAATATTCTTGAAGTTCTTTATTCATTGACCGCTCAATGCAGATTTGCATACATTTTACAGTAGAGAAGATGTTATAAACAACTGTTTTATAAGTTTTATTGTCTTCCAGGAGCGAGATTAGCTGTCGTACTTGCGTTGTACTAGGGTTAGCTTGTATGACGTCACATATCTACTCTAGTTCACAATCAACAAAACACACAGAGTGAGACTCATAGATAACCCAGTCGGTAGAGTGATTTACTAGCAATCAAAAGGTCCTAGGTTCGAGTCCCATTCGTTCCAAAACATTTTGTTTTAAAAATAGGCCAATTTTTTGGACTTGTCGGTCAATAACGCAATTAAGGGACAGGTTATGTTTAGTATTCGTTTGTTAGAATCAATGTTCGCTGTATAGCTTGTCCAAAAACGTTTTGGTTAATGACTGACACACAACACTATGTGGATATATAGCCTACATGACAGATGGCAGCTTAACACATGACAACTGTAATGCACAAAACAAAGACTCTGAAGGAGCTTTTATTAATTATTTTTCTCGTGCATTAAGCGGTCAGCTGTTTTTAAAGATATACAGGCTACCATGTTCAATGGTCCCTTATCACAGTTTTGGCATATGGTATTATTTCGTATAGGCATTTTAAAGTTGTATGCAAGGGCGGTTACTCTGTTTGTGTTAATTTATTGTCTGAATTTCTGGTAACCTTGTTTAAAAGTAAAGTCTGCTGTAGAATTTTACTAAATTTTTGTGACTAGTAGAATGAACGTCTAAAATAAGTGTATGTTAAACAGCTAGATTTTTTGTAATTGGCAATTTAGTGACTTTTTTTATATTTTGCCTTTTTTAAACATTGATATTTCCAGTAAATATTTAATGAAACATCTTTATTTGGACAATAAATAATACTGCCTGTACAGTTTACTTGAATATATTGAAATTATTGAGTGATTTTATAAAAATATTCCTGTTTATTAAAAATTGAACTTTCCTCGAAAAAATGCGAAAAAACGGTAATTTTTCATTCTCCATATGTTTTTTTTTAATTTATCGCAATAATTTGCGGTCTGGGAGTGGAATAAATCTATTATGTAAATATCGTAATTAACTAGTGAAATATCGGTTTTTGGGCTGCGGCCAAACCTTTTCATCCACAGGCACTGCATGTAGCGGGACATACTATTCATTTTAATCTGAGTGCCAGACAGTTTGAAGATGGATCAGTCGCCGGATTACCAAACTTCAAACTATTTATTTGGAAATAATAACGTCTTCCCAAGTGTAATATGCACCATACATTTATAGGAGCATTTAAAGAACTTTACACTTCTATTCGTTGTCTGTTTATGTAGAGGCAATAGAGCATCCAATTTGCAATTTAAACTGTTGTTTATATATTGTTTGCTAAAACATGATCTAGAATATAAAGTGTTTGGTTTTCTGTTGCAGACGACGCCTGTCACGCCAACAATCCTTGTAAACACGGCATTTGCTCTTTAACTTCCGCCGGAAGTGCCAAATGCACGTGTAATGTTGGATACAGTGGTACAAATTGTGATGTAGGTCAGTATTTTATTTATTATTCTTTTATATAAGTTTTTAGAACCAACACAGCAACTGATAATTAAAAAATACGTTCTACATTTACACCAAATAGCAAACAGACCTATAAAGACAGATGGTCGCTTAACCTTTCGGCGCCAAATTAATCGTGATATTTTTACCCCTTCACTGCCATAATGTCGTCTGTTTCACTACAGTTACTGTCGTTTGCAATATGATTTCAAAATTAGATTTAATGTAGTATGACTAAAAAAATATTGATACTTCTGTCAACCAATTTGGATTCTAATCAGACGCCGCGTGACGCGGCGTCTAATCTGGATCCGAACTTTTTACAAAATCCACTTCAAGCGACTTCGACAGTGCAAGAGTTAATAATGACCTTTATGTGTAGTTTTATTTCGCATGAAAGTACCTCCCCTATTAACACTAACAGTGCTGGAGCCATATACATAAAATATCTGCAAACAATAAGGATCAAGATCAGATGCTTCTGAAAGGGCTCTCTGATCAGGGTCTGCACCGTTTACCACACTTTTAAGTATATACTCGACATATTAGTGAATGAGTTGGGTTTTATGGCCCTGTTTCAATGAATACATGTAGGTTATATAGTGCCAACTGGGACAATCTTTCGAGAGTACATGTAAACTGTAAACAATTTATCAGAGAACGGATGAATCCATTTGAAAATGTAAAAATAACAAACAATGCAGACCCTGAATGAGCCCTCTAATTTAGGTCTTCACCGTTTGCACAGGACAAGTGTATTATAACTATACACGTGTACAATGCTCGTAAAGGACGCATATATACGTTACTAGGGCTTGATACAAAAAATGGCTGTATTCCCAGAATTAGCATGACGTCGGACCGTGTTATTGAACCTATGGTGCCATATGATTGTCACCAGACTGTTTATTGTTAATACCCCACATAAACATTCGCAAGTAAGTTTCGCGAAAACTTTCGTTTCCAGATAATTATCTGAAAAGTGGGATGTAGAAACTTTTTACGATAATCAGATAAATATCCTAACACAAACTTGATCATGACAGTGCTTTAAACTGTCACCACTTCTCGAATTTATCTTGTTACATAACCAGTTATTTATCACGAAAACTAACAAGAAAAGTTTGATGTTACCAGTTATCTAAAATTAGAAATTGTATTCGGATGATTGCAGCTGTGAACCTGCAGTTCAGGATATCTATTTTTAGATAAGTTGACACGAAAGTTTTCAAGAAAAGCTTCAGTTATATTATGTGGTTGCAGTATGTGGCACTAACAGGAAATTTGACTCGATACGATAATTATCAGGTTTTCATGAAAATATCCCACTTTCCTGTTATTACATAATTATGTGAGATATTAACTACAGTACTCCCTCTCTACAACGACACCCAGTGGGAGATACAGATTATGTGTGTTGTTCGGAGGGAGTCCTGCAAAAAGCTTGAATCCAGATCAGACGCCGTGTAACGCGGCGTTTGGTCTGGATTCAAACTGTTTGCCACTCTACATCATATTTATTCTATCAAAATGTCAACTTATATGTAACTTAGAGAAACACAGCAGACGACAATTTTAAGCAGACGATACTGCAGCCGTGAAAATGTTGGCAATTATTATATTGTTTGGGGAACAGTGACAATGGTCGTTGTGTGAGTGGACTCGTTGTTCAGAGGGCCGTTAAGGAGAGAGAGTACTGTAGTAAGAGATGTCAGAAATTGTTGATTGCTTGCTCGTGTTTGGATCCATTGTTCATGTATTTTTAGGAACACACACCACCCCTCTACCAGTGCCGAGTATGTATTCTACTTTTATTTCTTTGTTAAGATTATTTCTTATTTTTTTGCACGTTTTATTTAAATATATTTTCTGTCATGCTTGAACACAATGAGCTTTTTACGTCGTTGGCACGTTAACAGCATCATTGCAAAATTCATGCACGTGAATGAAACTCCTTTTATCTGTATGACATTTAACGTAACTGACCCCAAAATTTTGAAAACCTACATGACAACATTATTTCTAATATGACATATGTACATCATTAAACACTTACGGCGTCATCGCCGTAGTAATTTCAGTTAATGACATTCAAAGAACATCATCACTACAGTAAAACATTATTTATCGAGTACTAACATGAAGGACAATGTATTGTATAAAAGACATGTGGAAATAAAGGCAATGTGGTAGTAACACAGAGAGCAGTCACCTGTTTTAAACATCTAATGATTGACACATTAGTGGTCATTATAGAGAGGTTTTACTGTAATTCATTTGCACACTTATGCATTTTTCACCGAAATGACACTCCCCTGTCAACAATACATTGTATCATATAAATTTAAATCTCTTACTACATTAATCATCACCGTAATACTACCGAGCAAAGTTGTGTGTACATGTACAGTAAACTTTCTCTTTCACGACAACTACGATGATAATTGAGTGTTTAAGATCCATGTGAAAGCTTAAAGCAAGCTTCTTAAGGAGATTTCTCTGTTTTACTGTTTTACTGTCACCCTGCTTTAAGCAGTCACCTGCCATTGATAAATGTACCAACTAAATACAGTGGAGAATCTGTTATTCTTTCCCAATAAACGCGTTTACGCTAAAACTATTATTTGCAGTGCAACCAGTTTGGAGCCAGATCAGACGCCGGGTAACCCGGCGTCTGATCAGGCTCCAAACTGTTTGCCACCAAGATAAACAAGAATTATCAGAATTGTCCAAAAGTTGTACTTTTCTACGTTTTAGTGCTTTGCGTTTGCGTACGTTTGCGTTTAAACGGGAAAGAATAACAGATTCTCCACTGTAACACAATTGAGTGGTCGTAATAGAGAGGATTTACTGTACGGCGCCATGAACTCATATTTACGTTATTTAAACTCATAATGCTTAGGTGTCAAAATGCAGTTCCAAAGTTTATCACCTTATTCTCTTCAAGAGGAGAATAACCTTATTGAATATTTTTAATTAAACCTTTTGCATTTCAGGACATTGTAACGATATCACCATATTAATTGTAACTTAACTCAATTTTGAATGGTTTTGCAGAATTGGTATAACATGTTAATTGTATGTATAACATGTACGAACGTGAAGCAGTTTTCCTGTGTTATCCCTCCTAACATCGCCATCAATATGGCGTTTGCATGCCAATCACATACCTTTTTAACAATGCTGTTGAACATTAACTCATCAATTCATGTAATTGGCACCTTCTATGACGTCATCACAGAATCATTATCACATTTATAAAGCGTTTACAGCAGAAATGAAAGAGGAAGGCTTGGAATTCGAACCTGTCAGCATGAGCTTATCACATCTCGATAACATATACAAAATCGGTTGCGCTTTCTATCGAAAAATATGATTATGTACATATGTTTGCTATTGCAACTCTTTAATAAATATTATGCTTTCTGTGAGCAAAAATCGCAATTGTATGTTTTTGATGGTCTCAATCTTTGAAACCATCTCAATTTAGCGTCGAGTTTCCATATATTTTACTCAATTGTCATCCGCTCAAGAAAGCAAAACTTACAACATGGTACAGTGGAGAAAACGTTATTCTTTCCCAATAAACGCGTTTACGCTAAAACTATTTTTTCCATTGCAAACAGTTTGGAGCCAGATCAGAATCCGGATTACAGGCTCCAAACTGTTTGCCACTCAGATCAACATGAATAGTCAAAATTGTCGAAAAGTTGTCATTTTCTATGTTTTAGTGCTTTGCGTTTGCGTACGTTTGCGTTTAAACGGGAAAGAATAACAGATTCTCCACTGTAGGATATTGTCAGTTCCTTGTAAACGAAAAAGCGATTTATTTCAAGAACTGTATTAAAAGAGACAGAGAATCGGTTACAAATGATAAACTTCTTGAGAATAAACATTGCATGCTGACGTAAACATGATGATAATAAAATTAGTAGAATCTACTTTCACTCTCTTTTGTAAACGAATGCTCCCGGGACCAGCGAAAGAGGATGCTGCTTTGAAATGCGGCGGTACCGAGGGTGTCGCCGTGGTCGATTCCGCGGCTGTTGAAAAAGCTTTCTTGAAATTGTTTACTGACATTTAAAGGCTTTATGTATAGATAATATCCAAACATACTTGAAACAATATTCACGTGTTTCATGAAATCTTTTACAAAACAGAGTTTAGGCCCAATCACATTTTCAGACTCTATACAGTATTAATCAATGCTTCAAGTTCTCTGTATATATAATATACATCTAGAGAACGTATTTTGAATACATGTAGTTTCAAATCCTACTATCGAATACATTTAAAATGAAATATGTTCACTAATATTAGTAAACTCTTTGGCCCGTTTCATAAAACTTCGTACGAAAAAGACGGCCGTAAGTCAAAAATTTAAAATACATTAATATCTGATTTCTACATCTCATCCTGTCTTGTGACATGTTTTTGGAATTGTCTTTTCAAGACGATTCCAAAGAGATGTCACAAGGCAGGATTAGATGTAGAAATAGATAATAATTGAGACATTTATAATCAGACTTACGACAACATTTTTCGTACGATGTTTTATGAAATGGGTCCCTGGTCTTCTTTTCACTCCATACCTCTGTAGTTCAGTTTAAAACCATCATCAGTGCTCTCAAGTATTCTGATTAAAATTTGCGATTAATAATCAAATTGACAAATTCCAGTAAATTTATTGTGGCTATTATTTTGTATTAATTGTATATGAGCAATACTAATTACAGGGCTAATTATAAGGGGAGTATTTTAAGTACTAAAATCTTTATTTCTGCATTTAACCCTATGGTGTCGAGACGATTCTAATGAGTAGTAACATCATAGGATTTGGTGCTGAAATGAGTGAGAAATGTCATTTATGATCAGTTTACTCCCTCTTATCTGGAGTCCTGACTATGTTTACAGCCAATCCATGTGTGCCTGATCCTTGTCTGCACGGTATCTGTTCTCTACAAGGCAGCACGGGACATCACTGCACGTGTAACACGGGCTATATTGGAACAAACTGTGATAAAGGTATATTTATTTGCCACAGCCAGGAATATGATATTCTTTTCCGAAATAGTTGCAGGCCTACATGTGCAGTAGGAAAATTTCACTGTTTCCAGTTTAAACAAAACTACTAATGCAATGGAATATGATGTAGATAATGATTGCTTCTTCTACAACCACATTTGTAATTCAAACGAGGTTATTGCAAACATGGTTGGAGTATTATACAAATTTGGATACTTTTTACAACCTTAGCAACTTTATATTGAACCTATTATAAATCTCGCTTTCATTACAAATGTGGTTGTAACACACCTGTGTCCGAGTGATATAAAATGTATACCTTAGTGTTTGTATATTGCCATTTTTTTCTATAACAGACAGTGAATCATATAATGAAACATAATCTTTCAACATTTGAATATTGACTAAAGGTCGAAATGTCAGTGAAGTGTAATACAATAGTTATTGCACTTTCATTAGGTCGACAATACAATTTATCATATGGACCGCTGGAAACCAGTATCAGCATCAGCCAATAACATCGGTCGAAATAGGTTTTCCTAACCTCATATATGCTCACATCGACCTGGTGAAAGTGCAACAAGTGTACAGCGCTCCCTCTCTACAACGACATCCAGTGGGAGACACAGAATGTGTGTGTTGTTCGGAGGGAGTCGTTATAGAGAGGAGAAATCAAGAATTTGCTTACATTTGCAAACAGCTTGAATCCAGATCAGACGCCGCGTAGCGCGGCGTCTGATCTGGACTCAAGCTGTTTGTCACTCATAATTATATTTATTCTATCAAAATGTCCACTTATATGTAATTTTAAGAAAAACAGCAGACGACAATTTTAAGCAGACGATATTGCAGCGATAAACGCGTTAGATATAACTGCCCTGTTTAGGGAACTGCCACAAGGGTCGTTGTAAGGAGGGAGTCGTTGTTGGGAGGGTCGTTGTAGAGAGGGAGCGCTGTATATACATTTTGTATGTCAATGGAATTGGTAGGCAACAATTGCATAGCATGTTAACCTATTACCACACGCCTGTTTTAGTTTTAAAAACAGAAAACTACTTAAAACAGACTAATACATGTAGTAAAGCATAATGCTCCTATAATGCATGATATAGTTTATGTACATCGATGTATTTATGGTATGAAGGGTTGAAAGAGATAAGGTTATTAAGAACGGATAAAATAGTGGCTAGATTATTGAATTCTTTTTCAGTTGATCCTTGTCAGAACAACAATCCGTGTAGACATGGCAGTTGCTCATTAACTTCCTCCGGAAGTGCCCATTGCACGTGTTTTGTGGGGTATAGTGGCACGCATTGTGATATAGGTAAAGCATGCAATGTTATTATATGAAAATATACATGTACATACATGCTAAAAATACAAGAGTTGCTCACTGTTTGTTTCTGGCGTCGTTCCTTACACTTATAGCATATTCTCTCTTTATTGATTTTGGGATAAATACAGATTTTATTCTTTTCAAATAATCGAATTGTGCTAAAATAACCATTTCCGCTGCCGGCGTCTGATCAGGCGTCTGATCAGGCCCCAAATTGTTTGTCACTAAGTTTAAAATGAATGTATTTTTTTCTACGTTTTACTGCATTGCGTGTGCGTTTTATTTGCGTTTAAGCGAGAAAGAATAACGTATCCTCCAGTGTTATATCTCTCTTCATTGATTCGGGGATAAATACAATGTTTAAATGTAATTAAAAATAATTAATACAGTAAAGTGCAAGAAATGGACAGTTTTTGAAAGATGATATGTTTTGGGTTGGATATCAATTTTCAGAGGACATATTGTCTACTTTCAGGAACCACACCGGTGCCACCAGGTATGTCATAACTTTGTATAACAATTTCTTTTCTATGCGGAGCTAACCTTTGGCAAAGATAAACTAATTTACTTTTGATTTTAGGGTTGATAGGTATAGTTCCGTATTATATCGGTATTGTCCGATACTTTCAACTTGAAGAAACTTTATTTATGCGTGTATCAATATCCACGTTCAATTGTTATATACAGTGCTCCCTCTCTACAACAACTCGCAATTGAAGACAAAAAATGCGTGTGTTGTTCGTTATAGGAAGAGAAATTAAGACTTGGTAAACATTTGCAAACAGCTTGAATCCAGATCAGTTGTAAATTATCAGAAAATCTACTTGCCCTGATAAAATGTTACTCGCCACGGCGAGCGGGCGAGTATAATTTTACACCCCTGCGCATGCAGAGTTAATTTAGGAAGTTTACACAATGTTCTCTTTCTACAGCCCTACCTAATAGCATGTGTATTTTATGCCTCAAGAATGAAAATAGAAGTCATATGTTTTGATCTGTCAGTCTGTAGATGCATGTGTTTTTTGGAGGTTTTTTTGTTGTTGTTTTTTTTTTTTGGGGGGGGGGGGTCCACAACTTTAATTTTGGCAATAACTTTGGAACTTTAGGTGTTGTACACTGTATATTTACAACTTTGATCATGTCAGACAAATATCAAGGTCATTTAGAGGAAGCATATTGATTGACATGCACATGTTGTTTTTCTGCAGCCAACTCGTGTGTGTACAAGGGCAAATATTACAATCAAGGTCAACAGTGGAACGATGGCTGTAGCTACAAGTGTACCTGTAATGACGGCAATAGTGGCTTCTACCAGTGCAGTACATTGTAAGTAACCCACACACAACAACCAAAACACTTCAAACACTGAACTCTTTACCCCATTGCATATTTCTACTATTGTTAAGAAAGGAGACCACTTAAAGAAGGTTGAAAGTAAAGCAGAATGCGCCGTATTTATTGGGTAAAATGTTAATATTCTTATGTTAAACTCTAAACTATCGTATCAACTCTTACATTTGCAAATAAAATTTGGCATACTTTTTTTCCAGGAAAGAATGCAAACTCATATCAGACATGTCCTATAGGAAAACATTTCACACACTGATCAGACAGCTCCTTCAGGAGTAGTCTGAGTTGGGTCTACACTGTTCTCAAAATGTTTCAATACACCATATAACAAACATTGCTATATTATGTCAGAAAACATTTCAGGCCCTTATCAGACAGACCCTGAACCTTCACAAGCTATAGTTGGGTCTACACTGTTTTCAAAAAGTTTCAACATACACAGGAGAATAACGCTTATGGTGCATATTCATGGCTGTATAAAATTGAACATTTTTCTAGTACAGGAATGACTTAAAGGTGTAAAAAATACATATATATTGGGTAATCATATGGGTTACATGCACTTAGATCCTTTTTGCATTCTTCCCTTTGGGATCCAAACTGTTGCTGATATTTTCTGAATGAAATTGCAGGTACTCTAACTCTGAAACTTTTTGCAGACATTTTGTTTTCGAGAAAGACAATAACATGGTACATAGCATTCTTTAATGTTTAACCCATTACCCTATAGCCTGATTCTAGTTTTAGGCCCATTCTGCTTTACTTTCAGTCTGCTTTAAGCAACCATCTGTTAGAATATAGAAAATAATTCTTATCATACATGATCATAACTGTATAAATTGGAACTACTTTCCTCAGTAGAGGAATAAACTAAAGGCGTAAAAAGGTGTATGTATAGGGTAAATAATGCTATGCACCAGGTAATTGTCTTTTGCAAAAACAAAATGTCTGAAAATTGAATAATCACCTTAAGAAATTAAGGAGCATTCTGTTTTACTTCAGCCTGCTTTAAGCAACCATCTGCCTTCAAAACTAAAAACAAGGTAAGTGTTCAATTAAGAACCACATAGAAGCGTGTGGCTTTCATTGATCTGTATGTTGTTTGTTTTCCCCTGCAGGTGTCTAACATGGAGTAGCCTGCCAAACACATGTCACATGAACCCGGCCCCAGCTGGTTTGTGCTGTCCAATACCTAGCTGCCCAGCTAATGTACACATTCAGTACCCACCAGGCTATGTACAGGAGTAAAACACGGCCAAGCCACACACAGTTATAACAATTGTACACTTATTTTGTCAAAATTAATTATTAAATGTGTTAAGCACAAAGGAACCTTTTTGTCGTCTGTTGGCTCCATCTTGATCATGTCCTGTTTTATGTATTCTACACTTTACCACATAAATGCACTTTTTAGGCTTCTCATATTCATTTAAAAATGAAATATAAAAGCAGGAACGTATATACATTCCTGATAAAAGGCGGAGGGAATAAAACACTACAATAAATCACTAATGTATGATCCTTTATTAAGTGGTCAATTATAGTGATACAAATTCCATGCAAATGTGCTAATGGCTCACTATCAATAAATCACTAATGAATCACCCTTTTTGCGCCATTAATAAATCACTTATGTTTCACTATTCAATGTAGTACTAATGGCTCACTGTGCTTTATTAAATCATTAATGTATCACTAATCAATGTAGTACTAATGGCTCACCATGCTTTAATGAATCACTAATGTTTTACTAATCAATGTACATGTTGTACTAATGTCTCACTGTGCAGAATAAATCTAGAAGTGATCTGAACTAGGTGACCTTAAAACAACATCATACTTCCAAATTAATACAACTTAAGTCATCTAAAAAACAAGCTCAAGTAACAGAAATACTTTTAACTGTTTTCTAAACTGGTATTTGTACTTTGCTTGCAAAGGCATACAAATCATGTGTAATAATACTTTTGTCATAGTAAACTACTAGTGGGTGGGGTACCACATGTTTTTAGCTCACCTGAGCCAAAGGCTCAAGGTGAGCTATTGTGACCGCTCACCGTCCGTCGTCCGTCTGTCCGTCTGTCCGTTCACATTTACTTCAAACGACATCTCCTCTGAACCCGCCGATTGTAGGGAGAGTTCAAACTGCTCATGATGTTCCTTGGATGCTTCTCTGCAGAAGTTGTTCAAATGAAAGGAATAAAAGTACAAACTCTGCTTGAAAAAGCAAAAAAGCAAAAAACTTTAAAAAATCTTCTTGCCCAAAACTACTAGGCCCTTAGCTTTGATATTTGTACAGTAGAATCTCCTGGTGGATCCCACTATAGTTTGTGAAAATGAAATCCCTAGGGTCACATTTGACACCACCCTGCACAGTTTAAGTGCTGCTCTAGGCAGGTTTCACAGTATTTTTTATTTAAGCAGAACTGTATTTACCTGAGTTACCCTTAATATACTAAGGGCAAATATCCAATATTTGCAAACAGTTTGGATTCAGATCAGATGCAACATAACTTAACATTTTCTAAAAAAAAAATTGTACATTTTTCACATACAGTAGGTATTTAGCAGACATCATTTCAGTCTGGTAAGGGTAAGCCCCCAGCAGCTGCTAATGCCACGGTACTCTTGCATAATATTTGACCTCAGTGATCAGGCCAACAGAACTGAACATGTTGTCTGCTAAAGTTTAGAAATGGTTCAGTCTGCTTCATACTTAGAGAAACAGGATCTGGAAGTGATCCACTGACAGTTATGTAATTATGTCTCATGCCATATTTATACATATGTTTAATATTGGTTTTGTCACAGTTATCTGTATGTCTTGTCATTTTTTCTTGTGCAGGATTCAACCCTTTCCCCCAATAAATACTGACGTTTGTTAACCCATTACCCCATAAATGTGCATTTTTAGGCCTTTGATTTATTCCTCCACTTAAGAAAATAATTCCCCTTTAAACAGTCATGAAAATGTAAGAAGCGAAATAAGTTTCTATATCCTAGTAGATGGTAGCTTAAAGCAGTTTGAAAGTAAAGCAAAGTGTGCATTAAGACCCATTCTGCTTTACTCTCAACCTGCTTTAGGTGGCCACCTATTTTCAAAACTAGAAACAGGCTATGGGGTAATGGGTAAAATGAAATTGCCTATTTGGAAAGAGCCTAATGAGAGGAAGTGCCATTTGCAAAGGCCATAACTCTGACATCATTGTTTTTTGAGTTATTTCCCTTTGTGATATTTTCTTGTCAAGAAGACAACTCCAGTTCTACTGATGCTATTGTAATGAAATTTAATGTATGGAAAGAAACTGATGAGAGAAAATGCCATGCACAAGGGCACAAGGTTTTTCCCCTTTGTCATATTTTATTGTCAGGAAAATAACTCCAGTTCTGCTGACGCTAGTGAAATAATTATCATTTACCGGAAATGGAAATAGCTTGATAAGAGGATGTGTCATGGATAAGGGTCATAAGCTTGGCAACAAAATTCACTTTTGTCATGTTTTCTTGTCCGGAAGATAAATCCATTTATAGCTACATGTATATTAAAATGTTGTCTTGCCCAGTCAACTTAGGTACAAACTTCAATGCCCCCAGGTGAGCGAATTTAGGGCCATGGCCCTCTTGTTTTATTTTGGTGAGGGTGATTTTTTCTTGGATTTTAGCTCACCTGAGCCGAAGGCTCAAGGTGAGCTGTTGTGATCGCCCGCCGTCCGTCGTCCGTCTGTCCGTCCGTTCAAATTTACTTCAAGCGACATCTCCTCTGAAACCGCGAGTTTGAGGGAAAAACTAAATTGCTGACGGTGTTCCTTGGATGCTTCTCTACAGAAATTGTTAAAATAAAATTCATTGGTGGACTACTTATTGAAATTTATTAAAAAAAGTGAAAAACTTTAAACAAGTTTTTTGTAAAAAACCACTGTTCCCACACCTTAGATATTGCATGAATAGTATATTCTACTAAATCACTTTCAAAATTGTAAAAAATCAAAACCCTAGGGTCAAATTTGACTCAACCCTGGCCATATCAGTGCTTTTTGATGCAGGTCTAACAGTAAAAACTCTCTAATGATCCTTTTTTATACAGACCCATTGTATCTTCCAGGCTAAGAAGCTACCCTTATACTAAATGCAACATTTTTGCAAACAGTTTGGATCCAGGTCAGATGCCACATAATGCTGCATCTAATCTGGATCTAAACTATTTGCCACTCATTTACATATTTTCTTATATTTAGAAAATATAATTTATTATTTTTTACATATTTCACATACAAACATTTGGAGCAGACAACAGTTCAGCATGATAATAGTCATTTCTCTCTGAGACCGTCTCCTATTGCATAACTGACCAATAGCTAGCTCTGAACTCAGGTCACTGAGATACATAACAGAAATGATAGTGATGTCTGCTATTTTATGCTCAAGCACAACTTAGTTCGAGGCATATTACTTTTTGTCTGTCTGTCTGTTTGTTTGTTTGTTTGTTTATCTTTCTGTATATCAGTCCACAATTAATTCTTGGCCATAAACAGTATGGATCCAGGTCAGATGTCACATAATGCTGCATCTAATCTGGATCCAAACTATTTGCCACTCATTTACATATAGTTTCTTATATTAAGAAAATGTAAATAATGATATTTATTAACCTATTAACCCATACATATTCTTTTTATGTCTTTAATTTATTCTTCCACAGAAGAAAATAATTTCACTTTATACAGTCATTGTTGGTCTTTAACACTTGCTTCAAATGACATCTCCTCATATACCGCTGAAAAGATTTCAACCAAACTTTACACGAATGTTCCTTGGGTCAAGTTAGTTCAAAATTGTTCAAAGAATTAAAAACAATGTAGAACTCTGGTTACCATGGCAACCAAGTGAAAAAATAAGGAAATCTTAAAAAATCTTCTTGTCTGAAGCTACAAGGGCCAGATCTTAGACATTTGTCACATAGCATCATCTACAGGTCCTCTATCAAACTACAAACTATGCCCCTTGGGTCAAAATTGGCCCCGCCCCGGGGGTCACAGTTTAACATAGAGTTATATAGTGAATTTTTCAAACGTCTTCTCTGAAACTAATATGGCCAGAGCTTTGATATTCAGCATGGTGACACTTCTAGCTATACTTTACCTATTTGGTTCAATTGGTTTCAGTCTGTTGCATATGTAGGTCACAGGAGTTAAAAATAGATTTGTTTTCAATGGAAACTTACAAAAATCTTCTTGTCTAAAACCCTACTACCCTGATCTTAGATAGTTGGCACATAGCATCATCTTCAGGTCCTCTTACAATATTGTTCAAATTATGCCCCTCGGGATAAAAATGACCCCTTCCTGGACATAAATAATTATCTCCATTTTGTCAGTTATTCTCAGGTGAGCAAATTATGCTCCATTGGGCTCTTGTTCTATTTTTGTGTGTGTGTGTGAGTCTTTTTGTAGTTGTTTTGGGTAGTTATTTTTTGTTTTTTGAGGGAAAGATTTTTTCTTGTTTTTTTTTTCTATTTTTTTTTTTGTCTTTTTTACCCTTCACCGCCAATATGACGGAAATAGCCATCTTACCCTGTCGCTGCATTGTTATAATATCGACTTATACTTGTCACTCTCTTTAACTTTTAAAATTTCTGTTTTATGCATTTGGACTTAGGAAACATTGATATGACTGTCAAATGATTTGGATTATATTCAAACACCGCATTACGCGGCGTCTGATCAGGATCCAATATATTTACGGTCTTGGCAATGATAGGGTTTATTTTTTCATTTTATTCATGATTCAAAGAAACCAGTGTATAATAAAACAAGATTTATAAAATATTTAATATATTTACGCAAAAATTTACAATAATTGCCAAGGGTTACATTCATTTACTCATAGTTACTTTATTGGTTGAAGTTTAAGCGTACATAGGTCGCACCTTAATCCTTCTATCTCGATCCAATCATGCCAATAGAAATAATATGGAGCGTCAGGGACTAGGGAAGGTCTGGGATACGTCGCGTGGAGCGAGGCTTGATCGCAAAAGAGCGAAGCTAGATCACACGGATCGAGCGAGGAATGAACAGTGGTCGAGCAACACGACCATGCGCGCGATCAGTTCTCGCTCGAATAGACTGAGCCTCGCTCACCCCGCTCTAGTTTCGATCGTCTCTCGACCAATACGTTCTTTCCTTGACCATGCTCGCTCTTTCGACGCTCTCCGTGCGACTTTTAGATCGAGGCTCGGTTTTTTGACAAGTCAAAAAACCGAGCTACGATATATTTTTCCAGGAGACCAATCCCCGACCATGTGCGACCACAGGAGCAGCTCAGTCTTCCGGGAAGATTTCTTGGTGAAATGACCCCTTAAGACCTTTGTAGTATTCATAGGACCTATTCAGATAATAATGCGTAAAAATGAATGAGATGAAAAGCGACGCTGTATACTAGCTTATATGTAGATTTCGGGTTTGTTGTCCCCGAGTGCGCATGCTCGCTAAGTGTAAACAAACAGAGTATGACGTAGCACTGGAAAACAGAGTTGTCAGGATCAACATAATTGTTGATACTGACACTTAATATTAATATTTCGAAACATTGTGAACTGATGACCATAATGGCAAATTTATTCCTAATTACTAAATTTTCAAAGATAATGCTTTGTCTGGGCATCAACTTATAACAAATTGAATGTTTCCCTATATGTATATCCTTTTATCCTCTATGTGGTACGCTTCGACCCAAAATGGTATTTTTTGAATCGGTACGCTTTGACCATAACCCGCTTAACCCATTGCCCCATAGCTTGTTTTTAGTATCATGATACACAGGGATAAAAGAAATGGAATTTGTCACTCGACCCCAAGTTAAAGTTTTGACCCCTTAGAGTTTGAGTTTGACGCTAACAAAAACTATAAAACTGGAATGACATTTAATTTCTATGGCAGCCCAGTTTTGTGACATTTTTGGGGTCCGGTAAGAGATATTCGCCCCCCTTTCCCAAGTAAAAAAAAAATATTTTCCTAACATTTTGTAAAATACATGTACCTCAGTGCTTAAAGATTTCTTTGCAAATCACATTAAAACTACTGTTTTTACATATTTTACAGATTTTACGTCACTCTTGAGGTAGATGATGAATCTACAACATACCTTGCAGATGCATCATTAGTGGAGATGATGAATTCAGAAGGTAAATTAAGCATTAGATCTTTTCTAAAATGTTGTTATAATGGGTTAAATCAGGGCTCCAGATAATATGCAGTACTACGGTACCAGGGGTCGTGAGTTCGATCCCACGCCGGACGAGTGGTCTGACTAGGGGATATTTTCTGAGTCCCCGATTATGTACAGGAATGTCCTTGAGCAAGACATGTACCGGGAATTGCTCCTCTCCACCCAGGGGTTAACATGGGTACCTGTGAAGGGTCTGAATCGGTACTGCGGCTGCATTTGACTGCGCCATATGTTAGCAGTGCTCAATATTGTAGGCAAGATGGCTAAATGATCAGGGGAGTTAAATGTACAGTCGGTTGAGCGGGCATTCAGACTGAAAGTAGACTATAACTTGGTATATTACTTGTTTTTGTCCTGCAGGAGGAGTGGAAAATAATGTGTATGATCTATTAAATTGTCTTTTTCCCCCATAAATTAGCTTTGACATGTTTGATATTTTTTCATAAACCTTTTCTGTCGGTTAATCACGCTCAAATCGGGTGTTGACTTATCTAGGACCCCATCGTAACATCTTGGCCAATTCCAAATTCCGTTGGCAAAGCACTCTCAACAGGAGTATATCAGAAACTTGTGAGGTGTTCCGACTGAGCCAAAATGACCTAGGCCATGTGTAAAACACGGACCTTTCTTGCTACCAGCGGATACCGTAATAACGCCTACACTATATCAACAGCCACGATAAATGTATCAAATCTGAAGTAGTTTATATTGCTTATTTCATTAACACAAACTTAAAAAGTCTCTCGATTTCATACTGACCAATTATTAACGTTTTATTACAAGAATAACGTGACTGGAATGGTCCGCCTTGAAGACACTTTAACCGCCATTTTGCGAAAATTACTTCTGTACGTCTATATAACTGTAAAAATGTCCGATCTGTAAGAAGTTTTTTTACACAAAAAGGAGTAGTTTTCTGCCATAATACTTTGCATAAACGTTACTCAGGTGTAGTAGATGTGCAAGACACATATTTCAGGTATCTGTGACCTTGACCTTTGGCCTTGAAATTGGTCTTGAAATTGGCAGTCAAAATCTTGTACTTTGAACAACTCCTTCAATTTCAACCTGATTCACTTGATATAAATGTTAGTTAGGAGTAGTATAGGTGCAAGACCCAAATTTCAGGTCTCTGTGACCTTGACCTTGACCTTTTTCCTTGAAATCAGTCTTGAAATTGGCAGGCAAAATCTTGTACTTTGAACTCCTCCTTCACTTTAAACCTGATTCACTTGCTACTTGGCATAAATGTTAATCAGGAGTAGTAGATGTGCAAGACACAAATTTCAAATATCTGTGACATTGACCTTTGGCCTTGAAATTGGTCTTAAAATTGGCAGGCATAATCTTGTACGGCGACTTCCTCCTTCACTTTCAACCGGATTTACTTGATACTTGGCATGAATGTTACTCAGGAGCTGCAGAGTCACATATACCATTTTTAAATCATTTTGACCTTGGCTTTCACCTTTGACCTTAGTGTAAAACCTTATTGAAAACGTCTGCAAAGTGTGACAGAGTGCTTTATAGTGGGGTTATTTTTCACCTTTAGTGATAGCCGTTCTAGTTTTGAAAATAGGTGACCACTTAAAGCAGGCTGAAACTAAGCAGAATGCGCCTTTAGGCACATTCTGCTTTACCTTCAACCTGCTTTAAGCAACGACCTTCTGGTATATAGAAATACATGTATTTCTTATATTGATACTGTATTCAGGACTCTTTAGCTCATCTGAGCTAGCTCAGAGTGAGCTTTTGCAATCCTTGAATGTCCGGCGTCCGTCGTGCGGCGTCAACAATTTTAGTGTTTACACTCTAGAGGCCACAATACTCATCCAATCTTTCTCAAACTTGCTCAGATGATATATTGCCATAAGAGTTCGGACAAGTTTGATTATGGATGAAATCGGACAAATTTGTCATGAGTTATCTACCTTTGAATTGCTGAAAATGCCATAGTTACACTCTAGAGGCCACTATATTTATCTAATCTTTCTAAAACTTGCCCAGATTGTATATGATTATAAGAGATTGAATGAGTTCGATTTTGGTTGAATTCGGATAAATAGATCAAGAGTTATATCTACCTTTGAACTGCTGAAAATGCCATATTTAACGATGTTTACATTCTAGAGTTCACAATTTTTATCCAATCTATCTCAAACTTGCTCAGATTGTATATGACTATATGAGTTTAAATGAGTTTGATTATAGTTCGAATCAGACGAATAGGTCAAGAGTTATCTACCTTTGAATTGCTGAAAATGCCATATTTAAGGGTGTTTACACTCTAGAGGCCACACATTTTATCTAATCTTTCTCAAACTTACTCAGATTGTATATTACCATAAGAATTCGGATGAGTACAATTATATTTGTAATGGGATTAATAGGTCAAGAGTTATCTACCTTTGAATTGCTGAAAATGATATATTTAACATTGTTTACGGTCTAGAGGCCACAATATTTATCCAAGCTCTCTCAAACTTGCCCAGATTATATATGACCATAAGAGTTCGAGAAAGGGTGATTATGGTTAAAATCAAACAAATAGATCAAGAGTTATCTACCTTTGAATTGCTGAAAATGCCATATTTTACAGCATTTACACTCTTGCAAATACAGTTTTCAATGGATTTTAATTATACGTGTACACAAATTATATAGCTATACGTTCTTGAAGGAGTGCAATTATTGTTGAAATCTAATCATTGTGGCAATAGTTACCTGCCCTTGATATAGTTTGAAATGCTAGAAAAAGGCTTCATTTCAGTATTGTTTAGGCTCTAGTTATCTGCCTTTGATGTACTCTATAAAGCTATATATATCAGGCTTCATTATAAATGGTAAGCGATATCAGGGCCTTCAGACCCTCTTGTTTCTTTATTGGAAGAATAAAGTGAAGGCATTAAAAGGTGTATTTATCTTATTCAACACTGAATAACTGCCATATGAAAATGATGCGTGCTATACTTCTAAAACTTGGCTCAACCTTTATTTTATAGAAACAGGAACTTTGTGACATAGTTTGGATTCTGATCAAGTCTCAAGTTCAGTGGGGCCTGGTCTGGATCCAAGCTGTTTGCAAACGTTTTTGATATTGGTATTTATTGCTGGAACCAGTAAACTAGGTTAACCCCAACCCTCCTAGCTCTAAAACTATCGCCGTCTGCTACTGTTCTAAATATAGACTTTTCTAAATTTCTTTTCAAAACATGGTCAGTGTGTCCCACATTTTGGATTCTAATAAGACACCACATTACCTAGCATCCCATTAGGAGCGAAACTGTTTGCATAGGTTACTATGGTTACAAGGTGTGCATTCTAAGAGCTAATCAGGTAAAAATGGTATTGATGATTTTTGCAAATTGTTATGAGTTGTCAAGTAACTCTTATCTTATCTACCGGTAGATGAAAAATGTTTGACAAATTGTACATGCACATCCCATGTCAGAGCTCCAGACAAGGGGAATATTTTGAAAACAATTTTTTATGCCTGCTCAAAAATATATGGTGTGACTACTCATTCTCGAAGAGACAATTTTATTGAGTAGTCAAAACAAAGTTAAACGTTAAGGAGGAAATGCTGAAAATATTTAGTTCAGTCACTCTTATCTGGAACCCACTGGTAGGCATCGAAAAGTAAATTTCAGATATATAGAAGACTCTATCTTTTCAGACACCTTTTAAAAGTGCATATCAAAGTCAAAGTCAGGGCTACAGATAAGGAGGAGTAAACTCCAGTTTTCAAACATTTTCTCCTTCATTTCTGCACCAAATCCCATGGTGTGACTAAAAGAGACACTTCTAATGAGTGACACTGTTGGGTTTAATGCAGAAATAAAGATTTATGTGTTTAAAATACTTCCCTTATCTGGAACTCTGAAAAGCTAATTTCACAAATTGCCTTCATTTATTATTTATAGGAGCAGAAAGGAATGCGCAAAGAACTGGAGGATGAGGGCAAAGCTATAAAATCTCTTGAACACTTGCTGAAGAAGTTCCTCAAAACACAGCATCACCAACAGACAACAAGTCAGGTTGACATGGAAACAGAAGACAGTCACTCTTGATGGCGTGTCGACAGTATATAGGTGTAATAGCTAGACACTTGTTTGTATATGAGGAAAAGAAAGGAACTGAAGCATTTATTTCACCAAATACCCGAATCACTTTCGTAAGACTGTCGTGATAATGGGATGTGTAGTATTTATTACAGTCAAACCTCTGAATATCGAATGCCTCTGGACTGAGAAAAAATATCGGATTAGATAGGTTACCGGTACCCGAATCAATGTAAGCTGTCGTGATAATGGGATGTGTAGTATTTATTACGTAAAACCTGAAACTCGAATGCTTCTGAACTGAGAAATAAGATTGGGTTATATAGGTTTCTGGACTGAGGAAGTTTAGCAGCCACTTGGAAGGAGTTAAATCGTCAATTATATGGACCTTTCCTTCACATAAGAGCGCTTTAACCCATTACCCCATAGCCTGATTCTATTTTTGAAAATTTGTGAAAAAAAATATTCAGTAATGTGTTGAAATTAAGTTTCAGCTTAAAGCAAGATGACTGTAAAGCATGCTGCTTTACTTACAACTAGCTTTATGTGGTCACCTGTTTTCAAAACTACAAAATGTACTGCCATGCTAGCCATTAACATAAACCTATGGCAGAAGACTATTGAAGCATTTGAATGTTTACAAGTTTTATTGATCTTATCATATCTATTACTTTACATGTTTTATTGGCTGACTCAATACACTAGTTTCATGTAGAATTATTACTTTATTAAAAGTTTGAGAAGACATATGATCTTGTTGTTCAGTAATGCCAATATGCGTTTTCCCTGTATGAGTTGAAAAAAGCATGTTTATGCCACGCTACAAAGTAGTGCATGGCATATAGTGTTACCCATATTTGTACATCTGAAGCTTTAAAAAGAGGATTTCACTTTAGCTCTGTTGTTGACGTTGACATGATACATTGCAGCTTAGTTCAGAATGATTTTATCCCTTTGACATTCACTAGCTTTGTTTTAGCTCACCTGAGCACGAAGTGCTCATGGTGAGCTATTGTGACCGTGCTGTGTCCGGAGTCGGCGTCCGTCGTCCGTAAACTTTTCCTTGTGAACACTCTAGAGGCCACAATTTTGGGCTAAACTTCATCAAACTTGCTCCAAATGTTGGTCCTGACAAAATCTAGGTCAAGTTTGAAAGTGGGTTATGTGGGATCAATACATAGGTCACTAGGTCAAATCATTGCAAAACTTGTGAACACTCTAGAGACCACAATTTTAGGTCAAACTTCATCAAACGTGCTCCAAATGTTGTTCGTGACAAAATCTAGGTCATGTTCGAAAGTGGGTCAAAATGTTGGTCACTAGGTCTAATCATAGCAAACCCTTGTGAACACTTTAGAGACCACAATTGTAGACCAATCTCAACACACTTGCTTCAAATGTTGTTCTTGATAAAATCTAGGTAAAGTTTAAAAGTGGGTCATGTGGGGTCAAAAAGAAGCTCACTAGGTCAAATCATAGAAAAACCTTAATAACACTCTAGAGACCACAATTTTTGGTTCGAAAATGGGTCAAAAGGGATTAAAAGTAGGTCACTAGGTCCAATCTTAAAAATAAAATTGTGAACACTGTAGAGCCACACTTTTGGGCAAATCTTCACTAAACTTGCTCCGAATGTTGTTCTTGAAAAAATCTAGGTCAAGTTTGAAAGTGGGTCATGTGAGGTCAAAAAGTAGGTCACTAGGTCAAATCATAGCCAAACCTTGTGAACATTCTAGATGCCACAGTGTTTACACTCTAGCGTCTAGAATCAGTGAAAATATGACAAACTATATATTTATATATGACTTTAAGTCCTCAGATGATTTGGGTTATGGGCGAAATCCAAATATAAAACTATTTAGTTAATTTTACTCAGGGGAGGGATAAAGGGTCATCATGACCCTCTTGTTCTTTTAACCATTTCACTGATATGACTTCACCCATTGTTAGTTTTTTTATTTCTCTAATTTAGTACTTATGATTAGGATACAAACTGTTTGCAAATAAACATAACTTTTGGTAAGGCAGAGAAGTGTTTAATATTATGGACCAAGTATTGTAGTTGCGATTCAGATATTGAGACATCTTCGTGATTTTAGTTACATGAATGATCCCATTGGCCCAGTGGTTTTAAAGTCATTGTGACAATCACTCATCTCTGAATTCCAATTTCTATGAGAGTAAGCCTTCCAGCTGACTTGCAAAAGATTGGAGGTTCTACCCAGTTGTTGATTTGTACCCATAAGTGTATTAAGGACATCTTAGGTCTTTACCTGCATTTAGCTGGATGTTTCGATATGACTGAAATAGAAGCGACTTTGAATTCTAGGTTTTCGAGTTTTTATCACTTTTGGACTGCTGGTAAATTCCGCAACTTTACAGACAAACGCCACATCAGTACTATCAGTACTTTGATATATATAAGGTTTTACATTTTACACTTGAGTTTGGGTTGCCAGTGAACGGGTTAAAATCATGAACTAAACTTAGATAAGCGTTTTTGCTAATACAGTGAAACCCCTCTAAACCGGAACCTCTAAATACCGGAATTCTCTATAAACCGGACAAAAACTCTGGTCCCGATTCCAGCCCTTCTTTATTTTAACCCATTACACCATAAATACGCATTTTTACGTCTCTGGTTTATTCTTACACTGAAGAAAAAGGTTTGTACATTCTAGCAGATAAAAGCTTTAAGCAGGTTGGAAGTAAAGCAGAATGCGCCTTAGGGCTCATTCTGCTTTACTTTCAACCTGCTTGAAGTGGTCAGCTATCTTTCATACTAGAAACAAGTCAAAACCCCTCTAAACCGGACACCCCTCTAAACCGGACATTTTTGTTGTCCCCACACATGTCCGGTTTAGAGGTGTTTCACTGTAAATACACTTTATTATGTTATCCAACAATACCTTCATGTATAAGAACCGTTCATTTGGAGATACGGCCTCTAAAAGTTGCACAAATGATGTCCAAGATTTGCGTGTTAAGAAAAACACATTATCCATCTAAAAATCATAGGTAGCCTCCTGGTTTCATTTAAATGTGAACACGTGTGTTTTCAGAGTAGAACTTCTGATTGAATAGAAACATGTTACTGATCCTAACATCGAAATGAATGGAATGTTACTTGGATACCTCAACAAAGTCAATTATACTCTAACATGACTGATAGTTTCAAGATGGCGTCTATTAAACCTAAGTCAGTGGGGGAAACACCAAATCAAACCTAATCACTATATAACGACGTAGAAAACGTTATTCTTTCCCGTTTAAACGCTAACGAAATGCCAACGCGACCCAACCCGCGCGGAGAAGACAAAACAAGATATGTGGTAAAACAGTGTCAGCGCGTTAACCTCATATACCACAGGGGTACTCGCATTTGACGGTCTATTTTTATCTTATTTAAAAATGTATGTAGCGAAATTCAAAGCAAATATCTACTCCGTCTCAGGTTGGAAAAGACAAATGTGATGACAAAAGTAAAAGATAAAAAAGGAGTTTACTTGAGAACTCTTTTTACCCATCATATGTCTTTTTTCCCAAATACAGCATTTTGTTTTAAGGCTTTTGAAGAAAAACAATTCCTACGATTCTTTGTAATCCGAGTGGCAAACAATTTGGTTCTCCGGTGTCTGATCTGGCTCCAGACAGTTTGCAATGAACACGTTTATTCCTTTCTCTACTGTATTATTTTCTACACTAATGTCCGGTCTTTGCTCTCCAAGCCTATGTCGGAATGGTCAAACAAGGTTACTGTAAAATTCATACATGCATTTATTTCCAGTCATCATACATTCTTGGACTCTGATAGGCTAAAACTGCACATGTGACCACTGTATACGAAACCGTATTCATTGATTTTGCCGGGTAGTACGGATCACGTGACTTAATAGATGTTTCACCCTCGATCGATTCTCGTAAATAATCTCTCTTTTTCTGTTTATTAAGCAATTGTTTATCAAGAAATAAAAAGCAATCTCAATTAAAAACTGTATTGAATCTATCATTATGCGTCTGTGTAACTCAAATATCGATTAAATGCTAATTTCTTGCTTTGTTTTCCCTGATTACCACACCCGCGTCGTCACCATGGTAAACAAAAGACTGGAAATGAAATGGCACTTGTCACTGGTTTTCGCGCTCAGGAAATACGGAATCCAAAACCGTCATACCAGCCCGTACACCCTGCCGGAATGCCGTGTAACTAATAGTGTTTTGTTTGTCTATACTAGTGTCCAGCCCTTGTGCCACCAGCCCGTGTCAGAACGACCAATGCACGAGTCAGGGTACCAGTTATAACTGCCTGTGTAATATATGTGTGTTTTGTTTTCTACTCTAGTGTCCAGCCCCTGTGCCAGCAGCCTGTGTCAGAACGGTCAGTGTACGAGCCAGGGTACCAATTATCACTGCCAGTGTAATATATGTGTGTTTTGTTTTCTACTCTAGTGTCCAGCCCCTGTGCCACCAGTCCGTGTCAGAACGGCCAATGCACGAGTCAGGGTACAAGTTAAGTGTAATATATGTGTGTTTTGTTTTCTACTCTAGTGTCCAGCCCCTTTGCCAACAGCCCGTGTCAGTGTACGAGTCAGGGTACCAGTTATCACTGCCAGTGTAATATATGTGTGTTTTGTTTTCTACTCTAGTGTCCAGCCCCTGTGCCACCAGCCCGTGTCAGAACGGCCAATGTACGAGTCAGGGTACAAGTTAAGTGTAATATATGTGTGTTTTGTTTTCTACTCTAGTGTCCAGCCCCTGTGCCAGCAGCCCGTGTCAGAACGGTCAGTGTACGAGTCAGGGTACCAGTTATCACTGCCAGTGTAATATATGTGTGTTTTGTTTTCTACTCTAGTGTTTAGCCCCTATGCCAGCAGCCCGTGTCAGAACGGTCAGTGTACGAGTCAGGGTACCAGTTATCACTGCCAGTGTATTATATGTGTGTTTTGTTTTCTACTCTAGTGTTCAGCCCCTGTGCCAGCAGCCCGTGTCAGAACGGCCAATGCACGAGTCAGGGTACAAGTTATCGCTGCCAGTGTAACATCGGCTATACCGGATCGCTCTGTGATAAAAGTAAGCCTTTTACAGTCTCTCATATAACTCGGTATTGTGTTATTGTTTCTTTTCATTTGTGTTTTAACCAACAGCTGTATCTGCCAACTTTGGGCTAAATCGACGTCCGCCCGTCCGTCATTCCTAATATACACTGTGTACTCCGTCCGACTAACTTCTCCTACAGATTTTAAGCTACAACCTTAGAATTTTGCAGAGTCTTGCACATGTACCACATTTGTACGTTTGGTAGGGATGTTGATCTGCTTTTATATGCTTTACCGAATTACAGTTACTAGAAATTGGTTATATTTTGCATATTAGGTACATGCAACGGTATATCCTAATTCGACCGTCAAACTCCTCCTACAGTTTTAAAGTTACAACATTTAAATTTGGAAGCGTGTTTGCACATATACCACAAATGTGCATGTGGTCAAGATTTTGATCTGCTTAAAGTAATCAAGAATTCGCTCCCTTTAAGTTTGTAGACAATGCAGTCTATTGCAAAATCATTCAAATAGTAAAATGACTATATCCATTTTGAACCTTTTGTCATTTGAACATAATCTATTTGGGCCACACCTTGACCCAAGTCATGGTCTAACAAGTAGCGGATGCATCATTTATGTCGTACATACACAGCCATGTCTCTAGTGTTGTTGATATTTCAGAGATCCGCGACTGTAGTGATTTCTAGTACAACCAAATACCCAGCCCCTCACCTGACAACATCTTCACTATGTGTCGTACATACACAACATGTCTCTAGTGTTTATGATATTTCAGAGATCCGCGACTGTAGTGATGTCTATTACAACCAATTACCAAGTCCCTCAGGTGACAACATCTTCACTATGTGTCGCACATACACAACCATATCTCTAGTGTTTATGATATTTCAGAGATCCGCGACTGTAGTGATATATATTACAACCAAATACCCAGCCCCTCGGGTGACAACATCTTCACTATGTGTCGTACATACACAGCCATGACTCTAGTGTTTATGATATTTCAGAGATCCGTGACTGTAGCGATGTCTATTATAACCAAATACCCAGCCCCTCAGGTGACAACATTTTCACTATAAAGATAGGCCAACGTCAGGAGAATGTCCGCTGTGATATGACCACTGCTGGCGGAGGATGGACGGTAATATTTTAGGGCCGTGCCATGACAAAACATGCATTATTGCATTGCAAACAGTTTAGATCAAGGCCAGCTGGCGCCTCTTACATGTAGCTACTTGCTCCTATTCTTTTATTATTTGATGAAAAATATGTATAACCAAACAAATTAGGTAAATTACTGAGTAGAAGAGGGTTATTCTGAGTTTTTATGACCAAAAGCACGTGTCTCCGGATAATTAGGGGTACAGATATGTTTTATTGGGACAGTATCAGACCTTCCTTCAAGAGTTTTCTGTTCTGGGTCTACATTATTTTCAAAGTCAATATGCGCTATAAGCAGGTGTAGTGTCACCCCTAAACGCCATAGCCTGGTTAATATTTGCAGACGGGTGACTATTTAAAGCATTTTGTTAAAGTGCAATGCGCTTTACTTTCAGCCTGATTTGAACTCATCTCCCACAAGATAATTTGTGTTGAGGGGATTTGCAATATAATTATATTCCTCATTGGGCATATTCATGACTGTATGAATTGAAACTATTTTCATCAGTGGAGGACTAAATTAGAGGCGTAAATAAGACGTATCTATGGAGTGATAGGTTAAAGTAGTTCACCTGTCTAACAGTGTATTCCTTTCTTCAACTACAGGTTATTATGAACAGGGAACATCCTGATCTTGACTTTAAAAAGGACTCCACAGACTATGCCCTCGGCTTTGGAACTACTAGGCAAGACTTCTGGTTAGGTGAGCGATGCCAAGTACTACAATATATATGTAAACATAACATTACAAAATAAGTAGTAACTGGCTACATATACGAACATGCAAAAAAATACTTGTAAGCAATACAAACACATACATGAGAAAGAAAATACACATAGAAACATGAGGGAAAAGTCTAAACTTCATCTAACATAGATAGAAGGTCATGTGCCGAAGATGTCAATGCAAAACTATCCTCTCCATTTCTTTATATCGTATATAGACACACAATCAGTTATATCAATTGCAAACAGCGTTGATACCAGGTCAAATGTTTAGTAACACGACGTCTGACCAGGCTTTAAACTATTTGCCATTTACATTCAATGAAAATTGTTTTAAAATTGTCAATTTTCTATATTTTACATTGTATGGCAATGCCTCTTCGTTTGGTTTGTATTTGAATGGGTAAAATACTGAGTCTTCTGATCAGGGTCTATTTTGTTTGTCATTCTACAATATATTGACAAAACCTTATATAGTATTAAAAAATGGATCAGGCTATATTAATTGTTTATTTGCGATGGGAACATTAATTTTGTTTAGATCAAACACGTTATTGGGAAAGAACTGACTTATTATTCTTTGAAATGTTAATAAAAAGAGATTAAAACTCATTTGAATTGTGCTTAACCCTTTCAACCCTAAATATATAAATGTGGGTATTTATTATCCTTTTGGACTCTTCTAGTACAGGCATTTTAAACCAGTCTACTGTTGTATATTTGATATGACAACAACAACGAATGAAAAGTTCAAACAGTGCAGAACTTGATCAGAGGGCTCCTATATCTTATAGGACCCCTCTGATCAGGGTCTACACTGTTTGCACATGCAATCAGTAATTTCTACAGAGGGTTGCAAAGGGTTAAGTAAAGGGAAACTGGAACTGCATATGTCGATATTTTGTTTGAACCATTTATGTTTCATAGTTCCTTGTTATTTCCTATTCAAACAGTGTAGATTCTCATAAGAAGGCTTCTACATGTAAATGACCCCCAGATCAGGTACTGTGCTGTTTGTCACATTACAAGACATTGACAAAAAGCAACCATAAATGGTCAACGGACTAAGCAAAATTGGACACTGGAAGTGTTCATTTGAATTGCCAGGGAGAAGAGGGTTAATGTACTGTTGTTTTCTGGATGTTATTGTCTTATTTGTTTTTTGAAGGGCTTGAGGATGTGCACGCCCTAACGTCCGATGGTAGAAAGTATCAACTTAGGGTCGAACTGACGCGGGCCGATGGAAGTCATTACTACGAGGTTTATGATGACTTTAGTGTTGGTCCGCGGCCTGACTTCATATTACACATCGGCCAAGCCCGGGGAACAGCAGGCAGGTATTTCTTCCTACAGACGTTTGTTGTCGCGGTTAATCACCAAAATACCGGTGTATTTTCACTGGAGTGTAGCTAGTTTAAACGTATTCTATTTCATAATATACACAGTCATAAATTACATACAATACAAGTGAAAAAAGGATTTGATCGAAAGCATTGCTGCTTATTATGATCATCTCCCCAACCAACAAAATACACGTTCTTAAAGACAGACTTTACCATATACAAGATGGATAATTATTAGTCTCTTTTGTATTCCGAGTAACTTCAGTTTTTTCCGAAAAGAGAATTAAATAAAGTAGTTGGGCTACAGATAGAGGGAATAAACAATTTTTATACATTTCCAACATTTTCTCTTTAGTGTCTCATCTAAACCCTTTGATGCGACTACTCATTAGAATCGTCTCTTTGAGACGATTCTAATGAGTAGTCACACCATTGGGTTTTGGGCAGGCATAATATTCAAGTTTACAAAAATCCCTCCCCTAACCTGGATCCATTTGGAGGGGTATTCATTTTAACTTGGAGTAATCCGGTGCCTAGCAAGACCCTAAACTGACCTGATCAAGCTCCAAACTGTTCTCTATTCAGATTATATTTAACCATCAACACTTTCATAAACCTGTAATTTTCTATATTTAATTACTACGTCTTCTTCTCTGTGTACAGACAATAAGCTTCATAACATCACAAATATCCATTTTTACGCCTTTTTTCAGGTGATGCCCTGAAAAACCATAACGGATACGGCTTTACGACTAAAGACGTCGACCGGGATAGCAACAAACTTGCTAACTGCGCCAACTACCTACAGGGGGCGTGGTGGTTCCATGATTGTTACGACTCGTGTCTCACGTGCCCGTATGTGACTCCGGGGATTATCCAGTGCCGCTCTATGTCCTGGAATACCATTAAGTACTGCGAGGCACTGCGTGCAGCGCGCATGCTCGTTAAACCAATGTGATTTACTGTATTGGATATTATATTATTAGACCCATAATGGATTATTATGTTACTTTGTCCATTTTAACGAAAACACTAAACGAGAGGCATTACCAGAATGACAGTTAATTAAACATCTGTACGATTTGTTTTAGATCTGAGTGTCCAAACAGTTTGGAGCCTGATCAGACCCCGAGTAACTCGGCGTCTGATCAGGCTCCAAACTGTTTGAAGTTGTCATCATTATTTAAGCACTCATTCGTGTTTTGGTAAAATATGATAGATCTGATAGGTTTGTCCTTCGATTTTGAAGAAGACTTTGACTTCATCTTGAATTTCTGTGTTGAGTGATGTTGTGGGTCTGAATGTGACTGACCAATCTACTGCTTGCACTGATCACTATTAAAATATAAAATGACTTACATGTAAAATATTGTTCATCAAATGACATTGTGGCACTAATTGAGATATAATGACATACCAAAGGAGATCGGACCACTTTTGGTCCAAACTGGCACGGAGTACCAAGGTGAGCTATTATGATCGGCTTGTGTCCGTCGTCGTCTGCAGTCCCTCGTCAGACGTTGACTATTTCTTTAAATGACTTCTTTGAAACCAATTTGCCAATTACATTAAAACTTCATAGGATTGTTCTTTGGAAGTACTCAGTAATATAAATTCTTTCACTGCAAAGTTGTATCGTCTGATTTAACCATCGTACTGCCAAAACAGCATCTGCATTTTAGTGTCGTCTGCAATATTACTAAAGTCAGCTTTAGGGCTGGTTGGCTGAAGAATTGTCGATACGAGTGCCAAATAGTTTGGATCCTGATCATTTGGCGCCGTTGGCAGTAAAAGAGTTAAATGTTTTTAAATAGAAATTGTGATTGCCGTGGCAGGTCAATACTCTTTGACCTACAGCCTTGATACTTACAGTACACATATCGTTAGGAAATACCATTTTTGAATATTTCGATCCCTGATCTTGATCTCAGCTTCTTTTTAAGTTTCAAAATATGCGTTTAATTTTTTTTAAAGTGCTCACGACTATACCTGTTGACCTACGGGTTTCATATTTGCAACACACATACATTGTTATTTTTCCCAAAGAAAAATACGCGTATTGCAAACAGTTTTCACCCAAATGAGACGCCGAGTAACTATGTATGGTTCGGTTATAGTCTGGCCTTCTCTTAGATTTTGTTATCGTCCATACTTTCAATAACTTGACATTTCCTATATGCCATCGTGTTGAAGTTTGTTCCCCTTAAAATATTTTAAATGTCTTACCCACTGTACATATGGCGAATCAACCGATACTCCATTACCCCATAACCTGTCTTTATTATTGAAGACATGTGACCACTTTAAGCAGCCCTCAATGATGATGATTCATAGAATCGTTTAGCAGTTTGGGATTAAACAAAAGTAAAGCAGAATGGCTGGTTCGTGGCGTGATCTCAGTTGATGGAATAGCTAGCGTTTGCCAGTCGAAATCGGCTATTGACACCTAGCGACGAGTATACTCATGTTCTACAGAGAGTCTACCTGTCTGAACAGTGAACACTTATATCAGAGTGCTCATTCTGGAGTTCTTTGATAAGAGTCTGCATTATGTGTCTTCAATTTGCAATATATCTATCTAAAAAATTAAAAACAATTCTAATTAGTCAGAAATTCAATGAAAACTTTATTGGAAATGGAAATCGTGCATTTGAAGTCTCCCTGAGCAATGAGATAAGCAGTACTGGATTTAATGTCCAACTCTCACTCAAACGTTTATACCTGTCGCCAGACACGTGTGCTGCGAATCATCTGCATGCAATAAATTGCCACTGGCATTTTGATCGGTTAATAATTAAAAAAAATGTAAATAAATACCACTAATTGAGTACAAACAGTTTTTAAATAATTAATGTAAAATTTCATCGATACTTTTGATATTTGATGACAGATTTGTTCATTAATACAATGCTTCCTCTTAACAACAACACCTAAGGGGATACAAATAGTGGCTGTGCTGTTCAAATGGAGTTAATAAGGAGGGAAAATTAACTTAATTAAGACTTCGCTTAGATTTGCAAACAGCTTGAATCCAGCTTGATCATGATTCAAGCTGTTTGTCACTCGTCATTATATTTTTTCTGTCAAAATGTCCACTAATAAGTTACTTTGAGAACAAACAGAAGACGAAAGTTTCAGCAGAATATATAATGGTTTGGGGAAATGAGGCAAGCGTTTTTGTTGGGAGGGAATCGTTATTGGGATGGCCGTTGTAGGAAGGGAGCACTGTACCGCGTAACACATGTAGTGACGTCATATCGTATGTCTGCAAAGCTATCGTCTGTTCAAGTTTATATCAAAGTTGAGACTTTAAGATCTTTTTAATCTAAACAGAACATTCACATGTTTGTCATGTAACGCGAAGTCTGACCAGGAATCAATTTGTTTGTAATCAGACTTAACCCCCACCACACAAAGAGTCAGCTGTATACAGTGGAGAATCTGTTATTCTTTCCCGTTTAAACGCAAACGTACGCAAACGCAAAACACTAAAACGTAGAAAAGAACAACTTTTGGACAATTCTGATAATTCTTGTTTATCTTGGTGGCAAACAGTTTGGAGCCTGATCAGACGCCGGGTTACCCGGCGTCTGATCTGGCTCCAAACTGTTTGCACTGCAAATAATAGTTTTAGCGTAAACGCGTTTATTGGGAAAGAATAACAGATTCTCCACTGTATATGTATATTGAATGATATGAATGAACAACTGCTGTTGAATTGATTAAATAAAAGTAATTTCACATATTGCCTGAGTCTTGTTAAAGGTTTCTAGCCAATTTGTACGAAAGTGGCCTGTCAATTTCAGTCATTTCATGAAATGACTGAAAATTTAAGGCATTTCGTGAAATGACTAAGTGAAACAGTCATTTCACGTAATGACTGAAATTTTTAGTCATTTCGTGAAATGACTGATTACACAGAGTGACTGTAACATATACAGTGGAGAATGTATTATTCTTTCCCAATAAACGCGTTTACGCTAAAACTATTATTTGCAGTGCAAACAGTTTGGAGCCAGATCAGACGCCGGGTAACCCGGCGTCTGATCAGGCTCCAAACTGTTTGCCTCCAAGATAAACATGAATTATCAGAATTGTCCAAAAGTTGTTCTTTTCTACGTTTTAGTGTTTTGCGTTTGCGTACGTTTGCGTTTAAACGGGAAAGAATAACAGATTCTCCACTGTACATGTTTCATATCTACAGTGAAGAAGACGTTATTATTTCCCGTTTAAACGCAAAAGAAACACATAGCAATACAATAAACTATTTTTAATTCCAATTCCTAAATGATTTATTCTTATTTTAGTGGTAAACAGTTTGGAGCCTGATCAGACGCCGTGTTACACGGCGTCTGATCTGGCTCCAAACCGTTTTAACTTAAATAACAGTTTCAGCGTAAACGCTTTTATTGAGAAAGGACAACGTCTTCTCCGCTGTATACACGACGTCTGATCTGGCTCCAAACCGTTTGTAATGGAATTAACAGTTTTAGCGTAAACGCGCTATTTCCATAGATGTTGTTCATTTTGTATGTTGCCGTTCTTTGAGATATTTTATGAAAGGCATTTCCTTCGTGTTCATAAACCAACATTCAGACGTTCCAAATATAAATTCTTCATTCCACCTTGATGCTTTGAATATTTTGGTCTTGTTCAGATCAGCGCTACAGAATGTCGACACTTCCCGAACCATAGTCTTAAAATGACGTACCTCTTCCATGAAATCATTACCTTCCTTCTTAATCTTGCGATCGAATATTTCAGCAAAATGATCATAGATTGCATAGTCCAAGTAGTTCAGCTTTTTTATAAGACGTAAATCATCCTGGGTTAAGTTAACTTGTTCGTGGTAGTTAGCGTTGGCGACTTGGTAAAGAATGTCTTGTAGCTGCCAGTTCAACAATCTCTTTAGCAGTACTAGGGATTCATCAAATCGCTCTACAATAAGCACCAAGGAAAATTCCTTGTCCAACATACGGAGATGGCCTTCGAGATAACTTTTATTTGGCGAAAAACCAAAATCCCCTCCCATTCTATTTTTTGTAATCCAGAACGGCATGCTAAGTTTCTTGTCTGAATATTGAAGCAATTTGCTAAAGTAATTGGTTTTTTCTTAAGATGGAATTGCCATTTTGTCTCCGTTTGCACACCTCACTGATCAAACGAGACTTTGGCTCTCTAACGATCGCAATGTTGACTGCATCAGCAGGTATTGGCATGCTATCAAACCAGACCTTGGAATAACTCGTATGTGTGGCGAAAATGTCGTAAGTACCACTAACAGTTCTTGGATTGATCAAGTTTTTCCTGTCATAAATATAGTTTCCACCTCTTGGCATGGCAACAGTTAAGTTATGCCTAATGGCGTAACGAAAGAGAAGGTTCTGCATGGTTGTAGATGCCGCCTTGTGCACTTTGAGAAAGCGGACATGGTTCACTCGAGACTTACCGTCCCGGCTGTGTGGCTTGAATTGATTTTGAAATGTGGTGTTGGGTACAGATGAATTAAATCTACTGTCATATACCAAGTGTCCTGGTAGTCCGGTATAGCTTGTAACCAAAACGACAAACACGACTATTGCCACTGGAATGAACCACAACCTGCAAAACAACATGGTTTGTATTTTGAGTATCATTTTCTGCTAAACACAACATGAAAAATAATACTCAAAATACATGTATAGATTTACAAGCATAATAATTCTTTCAAAAAAAAACAACAACATGATTTGTGTTTGAGTGTGAGCAATCGCAGTACAAAATCAACGACAGACCGAAGCGCTGTATGTGTCATGACAAGTGTAAAATCAAAGCATAGTCATATATCACCGCGGTGTAATTAACAATTTCACAACCAAATCAGAGTCAAAAGCAATCGCGTTGTATTTCATAACCATGATAAAACTACATTCAAATCAAATCAAAATCAAATAGAATCGCGCTATATTTCTTAACGATAATAAAACAACACCGAAATCAAATAGAATCGCGCTGTATTCGAAAACATTGCAAAACCAGATCAAAATCAGGTACATTGTAGCACCGCGCTGTATCAAAATAATTGCAAAACCAAATTAAAGTCAAATGGAATCGCGATGTATGTCTTAACAATTGAAAAAAAATCAAAGTTAGAAAGAATCGCGTTGTATCTAAACAATTGAAAAACCAATCAAAGTTAGGTAGACTCGCGTTGTGTATAAACAATTTATAAAAACGAAATAAAAGTCAAATATAATTGTCGTATTTCGACCGAATCTAAGTCAAACTTACCTGCGCTGTGTCTAAACAATTGTTAAACATAATCAAAGAGCTACAAATATACTTACCAGTGAAGTCTGGAACGAAAGCCCTGAAAAGACAAAACAACACATACAGTGGAGAAAACGTTATTCTTTCCCAATAAACGCGTTTACGCTTAAACTTTTATTTGCAGTACAAACAGTTTGGAGCCAGATCAGACGCCGGGTAACCCGGCGTCTGATCAGGCTCCAAGCTGTTTGCCACCAAGATAAACATGATTTATCAGAATTGTCCAAAAGTTGCACTTTTCTACGTGTTAGTGCTTTGCGGTTGCGTACGTTTGCGTTTAAACGCGAAAGAATAACACATTCTCCACTGTACAGCGGAGACCGCGTTAATTCCCCCCCATATATCCATTTAAATCTAGTGTCTACTACATCAATGGATGGATAAATTAGCCCCATTCATTCTGAAGGACGCCATAAAGTGCGTTTGCAAATAGTTTTGGTTCCTGTTCGTTTGTTTGTTAACGTCATTTTCTGCCATATATGGGCTAATTGGAAGCGAGGGAGTGAGTGAAACGGATACAGAGAACCCGGGTGCGATGCCCTACTCTTATTATCGACAGCGTTATCTTGTTCTTTTAGATGCCCATGTAAAGCACTAATACAACGCGGCGTCTGATCAGGTAAATATTTTCAGAATATATTGATCCTGAAAGGGTTAAATGCGCTAAAAGGCGCTTCTTTTTGGGAATGGAATACATGTAGCTGACGATACAGTGGAGAAAACGTTATTCTTTCCCAATAAACGCGTTTACGCTAAAACTATTTTTTCCATTACAAACAGTTTGGAGCCAGATCAGACGCCGGGTTACCCGGCGTCTGATCAGGCTCCAAACTGTTTGTTACCAATATAAACATGAATTATCAGAATTGTCCAACAGTTGTATTTTTCTACGTTTTAGTGTTTTGCGTTTGCGTACGTTTGCGTTTAAACGGGAAAGAATAACGTTTTCTCCACTGTAGTATGACATGCACTAGAATGACTTATTCTTTGACTACTGAATGCGACTTAACTCTTTCATGATCAACTTATTCGGGATATAATTACCCCTTCACTGGATTAGGACCCAAACTGTGTGCAAGCGCGCCTTTTGGCGTCATTGGGAGTAAAAGGGTTTACTTATAATTATACACAATTTGGACCTAAATGTTGGCATCTGATCAGGTCCCATGATTATAAATCCTTTTGACGAGTCTGCGATTGTTTTCAGCTCAAATCTGGCCAATCACAACCTTGAGAACGACATCAGACTCAGGCAACAAACTTTACACAATGTATCATACTTTTAGTAAGCATCACTTTTTAACCCTTTTAGAGTTTGTTTGTGCCAATTTTTACTTTACATTATTTTAGAAAGCCAAAATAGTGCATGCCGACTCTCTGTCGAGAATGGCTACATTATATATTTTAAATGCCCATAGACAAACAAAAGAACGTTATAACCTATGTTTTTCTTTTTACCATGGTACTAAGATATGTTTGAAGAACCTATGCAGAAATTATCGTAAAGATCTTACGGACGATTTCATTTGGGTGCGTATGTATGTCCTTGAAAGTCATTTTGTTCAATGGAATTGAAGGGGCGAATATAAATATTCAAAAAAAAAAAAAAAAAAAAAAAAAACAAAAAAAAACCGCTTTATAATCTTGGATTTCAAACAATTTGCCACTCAACTTAATCCATCACCCTATAGATACGCATTTTACGCAATTGATTTATTCCTCAACTGAAGAAAACAGTTTTATTGTATAAGTCATGAATATGTACCGTAATATTTTTGTTTTATATTCTAGTAGATCGTAATTTAAGCAGAATGAAAGTAAAACAGATTATGCCTTAATGCACATTCTGCTTAAACTGCTTTCAATCTGCTGTAATCCTTTCACTGCCAAATGGTTCGTGAGATGTATACCCCTTCACCGTTTCATTATCGTCTGCTTCAAATTGGTTGTCTGCAATATCGTTTCAAAGTAAATTTTAACCCTTTCACCGCCAAATCATTTTTGAGTGTTTTACCCCTACACCGTTATTGTGTCGTCTGCTTCAATATTATTATCTGCAATATCATTTCAAAGTTAGAATTAAGAGAGTATGACATAATAAATATCGAAACGGGTGTCAAATAGTTTTGATCCTGATCAGACGCCGCGTAACGCGGCGTCTAATCAGGATCAAAACTGTTTGCAAATTCGACTTTAGGCGATTCTGGCGGTGAAAGGGTTAAGGTAGTATGACTAACACAATTTCGGTACGAGTGTCAAAACGTTTGGAACCTGGTCAGACGCCGCGTTACGCGTTATCAGGATCTTTTTTTTTACAAATGCGCTTTTTGGCGTCATTGAGAGTGAAAGGGTTAAGAGGTCATATATGTTCAATACTTAAAATAGGATGTAGGCTAAAGTGTTCGGGTTATTCAACACAGAGCGTATCGCATTTGTTGAAAAACTTTACAAGCGGCATTTTCAAAGCTGACGATTTCACAACATAATGCTGAGTTATCGTTTGTGCAGTACCCATCACTGTCTTTGATATGCTAAAGAAAGTTGTAGTTTCTTTCATTTTTCACGTTTAGATACTAGGATCTTTTGACTGAACACTCATTGACGTATATTAAGTGTTTGCATCCTAATTACTCACTGACTTTCTGATCTAATTCCGAACTGTTTATTAATGCTTGTTCAGTCGGACATATGTTTTATCGTAAGGTGCAAACATATTAACATGTAAATACCTTGAAAACTCTTACAAGAGCGTTTGTCCGCATACCAGCCATGGTTATTAGATCCGGGAACCACTGAGCTCAGCTGTAATCTTTAAACCTCTATGATTATCTGTAAACGTCTATGGTTATCCAGTTAACACCGTGCCAAATTGTAATCTGTAAACCTCTATGATTATCTGTAAACGTCTATGGTTATCCAGTTAACACCGTGCCCAATTGTAATCTGTAAACCTCTATGATTATCTGTAAACGTCTATGGTTATCCAGTTAACACCGTGCCCAATTGTAATCTGTAAACCTCTATGATTATCTGTAAACGTCTATGGATATCCAGTTAACACCGTGCCAAATTGTAATCTGTAAACCTCTATGATTATATGTAAACGTGTATGGTTATCCAGTTAACACCGTGCCAAATTGTAATCTGTAAACCTCTATGATTGTCTGTAAACGTCTATGGTTATCCAGTTAACACCGTGCCCAATTGTAATCTCAATGTTTATTCAGCAAACACTGGGCTAAATTGTAATTTGTAAACGTCTATGGTTATCCAGTAAACAATGATCCCAACTGTAATATATCCAGTAAACACTGCGTTCAATTGTGATTTGTAAACGTCTATGGTTATCCAGTAAACACTGAGCTCAATTGTGATTTGTAAACGTCTATGGTTATCCAGTAAACACTGAGCTCAATTGTGATTTGTAAACGTCTATGGTTATCCAGTAAACACTGAGCTCAATTGTGATTTGTAAACGTCTATGGTTATCCAGTAAACACTGAGCTCAATTGTGATTTGTAAACGTCTATGGTTATTCAGTAAACACTGAGCTCAATTGTGATTTGAAAACGTCTATGGTTATCCAGTAAACAATGATCCCAACTGTAATATATCCAGTAAACACTGAGCTCAATTGTGATTTGTAAACGTCTATGGCTATCCACTAGTATCCAGTAAACACTGAGCTCAATTGTGATCTGTAAATGTCTATGGTTATTAATTAAACACTGAGCCCAATTGTAATCTGTAAACGTTTATTGATATCGGGTAAACAATGAGCTAAATTGCGATATTAAACCTAATAAATAATGAACCAAATCTAATAAAGTTGAAGTTCAACCTATGACAGTTGTACAGTAGACACTGGGTCCATTGAGAGTATAAACAGAGACCAATTCTACCCTCCAACTTCCAACTTCCAAGTCTTCACTGTACTAAGTTTGAATTATATATGATATCTGTGTAAATCAAATTGATTTTCATCTATTCAGTCGAAATCATTCTAAAGACGTATGTTTGTTATGTGCAACAAATAGAGAATGTAGTCATCAGGCGATTTCTACACTTTTATCCTGCATAAAGCAACCGTATATTAAAATGATTTCCATTTGCCTTGTATTAACTCACTGAGCTCTAGTGACGCTTATATGCATCCTTTACAAAAGGTGAACCTGTGGAAAGTACACTTGTCTAATGCAAACAGTGAAGTCCCTGATTAGAGGGCTCCTGCAGGAGCCCTCTAATCAGGGACTTCACTGTTTGTCAATTTGCAATATTTTATTTTAAAAAAAACACCCTTAAAAGTCTAAAATGGACCAGCCGTTATTGAAAACTGAAATTCCATTGGAAATTCAGGGAATAATGAGTTAAGCTGTCAAGTCGGACTGCATATTGAAGGCAATAATTACAAATAAACAATACCACGTGGTTATTGGCAACCAATAGTAACTTAGCCGCTAGCTACTTGCTTTGAACAATGACTTACCTAGTACATTGCAGTAAAACCTCTATATTACGACCACTAAATTATTATGTTAATTATCATGTATTTACGGCAGATAACTGCCTTAAGGAAGGTGACAGTAAAGCAGAAATTTCCCATTTCTGTTTTACTGTCATTTTGCTGTAAGCTGTCACCTGACATTTATACTATCAATTAACTCTATTTTAAGGGGTGGTACAATGGAGAGCTTTTATTGTATTTAATTGCAGATTCTACCCCGACTTATGATCATGCTCGAAACCGTTTGCCCATCAGTATATAATATATCGTTATCATTGTTATATTGTTGTTGTTGTTGTTGTTATTTTCTACATCTCAGTACATTGTGTTTGAATTAAGGTCCGTTTAATAGATATACTATAACGTGTTCTTCACAGTAGCATGCTGTCCATAGCGTCGTGTTTAAACCAGGTAACGTGTTAATTGCTCTTAAACCATTACCCCATATATACATATTTTTACGCCTTTAACAGTTTACCTCCTCTGAAGAAAATAGACCAACTTTCTACATTCATGAATGTGCACCATAATAACCATTTTCCATATCCTAGCAGATGGTAGCTTAAAACAGGCTGCTTTCAGTGATCACCTTTCTTCGAATCTAGAAACCGGCTATGGGGTAATGGGTCAATAGAACAAGGAGAACAGATAACTTGGTCAGAACCAAGATGGAATTAATGATGATAAAGTGTTTTATTCTAAAATAACTTAATTGTTGTCTTCTCTATCACTAATTAATAGTTAGAATTTATTTCAATGATTCTTAATGATTAAGAAGCCAACAAATGAGGGAGCCTGCGACCGAATTTGGCTTCTTAATTATTAAGAAGCGTTGAAATAAACTCTAACCATTTTAGTGTTTGACCCGCCCACATATGACGTCACTTCACTTCATTTACATATTTTTCTCCGCCGACAGTTGTTTAGTGTTTACACAGCCTGTTACATATATTGTGTGTTTTATTACGCAGCAACATGGCGCATGGCAATTTTGATTTAAGCGGATACGATTTGGACGATGGAAAAAGAATAGCTATTGACGTCTAAATGCTTAATGCAGCACAAAATACAGGGCTCCAGATAAGGGGGTATTTCAAAAACTAAAATCTTTATTTCTGCTTAAAACCCTACGGTGTCACTACTCATTACTCGGAGAGACGATTCTAACGAGTAGTAACACCATAGGATTTGATGCTAAAATAAGTGAGAAAATGTTGGATTTGTGAAGTTTACTCCCTCTTATCTGGAGCCCTGAAATAATGCAGAAAACTCATAAATGAGCTTTCTGCATTCAGCTTGATCTTGCATTATGCAGACGCCTGTCTTTAATGTTTTTGCCGCGATTGACAATAGAGTCTAGTTTGAAGTTTGTAGATGTTGGTGTTGTTTATAACAGTAAGAATTCTGTTTTTATGCCCCCAGAATCTACGATTCGGGGGCATATAGTTTTTGTCATGTCTGTTGGTCTGTCCGTCTGTCCGTCCGTCTGTCTGTGCCAAAAACCTTAACCTTGGCTATAACTTTTGCATTTTTAAACCTGGGCCTTTTATACTTGGCATGTGTATTCCTCATGGCAAGACCTTTCCATCCATACAAACCTTTTTGACCTCGTGACCTTGACCTTGACATTTGACCTACTTTTGTAAAAATCTTTAAATGGCTATAACATTTGCACCAGTAGGCCCAGGGCTTTCATATTTTGTATGTATATTTCTTTTGTCAAGACCTTTCCAACCATACCAACATCTTTGACCATGTGACCTTGACCTTGACCTTTGACCTATTTAATCAAACTTTAACCAAAAACCTTAACCTTGGCTATAACTTTTGCATTTTTAAACCTGTGCCTTTTATACTTGGCATGTGTATTCCTCATGGCAAGACCTTATCAACCATATAAAACTTTTTGACCTTGTGACCTTGACCTTGCCATTTGACCTACTTTTGTAAAAATCTTTAAATGGCTATAACATTTGCACCAGTAGGCCCAGGGCTTTCATATTTTGTATGCATATTTCTTTTGTCAAGACCTTTCCAACCATACCACCATCTTTGACCATGTGACCTTGACCTTTGACCTATTTAATCAAACTTTAACCAAAAACCAAGACCAGACTGTTTAACTCCAATGTCAAAACAGTGCTGTTATATGGAGCAGAAACCTGGAGACACACCAGGAAGCTGGACAACAAGCTACAAGTTTTCATCAACACATGCCTAAGACAAATCCTCCACATCAGATGGCCGGACAAAATATCCAACAGGGACCTATGGCAGCGAACCAATCAGACACCAATCACAGACGCTATCAAACAGCGGAAATGGAGGTGGATTGGACACACTCTGCGTAGGGACAAGCCAAACATAGCACGGCACTCCCTGGATTGGAACCCACAGGGAAGACGAAAGAGAGGTCGACCGGTCCAAACCTGGAGGAGAACCCTGAATACTGAGCTGTCTAAGATCAACATGTCATGGGGAGAGGCTAAGAGAGTGGCAACAGACCGGGTCCGATGGAGAACTGTGGTGACGGCCCTATGTCCCGCCAGGGATGAAGAGGACTAAGTAAGTAAGTAAGTAACCAAAAACATTAACCTTGGCTATAACTTGTATTTTTAAACCTGAGCCTTTTATACTTTGCATGTGTATTCCTCATGGCAAGACCTTTCCAACCATATAAAACTTTTTGACCTTGCAACCTTGACCTTGACATTTGACCTACTTTTGTAAAAATCTTTAAATGGCTATAACATTTGCACCAGTAGGCCCAGGGCTTTCATATTTTGTATGCATATTTCTTTTGTCAAGACCTTTCCAACCCTACCAAAGTCTATGACCATGTGACCTTGACCTTGACCTTTGACCTATTTAATCAAACTTTAACCAAAAACCTTAACCTTGGCTATAACTTTTGCATTTTTGCACCTGGGCCTTTTATACTTGGCAGGTGTCTTCCCTGTGGCGAGACCTTTCCAACCATACAAAACTTTTTGACATTGTGACCTTGACATTTGACCTACTTTTGTTAAAATCTTTAGATGGCTATAACATTTGCCCCAGTAGGCCTACGGCTTTCATATTTTGTTTATATATTTCTTGTGTCAAGACCTTTCCAACCATACCTACGCTTTTGCCTTTGTGACCTTGACCTTTGACCGGCTTTTGTATAAATCTTTATATGCCTATAACATTTGAACCAGTAGGCCTAGAGCTTCCATACTTTGTATGTACATGTACATTGTATGTGTCTTGTGTTAAGACTTGTTCAACCATGCCAATGTTTCATTTACCATGCGACCATGACTTTTGACCTACTTTTGCAAATAAGCATTACATTACAGAACATGACGCTGCCTGGGGGCATTTGTGTTTCACAAACACATTGCTTTTCATCTGATCTTCACCAAACTTTCTGAAAATGTTTGTTGACATAAAATGGAGACCAATTTGGATAACCAGCGGCACCAATTTATGCTAGGCCCTTTGGAGTAATGGCCCTTGAAGTCCTCAAAATGGCGCTCCACTACAGTTTCAGCTCTCTAACTTTTACGTTTGATAGTCTGGATTCCCCTCCCTGTATCATCGGGGGCATTCGTGTAACTGGGACACGCTCTTGTAATTATATTGTGTTTTCTTTTTCTTATCCCCCCTCCCCCCTAAAGATTAAGTACAATTTGAATCATTTTCACAATTTTCTTCCGACTAGCGAGCTACAAAATGTCATTATTTTCCTCGAAATTGAATTGTGCATGTAGATATATGATCTACTTTGCTGTGTAATGGATTACCCGTAAAGCTTAAAAGTCACGCCATGGGCGGAGCTGACCGAAATATTAACACATGCGCAATGCTTGCTAACGTCTAAATCCAAGTCTCGAACACTTCATAATTAAATTGCCAAATCTCGTTAAATCCCGTAGACTTAATAATTAAACCGAGCGAAAATTTGAATTTTGTGGCTTGCTGATTGGCTGAAAGAGTAGGCCAAACACTAACTATGGTTTTAAATGTCATTTTTTTCTTATTACATATCCTTAGCAAGCCTGACCGAATTTGTACATATAACACAGATACTACCGGACTAGTTTTGAGCTCATTTTCTGAATAAACACTACACTCTGACATCTCAAAACTACTCTGACGTGTCAACACGAAACCGAAAGTGACAATCTATTTTTAGAAGCGCTATATTTAAATCGCGTTCACGCAATACCCAAACGACTTAAAAAAAAAATAAAAATAAAAATAAAATAGGATCTTGAGCTCAGTTTGAGCTCAGTTTGAGCTTTGTGAGCTTTGTGTTGACATGTCAGTGTTACTGAATTCCAGCATGAGTGCTTTTATAACGGGTTTTGACAAAAAGCTCGCGTACATTTTAAACCGAAAGTAGAAAGATGGACCGTTTCGGCCCGTCTGGCATTCGCATTTTTCCAATCTTGCAAATTTGTGTCTGGATCCATTTTCGATGCTGCCTGAAAGTGTCACATTTTGCAGGAGACCATTGATATTCTAGAAATAGGAAGAGCCGAACCTGGCCTTTCAGAAAAGTCTTCCAACGTGATGTGCGAATCATAACTTTTCATTCTACGGAAGCCAAAATGTGCCATAAACGTCAAAACGTTTTAATACGTTATGGGCGTGGAAAGGATATATCATATAGACAAGGGTTTTTACACATTAAACCGTAGCGACGAATTCTTCGAAAATCAGTGTTTATAGAACACTTATCCTATGCAAACAGTGTATATCCAGATTAGAGGGCTCCTATAGGATTACACTGATCAGGGTCTCAACTGTGTGTCATTTGGTAATACACTGTAAAAAAAAACCACCCTTAATAGTTTAAAGTGGAATAGACGATATTTGAAACTGGAATTGTTTCTTAAAAATTAAGGTATGAATGAGCCCATTACCCCATGAATACCCCTTTTTACGCCTTTAATTTATTCTTCAACTGGAGAAAATAGTTCCAATTATAATGTCATGAATATGTACCATAAGAACTGTTTACTATATCCTAGCAGATGGAACCTTAAAGCAGACTGAAAGTAAAGCAGAATGCGCATTTAAGTGGTCACCTGTTAAAAAAACTAGATTGATTGAGTTCAGTTTTACGGCACCGCGACACATGGAATGGTCATATAAACTGGCTATGGGGTTAACTATATTCAAAGTTGTTATCTGTGACATTTGTACATGTATCTTAAAACATTACAAATTTGCTATCTAAAAGGTACCGTCATGGCCCTAGGTATTAGGACAGACAGAAATAAGCAGTCTGACTTTGGTCTATACCGTTTGTCATTCCGTTCGCAGACAAATAAAATCAACTTGTTCGAGTTTTATGATGTAACAGCAGTTATATAGTGTGCTCCAATTTTACGGATTTTTTACACGGTAGGCAGATGTTTTAGCAAGATAAAATTAAAACAAAAACAAAACGGATAGATAACTTCCACTTCAAAAGTTAAGTGGCGTAAGAGTAATCTTTCTTGAATTGATAATCTCGTTACACTTACCTTTCTATCTTGTTACATTTCTCATTGTTATTTTATATTAATTATTTATCTCTTATAATGCTGAACTTTTAAAAGATCGTGGCCGAGTGGTTAGAGCTTCCGTCCCGGAAACGGACGATCGAAGGTTCGAAACCCGGCGGAGGCTGAGTTTGGACTGGTGTGATCGTTGGTGACTTGATGAATGGTTACCATAGCCAATCTTTGCCAGGCGTCATGCAATAAGAGAATGAAATAGTGCATCACAATACCAAGGCATACAAGAGTTAACATCTGTATCGAGGTTCGTCGTTCTAGACGCCTCAGAGAAGAGAACTCAGACGAAGAACTTTCTGGTTCTTTGGACATTTTGCGAAGGAAAGGTGGACACCGACACAGCTGAGATATTTGAAAAAATGGCTGCTTTATTAATGACCAAAACTAATGTAGTAGCTTTAGAACTACATAATGTTTGTGATGCATGAAGTAAACACGTGTGTCTGATGAGACTCTAAACTGCTTCCTACTCAAAGTAAACTCAGTCGTTATAACTTTTGTAAAATGTATATCTTTACATTTTGATGACTTGTGTTTGTTTGCATCTAAACGGTAAATAATAATGTCTTCTCCTGGCACTGTAGTACGACATGTCACCGATACATGTACAGCGCTCCCTCTCTTCAGCGACACCCAACGGGAGACACATGTTGTGTGTGTTGTTCGGAGGGAGTCGTTATAGGGAGGGAAAATTAAGACTTGCTTACATTTGCAAACAGATTGAATCCAGATCAGACGCTGCGTAACGCGGCGTCTGATCAGGATTCAAGCTGTTTGTCACTCCTAATTAGATTTATTCTATCAAAATGTCCAGTTATAAGTAACTTTGAGAAAGACAGCAGACGATAAATTTAAGCAGACGGTATGACAGCCATGAAAAGGTTGGACATAAATGTCTTGTTTAAGGGAACAACGGCAGGGGTCGTTGTAAGGAGGGAGTCGTTGTTGGGAGGGCCGTTGGGGAGAAGGAACACTGTAGTTTTATTATATTTGTTTTATAAATCCCGGTGAAGTGGTGCTATGAGGGGCCCGTGTACAATTGAGAAGACGTTATACCAATCAACGCGTTTGTACTGAAACAATAACTACCATTTTATACAGTTTTGGGCAAGATCAGACGCCGGGTAACCCGGCGTCTGATCAGGCCAAAAACTGTTTCAAGAACTTAGTTTTATCGACCATATATTTTCCTACATGTTATTGCATTGAGTTTGTGTTTGATTCAGTGTAAACAGGACAAAATAGCGGCTTCTTACACGTATCTATTTGTATAAATTGAAGGACATGAGATACAAAAACTATATAGAGGATAACTGTTTTTTTCAGTGTAAGATCGAAATTTAATCCATTGAGTGAACATCAGACGTTATATTTTCACGAGTGGCGAAGCCACGAGTGAAAATATAACAGTCTGATGTTCACGAAATGGATTAAATTCGATCTTACACTGAAAAAACACAGTTATTCTATTTATTTATGCTTTTAAGCCACTTTTTAAACGAAATTGTTTAAAAATTGAAAGCGAACGTACATTATTTATCCCGTGTTGAGCCCCACGTTTTATGTCAAACACATGCGCGTGACAGTTGGCGGTATAATGACGTCACTCGTTGCTCCCGAGTTTGGATTCGTGCTCTTCCGGTGAGTAGTTCGCGACAAATCGGACTGCCGGAATTTAACGATAATACACGATTGACTATAATTCTTGGGGAGCCCTACGGGGAAAATTCATAATAAAAAGCGATTGGTGATAATCCACTGCAGTGGATTACCAAGTGATCATCCACTGCTATTTCGTGGTAATCCACCGAAAAGCATAAATAAATTGACATAATATTAATATGTTGAAAATAAATTAAAGCGGGGTAGCGGGGTAGCGGCGAGTACTTGAGATCAACTGATAACGCACCACTTTAAAGAATTTATCCTTCAAAGAACGATACGTGTGTAAAATAGTTGAAATCAGACAAAACAATATCAAGCCCCGACTTAAGTTCATGTATCATTTTGTAAACTGTATACATGTAACACCTGCAGTTAGTTAATGTTTCCTTAGTAGAAAAAATGGATGTACTGAGTGTAGCTTTGAAGACATTTTAGACAACGTCATGGCGATATTCCAGCGTATTAAAGGGGCTAGGACAAATTACAAGCTTAACACACATCGAATGCAATGATATACGACACAACAGTAAACTGGAGAAGAGTAATTCTTTTTCAATAAACGCGTTGATGCTAAAACAATAAGTTCAATCAGGAGCTCTTAAATATAAGCTAATCTCCCTGGTTCAATTGCAGACAGTTTGGAGCCAGATGAGACGCCGGGTCACCCGGCGTCTGATCAGGATCCAAACTTTTTGCCACTCAGATATAAATATATAGGTAGAATTGTCAAAATAAATTCTTCATTTTATTGCGATGCGTTTGCGTTTCGTTTGCGTATAAACGGAAAGGGGCGTTTGTTGTTAAAATACAGTACTTAGAGGAAAGTTATTATTTCCCAATAAATGCGTTTGTAACAAAACATGCCCGTTCCAAACAGTTTGGAGCACGATCAGGCGCGGAGTCTTCAAGCTTTTTCGCAATTTGACTTTGATTAACCAGGAACCTGTAGTTTCCTGCATTAACTTCGTTTAGGTAACTTGACTAAGGTAACATCGTAATGAGTGTCTAACTGATTGTGTAATGCGGTGTCTGATCAGGATCCAAACTGTTTGCAAATAGCCATTGTACAGGGCGTAAGGCATTGATGGCATTATTAAATATCACTGCATTTGCATTTTGTAAGAAAAGAAAAGGAGACGATATTTTGGCAATGAAAGTGTTGAACGTTTTCTGACATCATGTAATGAAATTGAAAGGATGAAAGGAAAACTGAAAATGAAAGTAAAACTAAATCCACTAAAAATGAGTGAACATATCTGTTTATCAATTCTACCTAAACCCCACAGTATAGCCCACATAGTAAAAAAGTTATTTCGTTTTCTACGAAAAGATTTATCAGTTCTATTTTCGGAAAAATATAAACTAGAGATGTTTATTTAAAACACGGATCCCTACCCTACCCAGCCTTCTTGATCAGAAATGTTGTCTTTTCTACAAAACATAACAAGTTGACAGAATAGAACAGAACAGAACAAAACATATTATTTAACAGTTTCACTGCCGTTACAACACCATAACGCATCTACCATACATAGTCACTGTCATGGTACCGTTTGCTTAGACTTTAAGTCTGCATTTATTTACAAAATTTGAATATGTATGAGTTTTTGCACAAAAGTCGGTGATATTGGTGTCAAACAGTTTTGATTCTAATCAGAACTGTGTTGTTGGCCTTGGTAGTAAAAGAGCGAATCATCATCATCATCATCACTACAGTTATACAGGTGAGAAAACGTTAATGTTTCCCGTTTAAGCACAAACGAAACGCCAACGCAAAACATTAAAAGGTAGAAAAGTACAACTGTTGGACAATTCTGATAGTTCATGTTACTTGGCGTCTGATATGGCTCCAAAGAAATAACAGTTTTAGCGTAAACGCGTTTACAGTACTGAACCTTATTAAATTAACAATTTTTTCGATTCGCTTGTAATTCGATGGCAATTCGCTTGCAATTCGATGGCAATTCGATTGCAATTCGCTTGCGATTCAAAATAGTAATTTTACCCTCGGGTAAGTTTGCCTGAATGGTGTATCTCACAAATATTCGCAAATATGCCTTCGATAATTTTTTCGATTCCATTTTTGTCACAACCGCTTCGGAAAAATCGCGTAAAATATTCAAGCGTAAGATTCGCCTTTTGAAGCACCCGATTCGATGACAATTCGATAGCGATTCGCTTGCGATTGTCAATTTAATTTAATAATGTTCAGTAGTGAATTTAAGAATAACGTTTTCTCCACTGTAGTCTATTGGTATCATTATCGCCAAAGCCATTTTCATCAACTGTGAAAAATGAACAACAATTCCATCTAGAGCTATGTTATTATTACAACCACAATCATCGACAATTACGTCATCATCTTCAGCGTTATCATCACTATCTCTCATCAAGTAGATACTGAAAACCGCGAGGTCTTGACTTAAACACCTTAAGATTTAAAGACATTACTTGACCTAGCTTGGGTGGTAACACCTAGCACCGTAGACAGTGTAGTCAAAGCATTGGAGAGCATGCACTTACTCAGCTAGCGTCTAGGCAAATAATAATTCAGGCGTCTCATGTGAGGCCCGCACCTCCTATTTGATAGTTTGGTTAGTAAAATCCATTGAAAAACCCTTGAGATCTAGTAGGTATGGGCCTCTATTCAAAACTTCAGATCGCTGAGTCGTTGCTTGCACAACTTTCTCATGCTTCACGGTTACTTTCACGCCTAGTGAGAACTATGGGGGTCCATGAATGGACTGGGGTAATGTCTTTAAGTGTTAGGTATTTTGACTGAAGAAATATTGAAGTGAGTGTCAAACAGTTTAAATCCTGATCAAGTTCGAACTGTTAGCAAATAACCACCTAAGTATGGATTTGATTTGATTTGTTTTGATTTTACGTCGCTTTCAACAGTATTTCAGTCATATCGCGACGTCCAGTTTACATGTATTACAGGTGGAGGAAGACCCCAGAAGCCCTTTGTGTGCTGTTTCAGACATAAATCGGCAACTGGGTAGAACCACCGACCTTCCGCAAGCCAGCTGGAAGGCTTCCTCACATGAAAAATCCGAACGACCCTACTGGGATTCGAACTCACAGCGGTGAGGAGCTTAGTGATGTAAGTCATAGTGACTATACCACTAGGTCACGGAGGCCCCTACGAATCATGGAGTCGTTGTCTGCAACATTTGTCGTCGTGATCAGTTTTTCTCACGTAACTACGCCTGTTTTATATAACGAACAACGATGACGAATATCCTTATCTCCAACATGTGCGAGATCAATTTGATGACGTTACCATCACTATTTATAACGGCGTTTTGACGTCACCGAGGTTCCAAAAAATGCCTATTGCTTTAAAAATAGCTTAAATCGTTGGTAATGTGAAAAAAAGAATCTGTCACTCGTCGATGTTTAAGACAAGTTGATCTCAAAATCGTCTAGAAAAGAAAAGTTATTAAGCTCGCCAAGGCTCGCATAATAACATTTCACTTTTAGACTCGTTTGAGATCAGCTTGTCTTAAACATCGACTCATGACAGATCCTATATATCTATCAGCTGTTTTGGGGCAATGTCCCCAGAGAGTTAAACAGTTTGGATTTAGATTACACGCCGGGTTACATGTACAATACAATTTTAATAATTTCTGGAAAGCCCAGTATACGAGTGTATATATACTGTGATAGTTTTAGTACAATGTATTACAAACCCCCACCTGATATAATTGATGTTACTAATCAAACTGTATTATATACATGTATAAGCTTACATAATTGTCGGTAAAAAGCTATTCTAGCTAATGTTTATATCATATCAATTGTTATTTTTAAACCGACATTATTGTATTTGTATCTTTATCTGCTGGCCTCATCTTGGTAAAAACTGTTGCAATTTATATAGATCTAGCTATCACATTCATTCGTACCGTGCTGAAGTTGATCGTATAGGGGTGGTACTCGGGTATTTTTAACCCTTTCATGATCAAATTTATCGTGAGGAATTTACACCCCTTCAACGCCATCTTATCGCCTGCTTCAATATTGTTGGCTGCAATATCGTTCAAAAGTTAAATTTAAGGCAGTATAACTAACTTAAAATATCAAAAACAAGTGGCACACTGTTTTGACCCTGATCAGACGCCGCGTTACGCGGCGTCTGATCAGGATCAAACGTTTTTGCAAATGTGCTTTATGACGTCATTGAGAATGAAAGGGTTAAAGAGCCACTTTTATCAACGTTAACATCATCGCCCTACATGTATCAGCCAATCAGTGCACGTGATATTGCAGTCACTTTTGGATGTGATATACCCGTCTATACAAACACCTTGAACTCAGGGTTAATCAACAACTACCCCGAATAGAAAGTAATACGGATATCTTACTGGACGTAGAGAGGGTCTGTAATACATTATACCTCGATCTAACAATCGCTTACAATTTGAGAACAGTAAAGGCATTCTATTACAACTACTAAACAAGGCGTTACATGTATTTCCGGTATGGGACAGGTTAAAGAACGATAAGCTTTAGCGGCAATCGCCGAAAGGATCGTTAAGTAAGATGAATGTTAAGCAAAAAGCTCCAAAAGGAGCTTTCTGCTTTACTTTAATCTTATATTACCTATCCGCTGTCTTTGTAAGGATCGATTAAGTCGTTATTTGAGCGCTAATAGTCGTTACATATGTATTTAAGTGTGCTATATAATGCTTTACACGGTTTGTTTTATAAACAAAAGGGAGCGATTAGTAACAAGGCGAACATTTATTTACAGTTAAGGTTAAACTTTGGATTGAGCCATTAGATGATCCATGTGCATGTATTCTGAATAGCCAGTGTATACAGGATTAACATTTGAACAAGGTAGGTAGATTGATTTGTTTATATTTAAAATATAACAAGTTTTAAATTGGCCTTACCAAGTCATGGGAATAGGACAGAGACTCTGACTGTATCTGTGTTATCGTTTGACACTTCCACTCTCAATGACGCCTTAAAGCGCGTTTGCAAACAGTTTGGGTCCTGCTCAGACGCCGCGTGACGCGGCGTCTGTTCAGGACTCAAACTGTTTGACACTCTTATCGACATTTATTAAGTCATTTAACATTAAATCTAACTTTGAAACGTGTATTGCAGATAACACTACTGAAGCAGCCGACAATAAAGCGGCGAAGGGGTAACACTCTCCCGAATAATTTGGGCATGAAATGGTTAAACACTATTTGTGGCTGTTTATTGCAATGAAGTCGCCTCCATGATTGCTGAAAGATTTCATTATAAATACAGAAGTGTTCTTTCAAGACACTATACTGTGGTTGTCCATACATGAGCTCATTTCATATGAAATAGCAAACAGAACAAACCCTGATGAGACGCCGCGTCTGGGTCTGCACTGTTTGAAGTTGTCGTCGATGAGTATTAACCCTTTACCCCATAAGTTTTTTCTAGTTTTGAAAATAGGTGACTACTTAAAGCAGGTTGAAAGTAAAGCAGAATGCGCCCTAAGGCGCATTCTGCTTTACTTTCAGCCTGCTTTAAGGTACCACCTGCTAGAAATTTAGAAAATATTTCTTCCAATACATATTTATGACTGTATAGATTGGAACTATTTTCTTCCGCGGAGGATTAAATGGAATACGCTAAAAGGCGCTTCTATAAGGTAAAGGGTTAACTGTTTTGCTGTCAAGTTTTATTGTCTGCTTTAACCCTCTTACCGCCAAAATATCGTCTGCATTGGTAATGTCGTCTGCAAGAAAATTGAAATCAGTTCTAGGGCTATATTGAATGAATAAATGTCGAAATGAGTTTCAAACTGTATGCAAAGTCGCCTTTTGGCGTCGTTGGCAGTGAAAAAGTCAGTTGAGTGCGAAAGTAATGCAGAAAGTTTTAACCCATTTATACCCAGGGGATTCTTCCATGTTTATATATGGGATTAGTCCAGTTATTTATCAAAGGGATGCCTGGTCAAATTTTCATTTTCATTTTGTTTTATATTGAAATTCCTATCAGCAAACAGTGTAGACTCTAATCAGAGTCTATATTGTTTGCATATGTCCTATATATAGGACCGTGGGCACAAAAGGGTTAAACATGTTTTTTTCTTTTGTTGAAATTCTTTTGTGTACATGTATTCCAGTACGTAACTATTTGTCTTTACAACATGCGACAAAAACAAATCTCACGGTTTATGCATCTTTCAACTCTGTATCTGACCATGTTGCAATGTCATTGCGTTTTGCAAACTGTGTGTATCCAGTTCAGATGCAGAGTTGCTCCAAATCGTTGACATGCGTATCGATATGTTGTTTTGTCCAAATTAAAAACACTTAAAGCAGACGATGATATAGATGTAGAGTTTAAGCCTTTACCCAATTAATAGGCAATAGCCTGTTTCTTGTTTTGAAGACATGTAACCAATTAAAGCAGGTTTAAAGTAAAGCAGAATGCGCCTTAAAGCGCATTCTGCTTTACTTTCAGCCTGCTTTAAGCTACCCTCTGCTAGGAATGATAAAATATTTCTTATCGTACATGTTCATTACTGTACAAATTGGAACTATTTTCTTCAGCGGAGGAATAAAGAAAATGCGTTAAAAGTCGCTCCTATTGGGGAAAGGGTTAAACAATTTAAGGCTAGCGTCTTCTAAAGAAGGCACTGTTTGCTTTGTCATAAAAAAGGTCCCGCTTTATTGACAAACACTGCAGTGTCGTGGCTATCAGTCACCCCTATATATCTATATATTGAATTCTTCCAGCTAGCACATAGGGAGACAGTTACAGTGGAGAATCTGTTATTCTTTCCCAATAAACGCGTTTACGCTAAAACTATTATTTGCAGTGCAAACAGTTTGGAGCCAGATCAGACGCAAACGTACGCAAACGCAAAGCGCTATATAACGTAGAAAAGAACAACTTTTGGATAATTCTGATAGTTCATGTTTATCGTGGTGGCAAACAGTTTGGAGCCTGATCAGACGCCGGGTTACCCGGCGTCTGACTTGGCTCCAAACTGTTTGCACTGCAAATAATAGTTTTAGCGTAAACGCGTTTATTGGGAAAGAATAACAGATTCTCCACTGTAAGCGACCAGTTATAAGACAGTGAAGGGATTAACCCAATATATGTGCATTTTACGCATTTAATTTACTCCTCCTCTAAAGAAAATAGTTACAATTAATACATTCACAAACATGAACCATTAAAAAAAGTTCCTTTATCCTAAAAGACGGAAGCTTAACTAGTTTGGTCCCGAGTTACATGTACCTTTAGGATGTTTTGTATATTTCTGCTGTAAAATGTGTATAAAGTGTTTTGCAATAATTTCTGGAGCTTTACCTTTTTCCTTTTTTTTTTTAAAATGTCAACGGCGTCAAACCAATTAAGACTTCGATTTGACGTCGTTTGCTCCACATTTGATCTGAGATACGAATTATTTTTGCGTGTCTGTATAACCCGCATTCCAAGTGTTAGCCACCTAAACACCTTACCATAATACCAGTGCAAGTTTAAAAATAACAATAATAATAAAAAGTGATATTAATAAAAACAATAATAATAACAATAATAAAATAAATAATAATACTAACGAGTTTATTTAATGTTGATAACATAGTTGGTATCAAACAAACAAACCAATATTCAATATGGTCCACGAAGTTTGCAAACAGTTTGGATCCTAATCAGACGTCGTGGCGTCTGATCATGATCAAAACTATTTAGCACCCATTACTAAATTTCCCTAAAGTGAAGCCCCTTTAAAACGAAGTAATCGGGGCCGTCTGATTTATTTCATTTTATTATATGCCTTCGAATGATGTCGAGCGTTTCCGCGTGTATCTGCAGAGTAAAATAGAAGAGTCTTTATTATATGCCTTCGAGTGATATCGAGCGTTTCCGCGTGTATTTGCAGAGTATCAGCCACCTTGTATCAGCCACTTTGTATTTTACTCTGACCTTGCTTTCGATTTGACGTGACGTCATTTACGTACATGTACGAGTGCCGCGTTATTCTTTGTGGCGTACAAAAAATCTTGTTCTGCTTCAAATAAATAACAAATTTTGGATATAAAATGATTTAAACGACTATTTAGTTTTTTCTTGTTTGTATTCAAGGCATATAATAAACACATCACCAGTTGGCAGTGCGCAACAGAGTGTTGCATTTAGCTCTCGACTTTTTTGGCGGAAACAACCGATCAGACTCGCGCCAAGGCGCTCGTCAGATCGGCTATTTCCGCCAAAAACGTCTCGAGCTATATACATCACTCTGTATCGCACTGTCAACTGGTAATGTGTATGTATCAGCCACCTTGTATCAGCCACTTTGTATTTTACTCTGACCTCGTTTTCGGTTTAACGTGACGTCATTTACGTTCATGTACGAGTGCCGCGTTATTCTTTGTGGCATACAAAACTTCTCGTTCTGCTTCAAATTACTAATAAATTTTGGAAGTAAAATGATTTAAACAACTATTTAGTTGTTTCTGGTTTGTATTCAAGGCATATAATAAACACATTACCAGTTGGCAGTGCGCAACAGAGTGTTGCATTTAGCTCTCGACGGTTTTGGCGGAAACAACCGATCAGACTCGCGCCAAGGCGCTCGTCAGATCGGCTATTTCCGCCAAAAACGTCTCGAGCTAAATACATCACTCTGTATCGCACTCTCAACTGGTAATGTGTATATATCCAAATTTCGTTATATCAGGTCCATTTTACTTTACGGTTAGTTAGAGATGGTATTATAATACATTTTGTTTATTTCGTTATATCCAATTTCGTTATAAGCCAGCCTCACTGTTTTCAGCCTGCCCACGGGGGGCCAACTACGTATTATCATCAAAATGTATTGCTACGAGACCCTATATGGATATCATAATAGATTTGTATTCCTACGAAGTCAGTGTATACAGAGAGAAGAATTTTTTTGCTACGAAAACAAAGTTGCCTTCGTAGGGATACAAATCTGTTATAATACCCAAAAAAGGCATGTAAGTTGTCGTAGCAAAACATTTGATCGTAATACCCCAGTGTTGCCTACATTCAAAATTTGAGAGATAAAAACAGACGACAATTGTTTAAAATATATCAGATCATGGTAGTGAAATGTTTAAGATAAACCAGAAAACGACAGTGATAACCTGGACCTTGTGTAGATATACATGATCCAATTAGATACGGTCTATAAGTACTTCCGCCTCACTCCACTAATGGCTACATTACTACAATGAAATCATGCCTGGATGGCTGAAATATTGCTTACAGTTCGCTTGATAGCGGTGTGATTGCCCTTGTAAACAGTTTTAATCCAGATGAGACGCCGAGTAACTCGGCGTCTAATCATGGCGCTAGCTGTTTGACACATTCCTCCTGTTTATTAAATAATTCTGGAAATGTGTATTTTACAAGAGAAGCAAATAACAATAGTTCCGGATGATAATTTCACTTAGGGTTCAAACAGCTACTGTAATGACACCAAGTATTGCGACATATGCATGACCAAACAAATAAGACTCTCGGGAGCAGTATGATCAGCGTCTACACTGTTTGTCACTGAGAATGCACATTTTGGACAAATTACTGTGTGAAAAAAGGCTATTCGTTCAAATTTTAAGATAACTTTAGCAGTTATAGAATCTACCTGTTGTCCCATTTTTTAGGAGTTTTACTATAAAACAAAACAAACAAACTTAACTATATATTTATAGTCGGCATTTGTGGTAACGAACAAAGCTCAAATGATATTGTGATTCAACTATGTTTACATAAAACGTATAACCGCGATGAAAACCTGACACTTTTGTCGTTTAAGCAAATATTATTTATTGAATTTGCATTACATGTAACCAACGATTTTCAGCATTTGTCAAACATTTCAATAACCGTTCCTATCCTACATTGTATTGCACAACAACACCTCCGAATCGGAGACAACGATTATGCAAGTTGTTCGAAGAATATTGTCATTTGAAGAAAAAATACATGTGCAGTAAAACCTCTCTATTACGACCACTAAAACGAAGGCTACTTGATTGTATAACCTATCTTAAGTACTATAAATAGGCTATCAGGTAAAGGGTTAAGAGGCTATCGTCATTCATAATCGGGATCACAAATTTTGACTGGATTATTACGAGATAATTTTGAAAGTGTTGTATACATTACTAGCTATGTATAGCCGTACATGTGCCCTCATCCTGTCAACGTGCTATGAGTGATATGACTCAGCAAACAGTGTGGACCCATAATAGACACTAAGTAAAGCTGTATCAGATCAAAACTTTAACCCATTTATAAAAGGGACACATACAAACAGTGAAGACTCTGATCAGACGCCGCATTATGCGGCGTCCGATCAGAGTCTACACTGTTTGCTGATATGAGTTTCAATATAAAACAAAATGAAAATGAATTTTTTACCATGCATCCCTTTGATAAATAAAATGCACTAATCCAATATATAAACATGAAAGAATCCACTGGGTATAAATGGGTTAACCTTAGCCTCTTTACTGCCGTGACGTCATCGACTTGCAAACAGTAACTGTTGTCGTCTGCTTTTATTGCTAAAATTCAAGTTGACTATAACTACATATATACGAGAGTAGTTAGTATCACGCGGCGTCTGATCACAATCCAAATTTTAATCAAGTGGCTATTATGCTCGGGGTAAGGCAGTGAAAGAGTAAACCCTTTCAGCTTTTCATTTGCAAAAAAATATAATACCAACTTTGAATTTTACGGACGATTTTAAGCGGATGAAATTGCAGGGTAAGATTTAACCCTTACACCGTCCAAATTGTATCGTCTGATTTCAACCACAGGGCCCCGACACGATTAATTTTTAGGGGAAAAAATTGTCAGAAAGTATATATAGAGACAAGGGATACAACTGATTTTCAGTATATTCTCACCCCATCTCGACAAAACCGGGCATATCATGAATAAATATTGATGAAACGACACCCTTTTTGCATTTCTGTCTAGCTAATATGATACCCTTCCATAAAAACATAACATAAAACCAACTGTAAGCATACAATTTTAACAGTAACTGCGTCCACTCATTGAAATCACCGATTTTCGGAAAACGGGACAGGTGTTCGTTCATAGCCAACACAGCATTATACACCTCTGTACGCTTGTTTAGGCGGTATTTTCGAGCATTACAGTAATACAGTTCCATAGATATCAATATTGACACATATAAAAGCTGATTTGTACTCAAATCATTGCCATACCATCAACAAATTAGCATGTTTTCATCGGCAGTAAAGTTATTCTTGTACATGTAAGCTTTTTTGGTACGGCAATGATTTAAGAATAAATCAGCTTTGATCGGTGTCAAAAATGTATATCTTTGCAACTGCATGACTGTCATGTTCGATATTACCGCCTAAACAAGCGTGCAGTAGTGGCCAATGACTGTAATGCTCGAAAATACCGCCTAAACAAGCGTACAGTAGTGGCCAAAGCTGTGTTAGCTATGAACGAACACCTGTCCCGTTTTCCGAAAATCGATGATTTCAGTGAGTGGACGCAGTTACTGTTAAAATTGCATGCTTACAGTTGTTTTTATGTTATGTTTGTATGGAAGGGTATCATATTAGCTAGACAGAAATGCAAAAAGGGTGTCGTTTTATCAATATGTATTCATGATATGCCCGGTTTTGTCGAGTTGGGGTGAGAATATACTGAAAATCAGTTGTATCCCTTGTCTCTATATATACTTTCTGACGATTTTTTTCTCTCAAAAAGCAATCGTGTCGCGGCCCTGTGATTTCAACCTTGTCAGTGCCTTTATATCGTCGTTTTTAACCAATTACCCAATATATACGCCTTTTTACGCCTCTAATCTATTCATCCACTAAAGAAAATAGTTCCACTTAATTCAGCCATGAATATGTATCATAAGAATATTTTCTATATCTTAGCTAATTGTAGCTTAAAGCAGGCTGAAAGTAAAGCAGAATGCGCCTTGGGACGCATTCTGCTTTACTTTCAACCTGCTTTAAGTGGTTACATATTTTCAAAATTAGAAACAGGCTATGGGGTAATTGGTTAAAATTATGCCTTTATTTATTTTTCAAGTTAATATTTTAATCAGTTTGACCGAAGATTTATAGATAAGAGTGTCAAACAGTTTGGATTCTGATCAGATATCGCCTCTGAACAGGGTCTAAGCGGGTTGCAATATCGACTTTAGGGAATGAAAGGGTTAAAAATAGAAACATAATCAAATGTGAGAGATAAAGGACGTGTACCAAATGCACTGGTGTGAACTAAATGTACAGTTGAACTTACATTTACTATCATGCTGAATTGTCGTCTGCTTTAAATAGAATTATCGTCTGCGAAAAGTATAAAAAAAATGTTAAAATATACAACATTTTATATTATTTTAGAATATATAAGAAACTGAATATTTTTAGCGGCAAACAGTTCAGATCAAGATCAGACGCCGTGTTACGCGTCGTCTGATCTGGATCCAAACTGTTTGCAAATATTGATCATGTCACGTTAAGGGTTAAGCGTTCACACGCTGAAAATAAACCATTCTCTCTAAGACAGTTCAATGCGTAAAGCTGTATAAAGGCAAACCAGAAAGCTCCTTAAGTAGCTTTCTACTTTGCTTTTATCATGCATTACGCTGCGGCATGTCTTAAAGACTATGATAATGTCTAAATGTCCGTGGTCTCTTTACTCTTATACTTTACCCCGAGTACAGTTGCTATTTGCAAACAGTTTGGATCAAGATCAGACGCCGCGTAACCCGGCGTCTGACCAGGATTTAAACTGTTTGACACTTATTTCAATTCAAATGTTTTTCTAAAGTCAAAATACCTCAACTTTATAATTGAGAAATTAAAGCAGAAGGTAATTGTTAAACACTGATGACGTCATGGCAGTGAAGACCAACTCAACTCAACTCAATTTTATTGGCAATCGGCAACATAAAAGCGCCATTGGCCATGTACAATAGATTAATTAACGTGAAATATGACCATGACATTTACATAAACACAACTCAACTTAACAACTCAATTTTACAAGTACAAAACATTCAACTGAAAATATTATAACTTGTATATACACTATTATAGTATACCGTGAACTAAACGTGACCGTCCGACCGTCAGTCCGGACAATGTCACCTTAGTGTCTCGGACGTGTCCGTAATTTAGAGCTACTACTAAATCATTCATTGATAAAGTGTCGTCTAATTTAGTATTGTGGCCTGAAAGTTGTGTAGATTTAAATACTGAATACTGAATAGAAGATGAATCTCCTATAACCATATGTATCTGTTGTTATTTCCTGAATGGTGTTGATACATGTAGACTTAATACATAATATATAATGTCGTATTTAAACGAAAATTTATTCTGTAGAAAACAGTTTAAGTTTATAGAGTCATCAACATGTACCAAAGAACTATTTTTATACCCTATAGTAGAAGCAGACTGAAAGTAAATCAGAATGCGCCAAAAGCAGAATGAATGCTCCTTTTGGCGCATTCTGATTTACTTTCAGCCTGCTTCTACTGTAGGGTATAGAAAATAGTTCTTTGGTACATGTTGATGACTCTATAAACTTAAACTATTTTCTACAGAATAAATAAAATACTTTCAACGTGCTTTAAGTGGTCACTTTTCTTTTAAACTAGAAACAGGCTATGGGGCAAAGGGTTAAATGACATGGAATGACGAGACAAAACTATCTTAATCTTACTTTGGAATAATAATTCATGCAACATTTTACAACAGACGGAATATTGATAGTGAAGGTTTTAAATCAGACGATAAAAGTTAGCCCTGAAAGCCTTAGAATCAGGATATTTTTGTATCATATTTGCCATGCATTGTACTACAGACTGGATGAAATATTAACCCATTAACCTAAGCCTGGTGTCTACTAAAGAGGACGCTGGCGTTACGCGGCGTCTCATCAGGGTCTGCACTGTTTGCTATAGCATAAATTCATGACATTTTTTTGTATGGAAAAATGCTGCAATATAATAGATGTTGGGTGAATTTCGATATATGTGGAATTCGACGTACATGTATGATCAGGATCCAAACTAATTCCCATGACGTCTAAAGTCGCTTATTACTCTCAACCAGCTTACAGATACAATCTACACAGACGTGATTGCTAACTGACATACAACTTTACAGTTTCTCGTCATTCCATGTCATTTAACCCTTTGCCCCATAGCCTGTTTCTAGTTTAAAAGAAAAGTGACCACTTAAAGCACGTTGAAAGTATTTTATTTATTCTGTAGAAAATAGTTTAAATTAATTTCAGTATACCGGCAAACATGGATTAATAAGAGAGAAGTATAACAGAGACTAACACACACGTGACTTAGCACAAATAAACCAAACAAAAGACAAGACAAAAGATGAAATACAGCTCAGTGATGGGTAAAGTGTATTATCTAGATCTTATGGACATGAAATACCCCTTTTTAATCCCTTTACTGCCTTACCCCAAGTTCATTAATTATTTGCAAACAGTTTGGATCCTGATCAGACGCCGCGTCACGCGGCGTCTGATCAGGATACAAACTGTTGTACACTCATTTCAATATTTCATAAGTCAAAATAACTAAATATTTACTTTGAGAAATAAAAGCAGACGACAATTGTTTAAAATTGATGACGTCACGGCAGTGAAGGGGTTAAGAATGCTGCACATCCAAACTCTTGTGAGTGGCTGCATAACCATTTCACTGCCAAAGTTTTCGAGAGATGTTTACCCCTTCACCGTTTCATTGTCTTCTGATTCAATTTTGTTGTCTGCAATGTCGTTTCAAAGTTAAAAAATATGGCAGTATGACAGAAGAAAATTCAAACGAGTGTCAAACAGTTTGGATCCTGACCAGACGCCGCTCGAAACTGTTTGCAAACGCGCATTTGAGCGTCAATGAGAGTAAAATGGTTAACGCAGGAATTCTTTTATCTATAAATACATTTATCATTCTGCAGTATCGTCGGCTTTAATATGTTGTCTACAAACTATCTCAGAATTATTCTTTTAAACATTTTTACTTAAGGAGAACTTAAATTCAAATAAACAGCATTTGAATTCTGATCAGACGACAAGTGACTGGTAGTGTGATCAGGTTCCAGGCTGTTTGCAAGTATGATCGTAACGTGACAAGGTTTACGGAAAATAGGAAGTACATATGTACTTAACTCGACATAAGTGCATTGTAAAAAAAACATTGACCTCCATAAAGCTACAATGTATAGGAGCATGTTGAGAAAAGTTAGTACATGTACATGTACGTGTATAGTTTACAGTGGAGAAAACGCTATTCTTTCCCAATAAACGCGTTTACGCTAAAACTGTAATTTCCAATGCAAACAGTTTGGAGCCTGATCACACGCCGGGTAACCTGGCATCTTATCAGGCTCCAAACTGTTTGCCACTCAGAGTAAAACGAATACTCAGAATTATTAAAAAGTTGTCAATTTTTACGTTTTAGTGCTTTGTGTTTGCGTTTCGTTTGCGTTTAAACGGGAAAGAATAACGTTTTTTTCCACTGTATATACTCGTATATCTTTATTCAAGTCTCATCATAGATACAGCATACATACAATTACTTAATAACTATATATACAAGTAAATGATCCATGTTATTTAGTTATTAATTATAACAGACTATCATAGTATATAGTATACTTTATACCATACAGTGGAGAATCTGTTATTCTTTCCCAATTAACGCGTTTACGCTAAAACTATTATTTGCAGTGCAAACAGTTTGGAGCCAGATAAGACGCCGGATAACCCGGCGTCTGATCAGGCTCCAAACTGTTTGCCACCAAGATAAACAAGAATTATCAGAATTGTCCAAAAGTTGTTCTTTTCTACGTTTTAGTGCTTTGCGTTTGCGTACGTTTGCGTTTAAACGGGAAAGAATAACAGATTCTCCACTGTACAATAATAAGAGATGAAGTACATGTATCAAACTATAACGCTATTCTTACTCTATAAACGCCTTTATTATTTCCATTAAACAGTTTGGAGCCAGATCAGACGACGGGTTATCCATAGGTTCCAAAATGTTTCCCAGTCAATATTTAAAAAATCGATAGAGTTTCCAAGAAGCTGTTAATTTTTTTTTGCATTTTATTGCACTGCGTTTGCGTTTCGTTAACACTTCCAAGCGGGAATGATAATATCGCAACTTGAATACTAAATGATTTACAAACGATTTAGGTCCGTATGTTGTGAAACGTAATGGCAAATCAAATCTCATCTGCAAACGACTACTGACGAGATTTAGGTAATATGTTAAAAGTAAATCCTTTAAATGCAGACTTTTAAAATGGAATCTTCTAGTTTCTTTAGTGACTGGAGTTTGAAAGTTTCTTTAGTGACTGGAGTTTGAAAGTTTCTTTAGTGACTGGAGATTGAAAGTTTCTTTAGTGGCTGGAGTTTGAAAGTTTTCTTTAGTGACTGGAGTTTGAAAGTGTGTATGGTAAGGAAAGTGCTCATGTATTTGTATATATGCATATGTACAAACTGAGAGAAATAAAGAATATATTAAATTACTATGCACATTGAATCTCGAAAGTTTTATCTTCAAAGTATTTAAGAGTTTTTAATGATTAGTTCCTTTATGGTCCCTTTAATACATTACCCCATAGCCTGTTTCTAGTTTTGAAGACAAGTGATCACTTAAAGCTGGTTAAAAGTAAAGCAGAATACTTAACCTTACCTCATAAAAACGACTTTGACATTTCAGAATTGTGTTCTTTTTCAAACGAAACAGAGTTTATTCAAGAATTTAACAGCGTATGTCCTTGACTTAAACCCTTTTTTAAAAAAACAGCAAACTCACCACTAGTTTTTACCCCCGTCACTGTCTTAGCCCGAGTTATTTTGCTCCTAATCAGAAGCCAATTACAGTAATTTGAAGTTTGATCAGGTTCCAAACTGTGTTAAACTATTGATGATATGTCCTAATTGAAGCATTTTAGAGAAACAGAAGCAGACGTCAGTTTTTTGCAGACGTCTATTTTTTTAGCAGGCGGAAATCCTTTCATTGACGTGATTAAAGGAACTCGATAATTCGAACTTGCGTTAAATCGAACTTACCCTTTATTCAAAGTTAAAACTTTGAATTAAGGGTATGTACGACTTAAGCGAGACCGAGTTATCGAAATTTAACGTATGAAATACGAACCGTTCCGAATTAAAAGACTTCGAAGTATCGAGCTTTGATTGTAGTTTCATTCCGGAAGTTTGTTTTTCAAGTACGTCGGTATTGGTCAAAAGCGCTTATCATCATTATCACATTATCTATTGTATTATAAAAACACAATGAGGCTTATTAGATCATTCAAACCTTTCATTTTCCACTTCTATCGTGAGGCTTTTACCTCTTCACTTTCATATTGTTCTCTGTTTAAACTGTTGTCTTCAACATAGTTTAAATGGTAGATGTAAGGCAGTATGACTGACGAAATTACGAAACGAGTGTCAAATAGTTTGGATCCGGATTAGACGCCGCATTACGCGGCGTCTTATCAGGATCCAAACTGTTTGCAAAGGCGCGTTTAGCAGCATTAACAGTGAAAAGGTTAAAGTCATCAACTTTAACTAGCAAATTGCTACTGTTTGTTTTGTCTATGTAGGCTAACAATGGTTTGAAAGTGTATTGGCCATCTTGTACCAGGAGTTGAAAAAGCTGTCATCATCAATTTTTACAGACATACGTAGTTTGGTCTGTACTGTTTGTTTTGTCTCTGTAGGATAACCATGGTTTGAAAGTGTACTTGCCATCTTGTACATGTATCAGAAGTTGGAAAAAATGGACATCATACTGACATCATCAATTTTTACACGCATACATTGGTTTCTACTGTTTGATTTGTCTCGGTATAATAACAATAATTTGAAGGTGTGTTTGGCCAATAATTACCAGGAGTTGAAAAAGCCGACATCATCAACTTTAACACACATATTTAGTTTTGTCTCTACTGTTTGTTTTGTCTCTGTAGGCTAACCATGGTTTGAAAGTGGTTTGGACATCTAGTACATGTACAATAAGTACCGATGAAGATGGATGGGGACTCGCTAATATCCAACATGTCATCGACATCGTCAGGTAAAGTTCTATTCTTAACCCTTTTAAACCTACATCCCTCTGTAGAGATTAATGATTGCATATGCAAACAGTGTAGACCCTGATCAGAGGGCTACAATAGGAGCCCTCTGATCAGGGTCTGCACTGTTTGATATTTTCATTCATTTTTGTTGTCATAGAAAAGATACAACAGTAGACTGGTTCAAAATGCCTGTACTAGAAGAGTCCAAAAGGATAATAAATACGCACAAGAGATTTTTAGGGTTGACGGGTTATCCTTTTAAGTGTTATTCTTCTAGTATTCATTAGTTAATAAGAAATGACTACTATAAATACCACCATCATCATTATTATTATTTTATTATTATTGTTAGTATTATTATTATTGTTATTATTATTACTATAATTATTGTTATTATTATTATTATTATTATTGTTATTATGATGATTATTATGATGATTATTATTATTATTATTATTATTATTATTATTATTATCATAAGCATCATTTATCATCATTATACTTCATCAATATCACCACAGTATACATTATCATTTCGATACGAATGTTACATACAGCATACCTTCAAAAGATCAATGTTACCTTTTTGATCAATGTAAAACGCAAAGGCGATCCAATAAAAGTAGTACATGTAATACATGTTTGATATATCGGCGCTTGATCAGAGTCTAAACTGACTGTTTGCAAATGCCATTACCTATATGGAATTCGAACACCCAGACGGTCCTTCTTCGCTTATATAGGGGTGTGGGCGAGGTGTGTTAGAATTGACGATAAGGTACCGTAATTTTAACCCCTACACTGCCTTACCCCGAGTACAGTAGTTATTTGCAAACAGTTTAGATCCTGATCAGACGCCGCGTAACGCGGCGTCTAATCAGGATCAAAACTGTTTGATACTCGTTTCAATATTTCTTAAGTCAAAATACCTAAAAATTGTTTTTTAGAAATAGAAGCAGACGGCAATTGTTTAAATTTGATGACGTCATTGCAGTGAAGGGGTTAATAACACGTTGCATAACCATCTTCCTTACTTCTGTCGTGCAAATCGTAAATGACAACATTAAAAACTTCGACACCTTCAGCAGGACTATATTGAGAAATAAAATATGCGGAGTTGATGCTATTTACACGGTGGCAATATTATGTTATAATATACAAAAATAATACCTGTTGACCAAGTGATTTTTTCATACCTCCATGAAAACAAAACACATTCTATACATTCCTTAAATTATTTAATATTGTACAAATATTCAGTTTAATATGATGAACAGATTGTCATATGTTTCAGCTCACTTAAAAAGAGGAGTTATTGTTACTTTACCCAAAGAGGGAGGTAAGCCGAAAGACGAACCTAAAATTATCATGTGATTTCTTTATCGTCTTTGTTTTTGAAAATGTATGAAAGTGTTTTGCTTAACATTTAAATAATGATACTTAAATGCATCTCGATAACCTATAATGCGATTTTCAAAGCAAGACGATATATATAGTTCAGACGGATTTTAAACCATTAACCCATATAGCTTGTTTCTAGTATGAAAGATAGCTGACCACTTAAAGTAGGTTGACGGTAACGAATAATGCGCCTTTAGGCGCATTCTGCTTTACTTCCAAACTGTTTTAAGCTATCATCTGCTAGAATATAGAACTTTTTCTAAAAAAAAAAAACATATTCGGGAACTATAAAGTGGAACAATGTTTTCAATGAAGGAAGAAAGCAAATTCGTAAAAGATGTATTTATGGTGTAATTGGTTGAAATAAAGTAGGGTTGGAAACGGAACCAAAGTTTTTGTCCGGCTTAGAGAGAATTCCGGTATTAAGACGTTCCGGTTTTAAGGGGTTTCAATACAATATAGTATTATGACATCATTTTTGTTAAGGGAGGCAATTTCATATAGCACGGTGCATGCTTTCGTACTTGATGCAAGACAGGCTTTCGACCGTGTATAGCATGATTGTTTGTTCTATACATTGCGCATGAATCGTGTTCTTTTCCCGTTACTTTCAAATATAATTGAAATGCATGGTAATGTGTCCAGATATTCTTTGCATTTAGAGGACACAGATCGTGAAACTTATGATGGTTTCTAATCAAGCCGGGTACCAGCCACGGGGACGTGTGGCCGCCAGTTTTATACCTTTGCTATAATAATCAATTTATTGTAAAGTTAGAGCAGCTAGGTGCTGGATTTTTCCATAGGTAAAGAAAACAGCATTTATGCTCCTACAGTTGTGGATATATAGAATCTGTCATGATTCGATGTTTAAGACAAGCTGATCTCAAACGAGTCTAGATTTGAAATGTTATTAAGCGAGCCCTGGCGAGCTTAATAACTTTTCTATTCTAGACGAGTTTGAGATCAACTTGTCTTAAACATCGACGAGTGACAGATTCATTTTCTCACATTACCAACGAACAATATACGTTTTTGGAAACCCGGTGACGTCAAAACGTCGTTTTAAATAGTGACGTTATAGTGACGTCATCAAATTGATCTTACACATGTTGGAGATAAGTATATTCGTCATCGTTGTTCATTATAGAAAACAGGGGTAGTTATGTTAGAAAAAGCGTCGGTTTTTACAGTTAATGTTACATGAATGTTACCGTTATTCACGTCTCGTATTCATTCATAATCATAATCTATTACAACAACAGTATTCTTATTACATTGTCTTTGTGATTACCGTTACAATACTACCTTTATATACTCTAATATGTTCTCTAGGTTTCGATTTGCAAGATGGCGATGCCGTTATCTAGAGTTTCTGTACAGTGATGTGTAATAAGAACTGTCCTTTTCATATGGACTCTTAGAATACATTTTGGTTTTTCTGTGCAAATCATTGTGCACATCTAATCATTGTGAGTTTCGATTATAGCATAGTTGGTATTGCTATGATATCTTGTATGTACTTTCTTTCTAATTTTTTAACGTTTTGTATTGAGCCACAACTCAATAATGCAACTAGACGTTCTGTGAAATACGTAATGCATAGTGAGGTTAGATGCAATTCAGAAAGCTCTGATATGAGCTGCATGGGTTGTTTTGGCCTTACACTGGGAACACAACCCACAAGTGCCCTCGATTCCATATATGGGGCATAGGCAAACAGTGTAGACTCTGGTCAGACGCCGCATTATGCGGCGTCTGATTAGCGTCTACACTGTTTGCTGATAGGAATTTCAATATAAAACAGAATGAAAATGAAATTTTCAACCAGGCATCCCTTTGATAGAAAACGGACTAATTGAATATAAAACATTGAAGAATCCACTAGGCGCAAATGGGTCAAAACTACTCATGTATTGTCTATTGCACGGTCGCTCAACACAAGAACGATTGTGTTATGTCCAAATTGCATAATGTCCATACTACAGCAAACGTATGGCACTTTGTATGTCTTATATTTTTGTTTACGTATGTAACTTTTCTTGTATATTCCATGTTTTTTCTATGCTGGAGTCAGTTTCATATTTCTACATACTTGGTGTATTATTGAAAGTGTATATACTACAGCACCACTTGTCAATACCGCTATGCTTGTTTTATGAAATTGAACTCAACAATTATACATGTTTCATTAAAGCATGTTTATCATATTTGCATATGCTCACTTTCTACTACTGAATTGGCATATACTTCATTTTTGTATGTATTTAGTATTGAATGTTGTTTGGCGCATGTGAACATGGTGTATATACTCATGTATATTATTGTAATCTTCAATCTAAAGGAAATAAAGATAGATAATCTCCATAGCCTGTTTCTAGTATTGAAGGTAGTCGACCACATAAAGCAGGTTTAAAATAGAACAGAATGTACATTGTACCTTAATGCGATTCTGCTTTAAATATTTCGCCCTGCTTTAAACTACCATCCGCTAGAGTATAGAAAATGTTTCGTAATGTACCTATTCATGACAGTAGAAATCGGGATTATTTTCTTCAGTAGGGGAATGTAATTAAGGAGTGCAAATGCATATCTGTGGCGTAAATGGTTAAAATTCAGTGTCGATGTACATGTACATGTAGCAAAGAACAGTTAATTTAATTGTTGATTCTTCGTTTACTGGAAATACTGTAGAGAGTACGGTAAACAAAGACGCAATTACGATACAAATAGAAAGTTACAGTTGATTGTAAATTTTAGACGATTTAATTTTTTCAAAGTTACTCAGCGCCTGATCAGAGTCTGGACTGTTTGCAAATACAACAACCTATATAGCATTGACTATTGGTAAAGTACCGATAATTGTACTTATAAATAAAATGACCAGCTGCCTAACTTTTGTCGTGCATTAAGCAGTCACCAGTTTTAAACTTTGCCATAATTGTTCAGTCAGTACGTTTGACTGTGTACTTCCAGGGGCTAGTAACAGAGTGGCTCCTGAGAGACGTCAAGAGCAACAGAAACCACTAACTGTACAAGAAGAAACTAAAATACAGAGAGAATTCGAGAAAAACAAGAGTGTTAGACATATTCCGTCTAAAAGCGTCGTTATAATAAAATGGGTGGCAACGTTGGTCCTTGGCGGACTCCTACTGGCATGTGTAACAGACAGTAAGATCTCCATCGTGTCCCTGTCAGAACAGATGGGTAGACCGGGAACCAACCAACAACAGAAGTACCGCCTGTTCGTTATGCTACAGCTATTGGCTATGCTACCTCACGTGTTCAACTTTATACGCGGGGTTCTCGCCGGAGGCTTCAGGAAAGATATACCATGGCCAAAGCGTCGTTCATTGATTGCGGTAAATATAATTGAAATCTAGGATGCTATATAATTGTTGTATGCAAAGCTTTGTCGTCTGCAATTATTCTCCAAGTTTTACTTTGAGAAAATATAATTCAAGTTGCAAACAGTTTGGATTCAGATGAGACGCAGAGTTACCATGTACAGACGTCAAAAGTTGGTTTGTTTGAAACATTTAATTTAGCAATACATGCACTACTTCACTGAACGGTCTTTACATACATTACAGTAACTGTGATAGCAATATGAGTCGCGCTTCATGAACATGATGGTTTTAGAATAATTGCGTTTATTGGAAAGAATAACGTCTGCTTAAGTAACAAAAAACTGCCAGCCTTGATTTGAAGGCTTCCGCAGGGCTGCCATAAGTTGACAAGAAAAATCCTAAGATTTCCAAATTTGCATTTTTCAAGTGCGATTTTACGAATCGTACCTTTACCCAATAGTCTGTTTTCTAGTTTTGTAGGCACGTGGCTGCTTAAAACAGACTGGAAGTAAAGCAGAATGCGTCTTAAGGCGCATTTTGCTTTACTTTCAGTCTGCTTTAAGCTACCATGACAAGAAAACAATCCTAAGTTTTAGGAAAAATCCGAAGAAATAGCAGTATATTAACAGTATATAACAGTATATTCACTGTTTATATACAATTTAGTGTATACACAATTCAATGTATTATTCACAGGTACATTGTAAAATCGAGTAAACTCGTCACTAAGGTTCAATGTGTTAATGATTGCTGACCTTTTCCCGCGAATTTTAATCTTTTGATTTAAATGTTTCACTAGATAAATAGTTTATGTACAATATACAATCGAATTTCGATACTTCGAACTCGCTTTAAATCGAACATACCAATATTTCAAACATAAAACGTGGTTTTAACTTTGATATACGGGTATATTCTACTTAAACTGATACTTGTAATGTCGATTTGTGCTAGTTCAAAGTATCGAGTTTCGAGTGTTATCAGTGTTGTTTTTTCTCTCCATAGGCCGTGGTTGTAAGCCTTCTAGAAGCTGCTGGTCTTTGCCTGTTCATATTCAAGATCCCAGGACTGTTTAAACCATCAAACGTGATGCTACTGATGAGCTGTGTCTTCTTGTTTCCGACTCTCTACAATCTCTTCATAGCTGTACGTGTAAAGAATACTGGCAATGGAACCAGCTGGACGTCATTGTTTGGTTTCGGCCTACTTCTCGAGGTTGTGGGTATCGGTCTGACTCTATATGCAGTTACTGGTGGTATCAGCGATAAAATCTGGGCTTTCTCGGGTGTAGCCCTGCTCTCGTTCTGTTGGATACCCAAGGTTCAACAGTACTTACTGGAGACTAAAGACACTCCACAGTTCACGCCCAGACCCACAGAAAACGAGGTATTTGGGAATGGAGGACCTTACCACAATGCAGGGCAATCCGGAAGTACTAGCACGGGATACGAGACGATCAGTGAGGTGAGGTCACTTTTAGTTTTAATCTTGTATGAAACAGGGCGTAAAGTCTCATTCTGTCCAAAACAAATTAAACTCTTAGAACACATGTGGATTTTAAATAGCTTGGAGCCAGATCAGATCATAAAATTTAAATGCTTATTTCTGACGAATCAAAAGCTGACTCATAGCTAACGCTTTATAACCGTGAGCCCTGGCTTCAATCAAATTGACATTTAGACTAGAAGATGCAAACAAATCTCCAGGATCTTGCAAAAAAAAAGTTTTAAAATATCAGTCAATGGTACTTTGTCTGCCACTTGTTTATTTTTAACGATTTTAATTTTAGAGAAAATCATACACTTTGGAACATTATCAGACTCCTACGGCCCATCTAATAAAACTTCCTACGACAAAAACAGTCGTAAGTCAAAACTTTAAAATACAGTTAATTCTGATTTCTGTAATTATTTATCTAATCCTGTCTTGTCACATCTCTTCTGAATCGTCTTTTCAACACGATTCCAAAATGATGTCACAAGACAGGATTAGATGGAGAAATAAAAAATAATTGATACTTTTATAATCTGACTTACGACAACATAATCATGTCGTACGAAGTTTTATGAAACGGGCCCAGGCTACTTAACATCTGATAAGACTACACGTTATTCGAAAGGTTAGCCGAAATCGCCCATGACAGTAAAATGGTTTTACTACCATGTGCTGTTTACGGTAGATACAAAGATAGAACCACTTTTGTACACATCTATTAATTTTATTTTCACGAAATCATTCGATTTCTTTTTTCTAATGTTTCGATCTCTATTGGCCTTTATCATAAATAATGGTGTCCAAATACACATTCAGACATAAACCCTCTTTGATTCTGTGGCTGGATGCATGAAACACAATTGTGCTGGATATTTGGACATTGTTATCTTTGATGCATGCTTGTAGAGGTAAAAAGATATATCAGACAATAGCAAATCCATATAAGGCGCATTCTGCGTTACTTTCAACCTGCATTAAGCTATCATCTACAAGAATATTGAAACTATTTCTGATGATAAATATTAATATGTGTAGTATAAAAAGCGTAATTATGGTGTAATTTAGAATAAAGAAGGTTTGGAAACGGGGCCAAATACTTTGTCCGGATTAGGGAGAATTCCGGTATTTAGAGGTTCCGGTTTGAAGGGGTTCCGCTGTATATTTAAATGGTTTTACTACCATGTGCTGTTTACGGTAGATACAAAGATAGAACCACTTTTGTACACATCTATTAATTTTATTTTCATGAAATCATTCGATTTCTTTTTTCTAATGTTTCGATCTCTATTGGCCTTTATCATAAATAATGGTGTCCAAATACACATTCAGACATAAACCCTCTTTGATTCTGTGGCTGGATGCATGAAACACAATTGTGCTGGATATTTGGACATTGTTATCTTTGATGCATGCTTGTAGAGGTAAAACGATATATCAGACAATAGCAAATCCATATAAGGCGCATTCTGCGTTACTTTCAATCTGCATTAAGCTATCATTTACAAGAATATTAAAAATATTTCTGATGATAAATATTAATATAAAATTATGTAGTATAAAAAGCGTAATTATGGTGTTATTTAGAATAAAGAAGGTTTGGAAACGGGGCCAAATACTTTGTCCGGATTAGGGAGAATTCCGGTATTTAGAGGTTCCGGTTTGAAGGGGTTCCGCTGTATATTTAATTTCATTATTTACTAGGAACAAAGTGAATTTGGTCATGTGAGTATTCAGCTGACAGAAATACCAGGGGCAAAACAGGAGGACCTCGCCAAGGACCGCAGCATTCGATTCGAGCACCAACCTTGGAAGCTTACTCTGTTCATGTCGTTCTGGAAAGCACTGTTTACATTCGGATTATCCTTGATTCTTTTCCACTTCTTCTTATTCGACAATGACACGAGTATGTCCGACTATCGAAGTGGGTGGAGGAACTGGTCTAGCATGACCTCGAAACAGGTGTACTATTTCGTGGCTAACATCACAACCAGTATTGTAGGTAAGACCTTGGTTGTCACATTTTATATGGTTGATTTTATATACATGTATATGCATATGTAGCGTGCTTTACATATATTCAGTTAGGGGCTCCAGTCGACCGTCATTGTGCCGTACAACAATACGGATTTTATAGTTGGTTATATAGCGTGCATTACATGTATTCAGTTAGGGGTTCCAGTCATCCGTCATTGTGTCGTACAGCATAACGGATTTTATAGTTGGTTATATAGCGTGCATTACATGTATTCAGTTTGGGGTTCCAGTCGTCCGTTATTGTGTCGTACAACATAACGGATTTTATAGTTGGTTATATAGAGTGTATTATATATATTCAGAGATTGGCATTAAGTCTTCCACAAGTATATTGTTACAGGATATATGATCGGTTATATACTGTAGAGCGTTCTACATGTAGGCAGAGATGGTCATTCATAATGGTGCGGGTTATATCGTTGGTAATATAGCGTGTACTGCATGTATGCAGAGATGATACTTCACTTATTACAGGTTATATGATTGGTTTTATAGCGTGTACTACATGTATGCAGAGATGGGCCTTTAGGCATCCATTATTGTATTAAATTGAAACATTGCATTTATCTAATATTTCGACCTCTAAACTTTATTCTCTTAAATTTTATGGCCGAATGCATGTCACATAATGTGACGTGTTTTTCGAACACAATTTTCTTTGAAAAAGGCCCGGCATAGAGGTCAAAATATTAGATAAGAGCAATGTTTTAATTTACATGCTGTTTAATTCCCTAATTGGAATATTATCTGTATTGCGTTGTCGTATTGCTACATGTTATATGGTTCTTTATATAGCGTGCACTACCTATATGCAGAGATGGCCCTTCAGTCTTCTGTTTTTATACATGTATTGTTACAGGTTATATGGTCGGTTATATAGCGTGTACCACCTGTATACAGAGATGGGTCTTCAGTCGTCTGTTATTGTATTGTTACAGGTTATATGGTTGGTTATATAGCGTGTACTACATGCATGCAGAGATGGGCATTCAGTCTTCCCCTTTTTCTAGCTACGCCACTAGCCGTCGTCTTGACAGCCGTGGAATCATCATGTTCCTCTCTATTCGACCCAGGTATGTAAATGTATAGCGAATTATTACAGCATTGTAGAAAACAATAAATAGTTCGCAAACGTAATACAACCAAATACATGTATATGCAATATATTTTAAGTAGAGTTGTAAACAGTATGGATATCTGGCGCAGAGGTTATAAAGCGTTTTAGTTGAGTCTGAGTGTGTTCCAAAGCACTTGATTGGTCAAATTTGAGCCTAGGCTCAAATCTGACCAATCAAATGCTTGGGAACGAGTTTAGACTCAAGTCAAAAGCTTTATAACCTCGGAGCCTGACGCCGGGTATCTCTCTCCAAGATACAACCACGTGGAAAGGGACTTGTTGGTTTGGTTACGGCATGTGGTAAATTCTAAAAACGCATATACATGGAAATGTATAAAAAAAACCGAAGAAAGACCCAGGTCAGAGGGCCCCCTGATCAAGTTTTGTACTGGCCTCAAGGTTATAAAGCGTTTGAGTTAAGTCTTATATCTTTCTAAAGCATTGGATTGATCAGATTTAAGCCTGGTCTCAAATCTAACTAATTAAATGGTTGAGAACGACTTCAAACTAAACTCAAACGTTTTATAACTTTTGATCCTTTTTCACATTTTGCAATACAGTGTAAACATACTAACCTATATTGTCACAAGTGGACTAAACACAATTGGAAACTGGAATTGTCCATTTGAAGTTTCAGGAAGGAAAGTATTCAGCAGTCATCTGTCAAAATATGGAATATATCGTATGGCTTTTTAGTAAGGAAAGAGTATAGATAATAATATGCATTTTAATCCCCTTCATTGCCTTATCAACGAGTACACGGGTGTTTAGCCAACAGTCTAGATCCTGACGCGGCGTCTGACCAGGATCCAAAGTATTTGAAACCTATTTCAATATTTCTTAAGTAAAAAACCTACACATTTGAATTTGAAAAATAAAAGCAGACGACATACATATTGTTTAGAATTGATCATGTCATGGCAGTGAATGAGTTTTATGCATGCGTTACCATTGGAAATGGTTTAAATGGTGCGTGTATGGCAGACTATTTCCTGTAGTGGTGATCATCATGTCAGAGATGCAAGTCAGCAATAAAAAGCAAATATTAAATGCATTGATCATATGACTATACTTTTGTAGCCAACGGTCTTGAAACGTGCTCAGTGGAGGGCAGTAAACTCTGGTTTGTGATTGGTACAGCGGCTTGTCTCGTTCTGGCGCAGGGCTTGTCTATTGGCTGGCTACTATTCAGGAGCCAATCAATAGTTATGCTAAAGGAAGGTCAGGTAAATATTTATTAATATACAATATACAATAAGAACTATTAAATTTGAAGCTTGAGAAAAGTAATTCGGCTTGAAATATGTGCAGATAATTTTTTGCAAACATTGAAATGTGGATGTGCGAATGATTTTATGGCAGTGAAAATGTAAGACCGGTTATGACATCGTCATTATTTATAGAGTCGGGGTTTGAACCCGAGTTAGCAAGACATAACTTCCAAATATACAGGCATTCATAATGGTTAATAGTTTTCATATACATAAAGCTATATATCCGCACAAAGCTTTAATCGTTATGGATGATTCTGGGTTAAAAAGGGATTCAAAGGAGAAACATTTCGAGTTAATCAGTTCAATCAGTTTTATCATGAGCTCTGCTGGTTTTAATGACTTGGTCTATCTTATCCAGCTTTTCTGGTTGCTATGTATAACTCTGTGCTGCTCGCCTATAATATATCTATTTTATTTAGCTAATCTGGATGCCGATGTAAAACCCCATTACCGCTGGTACCCTGTCTTAATTATGAAATATATTTTATCATCGGCTAGCTATTCTGGGTGCCGATATACATATATAACTCAGTGCTGCTGGTATCCTGGTATTAATGAAGTAATATGCTTTATTTAGTCATTCTAGTGCTGATGTGTATACAAATAAGTCATGCTGGTACTCTATCTTTAATGGAGTGATCTATTTTATTCCACTGTTCCGGGTGCCGATATATAGACAGTGCTACTCGATACATTGTCTTCAATGTTGTAATATATGTTATTCAGCTATTCTGGATGCCTATGTGTAACTCGGTGCTACTTGGTACCCTGTCTTCAATGTTGTTATCTAATAGTATGTTATTCAGCTATTCTTGGTGCCAATGTATAACTCAGTGCTACTTGGTACCCTGTCTTCAATGTTGTTATCTAATAGTATGTTATTCAGCTATTCTTGGTGCCGATGTATAACTCAGTGCTACGTGGTACCCTGTCTTCAATGTTGTTATCTTTGTTATTGAGCTATTCTGGGTGCCGATGTATAACTCAGTGTTAAGTGGTACCCTGTCTTCAATGTTGTTATCTTTGTTGTTCAGCTATTCTGGGTGCCGATGTATATCTCAGTGCTACGTGGTACCCTGTCTTCAATGTTGTTATCTATGTTATTCAGCTATTCTGGGTGCCGATGTATAACTCAGTGTTACGTGGTACCCTGTCTTAATTGTTGTTATCTATGTTATTCAGCTATTCTGGGTGCCGATGTATAACTCAGTGCTACGTGGTACCCTGTCTTCAATGTTGTTATCTATGTTATTCAGCTATTCTGCTTACCGACGTATAACTCAGTGTTACGTGGTATCCTGTATTCAATGTTGTAGTCTATGTTATTCAGCTATTCTGGGTGCCAATGTAAAACTCAGTGTTACGTGGTATCCTGTCTTCAATGTTGTTATCTTTGTTATTCAGCTATTCTGGGTGCCGATGTATAACTCAGTGTTACGTGGTACCCTGTCTTAATTGTTGTTATCTATGTTATTCAGCTATTCTGGGTGACGATGTATAACTCAGTGCTACGTGGTACCCTGTCTTCAATGTTGTTATCTATGTTATTCAGCTATTCTGGGTGCCAATGTAAAACTCAGTGTTACGTGGTACCCTGTCTTCAATGTTGTTATCTATGTTATTCAGCTATTCTGGGTGCCGATGTATAACTCAGTGCTACGTGGTACCCTGTCTTCAATGTTGTTATCCATGTTATTCAGCTATTCTGGGTGCCAATGTAAAACTAAGTGTTACGTGGTACCCTGTCTTCAATGTTGTTTTTTATGTTATTCAGCTATTCTGGGTGCCGATGTATAACTCAGTGCTCCTGGAACAATGGCTCATGTTGATCCGCCGTAACGAACATAACGACGAAGATCATGAAGACCCTATAGTCAAGGCCAAGAGATCCCGGATAATAATATGTACCACAATGTACAGAGAGGTATGGCAATACACAAACAGGGCTGCCATATGTTGTTCAGAAAAAAAACTCTAAGATCTACTTATTTTCTTTTTTTCAAACGCGATTACTTAAACCAGGTTGAAATTAAGCAAAATGCCCCCTAAGGCGCATTCTGCTTTACTTTCAGCCTGCTTTAAGCTACATGTACCGTCTACTTCGATAAAAATCGCAAGATTTCGAAAATTCCGGGAATATGACAGCCCTGTTCAAACTTTGGTTGTCTTAATGAAATTAACCTGTTACTCCATAGATACACATTTTTACGCTTTTGATTTAATCTTCTATTGAAGAAAAAGGTTCCACTAGAAACAGACATGAATGTGCACTACAGTGCTCCTTGCCTACAACGGCCCTCCCAACAACGACTCCCTCCTTACAGCGACCCTTGCCGAAGTTCCCTAAACAGGACAATTATGTCAAACCTATTCTCGACTGCAATGTCGTCTGCTGTTTTTCTCAAACTTTCATAATGGACATTTTGACAGAAAAACGTTAATGACGAGTGACCAACAGCTTGAATCCAGGTCAGACGCAGCGTTACGCGGCGTCTGATCTTGATCCAAGCTGTACCCAAACTTCCCTTCCTATAACGACTCCCTCCGAACAACTGACGCAATGTTTGTCTCCCGTTGGATGTCGTTGTAAAGAGGGAGCGCTGTATTAGAAATATTTTCTATATCTTAGCAGATGGTATCTTAAGACACACTGCAAGTAAAGCAAACGCTCAAATCGGACCAATCAAATGCTTGAAAACGATAGCAGACTCAACTTAAACTCTTTTTAACATTAGCGCATGCTCTCTATTTAAGGCCGACTTCGAGATGAAGCAGCTGCTAGAGTCTATACAGAGGGTGAATATAGCACAGAGTGAATGTGAACGCCATTTTGAGTCTCATGTCTTCTTCGACGGAGCCGTCAAGGACCGTAATCCTACAGAGTTTGTCCTGCAGCTTATCTCCCTTGTTGAGTCAACTCTCGGTAAGTTTGTGGACATGTCAGTTTGCCTTTGACAGAAAGACCGAGAGGTTGCTGGTTACAATGTATATGTTACACTCAATCTGTGTAATCATTCATTTTACGAAATGATTATTCAAACTGTATAATGCCTTTTTTGCATGGTCATTTAATGATGCAATTTGGATGATATAAAACGACAAAAAAATCAAAGATTGTATGTACATGGCTTTATGTTTCATCAACCAATCAGATATCAATTCTAAGTTGTGCATTATGAAAGTCACGTCCTATTATTGTATAACAAATATATTGTACTTATATGTTGTATAATGGCACAATGTTATATAAACCAATCAGAGGTGAAGGTTAAGCTGTGCACAATGACAGTGACGCCCTTTTATTGTATATCAAATACAAATGTTTATTGTATGATGGCGCCGTGTTTTATCAACCAATCAGCAGTCAATACTTACCGATGTACTATGGCAGGTACCGCCCTTTTATTGTATAAAAAAAATATTGTATAATGGCACCTTGTTTTATCAACCAATCAGGGGTGAAGGCTAAGCGGTGTACTAAGACAGTGACGCCCTATGGGATGTCTCTCAGCTGGCAGCTCAATGCAGAACAAGGCAAGGCAGGCATGATCTTTAAAATACATCTCAAGGACAATTTCAAGGTGAGCTCAAAGACATTTCCTGATCTTTTTTCGGTGGTAACACCAAACCAGGTATAAAATCATGCAGCCATGTGCGAGTTTTGTCAATACTGTTATCTTGTCTAGGTGTATACTCATCCAAGCGTTTCATGTAAGGCCCATACTTAAATTTGTTAGTTTGGTAACTTAGTAAAACCCACTGAAAAAGAAACCTTGAGCGAAAGTATGTGAGGGCCTCTCTAGACAACTTGAGATTATTGGTCATGGCTTTGCCCACTTTACTACTGCGTTACCTGTATTTTCACGCCTGGTGAGAACAATGGGGTGTCCATCAATGGTCTAAGGAAACATCTTTAACGTATGACACGACAGTATGTATCTGGCTTTGTATACATGTTCCCACTTAAAATAGGTTGAAAGTTAAATAGAATGTTCTTAATGTCTTCCATATGCTTGATCATAGTTTGATGAGAAAGGTCGTTTGCTCTATGTACCAAAATTGACCGACATAGGCCCGGTCTAATTAGGAGGTTATATCTTAAATTCAACAGGGCACCAGATAAGAGGGGGTACTCTGAACTAATTCAACGTTTGCTCACTTATATCAGCACTAAATGCCATTACTCATTGGAATCGCCTTGAAGTGACGATTCTAATGCAGAGATATAGAATTTAGATTCGAAATACTCCCCTTATCTGGAGCTTTGAATTCAATTTAAGTTTTCGGAAAACTAAATTACTTTATGGTGACTATCTACACGACATCGAGGCGATGTGAAGTTGACTTCGTCTCAGTGATCATTGGGTACAAGTTGTGTCATAAATAATGATATGTCACATTTATTTTTAGTTGTAATAACTAATATATATCTAGGTCATTCGTTTTATACTGTACCCTGTCAACTCCGCCCCAAAAGACAAAGAGTATGCCTCTGAACCCTAGTCACGCATATACGCGTCATTGCAAACAGCTTACCTGTGGATAGTACACTTGTCATATGCAAACAATGAATACTCAGCTCAGAGGAGTTCCACAGGAGCCCTCTGTCCAAGGTTTGATCTTTTTGTCATATTACATACATTGAGAGAGAACAAACAACCAAACAGTAAAAACTAAACTAGTTTTAATGTGAAACTAGAATCGTCCATTTGAAGTTTGAATGAGGCAAATATTTAACCCTTTACTCCATAGTCTGTTACTAAGTTCCAAAAACTGTGGACAACTTAGAGCAAGTTGTTGAGAGTAAAGCAGATTGCTCCTTAAGAGGCATTCTGCTTTTCGTTCAGCCTGCTTTAAGCTACCATCTGCTGGAATATAAAAACAATATTTCTTATTATACCTATTCATGTCTGTAGAAACTGGAATTATTTTTTTTATTGCAGCAATAAATTCAATACATAATAATTAGTAGTTATTGGAGTTATTGTTAAAAGTATAATTAAAATTAAAATGTTTACAGGTAAAGAACAAAAAGCGATGGAGTCAGGTCATGTACATGTCTTACGTCCTAGATTTCCTGATGAGCCAAATGGACAACGGTAAATACAAATGTTTCCAACACATTGACTCCTCTATTTTTAACTAAAGTTAATAAAATATATTTGCCTTAAGTAACTGTCTCTGTTTGGATACACTTTAGCTGAGGGTCGATCAGATAGGATGCTAATTAGACTCCGGGTTACTCGACAGCATCTACTGTAACCCCCATCTTGTTGAAATGTACATTCATTCTTGGAGTATAAACGCATTTGAAGTAAAACAAATTAAAGTGAATAAAAGTGTATAAGCTTACAGAAATATAGAGATGAAGCAGAATAGGAGCTTAATCACAGCGAAATCTTAATTCTGAATTAAGTACTAGGTGTACTAAAATGTTGCAGTTAGAAAAAGGTGATTTTCATATATGGCTATTTGGTTGGCGGATTAGTATACCTGTCAAGAGTACACGTATTTTAGGCAAACAGTGTAGCCCCAGATAAGAGATCTCCTTCTGGGTCTTCGCTGTTTGTCATTTTGCAATATTTACATTCACCCTGTAAAGTCTTTATGTAATCCTTTTAAAATTATGCGATACATCTGCCGATGAACCTACACTTCGAAACTGGTTTTAGCCAGTTCGGATTTCGCCCGTGCTATTCGTGGACTTCTTCAAATACACTACATAGGGCACTTAACACTAAGCTCCCGTTGGTCGACGGTCATATGACACTAGCGGAGTGGTACAGACCCATAGGTCGTTGCCATCGCGTTGCTATGTGTGTAAATGGGTTAAGAAAACAACCGCGACCTGTATTTTTAGAATGTGCTTTGGCAATAGATATTCAAGTTGCACTGTTATTTGTTTGCCTAATAAGTCTTTTCCATTCACAGAGAGAAAGTTTACTGGAAAAAATCCTGAATTTTTAATACAGTTAGAGTACATGTAGTTAGGACTACTTTCTCACCATATTTAGAAACTTGAATGGCTATTACATCGACATTACATCTATCAAACCTCTTTGACCGGTATATGATAAATACTTGTACAGAAAAACAAATCTGGCCAATAAACACATTAAATTGACAAGACAGAAAATATAAATATAAATATAAGGAATAAACAACATCTCTTTGCCGCTCATGACGGTATGACTACATAAGCTTCGGGGGGTAAATTTAACGTTTACGAAATTTACCCCCTGCGAAGTATAATATATTCAAACATAAATAGTCAATAGTAGACTAGAATTAGTGACTGGAACTGATATTTCCTTCCGAAATTCCAGGGATCAATGACTTGATAACAAGCGTTGCAATGTTCAAACATTTTCAGCATCTTTGGAAGAGACGTACATTTTGACGACAGATGCTGATGTCAGATTCACCCCGGATTCAGTGGAGGCGTTACTTGATCTCATGACACGTGACCGATCTGTAGGCGCGGTCTGCGCTAGGACGCACCCACTCGGCAGTGGACCAATGGTGTGGTACCAAGTGTTTGAATATGCAATAGGACATTGGTTCCAAAAGGTAATTTAGTCGGCTCTATTACCATTGCTTACAGGCCCCACCACAATAGATCAATGTTGATTAGTCCTTCATATATCTATTAAGCTGCTTAATTCATTATCCCCTGAAATTTCCAACGGACACATCCAGTTTACAACAAAGGCTGACCCATTTTAGACTATTTAGGGTTGGTTTTTTATAATACATTGCAAAATGACAAACAGGGAAGTCCCTGATTAGAGGACTCCTACAGGAGCCCTCTTATCAGGGACTTCACTGTTTGCATTAGACAAGTGTACTCTCCACAGGTACACTTTTGGTAAAGGACGCATATATGCGTCACTAGGGCTCAATGAGTTAATCTCAGCAGTTGTATGCTTGTACTCAATAGTAACACTCGAAAATGATACAAATTCATTAATTAAAGTCAGTTTATGATTTTACATGAAAACATGTTATAAAGCTAACGTTTAAAGAGTTTGAAGCAAATAAGAGACAAGCAGAAATTGGTTTAAAGGTTTTTTCTACTTTACTGCCAGACTGTTTTCAAACAATAGTGTAGTACCAGTTTCCAGTGCCCCTTTGTCGGGACATAGAAGAAACATGATCCGAATACATTTTTTTAAAACATATGAATTGTGAAAATGTGTTACTACAGCGCTCCCTCAACGACACTCTATACAACGACTCCCTCCTAACAACGACCCTTACCGCAGTTTCCTAAACAGGACTATTATGCCCAACGTTTTTACTGCAATATCGTCTGCTTTAAATCGTTGTATGCTGTTTTCTCTAGGTTACATATAAGTGGACATTTCGGTAGAATAAAATATAATTATGAGCGACAAACAGCTTGAATCCAGATCAGACGCCGCGTTACGCGGCGTCTGATCTGGATACAAGCTGATTGCAAATGTAAACAAAATCATATTGTTCCCTCCCTATAACGACTCCCTCCGAACAACACACGCACTCATTGTCTTCCGTTAGGTGTCGTTGTAGAGAGGGAACACTGTATATCACTGCGCTACCCCTTGTACGATGGTCATTTGCTTGCAGTTTGGGTCCTGATCAAACACCGAGTGACTCACATCTGGATTCAAACCGTTTTACAATTAGTACAATTACAACTTAAGTCAACTGACCTAAAATTAAAATTTGAGAACTAAAAGCAGACGCTATTTGTTCAAAGTAGATGACGTCACAGCAGCGAAGGGGTTAAACTGAAATCGAGTCGATGTTAATAATATAATTTATTGCGTACACATTTGGGTGATTTTAGTATAATTATACTTGAGACAAGGTTATGCGGTACATCTTTTCTCGTTAATGACACACATAGGTGTTAATGATTTAGACTGACACTGACTCTTAAATGACTGCGCCCGATTTGTACTAAATATCTGATTGATTGTATTAATCTAATTGTTTTCTCTTTTTATAATACAGTGTTCCCTCTCTCCAATAGCCCTCTTAACAACGAGTTTTTCCTTACAACAATGTTTACCGCTGTTTCCCAATACCTTTATGTCTAACTTTTTCACTGTTGCAATATAATTTGCTTAAAGATATTGTCTGCTGCTTTTTCTCAAAATTATATATCGGAAATTTTTCCAAACATTATTATGACGAGTGGTGAAAAACTTGAATCCAGATCAGACGCCGTTTTTCGCGGTGTCTGATCTTGTTTAAAGCTGTTTTCAAATATAAGCCAAGTCGTGCTCTGCACTCTGAGGATATTTTCCCTCCCTATAACGACTTCCTCAAAACATAACACACTTCTTTGTCTCCAATTGTGTTGTCGTAGAGAGGGAGCTATGTACAGCAGTGAAGATTATTTATTTATGCTTTTCGGTGGATTACCGGAAAATAGCAGTGGATTATCACCAATCGCCGTTTTCCCCGTAGGGCTCCCCAAAAATCGTAGTCAATTAAAAGCAGCATGAAAGTAAAAGGGCGGCTTTCTTGAAAGATTTCCAGTTATAACCATTTTGTCAACTTAACCCATTACCCTATAGCTTGATTCTAGTTTTAAAAATAGGTGACTACTTAAAGCTGCTTTACTTTTAGCCTGCTTTAAGCTATCATCTGCTAGAATAGAGAAAATATTTCTTATCATACATAATCATAACTGTATAAATTGGAACTATTTTCTACAGTGAATGAATGAATTAAAGGCGTAAAAAGGCGTATTTATGGACTAATGGGTTAAATAACATCTTCAATGCATTTTCATCTGTGGTGCTTGTCTGGAGAAGTAGGTAGAGGCATTCTCAAGAGTATCTGTAATTGAAACAGTAAGAATAAACTCGGAAAATAACACGGATAATGGCTATTGTTGTCTAGAACAGTGCTCCCTCATTCTGAACAACGAGTCCCTCTTTACAACAACGCTTGCTACTGTTCCAAGGATATGTTTGTTTAACGCTTTCACTGCTACAATATCGTCTGATCAAAATTGTTGTCCGATGTTTTTCTTACAAAATGGACATTTTGACATATAAAAACATAATAACGAGTGGCAAACATTTTGAATCCAGATCAGACGCCGCGTTACGCGGCGTCTGATCTGAATTCAAGCTGTTTGCAAATGGTAGTTATTTTCCCTCCCAGAAACAACTCCCTCAAAACAGCAAACACACTCCGTGTCTCCAATTTGGTGTCGTTGTAGAGGAGGAGAAATGCAGTTGTATTTTTATTGGTTATCGTATTATGTTTTTGTAGGCCGCCGAACATGTGTTGGGCTCTGTACTGTGTTCACCGGGTTGTTTCAGCGTGTACAGATGTAAGGCACTGAGGGACATTCTGCCAATGTACGCTACCAATGTAGAACACGCCTTTGACTTCCTCACCAAAGACATGGGTGAAGATAGATGGCTGTGTACCCTAATGGTAAACACCCACAACATACTTATAATCAGCAGGCTTCCTGGATACTTTCCTATAGTTGTCACTTTTACACTACTGATTCCCAATAAATGTGATATATCGAACTCGCTTTACTCACATTTGTCCATAATTCTACTATTAGATATCATTATATCGGCCTCGGTTCAAAGGAATATATCCGCATTTCAAAAGTTAACTGTGGTCACGTCTTAATTTTGAAAACGAATGTGTTTGACCTACGAAAGTTATAGATATTGAAGTTTGACTGTATATCTACTTTGCTATACTGTAAACGTGCGGAATCATAATTCTATTCATCCACAAAAAATTATCGTATCATACAGGTGCAAAGCGGCTGGCGGATAGAGTATTGTGCAGCGTCAGAAAATAGTACTCACTGCCCTGAAGAGTTTGATGAGTTTTACAAACAAAGACGACGCTGGGTGGTGTCCACCCTGGCTAACCTCATGTTGCTTATCAAGGAATGGAACATTGGTAAGGATAGAATAGAAAAGAATAGAATCTTTATTCTGTAATAATTCTAGCATGAGCACAACAACCACAAATACACATATAATTTATCAGAATTGGCAGAATACTTTTTGTGCATATGTGTGGGATTTGAAATAACAAATTATTCCAGCATGAGTCATGATCTAAAAATTCCAATTAAAACGTTTAATCGTGATATGTTCGGAGATGGTAGAAATATACTTAAGTAACACCATAGTTTTTAAATATCTGTACAGGTTTATTCAACCCTAGTGACGTGTATACTCGTCATTAATTAACTGTGTAGCTGTGAAGAATACAATTTCCGTATGCAAACAGTAAAGGTTACTTCAGGAGCACTATGAAAGTCCATGATCAAGATCTGCACTTTTGTTAATGTTTAAATACATTGTTAAAAATAGTTTGTGTACATGTGAAGAGTATAATTGTCCTATGCAAACTATGAATACCCGTAACAGAGACTCCTGCAGAGACCCTCTGATCATGATCTGCACTGTTTTTTATTTTACAATATACAATAAAGCTCAAACATAACTAGTCATAAATTGACTAGACTTAGTATGAAATTTCCACTGAAAGTTATAGGGATGAATTAGTTTAATCGAGATAGAGGTAAAGTTGAAAGCTCTGTTCTTTTTTCCGCTTTACGTTCACCTTATTTTAGGTAGCCATCTGCTTTAATGGCAGTTAGATCACAGATGTATATTGTGTACATTTATGACAATGGCGGACATATTTATAGACATATAATAGAGAATTTTTATGTTTTGCTTGCTACGGATTTTATGCCTATATAAATGTATTATTCAAGTTCTATATATTCATACATTGCATTTGCAATACCTATGACTGTTTTTGTTTAATATAGGTTACTGTTCAACCACGTTAGCGGAAGGATATGATTGTATCATTTTCTTGTCTTAACCCTCTCACTGCCAAGTTTTTGGAGGGTTTTTTATCCCTTCACCGCCATGCTGTGGGCTTCTTCAATATTGTTGTCTGCAATATTGTTTCAAAGTTAATTAATTTTATAGCAGTATGCCTGACTAACTTTCGACACGAGTGTCAAATAGCTTGGATCCTGATCAGACGCCGCGTTACGCGGCGTCTGATTAGGATCCAAACTGTTTGCAAAAACGCTTTTTTGGGCCATTGAGAAGAGAAAGGATTAAAGATAAGCATGTCTTAATAGCAAGCTAACAGAAGCTGAAACTTGCGAATATGCTTTAGTGTCGACCATGTATTGTATACGTGTTTGTTTGTGCACTATTGGTCCTATGGCTCTATAAAACTATCTGTCTACTATAATATACTAATACATGGAAAAGAATCAACATTTCCTAACATGCACTAAGGTATCTATTTATATGTCAATATGAAAATCTTAATAGATATGTATTGTATAATGTCTCAACCAGTACACTAAAAGCGAAACGATGTTGACAGAGAATTTATAGATAAAGTTTTACTGTATTACAATTTGTTTTTTATTTACAGTGGCAAAACTGAACCACCGGGTGAACTTTATGTTTCTCATCTACCAAGCCATCTTACTGTTTGCCACTCTGATTGGCCCAAGTTCTGTCATACTGGTTGTGTCAGGTAAACTTTGTCCAATCATAAATCAGTTTACATCCTATCAAGTTTTACTACAAACACTGAGGTATTACAGATGCGGGACACCATTATTTAAAAATAATATGTACTGAAACAATTATTGCCAATCGGTGTGTGATCTGGCTCCAAACTGTCTGCCATCCATATTGTAATTTCATTAAATTTGATTGCATTGCTTTGGGTTTGTGTTTAATTTCGTTTGAAATGGGAAATAACGTTGTGTTTCCTTCTGTATGTTCAATCATGTCACAACCTATAAAGTGTCACAGATTACTATTGCGTTACAGTAAAACCCCTCTAAACCGGAACCTCTAAATACCGGAATTCTCTCTTAACCGGACAAAAACTTTGGTCCCGTTTCTCATCCATTTTTACGCCGTTGGTTTATTATTCTTTCACTGAAGATACATTCATGAACATATATCATCAGAAATATTTTCTATATTCTAGCAGATGGTAGCTTAAAGCAGGTTAAAAGTAAAGCAGAATGCGCCTTTATGCGCATTCTGCTTTACTTTCAACCTGCTTTAAGAAGTCAGCTACCTTCCATTCTAGAAACAAGCCATGGGTTTAAACCCCTCTAAACCGGAAACCCCTCTAAACCGGATGTTTTTGTTGTCCCCTCACATGTCCGGTTTAGAGGGGTTTACTACAGTAAATTGAGGTAAAAACTCTGGGTTCAAGAGTTATGTCAATATAGTATTGGGATAACCTTTCTAGCTCACATGGCACGTAGTGCCAAGGTGAGCTATTTTGATAGTCCTCTGTCCGTTCGTCCGTCCGTTCGTCCGTCCGTCCGTTCGTCGTCAACAATTTCTTTAAATGACATCTCCTCCGAAACGACTGGATAGATTTTTCCAAACTTGACCTGAATGATCCTTATATGGTCCTCTTTCAAAGTTGTTCAAACATTTCCGGTCCGTTGCATATCAAGGTCACACGAGCTAAAAATAGATTTTTTTAATTAAAACTTAAAAAATCTTCTTGTCTGAAACCACAGTACCCTGAGCTTAGATATTTTGCACAAAGAATCGTCTTCAGGTCCTCTATCAAGATTGTTCAAATTATATCCCTGGGGTCAAAAGTGACCCCGCCCCGGGGGTCGTAAATTTACATAGAGTTATATAGTGAAATCTTCAAACATCTTTTTATCTGAAACTAATATGGCCAGAGCTTTGATATTTGGCATGATGACTCTTCTGGAACCCGGATCCAATATTGTAAATATCGTTTCGGTCAGTTGCATATCTAGGTCACACGAGCTAAAAATAGATTTTTTCAATGAAATCTTAAAAAATATTCTTGTCTGAAACCACAGTACCTTAAGCTTACATATTTGGCACAAGGCATCATCTACAAGTCCTCTATCAAGATTGTTCAAATTATGTCCCTGGGGTCAAAAGTGACCCTGCCCCGGGGATCGTAAATCTACATAGAGTTATATTGTGAAATCTTCAAACATCTTTTTATCTGAAACTAATATGGCCAGAGCTTTGATATTTGACATGATGACTCTTCTGGAAGCCCATAACCAATTATGTAAATATGGTTCTGGTCAGTTTCATATCTAGGTCACAGGAGCTAAAAATAGATTTTTTCAATGAAAACTTAAACAATCTTCTTGTCTGAAACCACAGTACCCTGAGCTTACATTTTTGGCACAAAGCATCATCTTTAGGTCCTCTATCAAGATTGCTCAAATTATGCCCCTGGGGTTTAAACTGCCAAAGCCCCAGGGGTCGCAGTGTTACATAGAGTTATATGTAGTGAAATAGTCTTCTCTGAAACTACTATGGCAAGAGCTTTGATATTTAGCATAATGACAATTTTAGATGTTCTTTACCAATATTGCTGAAATGGTTTGGGTCTGTTGCATATCTGGGTCATACTAGCTAAATATAGATTTTTTTTCAATGAAGAGTCTTCCTGTCTGAAACCATCCAGTTACAAAATATTTGACAGCACACTTAATTTTCAAGTTCATCAGCAAGATTTTTGAAATTATGTCTCTGGGGTGAAAAGTGATCCCACCCAAGGGGTCATGTGACCATTGTGTTGGTTTTTCCAGGTGAGCGATATTTAGGCCCGCATGGGCCTCTTGTTTTACTGTATCGACATTGACAAAACTGTAACCAAATACTTATGGTGAAACTCAATTTCAATCTAATGAGAGAGAATGTTACACAATCATGCCCCAATGTTTTTCAACCGATACGTTTAAGATGTTTATTTGTTTGAAAAACCGTATAGTTTTCCTTGTTAATTAAGGAAGAACTGAGATCTATAAATGTTGAGTTCGCTTAATTGTAGGCAAAAGTAATACAGAGAGCCCCTGACGAGGTGTTTTGCATTGCGCATGTTCTGTATTTAGTAAAAAGGGGCGACGCTCGAGATGCTGCTCATGGGTTAGGGAATGTTTTCAAACTAAGATATTTACATTCATAACATGCGGTTTTGGAAGGACATAAAGCCATTCTGTAAATATTGAATTCAACTAGTGGCATATGTATTCAAATTGAATTTTGGACTCATGTCCAATTTTTTATGCACAACAAGCGCTACATGTAGCAAAACACCAAAATGACACAATGTGCGATGACGCTACCAGAAACGTTTTGGCGAAATATGGACTACAGCACTCCCTCATTAGAACGACACTCAATAGGAGACAACAAATATGTGCGTTGTTCGGAGGGAGTCGTTATAGGTAGGGAAGTTGGTTAACATATGCAAACAGCTTGAATCCAGATCAGACGCCACGCTGCGCGGCGTCTTATCTTGATTCAAGCTGTTTGTCATTTGTCATTATGATTTTTTTCTGTCAAAACGTCATTTATCACATAACTTACGACCTGGGAGTGATATAAAGCCATTGTGTAAATATCGTAATCCACTAGTGGAATATCGTTTTTTGGGCTCCGGCCTAACCTGTTCGTCTACAAGCGCTGCATGTAGCGGGATGCCAAATGACGTCATTTGCAACGTCGTTAACGTAAACAACGTAACGTTTTGGCGGAAAATCTATATAGCGGAGAGTCTATAAACTACGGCTTCAATCAATTTAATAGGTGCTTAAACTTGTTATGTGATAAATATAATCTTACATTCGTGCTCATTATCTATCATTTTTAATAAACTTGTTGAATAAAATGAATATGACGCTCGCCAAGGCTCGCGTCATATTCTTTTAGTCAACTCGTTTATTAAAAATGATAAATAATGAGCACTCATACAAGATCCTCTATTTATGTAAGAAAAACAGCAGATAACAATTTTAGGTAGATGATGATGTATCAGTGCAAGCATAAAACATAATTTTCATGGGTACAACGGTGAACGTCGTTGTAAGGAGGGGGTCGTTGTTCGGAGGGCCGTTGTAGAGAGGGAGTGCTGTACAATCTATACGTCTTCAACTAACTAAATACATTTAGGTTTTTAAATGGTAGTGTGATAAACAGATCTACCATTCGTGTTCATTACTTATTTTTTAAATCGAATATTTGGCTAAAATAAATATAACGATGGCCATGCTCGCGTTATATTACTTTAGGCAACTCGTTTTTTTTAAAAAACGATACATAATGAGCATTCATGTGATATTTGCTATATTTCTAGGTGGACTAACGTATGGTTGGGACACTGATCCGGTGGCTACAGTGGTAGTTCAGGTCCTGATATGTCTCGGCTTTGTATTAACGTGTCTATTCACCTCTTCGAAAACACAGCTAACGGTAAGTCTTGTCCGAAAACTGTCGGAATAATATCTCGTTTGTATTTACCCCTTCAATGCCGTGACGTCATACATTTTAAACAATTGTCGTCTGCTTTTATTTCTTGAATTTTAATTTTTGCTGTTATGACTGAAGAAATATTGAAATGAGTGTCAAACAGTTTGAATCCTGATCGGGACGACGCGAAACGCGGCGTCTGATCAGGATTCAAACTGTTTGCTAACAAATACTGTGCTCGGGGTAAGGCAGTGAAGGGGTATACCTTTTGCTGTATCAACTTGGCAATTTGTTTCTAATCTGGCTCAACGCCAATTGCATACTTAATTCAGTATTTCGTCAACATTTCCAAAACACCGTAACTTTCTATATCGTGGGGCATTTCAATTGTCTAAAATTTGGAAAACGTTGTACAGTCGAAACTCGATACTACGAACTTGCTTAAATAGATCTTTTCAATATTTCGTAAGTTTTATTTTGATAAGACGATCTCATTTAAGTCGAACATAACCGTATTTCAAAGTTAAAGTTTTTACTGTTTTTTCATTTACAGCAAGTTAGAGAGGAAAAGGTAAAAAAGTCTTATACACGACCGACCTCAAACTAATCTCAAACGCTTTATAAACATGAGACCATATAAAGGTTGGCTGTAGACGTGACCTCTACACAAAACCTTAATATGGTCCCATGGTTGTAAAGCATTTGAAATGAGTTTGAGATCGTTCTTACGTTTTTGATCGGCCAAATTTGAGCAACAGATCAAATCTTACAAATCAATGCTTGAGAACGATCTCAGACTAAACTCAAACGCTTTATAAGTATAGGTCCCAGGACTCCTATGCACCAATTAATCACAACAACATATAAATAGCTATTGATGTAGAAACGAGGTACGCAATGAAACGCAATCCAAACTTGTCCCAAATGTATTCAATTGGTTCAGATCAGGCGAAAATGCCAGCCAATGAAGAATATTGATGTTGTTATTGGCTACAAACGTCGTTTATAGCCAATAACTTTCATTGAAGTCACTCTAGCTGAATTCGATGTTGCATTATCTTGCTGTTAAATCATAACGTAAGGTTGACGTTGACGCTGGGCGTCATTTAAATGCCCCATTACTTTGACGTTGGTATCTAATTTTCGCGGCTTTTTATTCATGTATAGACAGAAGTGTATTTTAGGGCTAAAATGAATCAATACACATGAATACTACACTGATAATACAATTATGGGCAGTTGACGTCATTGTGTTGTTACATAACAAACAAACAAAACATTAGCAGTGTGTACCTATGCAAGACATAAGCTTGGTTAAATAACGAAAATCAGAAACTAAACCTAGTTGGAAAAAATATTCATATTTTAGGAGTGGTGCGTTTTCATTGCGTTTGAATATCTATATGCTAACGTGCTAAAATCGTCATTGTTTACCAACACTTTTCTTTTCAATAAAATGTCGTATTACACAAACGGGAATTCATAACGTGTTCTCCACTGTATTTTTCAGGTTGCTAAGCTACTAACATTCATGTACGCTATTATCATGACAGCCACTATTGTTGGTACAGCCGTGCAGGTCGTCTCTGATTATATAGAGGAGCCCACAGAGACCGTCACAACCGTGGCCCCAGGGCCTCCGCCTACCAACAAGACCCCGGACAGTCGACTACTGAATGTCCTAATGAGGACAACCTTCCCCACTAACTTGGTGAATCAATATGACCAGCTGTCCGCGCAACTTGGTGCTGACAAATGTAAGACATGATTCGTTGGCCTTCTGGGGCCCGTTTTACTAAATTACGTACGCACATTTTTTTATTAGCTGTTTGCAAACGTTTATGATCGAAAAATAAGAGTTAAACGATTTTGCGTAAGTTGTTAAGGAAAACGGGCCCCTGCAGAGCTTCGTATAACGGGAATATTCCAAAAGCTAATATTTTATTTCCGCATTAAACCCTGTGGTGCCACTTCTCAGTAGAATTGTCTCTTTGAGACGGTTTTAATTGGTATTTACACTATAGGATTGAGTGCTGAAATGAGTATTCAAAATTGCTATAATCGTTCAGTTTATTCCCTCTTATCTGGATCGCTGCTTCTTTATGCTGCTAGACCATCTCATCTGGATCCAAACCTTTTGACACTCAGATGCAATTTTCTGAAAGACTTTATTTTAAAATCAACTATGAGAATTGTTGCAGACGATACATTCAGCAGACGGGGATTATTTAGCGTCAAGAAGGTTAGTTACAGTAGTGTGTAGGTGTAGAGTGTCAGATTTCTGTACATCAAGCGTGCGCGTACATTTAAAATTAAAAGACATGGTATCAGCGATGAGGACAAATAACTGCCCAGTCTTGTCCGAAAGGACAACTATAGTCGAATCTATTTAAATCATTTTACCGTACCATAGAGAGAAATGTCTGACACTAGTACTCGGTTATTGACAACATAATATTGGAAGAAATGATGCACAAACACCCGTAGCACTTTGGTATTGACGTTTACCTGAACTAAACTGCAATTTGTCTAAATTACTTACCATGTCCACTACCTCATTTTACTTGGCTGTGATGATGGGTAAACGTGTATTACTGATCTCGGTTTTACTATAGTATGCTATGTTATGCCAATCAATGCCATGCAATACTATACATGTTCTGTACCTTACTATACTATACTATACTATACTATACTATACTATACTATACTATACTACATGTATATTGTACTATGACATACTATACCATACCATACTATATCATACATGTATCATACCATACCATACTATACAGCCTGAACTGCACCATATCATACCAAACTATGATATACCATACCATACTATGACATACCATACTATGTACTAATACCACACGATACTGCAAACCTTTCAGTGATATCTGAGGACTTCCCTATGTCCACCACGTCGTTCTACTTGGCTCTGATGGCGGGTATATTTATATTCACGGGGCTGCTACATCTCGGGGAGGTGTTCTACCTGCTACACGGTCTCTGGTACCTGCTCTTCCTACCCTCGGGATATCTCATATTAATGATCTACAGCATCTGTAACATCACAGACAGGTCATGGGGTAAGTCACCATATACCTTTGCAATTCAGTGTTAATTTCCATTTAACCCGTTACCCCGTAACCTGGTCCTAGTTTTGAAGGCATGTGGGTTTTGAAGAATGCGCCTTAACCCTTTACTACATAGATACTCATTTTTACGCATTTTATTTATTCCTTCATTGAAGAAAATAGTTACAATTTATACAGTCATGAATATGTATCATAAGAAGCATTTTCTATATTCTGGCAGATGGAAGCTTTAAGTAGGCTAGACAAATGTTTTACTTTCAACCTGCTTTAAGTAGTCACACAATATATACACAGGCTATGAAGTAAACGGTTAAGTCAATTCACGTGCCAGTAATGTATCTGGCACTGATTAAGCTAATATATAAATCGCAATAGTAGGAATACATTTTATGGTTAGGTATGTTCGTTAATAAGGGTTTACCATATCTCCCATACGCAAATGCATCCGAAGTGTACTTATGGCTAGTACAGCATTATAAGAACAAGTTTATTACGTAACCATTGCCAAGGGAGATAAGTAATGATTTGTTTCTGGTTCCAGGTACACGGGAGGCCAAAACTAAATCTGTAGTTACCGGGAAGCAGACGTGGCACCAAATGCTGGTACACCACTTCAAATCTTTCTTTTTGTAAGTTGTTTTTATTATGTGGGACCTGTATAACTAGACACTACTTAAATAATGAGATGAATTGACATGGCCAACTTTTATGCACATTTTCGTTATAATTCACGTACTGTTGCGTTATTGTACGGAATTTGATCAATTAAAAAGTGAAAATTGATAAATTAATCATTTTCCGAGGGCACAATAAGAGAATATCGGTGACCTTGTCGATTTTAGCATCAGTTTAAGTTGAGAGTTTAGACGACCTGTGTTCGACCCCCGTTGTATACCTTCTCTCTATATATACGGTAGAGTGAAAAATATTTTTTTAATGGGTCAAATACCTGTGTGTACAATGTAGAAGTTCAATGTGACATCGGTATACTGCCTTAATGATCGGTCGGTCAAATACATACCGCGATTCGAAATCCCTGTATCGCGATACTTTTAACAAAATGTAAATTTGATTGTGATCGCTAGTGACGGCGACAGGACTTATTTGAAATGATGTGTGTGCATATCATTTTATCGTTATGCAAGTATCTCACTCCTATCTGGTGAATGTTTTTCATCTAACATTTAGGAAACATTTTACTTTTTCCTTTAAAACTAAATGTCGTCTGATCAAACGCATATCAGCTCGGTACAAATGCTTTAAAGTTTATTTTAAAAAAAAACATCCTCCTGCATGTTTTTGTTAATTTACAACATGTTTTACATATATTGCAGTTGCTGCTTTGAAGAGAAACCGGAAGTAAAAACTATCAGTATTCAGACAGAAGCCCCGGTAGTTAAAGCCCGCACATCAAGTCGTACTACGTCTGTTTGTGAAAGCACGGACCCTCAAGGTCTGGCAGCTGACTCCGAACCTGTAGATAGACGATCATTTTACGACTCTAGGTAAGGTGAAAAGTTGCACATGTTTTTTGTATGCCTAGAAACTATAAAGAACTAACATTGTGTGCTTCCAGCATGAGTTCATTATACATGTAGATATACAAGAGTAATCTAAAGACACTATGCACAATGTTTGTCCATATGATAGATCATTACATATTTATCGACTTCATGTAGCAAACAGAGTCTTCTTATTAAACTCCAGGGGCCGACTTTAGAAACGTCGTACGACAAATAATGTCGTAAGTCAGATTCTAAAATTCTAAATTTTTATCTACTTCTCAATCTAATCCTATCTTGTGACATCTCTTTGGAATCATCATTTTAAGACGGTTCCAAAGAGATTTCACAATACAGGGTTAGATGGAGAAATCAGACATTAGATGTATTTTAAAGTTTTGACTTACGCTTGTTTTTGTCGTACGACGTTTCGTAAGACGGGCTCAATGATTGAATGGGTTTATATCGGACAAAAGCCACGCAAAAAAATTATACAACCCGTCGATATTTCACAATAATAACTTTAAATCAGCCATACGATTTCCAGTACAATGTGTTTTGAACACTTAGTCGGGTTTACGGTTCAGTTGAATCCGGGACAGTAGATTTTGTGGTTCAGTTTCAATAGTTCAATGAAGAAGACGCTATTCTTTTCCCATAAAACCGTTTACACAGATGCAAAATAATTATTCCTGTTGCAAACAGTTTGGAACAAGATCAGATGCCGACGTTTGACTAGAACCAATCTCTTTGTCATTTTGATTTAAATCAATTGTCAACTTTTTCAACAAACATTTAAATTTCTCCGATTGTTTGCATTGTGTTTGCATTTAGTTTCTTGTTTACTCATTCGCCCCTGAAACTTTAAATGGACAATTCCATTTTCATAATCAGTCTAGTCCATTTTTAACTATTTAGGGTTGATTTTAACACTATATTTCAAAATGACAATCAGTGTAGACATTGATGAGAGGGCTGCTTAAGGAGCCTTCTAATCAGGGTCTACACTGTTTGTATGGGACTCGTGTAATCTTTAAAGGTACACTGTTTGTAAATGACGAGTATACTGGTCATTCGGGTTTGAATGTGTTATGGGAAACAATTACATCTTTTCCACTGTTTTAATTTTGCACGTGAATACTGTCGTGAGTACAGTGGAGAAAACGTTATTATTTCCCAATAAACGCGTTTAGGCTAAAACTATTATTTCATAATTACAAACAGTTTGGATCCAGATCAGACGCCGGGTAACCCGGCGTCTGATCAGGCTCGAAACTGTTTGCCACTCAGCTTAATATCAATTGTTAGAATTGTCGATTTTTTAAAATTTAGTGTTTTGCGTTTGCGTTTCGTTTGCGTTTAAACGGGAAAGAATAACGTTTTCTCCACTGTATGTAAAGTACAATTGAATACGATACAGGTTAACCTACCGTATGTAGAGACTCAATATGTAGTTGTTTAAAGCATAAAAGTTTTAAAATACAGGCTTGGGCGTATTGTTCTCATGACTCCATTTGCAAACAATTTATCCTTTGCTGAGTCTGATCAGGATCAACACTATGGACATTCATGGTGATTGTTTTTTAATCAAAATGTCCCAAAATGATAAAGTAAAGCCGACGACAGTTTAAGGCAGACGAAACCTCAATGGCGAAAACGTAAAACTTATAAACTTTGAAGTTTCAATTTCATTTTGATTGTTTTAAAGTGTAACTTGTGTTATGCGGTCACCCAAAAAATGAATGTACTTTACAGCTTAACCCTTTACCCAAAAATCTGTTTCTGGTATTAAAGATAGTTGACCATCTTAAAGCAGGTTGAAAGTAAAGCAGAATGCGCCCGAATGCGCATTCTGCTTTACTGTCAACCGGCTTTAAGCTACCATCTGCTAGAATATAGAAAATATTTCTTATAATACATATTCATAACTGTATAAATTGGAACTGTTTTCTTCAGTGTAAGAATAAATTAAATTCGCTAAAAGGCGCTTCTATCGGGGAAAGGGTTAACCTTCAGCTTACTATGTGATTTTAGTCTGCAAGAAATGTTGCCTTCAACAATTTTCACAGTCAGAAAACAAGCAGTTTAGTTAAGAAATTATTATCGGAGTGTCAAATATTTTTTATCCAGGTGAGACGCCGAGTAACTTGCGTTTCGTTTGATTGGAAACTGTTTGCAGGGAAAACACACATTCGTCGCGTACAATCGTTCAATTAATGAAAATGATACCGTACTGGATTAGAGATAAATGTCTATGTTTTTCAAGAGTTGCATATGATATAACTTTGTTACGTTGGTTCATTTCTCCAGGTATAGCATGGATGGTTCGGTCAGTCAGATGCCAGCCACCAGTTCTATAAGAGGTTAGTTAGAAAACGTCTCGTTTTTAAGCTCAATCTTTGAATGCTAACTATCACGAATGTGGTTATTTCTGAACAACTTTATTTTCCATCTATTTGCGACACGTCGTTTTACTTGTATTGTTTAAGCATTATTCCATTCATAATAACTTTCTCCAGAGACATTCCTATACATTGCAGCGGTTCTCGGGTTTAATTGTCATAGGGGATGTCTTTGTTTATTTGACGAAGATATCCCCTCTGTCATGGGCTAAAAGAAAGACAGGTCGGTTGTTTTGATCACATGCTATGCGTCACACTTAATGGGATAAGCCGGCGAAAGTATCTTCCTAAATCATCCTTCTTCACTGTTTAATTTGTATCAGTCATTGGCGCTACATGACATATTCAGTGTCGCAATGCCATAAAACATAACTCATTCACTCTCTCACTCTCTCACTCATAATAACTTTAAATCCTTGATTTTATTCATTCGTTTGAAAGTTGAAAGCTTCCAACAATCCGACGACAACAGCACGCTCTTGTAATGACATCCTGGCCATGTTATGTGTGCTTTTGTCCATCATATATCTATAGATTTCAGTCGTATGAATATAACACGTGTTTGACAACGTACCTTTAATGCACGTGCAAATCATATATAACATGCTTGCATGCAAAATCTGCAAGTATTAAGTTTCTCGGGCACCAGAACATCGATTTCAACAATTTATACATGGCAAGTGATTCATGTGTGAAACCTCAACGTGATACGTGTTGAATTATTAGGAAAAGTAAAGTTTTGTTGAGTTTACATATGCAAGCAATCAGGAGCCTGGTCAGAAAAAAAGAGACGCGATGTCAGATCTGAGTACAAGTTGTTCACATGCAGTTATTGTTTCAGAACAGATACGTTTATTTAGAATGCATCATATATTCCTTCTGTAAATAAAAGGTGTTACATTAATGATAATTGTGTGTTGATATGTGTATTTGTAGATGACTCTGATGAGGAGGAAATTGAAGAAAATCAGATCCTTGCAGTACGGGAATGGCTTCCCAGGGATTTGGTGAGTGACCCCTATTGTACATACCTATTAATTTTATACACAGTGAAGAATATGTTATACTTTAGCATAGAACGCGTTTGTGCTATAACAACAATTCCTTTTAAAAAGGTTTGTAGCCACATTAGATGAATGAATTGGGGTTTACGACACAGCCACACTGAATAGAAAGGCGGATACTGTGTTGTTGTACTTAGTGTTTGATTTCATTTATATTGGAAATGATATTATAGTTTTCACTTTTCATAGTAGGCATCAGGAAACATAACAAACGGAACTGTGTCAGTTTAATGTTAGATATAATACCACTCTATATCAACCGTTTATTAAATAAATATCTGCTATTTTGACCACTCAATGCCGTTGCCCGTCGGACACTATGTAACGAAACTCAATAGTTTTTGTTTTGTGAAATAACTTGACTATCCGCAATTTGCGTAATCAATAGTTTTTTATCTTGTGCAATATTTTACTTTAAGTAACCAAGGTTTTTAAACTTGTATTCTTACAGAAAAAGGACTATGCGAGTAAATTCGTTGACCATGGGTTTGAAAATACCATGTTGATTGCTGGGATGACAGAGAAGGAGCTGAAGGGCATTGGAATCAAAGGTAGGCTATATAATAATCATTTCTTTCGGATTGATATGCAAAATATATCACGAGAATGTGTTGTTACCTGGTTAAAAAACGAGTTCGCAGGACTGGTTTTTTAACCAGATAACAACCCATTCGAGTGATATATTTTTCAAATCTATTCAAAGGAATTGATTATTCTATTTATTATATACATTTTATTGTCGTTTTTACAGAAAAAAACACACACAAAATTGATTACCGCGACGTCACTAAACTAATTATGATGTGACGCCACAAAAAGTGATATCACCACTACATGTATTAATTATATCAACAGTGACGATATGAAATTTATCTAACTGAGAAATCTCTATAAATCATCGATAGGAATATAATAAATAGTATATATTGCACGGTCATTAGAAATATGTTATATATGGAATACAGTCAATTTTCGTTTTACACTGGTGTCTTATCAGGGTCCAAAACGTTTGACATTCAGATTAAAATACATTGGTAGAATTTTCAAACATCTATTCAACTTCTTCATTTTATTATATTGCAAATGCGTCGAGATTCAAATAAACGGGACAGAACAACATCTTGTCCACTACGTACATACCGTTTACCACGTCCAGCTAACATGTTTGGTGGTGGGGAGTATGCTACATAACCTTCTATTTTACAGGGAAAGGAGCGAGACGTCTTCTGATAGAGGAAGTCAAGCGGCTACCAGACTATGAGATATTAGCTGATGTTCCGGTAGGAGATACATATATAGTCAATACTGTGTTAAGAAACCATTCCTAGGAGAATTGCATTCCTCTCAAAATACGGTCGAAAGCTTGATGCAGAATAAAATTACAGCTTATATAAGATCTATGTGTTTTACTTTAATCTTGCACTAAGCGGTTACATGTACCTACATGTATGTTCCTGGCTAACAGTTATCTTCATGAAATGGTAGAATACTGAACAACTCTTTTTATACCCAATAATGTGATGTCGGATCCACAATATTCGGTTACAGGCAAACGTTTGCATTAGCCGGCCAATGAAACCCCTTTACTGCAGGACTGCCATAAGTTCACATGAAAGAAAATCCAAAGATTTAGGAAAAGTCCGGAGAAATGGCAGCCCTGTCAATGCCATTGTATCGTCTCATTTTAAAATGTTGTCCAAAATGTTTAATCACAATACGATTTAGGGCAATTTGACTAATGGATTATCGATTTCAAGTGTCAAACAGTTTTACTGTATTGAACATTTTATCGTTGGGTTTCCTGTTCCGTTTTTTCAGCCCGTCGTTTCATCAAATATTTTCATTCTGAACAAGTATATTTACTCAGGACAATTACCCCGCACAATGGTATGAAATGTGGGATATATAATGTAATGTGCATTCTTATCTATCTCGTCAGGAAAACGTGGAGGCGTGGTTAAATGTGATTGGACTGATCCAGTACAAGCCCAATTTCTATCAGGAACAGATCAGAACATCCAGAGACATGGAAATTCTCAAAGCATTTGGCCGAACAGAAATAGAAAAAGAGCTGAAAATTACCAAAGCAGGTAAGACAGGTGTCTGTATTAAATGCGTCACAATTCGTTAACTTCTTAACGAGTTATGCTCCTTTTGAAACTTAAATTATTAGAAATACGTCGTTTGTTTTCTGCACCCCCCCCCCCCCCACATACCTTAAAGCCCCTATTTTGTAGCCATGCATTTTTAAGAAATTTGCAATAAAACCAAGTTACACGTAAATAATGCATGAAAATTCTATTCGGCCATATCGATGTATGAAATGTTAAAACTACTAAAACTGGTGATTTTGAATCATAAAATATTGAAAGTAAAAATGCTGCTATAAATAGTACACCGCTGCAGTAGCCATGTGACACTACCAGACGCGCCGAATAACAAATATCCCTTGTTACTGATTGTACAGAAAAAATATGGTTAGCTTCACTATTTGGCGTTTTAGTACGGTCAAATGTTATATTCCGATTTGGTTGTTTTGCCAGTAATTAAACCATAACGTAACATAACGAAATATAAACCGGACATAAATTCTGATCGAGAAAGACTAAATATAACTTATTCTTTGACCTCTGCGTTTCTCATGACTAACAGATCAACAAAATCGGACAATACATTTTAATAAAAAGATTTGAATCGATTGTGACTCGAACCCTGAGCCTTTGGAATACTAGTCACTCTACCAACTTAGCTAGCAAGACGGAGATTCCATTTCAATATGTAGAGTACACTAAAAATAGTGAATTGTTGGGGTGTATCGTACAGAAATATAAAACACTTAAAACATGGATTTCATGCAAACCCGCTTTTTGTGACAGAATCACGACCTGAGTACAGTGCCCCTCCCTTCAACGGCCCTCCCAACAACGACTCCCTCCTTACAACGACGTTTGCCACAGTTCCCCAAACAAGACAATTATGTCTTACGCTTTCACTGCTGCAATATCGTCTGCTTAAAATGTTCGACTGCTATTTTTCTCAAAGTTACATAAAGGACATTTTGACAGAAACAAACTTAATGACGAGTGACAAACAGCTTGTATCCAGATCAGACGCCGCGTAACGCTGCATCTGATATGGATTCAAGCTGTTTGCAATGTAAGATAATTTCCCTCTCTATAACGACTCCCTCCGAACAACGCACACAATTGTCGTCTCCCATTGTGTGTCGTTGTAGAGATGGAGCGCTGTAGTTCAAATTGGATCCAAAACAACCGTTTTATGTAGGTTTCCTAATTACATAATTCGGCTCTCACATATTGAGTTATGTCCCACACCACTCCCTGACTTGCGTGTTATGCACTATTTGCAGTCCTGATGTCCGTTTCATAAAATTTCGTACGACAAATGTTGTCGTAAGTCACATTCTAAAATTCTCAATTCTTATTCATTTCTCCATCTAATCCTGTCTTGTTACATCTCTATGGAAGTCACATTCTAAAATTCTCAATTCTTATTTATTTTTCCATCTAATCCTGTCTTGTGACATCTTTGTGGAATCGTCTTGAAAAGACCATTCCAAAAAGATGTCACAAGACAGGATTAGATAGAGAAATCAGAAATTAAATGTATTTTAAAGTTTTGACTTACGACAACAATTGTCGAACGAGGTTTTATGAAACGGGCCCCTGGTTCATGTTTTGCATTATATAAGTAAAGGTATGAGAGTTCATTGCTTGCCCTGTGTTCAATGAGATAATACAGCGTACCAGTTTACAATGAATGGAGTCAATGCCCACGACTATTTTATTATTATATGTATAATTATGTTTTATCACATTACAGGACACGTGAAACGTTTGATGTATGCGATTAGGAAACTGAGAAACCCTACGGAATGTAAGTATATATTGATGTTTCGTAGGAAATTGTTACAGTTGTGGGTAAGCCCAGATCAAAATATCTCTTTTCAGGGCTGCCATTTCTCCGGAGTTTTCTTAAATCTTTGGATTTTTTTAGTAGCTTAAAGCAGGCTGAAAGTAAAGCAGAATGCGCCTTATTCTGTTTTACTTCCAGCCTGCTTAAAGTAGTCACATGTCAACAAAACTAGAAATAGACTATTGGGTAAAGGTACGATTCGTAAAATCGCACAATGCAAATTTGGAAATCTTAGGATTTTTCATGTCAACTTATGGCAGCCCTGTCTTTTCAATGTAAATCTGATTTAGCTTCTCTTTTTGAGTTGCTTCATTGGATGTAGTAAAAGCATTTTACTTACTACGCGTCGACCAAATTTAAAGAATAGCATTCATTCTAACACAACACTTTTTTTTATGCTGACTGCTTCGTCCACTACTGTGGACATCCTCAAAGCTGCAATGATTTCCGTTCATTGTGTCGACGTTTATGCGGTCAATATTCATTTACCCTTTCAACCCTAAATGTCTCTTGTGGTGTATTTATGTTCCTTTTGGACTATTCTTGTACAGGCATTTTGAACCAGTCTACTGTTACATTTTTGGTATGATAACGAAAACCAATGAAACTATCAAACACTGCAGACCCTGATCAGAGGACTCCTATAGGAGCCCTCTGATCAGGGTCTACACTGTTTGCATTTGTAATCAGTAATCTCTTCAGAGGGCTGTAGGGTTGAAAGGGTTAAATGTTAATCATAGCGAAATCGTTTAGTGTTTGCAAACAGGTTTAGTCCAGATAATCACGGAGTGAGTAACTTAGTGTCAGATTTTGATAAAAAATGTTTGACATTCCCATTTAGGATTGCTCACTTTTAAACTGCATAAAGATGAATTTGATTTTTTTGCAGTTGACAATTTCATAGCAAATGGCTTAATGGATTACAGAAGTTTGTATTGTATTCTTTCCAAAATAAATGCGTGTGTTGTATTCGCTAAATACGGTGTCTGATCAGTTTCAAAGTGTGTGTCGTTCAGAAAAGAAAATGCTCGTTGTTTTTAGTTTTTCTTTACGTTTTCTTGCGTATTATTCATATGATTCTAAGGTCGTTCTCACTGTCAATTAACGTTGCTTAATGTCAGTAAGACATTGATATAACATTAGTATTAACATGACAATTTGACATTCTGAGTGTACCAATCAAATCAGAGGACACTTCATTGACGTGTAATATAACATACCCAATTATGAGCTGGCGTATATGTTTAATAGACTAGATGCTATTTGTTTCCCAAAAAAATACGCTTTATCTGAAACAATTCGTACATTGCAAATTATTTGCAACAAATTCAGATACTGAGTAACTCGGCGTCTGATCAGACTCCAAATTGTAAGCAACTCTGACTTTAATAAGTGTCCAACATTTTTAAAACAACTATCATCTTCTGCTTTTAATTGAATTAGACATTCGTTTGGTTTTATATGTACTATGTATTTATACAAAATTGAATACCAATTGCTCCACTAAAATTAAACAAACATTTAAAGCAGGACAAAATGATTTTAGAATAAATTGGAACAACCAAACGGTATGACTCAATTGTCATTTCCATTATACCACGTCATTTGCATGTGACGTCATAGTGCGTGAGCTTTCGTTTGCTGACTTACTACCTCCGTGATCAAGTGCTTAGTATGTTTCGAGATCCAGACCCGACTATTCACAAAGTCGGTGTTTTAATGATGTTATACATAAGTGTGTTGTCTCGAAAATCAATGAATATATACCCCAATATAGTAATAGGGATATAGTTCTCAAGCAGGCAAATTTTCTAAATTGTTGTAAAATCCCTCTATTTAATCCACTCAAAGAATTGATCTATGAAAGACAGATGACAACTCCTTTAGGTCCTCTCTGTTTTACTTTAACAATGGTTTAAGCAGTTGCCTATCATTAACATCAACTAATTTTCATCATTAGCTCTTTCCTCCCTGAAACCTCAAATGGACAATTCTAATTTTCAATTAAGTCTAGTCCATTTGTGACATTTTAGGGTTGATTTTTACAATCTATGTCAAAATGACAAACAGTGAAGACCCTGATCAGAGGGCTCCTGAATGAGCCCTCTGATCAGGGTCTTCACTGTTTGCATAGGACAAGTGTACTTTCCACATGTACGCTGTTTGAAAATGACGCATATATGCGTGACTAGGGTTCAAAGAGTTAAATGGTCGTGTCTGACGGATTTTACTGTAGTCAAGATATTTACGTCGCTGGTTAATGATTAAGAGTAAGTACCTTTGTGGTCACATTACCTATGGGATAAACTTATTAATATTCCATCATGAAAGCAAAAAGGCTACTCTCGTTATCCCATAAATGTCATGTAGTATTTAGTCACTATTTGTATACTTACAGTGGAGAAGACGTTATTCTTTCCCGTTTAAACGCAAACGAAACGCAATAAAACGTAGAAAAGGACAACCTCTTGACCCATCTGACAATTCATATAAATCTGAGAGGCCTGAGGAGCCTGATCAGACGCCGGGTTATCAGGCTCCAAATTATTTGCAATGGAAAAATAGTTTTAGCGTCAGCGTGTTTATTTGGAAAGAATAACGTCTTCTCCCCTGTAGTATTTAGTCACTACAGTAGAACCTCTCTATTACGAACACTAAAAACAAGGCTAATTGTCTGTATAAAAGACAGGTGACAGCTTAAAGCAATATGAAAGTGAAACAGAAAGCTCCTATAGGAGCTTTCTGTTTCACTTTCATATTGCTTTAAGCAGTCACCTGTTTTAAACGACTAATATTTGAGACAATTTAGTGGTCGTAATAGAGAGGTTTTACTGTATTTGTACTTATGCCACAAACCTCTGTAAAACAATCAATTCATGTCTCTCAATGACGTCATAAAGGGCATTTGAAAATAAATTGATCCTCACGCTACGTCTGATCAGGATCAAAACTGTTTGACAGTTGTTTTAAAACAACGTCAGTTATACTGCCTTAAATCCAACTTTGAACGATGTCGCAGACAACAATATTGAAGCAGACGACAAATAGGCGGTGAAGGGGTAAACAAGACAGGGTTTAAAGTAAAGCGCCCCGAATGAGATCGATCGGTCAATATCTTTACGTGTAATGATCGGCTGTGCTCGTCAACGGGTGGTCCGTACCTAATCGCGAGCACGTAGAATTCCGATATTGTCAAACATTAGCCCGATCTCAATAGAAGAGTACCACCATAACCCATTACGCCATAGCATACTCCTAGTTTTGAAAATAATTGACCACTTAAAGCAGGCGGAAAGAAAGGCAGAATATTCTGCTTTTTCTTTCAGCCTGCTTAAAGCTACCATCTTTAAGGATATAGTAAATATTTCTTAATGTATATAGTCATGACTGTATATAAAGTGGAACCTTTTTCTTTAGTGGTGGAACATTAACCCTTTCCCCATGGAAGCGTCTTTTAGCGAATTTGATATATTCCTCCGCTGAAGAAAATAGTTCCAAATTAACCAGTCATGCATATATACTATAGGGAATATTTTCTATATTCTAGCACATGAGAGCTTAAAGCAGGCTGAAAGTAAAACAGAAAGCGCCTTAATGCGCATTCTGCTTTACTTTCAACCTGCTTTAAGTAGTCACCTATCTTCAATACTATAAATGGGCTATCAGGTAAAGGGTAAAAGGGGTCAAAAGGTGTATTTATGGGATAATAGGTTAAATGTTGACTGTTTTTTTGTTCAACAGTCGAGAGGAAGATTATGGGGGTAAAGAAGTCAATCGAATCGGCGACTACGCACAACCTAAAGAAGGTGAATATGTCGGAACATGATTTCTGGGAGAGACTGAAGGGGCTGTGTTTGTCCCCTCAAGCCACGGCGTATGGTCTGGACGACGATCTACACGGTAACTGTCCTTCCTCTCCGTGCGTCCTTGGGTGTGTACGTCTGTCTCTACCCACTCTGCTCGACAATTATTTAAAACTGAAATATTAAAACATCTGTCTACCCATTGAAACCTAGTGACGAGTAAATATCCAATAGTATACCCATTTAAAATGCAAACAGTGTTGACCAAAGTTTATTAACAGTCGGTAGTATCGGTAATATAATGTTGTGTTGTTTCGTAAATTGGTATACCATATGCATACTGTGCCATACGATTTATATTGCACTGTATATTTTGCACGTTCATATGATAACTTCGTTTATATTTCATATGTATCATTTTCTTTAGCTTTGACTTGTACAAGGGACATTTTTTATGTAGTGGCAACTGATCAATAACTTCAATATAAGTGCAAAATGCATGGGTGATATATCATTTTAAAGAGTAATTCTTTGTCAAATTCAAATTCAAATTCTTTATGTCAACACGATGGTTACTACAAGCGCTATACTGTCTTATTGTTCGATGTCTCTTTCTAGTTAAACTTGGTGAGCTGCGGAACCTGTGGTTGATGTTTTTTGCCGTGTCCAACTTCCTCTGGCTTATACTCATCACGACACTAGCCAACAAAGGGGAACTTCTGTCTGTCTTCAATAGCAACCCAGTCGGTAAGCAGTAGAGGAAATACAGTAAAAACCCTCTAAACCGGAACCTCTAAATACCGGAATTCTCTCTAAACCGGACAAAAACGTTGGTCCCGTTTCAAACCCTTTTTTATTTTAAGCCATTAAACCATAAATACGCCTTTTTGAGACCTTGATTTATTCGTACACTGAATATGTATCATTAGAAATAATTTCTATATTCTAAGAGGTGATAGCTTAAAGCAGATTGAAAGTAAAGCAGAATGCGCCTTAAGGCGCATTTTGCTTTACTTTCAACCTGCGTCAAGTGATCAGCTATCTTCCATACTAGGAACAAGCTATGGGTTAAAACCCCTGTAACCGGAAGCCCCTCTAAACCTGAAATTTATTTTGTCCCCACTCATGTCCGGTTTAGAGGGGTTTCACTGTATAGCATTCCGCTTTTCCCGTTGATTCATTCACCCCTTAAACTTCATTAGGTGACGGGTCAACCGGCCCTATATAAAAAACGGCCCTGTTCAAAACGGCACTTTATGACTATGTCCAAATCATCTTACCATGTACAATTGATATACCTGAACACTCTTATCTTTATCCAGTTTTCCAATATATTGGAGACCATTACAAAATGTCAAGATATCCAGAGGCCACCTTTATGACAAGAGTACTATGCACACATACCATATTTGTAAATGACGAGTAACCCGTAACTACAGCTCACGGATTTTACTTTGTTCACTGCACGGGTTTCGTCCACTTTAAATAATCCTTTAACCGACAGCAATATCGTCAGTATTTTCCTCTCAGATTTGAATAAAAAAACAGCATGTTGAAATAATTGTAGTTGTCTCCGTTTATTGCACTGTGTTTGCGTTTGTTTTTGCTTTTACCTGTAAATAGTTCACCCATAGAAGCGCCCTTTACCGCATTTATTGTATTCCTCAACTGAAGAAATAGTTCCAATTTATGTGCCATAAGACATAGTTTCTATTCTATAGCCTAGCAGATTGTAGTTGAAAGCATGTTGAAAGTAAAGCAGAATGGACATTAAGGCACATTCTGTTTTATTTTCAACCTGCTTTAATAGTTCACCTGACTTCTAAACAGGAAACAAGCTATGGAGGCGTTATGTTTTCCTCTTGACATGCTTTTTAAAAGTGTCCACCCGTCTTCAAATTAGACAAAATTAATGCTATAGGGTAAAGGGGTTTTGTGAGGGAATATCGTCTTCTCTACTGTAATAATTGGCACGTGTATTTGTTGTTTACACAGGTCTGGTTGTCTTGGTGATGTTCAGCATTGTTTTAGTCATTCAATTCTTTGCCATGTTGGTTCACCGAGTTGGTACACTCAGCCACTTCCTTGGCCGGGCACCATACAGGGTGGGGGATACCTACAACACCAGCTGGGCCTTCAATGACAGGTACGAATATTACTATTTTAGTCTTATGATCTATGTACAGTACCACTGTGTTTTGGTGCCAAATTAATCGTGAGGTATTTAGGATCTTAAGCGGTTCGATAACAACCGTTATATTGTATCCGACGTTGACTTTATCTTCTTGTATCTTGTTTCTAATATCGATTTGCATAATTATAATTTGTTTTATTGCATCTGCATTGAGTTTTATTAAATAATGTATAAATACACAACCATTATTTGGGGTCGCGTGACGTATTCATATTTACAGTCTAATGACTAGTATTAATATCTCACTGATGAATATAATTTCCTATTTTCAGCGATATTGGAAAAATTAAACACAAAATTGGAGATGATGACTTTGAGGCCATGATGGCAAGGAAGAGAACTCAAGACAGTGCCATCAAGAGACTGAATCAAAGGAAACCTAACAGAAATGCCACCGAGGAAAGGCGCCCTCTACTTGACTTACGTGATCGCACTGAACCACTCTGACACGAGATTTCACGAGACTTGACTTCATAGTTTGTTTGTTGTTTTTTCTTGTTGTTTTGTCTAAGTGCTAAGCTGCGGGCGAGGAAGTTGTATAACTGCCAGCTAATAAATGTCGGGACAGAGCGTGTAGGTATATTATCTACATGTATGGATCGTAATACAAGGGTCCCAAGCACACATATTAGAAATAATACATTACACATTTATAACTGTATTATCTTATGTTAGCATGAACCCCTATGATGTGGCTACTCATTAGAATCGTCTATTCGAGACGATTCTATTGAGTAGTCACTTCATAGGATTTGTTTGAGGCATGAGAATGTTGGTACTTGAAAAACCCTCACTGCACATGGAGTTCTGTAATACAGAAAGGCACACATCATATGAGACAAGACTTTTTATTGCTATAGAAAATGTAGTCCAAGCTCAGCCGCAATGTGTCTACAGCAGTGTGTGTGTATCTACTGCGAAGCAGATCATACCGTCGCGGTAGTCAGTGTTTTAAGCGGCGCGTCTGGTCCCGGACTACCTCATTTTGCAATGAATGAGAGTTGATAATAGTTCGATACACACTTAGCGAGGAATAAATCACAAAAATGCCTTTTATTTTCCAAATATACGTGTTTTGCCTAAACTAGAAAATGTCCATAACAAACAGGTTGGCGCCTAAGAAGACGTCGGGCCTCGGCGTTCGATCAGGTTGTAAACTACGTGTCTCTAGGATTAAAATAAAACATCATAATCTACAAAATGCTGTCATTATCTACATTGCATTTTCGTTCGTGTAAAAGAGAACTAATAGCATTATATGGTATGAGTGTGATGTAAATTGTGGATAAAGACAAATTATTTCATTTAAAGAAACTGAAAACCAAATTTAGCCTGATTATTTTTTAAAAATAAAAATGTAAATTGGTGGAAGGGGCCTCTATAACCATGTTGATATGTGTTTATGTATTATTTACGGCACTCCGCTATGTTGTAAGAGGTTTATCCTTTTCACTCTCAATGACGTCATAAGGCGAGTTTGCAAACAGTTTTGACAAACTTTGATAGTTTTGACGATGATTGGCAAACAGTTTGGATCCTGAGCAGACGCCGGGTTATTTGGTATTTATGTACCAAAAAAAAAAATTTATATATTATTGATGATGGTAGCTTAAAGCAGTCTGAAAGTAAAGCAGAATGTACCTTAAAGCGCATTCTGCTTTACTTTAAACCTGATTTAAGTGGTAAGCTATCTTCAAAACTAAAAACAGCCTATAGGATAAAAGGATACCACGTGTCTTAAGAAAGAATAATTAACGTCTTGACCACCGACACTCTGTTGCTTAACCTTGTTTCTTTTCTATTGGTACAGTGGAGAAAACGTTATTCTTTCCCAATAAACGCGTTTACGCTAAAACTATTATTCATATTGCAAACAGTTTGGAGCCAGATCAGACGCCGGGTAACCCGGCGTCTGATCAGGCTCCAAACTGTTTGCCATCAAGATAAACATGAATTACAGCGCTCCCTCTCTACAACGACACCCAATGGGAGACACAAAATATGTTCGTTGTTCGGAGGGAGTCGTTACAGGGAGGGAATTTGGCTTACATTTGCAAACAGCTTGAATCCAGATCAGACGCCGCGTTACGCGGCGTCTGATCTGGATTCAAGCTGTTTGTCACTCGTATTTAAGTGTTTTACTCTGAAATGGTCAAATATGTTCATTTTAGAAAAACAGCAGACGACAATTTTAGGCAGACGATATTGCAGCAATAAAAGCGTTAGACATAATTGTCCAGTTTCGGGAACAGCGTCAAAAGTCGTTGTAAGGAGGTAATCGTTGTTGGGAGGGCCGTTGTAGAGAGGGAGTGCTGTATTACAGAATTGTCCAAAAGTTTTAGTGTTTTGCGTTTGCGTTTCGTTTCGTTTAAACGGGAAAGAATAACGTATTCTCCACTGTACATGTATGGTAGTTTGATGTATGGTTACTGTATTGCACAACTAACCTCACTTTTCATATAAACCCTATTTTGTCCAATACACTGTCTGCTGTTTGTCCAAGATTTAAGGTCGAGGACTCCTAATGAGATCGGGAAAATGTTAGTACTCAATGGACAGCCATCGGCCATTCTCGCCAACTGTCGACCCGTTCCGAACCATTTTAAAACATGGTTCAGAACGGGCCGACAGTTTGACATGATTGGCGGATCGCCTTGTTTTGAACATGTCGACAGTCGACGAAAAAGGCCGTTCGCTACAAACACAGAGTGCCGTTTTTAGTCCAACTTTATTAGGTGTCCTATACCTTAACTTTAAATCTCCACCCTTTTATAGTTCAAATAGACAAACTAATAATATTGTTGTTGATATTTATATATATTGCGAAATTACAACCAGTGCGGACAGAGATCAGATGGCTTCTTTAGGTACTCTCTGATCTTCGAATTCACTGTTTGCATAAGTTAAGTATACATACTCTTTGTAAATGACACATATATCTTTCACAAGAGTATTTCAACTTTAATAAATCGATAATCAAATACATGTGCAGTAAAACTTCGCTATTACGACCACTAAAACCAAGGCTAATTGATTGAATAATAGACAGGTGACAACTTAAAGCAAGGTGACAGTGAAACAGAAAGCTCCTAAAGGAGCTTTCTGTTTCACTGCCACCTTGTTTTAAGCGGTCATCTATCGTACATACACTAATAATTACCACAATTAATTGGTCGTAATAGAGAGGTTTTACTGTACATGTAGTTCCGTTTCTGATCAGACACTGGTCATGACGCTTTGCCTGGACCTACAGTGGAGAATATGTTATTCTTTCCCGTTTAAACGCAAACGAAACGCAAACGCAAAGCTCTTAAACGTAGAAAAATGCAATTTTTGGACAATTCTGATAATTCATGTTTTTCTTGGAGGCAAACAATTTGGAGCCTGATCAGACGCCGGGTTACCCGGCGTCTGATCAGACTCCAAACTGTTTGTAATACTGATTCGGTTTTTTGTGTTTCTCTATATAAAATGCATAATTATCTTAAAAAGGCTCGAAACCAGATTTAGCATTAAAAATGATAATTTGTAAATATGCGCCAAACGCAAAATACAACCTTGAATATAAATTTGAAACGTGTCTTGCAGACAACAATAATGAAGCAGACGACAATAAAACGGTGAAGGGGTAAAAATCTCCCGAATAATTTGATCATCAAAGGGTTAATGGGAAAGAATAGCGTCTTCTCCACTGTCCATAGCGATATGAATGGTTCCACATCATTTAGAGGTTGTTGTTATTGTTGTTTTAGAATTACTGTGATATGTTGTATAGTAGTACCGTATATAATGTAAGATGTGTTCTTTACTGATTCTTTGAAAGGTCGGTAAACGTTATTTTCCCGGCCCCATTAATGCCTTTTGTCCACATACGTAAATATAATCAAATATTGTACAGTAGAACCTCTCTATTACGACCACTAAATTGTGTCAAATATCAGTCGTTTTAGACAGATGACTGCTTTGGGAAATGTGAAAGTGAAACAGAAAGCTCCTACATGTACAGGAGCTTTCTGTTTCACTTTTACACTGCTTTAAGCTGTCACCTGTCTTTTATACAGACAATTAGCCTTGTTTTAGTGGTTGTAATAGAGAGGTTCTACTGTAGGTCCTGATGAAATGTAGCAATTTGAAGTTACTCACCGGGATCTGCACCGATTGATAGTTTTTCTGAAATCATTCGCCATGCAGAGCTTTAGGTCGTCCTGGGGTGTACGCAAAATTGCTTTACCAAACAGTTTATTTTTGCTGTCATATTTTGTGCAATTCTATACATATATGGAGAATGATCAATTCCTTTGAGTTGATATTAAAAGATATGTCATGAGAATGGGTTTTTTATCTGTTTAACTTCCATGGACCGGAATAACAATACTTGACCCGTACATGTATTACGCTCATAGACCGGTATTATGATCTTTTAATATAACAAGAGGGCCTGAAGGCCCTGATCTCGCTCACCTGTTGTACTTAAGCCTGATAGCTTTAAATTTCGGTTTCGTCTGTTTTAATCTAAATCCTTTCAAATGTGTAGTATAGCATGTTAACAATTTTGGAATACAACCTCATAATTGTAGTATAGTAGAGTACATCAAGGGCAGATAACTTTAAGAGCCTAAACACGACAGAAATGAAGCTCTTTATAGCATTTCAAAGTATATCAAGGGCAGATAACTATTGCCATAATTATTAGATTTCAACAAAAAGTGCACTCCTTCGAGAACTTATAGCTATATACTTTGTGTGCAAGCATAATAAAATCCATTTAAAACTGTAGTTCCAAGAGTGTAAACGCTGTTAAATATGGCATTTTCAGCAATTCAAAGATAGATTACTCTCGATTTATTCGTCCAATTTCAACTCATTTGAATTCTTATGTTCATATACAATCTGAACAAGTTTGAGAAAAATTAGATAAAAATTGTGGCCTCTAGAGTGTAAACAACCATAAATATTGCATTTTCAGCAATTCAAAGGTACAATTCTCTCAACCTATTGTTCTGATTTCAATCATAATCGCACTCATCCTAACTCTTATAGTCATATACATGTACAATCTCAGCAAGTTTGAGATAGATTGGATTAAAATAGTGGCCTCTAGAGTGTAAAGACTGCTAAATATGGCATTTTCAGCAATTGAAAGGTAAATAACTCTTGATCTATTGGCCTGACTTCAACTATAGTTGAACTCATGCAAACTCTTATGGTAATATACAATCTAGGCAAGTTTGAGAAATATTGGGAAATATTGTGAACTCTAGAGTGTAAACACTGTTAAATATGGCATTTTCAGCAATTCAAAGGTAGATAACTCCTGACCTATTGGTCCGAATTCAACCAAATTCAAACTCATCCGGTCTCTTATGGTAATATACAATCTGAGCAAGTTTGAGAAAGATTGAATACAAATTGTGGCCTCTAGAGTGTAAGCACTAAAACTGTTGACGACGCATAACGGACGACGGACGCCGGACATTCAAGGATAGCGAAAGCTCACCCTGAGCTAGCTCAGATGAGCTAAAAACAATCATTGGTCGACACTTATACAGTGGAGAATATGTTATTCTTTTCCAATAAACGCCTTTACGCTAAAACTTGATTTTCATCGCATACAGTTTGCAGTCTGGTCACAGGCTGGGTCATCCGGCATCAGACCAGGCTCCAAACTGTTTACCACTAAAATCAAAATAAACCGTCAGATAGTTGATAGTTCACTAATGAAATACAGTAGAACCCCTCTATTACAACAATTAAATAGAAAACTAATTGTCCGTATAAAGGACAGGTGACAGCTTAAAGCAATGTGAAAGTGAAACAGAAAGCCCCCGTAAGAGCTTTCTGTTTCACTTTCACATTGCTTTAAGCAGTTACCTGTCTTAAACGACTAATATTTGACTCAATTTAGTGGCCATAAATGAGAGGTTCTACTGTATCAATGTTTGGGCTCCGGCCTAATCTGCTAGCCCACAAGCGCTGCATTGCGTAATATGTGATGACGTTTGTGAAACAGTATGTCCCCTGGTGTGTGTGACCATGAACTCTAAATGACCTTGACCTTTGTCTGACATGGCCAAATCTGTACTGAGAACAATATTTGAATTTGATTTAAAACATTCTGCTTTACTTTCAGCCTGCTTTAAGCTAAAATCTGCTAGGCAATATAAAATATGTATAATGTTAATTGTTCATGAGAGTATAAACTGGAACTATTTTCTTCGGCGGAGGAATAAATTAAATTCGGTAAAAGTCGCTTCTATGGTGGAATTTTCAATAACTGGGGCTCCCTGCATGAAGGATTACATACCCGTATTCAAAATTAAAATGTGACTCAGCAACCTTTTTATTTTAAAAAATGAGTTAGTTCGAATTAAGCGAATTATTCGGTTATCTTAATTCGACTGTGGTTGTGTTTTTTTCTTTTCTGCACTGTCAATTCAGTCGTAAAGTTGGTGTTACTGCATCTCTGTTACAAAAACTCTATCACCTTTTCAACTTGAACTTAGGTAAGCCACAGAGAAAAGGTTATCCTTAGAAAAATCACTTTACAATGGAGAATACGTTATTATTTCCCCATAAACGCGCTTATGCTGAAAACCTTATATCCATTACAAACAGTTTGGAGCCAGATCAGACGCCGGGTAACCCGGCGTCTAATCAGGCTTCAAACTGTTTGCCACTCAGATTCAATCGTTAGAATTTTCTTTTTAAAAAAATGTAACTTTCTACATTTTGTTGAAATGCGTTTGCTGTTGATTCACGTTGAAACGGGAGATGATAAAGTAGTCCACTGTAGAAATCCTCTATGAAAAAATACCTTACCACTAGTCTAGGTCAATAAGCTATAAATGACCAAAGGTTTTGTCCGCCTGTCAGCGACTTCACTAGACAATGTCCATACTTTTAATTTCTCACATAGCCAGTTTGACAATTATAGCTTTTGTAACCAGTATGACCGCGTGTTATTACCCGTTCACATTATTAACGCTCTAAAATCTTCAGTTTTTTATCAATGCGTCACATAAACGAAAATGTTTAGTGGTGAAAACGTTATTCTTTCCCGTTTAAACGCATACGAAACGCAAACGCAATACACTAAAATGTAGAAAAGTACATGTTTTCGAAATTTCTCATGAGATATTGTAATCTGATTGGCAAACAGTTTGGAGCCTGATCAGACGCCAGGTTACCAGCGTCTAATCAGGCTCCAGACTGTTTGCAATGGAATGTATAGTTTTAACGTAAACGCGTTTATTTGGAAAGAATAACGTCTTCTTCACTGTAAGAGAAACATATTTTTGCTGCTGACCTCACAGAGAGTGACTGCGTAACACAGGACAAACGTAATATAGAAAGTTTTCTTAGATATTTTACATGAACCCCTTTATTAACTGTTATTAAAACACTGCACTGTCTGCCATCTGAATGTTTAGGACTTCGCAAGAGAGGGCTTACTGTATATATTTACACAATGAGGTCCTAACCTATTACCCCATAAATTCTCCTTTTTACCCCTCTAATTTATTCCTCTACTGAAGAAAATAGTTCCAATTAATACTGTTACAAATAAGAATCATAAGAAATAGTTTCTATATTCTAGCAGATGATAGCTTAAAGCAGGCTGAAAGTAAAGCAGAATGCGCCTTAAGGCGCATTCTGCTTTACTTTCAACCTACTTTAAGTGGTCACCTATTTTCAAAACTTGAAACAGGCTATGGGGTAATGGGTTAGCAGTAGTGTATGCTGATTTGATTACAGTAAAGATTTACTTTAAACTGCATTCACAATTACAACCAGCTAAAGAACACTAGTAGATAGTGTTAGAGACTGATGACTGCTGCAAGATTAAAACGAAGCAAAAGGCTCCTACATGTGCGTTTTGCTGATTGGCTTTCTTTTGAATAAATAATCGCCTGGCTTTAACATAGACAAGTCTTTATTTTGAGTGGTCGTATTGGCGGGATTTTCCCAAGTACGTAATAGAAAAAAAATATTATTGTGCTACGTCATCTGTCAGACTCCGAAACCCTGGACTGTCATTCGTCATTGTACTACATGTACAAAAAGACCAGCCTTTCGCAAACTGATAGTAATGTTCGTTTTCTCTCCATTTTACTGCTTCAAATTCTCACCCTTTTAAACAGATAAAAACGTTTTTTACAATATAATTTAAACAGGTCAAAGGTAATGCAGAAATCTTCCAAAAGAGCTTTAATCAATATTTAAGATTTGCATGAAGCTACAGCTTGTCGAAGAAACGAAAGACGGAAACTCAGGTCACTACAAATGTAAATGCATGTTGCGCTTCCTCGGTTTAACCCCATTACATGTAGCTGACAACATACAGTGGAGAATCTGTTATTCTTCCCCGTTTAAACGCAAACGTACGCAAACGCAAAGCGCTAAAACGTAGAAAAGAACAACTTTTGGACAATTCTGATATTTCATGTTTATCTTGGTGGCAAACAGTTTGGAGCCTGATCAGACACCGGGTTACCCGGCGTCTGATCTGGCTCCAAACTGTTTGCACTGCAAATAATAGTTTTAGCGTAAACGCGTTTATTGGGAAAGAATAACACATTCTCCACTGTACCAACGATACATTGTATTAGCGTAGCTAGAATTCCTTATTACAGCGGGGAAAAACGTTATAATTTTCCCTTGAAACGAAACTAAAACAAAAGCAATAAAATACAAACAAATACATACTGTTCATTGTGAAATGTTTGAGATTCGTTCAAATCTCATTGTCAAACAGTTTGGAACCTGATCAGGAACCGAGCTACTCACCATCTGATCTGGTACCACACTGTTTGCAATTGACGTTATTTTTAAACGTGATTATTGGAATACAAACGTCCTATCTCCAAAAAAAAATGCCATTTAGATTTTAACCAATTGTCATTTTTTAAATAACTTTCCATGTGTCGAGCTTTCAATTTAATTGGGAATGGATAACGTATTTCTCTGCGTCTGGTCTGGATCCAAACTGTCTGCAAATGTCATTGCTTTCGGGTTAATGCAGTAAGGGGTTGATGAGTAATTGACTTACTCTCTTCACTCAGATGTCGCAATATGGCGGGTTTGTGGCCTTTGCAGTAAGGGCGTAAAGGGAATTTCCCCAATGGAAGCGCCTTTAAGCGCATTTATTTTATTCCTCCACTGAGGAATAGTTCCAATTTATACAGTCATAAAAGTGTACCATTGGAAGTATTTTCTAAGTCCTAGTAGATGAAAGATTAGAGCAGGCTGAAAGTAAAGCAGAATGTGCCTTAAGACACATTCTGCTTTACTATCAACATGCTTTAAATGGTCGCATGCCTTCAAACTAGAATCAGGCTATGGGGTAAAGGGTTAAAAGACAACGCCAAAAGTAAAAGATACAAAATGACACGACAGTTGTTACATGTAGCTTTAAAAACGAAGTAATATATTTACCAACTTAACTTTTAAAAATGACTTAAATAGTTATTTCAGTTGTGAACTTGCTAAATGTTACTAATTGTCAACTGTGATTATCTCACAGCATGTACAGTGGAGAATCTGTTATTATTTCCCAATAAACGCGTTTAACTATCATTTACAATACAAACAGTTTGGAGCCAGATCAGACGCCGGGTAACCCGGCGTCTGGTCAGGCTCCAAACTGTTTGCCACCATGACAAACATGAATTATCAGAATAGTCAAAAAGTTGTACTTTTCTACATTTTAGCGCTTTGCGTTTGCGTACGTTTGCGTTTAAACGGGAAAGAATAACAGATTCTCCACTGTAAGTGTCTGTAACATGGCCCATATTGTTTTTAAACAGTAAAACCTCCATTACTACCACTAATTTGTGTTAATTATTAGGTCCTTACGACAAGTGGCTGCTTAAAGCAAGGTGAGCAGTAACCCAGAAAGCTCCTGTTTTACTGCCACCTTGCTTTAACCTGTCAACTGTACTGATATAATCCATTAGCCTTCTTTTAGTGATTATAATAGAAAAATGTTACTGTGTTTCTAAGAAGTCAGCTTGAAAGTTTACTTATGATATTGAAATGTGTTGAATGCAAAGACTGGTTTTCTTTAGTAGAATACTATTTTCCACCAAATATTTATTATCCATACAAGATAGTGAGAAAGTAGAAGTACATGTAGTACATGTACCTTGAAAATATCTTGTATTAGTTGGATAGTGATATATGCGCATGAGGGACAACAAGGGAGATAGGGAGTCACACACAGAGATAGACAGGCAGACAGACATACAGACAGACATATAGAGAGAGATAGATAGGGATAGGGAGAGAGAGAGAGAGAGACGGGCACAAAGGTAGACAGAAATAGGAAAAATACAAAACCAGTAAAACAAACAGGACTAATTTACAAAACCCATGCCCACTTTTCTGGTCATTTGGACTGGCTTAATTAAGTAGGTTGCTCCTTTGCAAAATGCCGATAAAATCGATTCGATAAATTTATCAACAGACTGCTCTTTACAAAATATATTGGGGAATACTTTTGTAGTCATATTTTTAGGTGTTGAATTTTAGCAGTTATAGCATTAAACTTTATTTTCTTCATGCTGTTTTACATGGTGTTGATTTCAATTTCCTATTTTAATGACGTTTTGTTTCCGTTTTGATTTGAACATGGAAAGTGTTGGACACATAAAACATAAAAAAAATAGTAAAAGCGTGAAAGTGTGTATTTTTTTATGTTAGACGCAAAAGGACATTTGAAGCCAGATACCTACAAAAAAACAGAAAATACAGACCGAGAGACAGAAAAATATCTGCCTAAAATACAAAGGTTTTCTTTATGCAATTATAGGGGGCCTCCGTGGCCTAGTGGTATAGTCACTGTGACTTACATGTACATCACTAAGCTCCTCACCGCTGTGAGTTCGAATCCCAGTAGGGTCGTTCGGATTTTTCATGTGGGGAAGCCTTCCAGCTGGCTTGCGGAAGGTCGGTGGTTCTACCCAGTTGCCAATTTATGTCTGAAACAGTGCATAAAGGGCTTCAGGGGTCTTCCTCCACCTGTAATAAGCTGGACGTCGCGATATGACTGAAATACTGTTGAAAGTGACGAAAAATCAAAACAAATCAAATCAAATTTATGCAATTATAATTGATAAAATTAACAATAAAAGAAAGTTTACATACTTAAAGACACGTTTATGCGAGATTAAATTGACTGTTCATAAATCATACATTTATATGCAAGTCTAAGAAAACGTGAACAAGTGTTCCTACACCTATGGTGTTAACATATGTTATATATATAGTGCGACTGAATGTAGATAAACGAAACTTTGGTTTTACGCAAGTAACCTCTGTATGATTAATGTTTAACAATTTAACCCTTCCAAAGGCAAAACTTCCCATCTGCTTTAACCCTTTTACAGACAAAACAATCGTCTGTAGCACTTTATTATCTACTAAACTTCATATTCTGCATTGTTATTTCAATTATTTTTTTTAAGTTTTGGCTGAAGAAATATTGATATGAGTACCAAACAGTTCGGGTCCAGATCAGACGCCGCGTTATACGCGGCGTCTGATCTGGACCCAAACTGTTTGCAAATCCGACCTAAGTCACCTTATGGTTGCATAAGCCAACTATGCATATCTGTTGAACATAAATAAAGGTTAATTATAGTGACACCTCGTTTAATTAGTACGTTACCCTTAACATGATGCAGGCATGTCACCACCTTCACTGCATATAAATACATCAATACCTATAATAAATGGAAATAAAGGTTTCTTAATCAAACATATAGTATTCTGTCTTGAGTCAAACTGTTTCACAATGTTAGGCAACTACAGTTAAACCACTCAAATGAAGATGTGTTTGTAGTATATAATACAAGATTGCAACTTAAAACAGTGCAAAGGTATTGAAAAAGGCTCCTATTTGAGCCTTCTGCATTACCTTTACGCGGAATTTAGCGGCCGCTACTATGCATGGGAATGGTATTGGACTCCTTGTGAAAATCTCTTTATACATGTAGTTATACAAGGTACAGTGTTTGTCCATACAAAAGAAAATTATGTATGAATAAAATTTAAAAGCACATAGTGCATACTTTGATCACACGCAGCTTAACGCGATGTATCATCAGGGTCTACACTTACCTTTTACCCCGTAGACTTTACTAGTATTGAATATACGTGACTACTTAATGCATGTTGAAAGTAAAGGCATTCTGCTTTACATTCAGCCTGCTTTAGGCAACCTTCTGCTAGAATATAGAAAATGTTTCTGAAAATACATATTCATGACTGTATAAATTGGAACTATTTTCTTCAGCGGAGGAATAAAATTAAATGTGGTAAAAGGCGCTTCTTTGGAGTAAAGGGTTAATTCATATTTGAAGTTACCGCCTAGCATGGTTAGAGTTAGAGTGACACTTCTCACATGTTCTAATTTACGAAAAAGCACAGAAAGGTAACCCCGTGCACAAGACTATTATGAATTTCTTAATTGTCACAATACAAATGCTTATTGTTGTCACATTTAGGTACAGTAAAACCTCACTATTACGACCACTTCATGAGATTAAAGTTTTAGGCAGGTGGCTGCTTAAAGTAAGATGACAGTGAAACAGAAAGCTCCTGAAGGAGCTTTCTGCTTCACTGTCATCGTATTTTAAGCTGCCACCCGTCTTTTAAGTGCTATCAATAACCTCACATTTCAGTTGTTGTACTAGAGAGGTTTAACTGTAGTTTTGCTTAAGGCAACATCTTCAAAGTGACCTGTCACACGTCAAAAAAAATGCTTGACATTGACGGAGTTTCACGAACTGTTCCGGACACCTACGGAGTGAACTCGGAAACGTTTCCGGAATGAGACGTTGACAGGGGCTATTAGTAACCGCGGTTTGTCAATTTGTGACTTATAAATGTTTTTTTCACCTTGTGCGATGCAGTATATTATTGTGATAAATCACTTTTTATTCCGGAGTCCGATTTCGACCGAGTTCGCTGTCGTAGTTGTGTGACGGGTCTGACTAAAACAACAACCGGGTTTTGACATTCAACCTCGACATCACGGAATAAGTTATAAGATAAAGGATTATTTCAGTTGCTAGGATACGAATTTAAACTGGGTGAAATTTTTATATTGTCAAATAGGTAATTAATGTTTATTTTACAATTTCCCTCTTAAAAGCACCTTTTAGGACACTTATTTATTCCTGATAAAGAAATAATTTAATGAGTTTACAATGTTACTACATTCAACCCTAGCGACGAATAGACTCGTCATTTACGTGGAGAAGACGTAATTCTTCCCTGTTTAAACGCAAACTAAACGCAAACGTATTGCAATAAGATATAGAAAATGATTTTTTTGGACAATTTCGCCTATTCGTTTTAATCTAAGGGGCAAACAGTTTGGTACCTGCTCGGACGCCGTGTTACCCGGCGTATGATCTGACTCCAATCTGTTTGTAATTTAAGTAAGAGTTTTTGAGTCAACGCGTTTAGTGGGAAGGAATAACGTCGTCTCCACTGTACACGCAGTATGTGTGTCCTAAATGGATCTACACTGTTTGTCATAGTGCAATATATGGAAGAAAAACATAAATTGTCAAAGATGGACTTATTTAATTCAAACCAGGGCTACAATTTCTTCTGATTGTTCCGAAATCTTCGGACTTTTCTTAATTCCTCCGGACCTACGGATTTTTCCGAAATCTTCGGATTTTTACTTTTACTTTTAAAATTTCGAATTTAATGCGATTTTTATTAAGGAAACATTAATATGGGTGTCAAACAATTAAGACCCAGATCAGACGCCGCGTTACGCGGCGTCTGATCTGGATCTTTACTGTTTGCAAAACCATATTAGTGGTAAAGAGGCACTGACATCGAAAGTGTTAAAGGTACTAGATGTATTCCTGAATTCGCGCTTGAAAAATATGAACATCTTAGTATTTTTATTAGCAACTAAATCTTAGTATTTTTATTAGCAACTAAATCTTAATATTTTTATGAGCAACTTATGGTAGCCCTGGGTAACCGGAAATCAAATTCAACTAAAAGTTCAGGATGAATGAGTTATTTACCAATATAATTTTCCAGCATTTTGACAGGTTAGAGCTTAATTCAGGCTGATAGTTAAACAAAATGCTCGCATGTTAGTGATACCTGCTTTACTTTCACCCTGCTATCAGCAGCTACATATCTTAAACGATGTACCTGATTGTGAAAATGTTGAATAAAGTATGTTCTGTTCTGTTTAGAAGGTTCATATAAAAAAAACTATCTTTAGTTTAAACATATATATTTTTAGAAATAGTTACTGTTACTAGTGCATACACATTCACACTACTATTTTGTTCAACAGCTATATCAGGAAGTAAGATAACGTGTTTTAACATGTTCGTCATACCCTATGATATGAAAAATCAGTGGTGACATCTCAAATAGACAATTTTAACCCTTGCGTTCTCAATGACGCTTAAAAGCGCATTTGCAAACAGTTTTGATCCTGAAACTGTTTTGGGAACGAACTTTTTAAACTACGTAAGTTATACTGCCTTATTTCTAACTTTGAAACGATATTGCAGACAACAAAATTAAAGCAAACGACAATATGGCGGTGAAGAGGTAAACATCTCACGATAATTTTTATTATGAAAGGGTTAATGAGTATTACAACAGAAGGTTTGTTGAGAAATAATTGTCTGTGTATTTGAAATATTCTCCTTACTTAAAACTGCAGTAAGGACTCTCTGATACGGCCACTAACTGGAAGGCTAATTGGTTGTATAAAAGACAAATGGGAGCTTAAAGAAAGATGAAAGTTAAACAAAAATTCCCTAAAAGGCTTTCTGTTGTACTTTCATCTTGCTTTAGGATCAGACTTGCAGGATCTTTCTGTTTCACTTCCATCTTGCTTCATCCTGTAACCTGTTTTAAAGACCAACTATTATTTTTAGAAAAAAGGAGTTGTAATAGAGAGTGTTTTTACTGTATTTTTGATTTATTAATTTACAGAGCAGATTCTGGTTCCGCACAGTAGCTAGCAAGACGTGGAATGAAATGACAACAACGAAATATTCATTACAGGTGTGCAGTGAAATATCATCTTTTGTTTAATTATACCAGTTTAAGATAAATGTACAGACATGGTGCATAAACGTGAAAGTATACTCCTCTTTATAACCATCGTACAATTGGCGGATTTAAACCCATTAGGACCTAACTCAAGAGTGAGCAATTTTCGTGGGTTCAATTCAGGAAAATGGACTGACTCTTTTCGACCTGTTGAGTTAAGGCCGTCGGCATGGGACGCTATATCGTCGGAAATCTATCCGACGTCACGATCGGTTGTGGATTTATTCAGGACTACCAGAGGACCGAACTTGTCTCAATTCCGAGAAGCTACGATAGCTGCATTAACGGCGACCACTGGGTTTAGCGGTGCCAGGTTCAAGCCTTTTGTAGGGATAAATGCACCGGTTGAGCTACTTCCGGCGCATCTCGATCAAGGGGTCACACTTCCGACTACTCAGACAACAGTTGGGCCCACAAAGGCACCGGAAATAGATAGCTGGTCGTTCAATATCAGACTTCGGCCGAAATCGGACCACCAAATTGGACCGGTAAGTCAGGCTGTTGCCGTAGTACTTTAACCCTTTTACTCCTAAAATTTTCGTGAGATTTTTACCCCTTCACCGTTTCATTGTCGTCTGCTTCAGTTTTATTGCCTGCAATGTCGTTTAAAAGCTAAAAAACCAAGCAGTACTAAGACTGAAGAAATTTCAAAATGAGTGTCAAACAGTTTGGATCCTGATCAGACGCCGCGTTACGCGGCGTCTGATCAGGATCCATCCCCTCATCCAAACTGTTTGAAAACGCGCTTTTAAGCGTCATTGAGAACGAAAGGGTTAACCCATTAACCCCATAAATACGACTTTTAATGCCTCTGATTACTTCGTCCTCTGAAGTAAATAGCTCCACTTTATAAAGTCAAGAATATATAGATTTACATGTACCATAAAAATATTGTCTATATCGAAACAGATGGTAGCTTTAAGCAGGCTGAACGTGAAGCAGAATATGCCTTAATGCGTCTTCTGATTTAGTTTAATCCTGCTTTACAAGTGTAAGTGGTCACCTGTCTAAAAAGACAGAAACAGGGTGTGTGGTTATGGGTTTAAACTGTTCCTCCTAACTCATGTATACAGGAGAGAACACGTTATTATTTCCCCGTTTAAACGCAACGAAAATCAAACATAATTGCAACTTCATATACTATTAGAGCTTAGATATACTATTAGAGCTATTTGAAAATGTTAAAGTTTATAAAAATCTGAGTTGCAAACAATTTAAAGTTTCTAGGCATCTGATCTTGCTCCAAAATGTCGCAACATTCAGTACATACATTTAATCGTTTTTTGCACAAAAACCTTAAGCAAGCGAAATGAATTTTATGGAAAATAAAGCGTTTACAAGGAATGTGACGAAAAAATAGACTATTATTCATCTTGAAAGACATTCATACTTCTTTAATCCCTTACATGCTACCAGCAAATCTATAGTAACTGTTGAAACAGTTTGGATCCAGATGAGACGACGAGTAACTCTGCGTTTTGTCTAGACTAAGAGCCTACCTGTTTGACAACTTGGTAATATTTGCTTGAAAAATGCAGCGATACCATACCACATTTTAGAATTATTACAATGAATCATTTTGAAAACGACAAGATTAAAGAAATGTCAGTGTAGACAAGCATGCCTTTGAAACGACTTCTTTATTACTGTGATTTCCTTCATTAAAATTCACATGTCGTTATTTAGCCTTTTACAGTGGAGAATGTGTTATTCTTTCCCAATAAACGCGTTTACGCTAAAACTATTATTTCCAGTGCAAACAGTTTGGAGCCAGATCAGACGCCGGGTAACCCGGCGTCTGATCAGGCTCCAAATTGTTTGCCACCATGATAAACATGAAATATCAGAATTGTCCAAAAGTTGTTCTTTTCTACGTTTTAGTGCTTTGCGTTTGCGTACGTTTGCGTTTAAACGGGAAAGAATAACAGATTCTCCACTGTACCTATAGACTGGAAGATGTTCTCCTTTCCCAATAACCGCGTTTATGCTAAAACACATATTTCCATTGCAAACAGTTTGGAGCCAGAAAAGACGCCGATTAACTGTTTGACACTGACGATAAAATAAAAAATCGCAGTTTTTAAAGAAATTATAATTTTCTACATTTGATTTTGTTTACGTTTCGATTGTAACCCTTTCACTCTCGATGACACCTTAAAGCGCATTTGCAAACAGTTTAGGTCCTGATCAGACGCCGCGTAAAGCGGCGACTGATCAGGACCTAATTTATTTGAAACTCGTTTCGAAAGTATGTCTGTCATATTGCTTTAAATCTAACTTTGAAACGTGTCTTGCATACAACAATACTGAAGCAGACGACAATAAAGCGGCGAAGGGGTAAAAATACCCCTATCAATTTGATCCTGAAAGGGTTAAATGGGAAAAACGAGCGCCGTCTCTACTGTTCTATCTCTAAATGGCCAAGACGCATGTCAAACATGTTTTTTTACTTAACCCATTACCCCATAAATACGACTTTTCTTTTTACGCCTTTAGGTTATTCTTTCACCTAATCTTAAAAACTAGAAATAGGCTATGGGGTAATGGGTTAAATCTTACTTTGATTTATATTTTCGATCAGTCTACATGGTTCTGGAGGTGGATTATGCGATTATGACAATAGACATTAACTTTACTGAGAAATAAAGGACTGAGGTATAGAACAGAACAGAATTTTATTTCAACTTGTACATAAACGTACCTCGTTGCCACATACATTCTATATAATAGAATAACGGTCACCTAACATGCAAAATTTCACATTTATCCAAACAGAGCAAATATCACACAATGAAAATATAATTAAGTAGCTTAAACAGGTAATGCAATGACTATATATTTTAAGATAATCTTGGTCATTATTTCATTAAAAATACGTGTACAAGATACAAACTTTTGTTTTTTATTACCAATCAAGTAGAAAGTTTGAAATGAGTTTAATCTGTATTTCCGACCAACGAGGAACAGATGATGACCGCATCATTTCATGTCAAGGACTTAAAATAGTTTCGACTTTCTCTAATTTGCTCCTACAACGAGACAAGCTATTATTATTAAATCTATATCTCTCTCGATGGTATGTGTACGGTGTATCTTGTCATTTCTATGAGATCTGATTACTCATAGAATATCCTCATACAGATTCCAAGGTTATGCAGTTTTTTATGTGAGTCTGAGATTGTTCTCAAGCATTTGATTGGTCAGATTTACGCTTATTCACGAATCTGTCCAAGCAAATGCTTGAGAACGATCTCAGACTAAACTGCTTTGGTACAGCATTAAGCAAACAGTTATGATCCTGCTTTTTCCAATATGCTACATAACAGTTTGTCATTTAAAATGGAATATTACTTTGTGGTAACGTTTAATTTGGTTTAAACTTGAAAATAATACATTTTATTTATGCTTGTCGGTGTATTACTGGGAAATAGCAGTGGTTTATCACTTGATACTTTCTCTGCTGCAAACAGTGGTGCATAATTTATTATCATCAGGCTTGCTTCTATTATGAGTTTTCCCTCGGGTTCCCCAAGAATCGTAGTCAATCGTGTCTTGTCGTTTAATTCCGGCAGCTCGATTTGTCGCGAACAACACAACGGAAGCACACGATTCCAAGATCGGAAGCAATGACGTAATTCCGGTGACGTCAAATCAATAAATCAGTGACGTCATTGTACGACAAATTGTCACGAAAATGTGTTCGATATAAATTTGCGGCTCCACACTTTTGCTTTCAATTGACAAACAATTTAGTTCCAAAAGTCGTTTAAAAGCATAAATAAATAGAATAACTGTATTTTTTCAGTGCACGATCGGGTTTAATTCATTTCATGAACACCAGACTTATATTTACACTCGTGACTTCACCACTCGTGAATATATAACGTCTGATGTTCACCCAATGAATTAAATTTCGATCTTATACTGAAAAAAAAACCCCAGTTATCCTCTATTTCCTTGCTGTACTAAATTGCATTATCAAACTTTACAATAGCTTCAAATGGCCTAAAAACCTGCCATTTAACACAAGTATTAATAGAATTTCCGTTTAGATTTTTTCGAATAACATTAATAGCTTGTAAACTATGTACACATTTCCAAGAATGTTTCTTTACTTCGGCAAACATAGGCCTACTTTGAACTATTCATAGAACCGATAATACACCAAATTTACCATATAAACGAGTTTTATTAACCAAACGTATGCTCGGTAATATTTGGCGGTAATTTTAAAATGTCGACTGCAGCGGGTATAACTCAAATATTTGCAAATATTTTAGCATTTTCTGATAGAGTATTGACTTAGCTGCAAACAGTTTTGAGCGTATCTGAGATCAAAACTGTTTGCCTAGAGGTACACCTAAAAGTGTATCCCGAATAAAATTGGTTAAGGAAAACCTTCTCGACAATTGTATTTAATACAAGGTAGAGTCACCAGTTGAACATCTTCTGCAGAACCCGAACTGCGCATCACTCAAAGTATGATATCCAATACAATCATTTATTCTTTTATTAAAAACCACTAGAAAATATTTCGAAAGACATCTCACTATAGTGATACACAATTATTGACGTAACTATGAATTTTCTTCTTGATAATCAGAACCATAATACCTTTCGACCAATTATTGTAAAATTAACCAGAATTAAAGACAGTATTGAATAAATCGACAGGAACCAGTCAAATTATCACACTTGTCTCTCAAAATCTAAATTCCAGTGCATGCGCGAGTATTTATAATCAGTGGGCGTACGTTTAAATTGAAAACAGTATACATTTTTCTTTAAATATACATTTCGATTTAGCTCCTTAATTCCACACACAGACCAATTTTTATAAATTGTTCAAGAGATCATTGATCGACTGTGCACCACACAATTAGAATGTTCGGTTATTTCGGAAATCATATTGCGACAACCTAATTGTTGGAACATTCTTGGAAATATTTCTATCAAGTTGACCCCATTCATGTACAAATGAACTACTTCTATGTACTATGCGTATGTGATATACTTATTTCTTAAATATTCAGCCATAATTTGACTTGACGTTTATAACCTCAAACGCTCCTTTGAATTTGTTAACTTACATGTGGTACATTTCAGCATTATTGTTGCCCTGCATTTAAATGTCACAGTTCTAATCTATAATTCTAACATGACACGCGTCTTGATCACTATAAAAATAGAACAAGCTCATCGTGGTATACCTAAGACGTTTTACAACGCTTTTCCCTACCCCGCTCCTCCCGCGGTTAAATGACGTGACGTGTTACGTAAAGACATTATACTTTTAACCAGAGAAGTAACTGTGATTTCCCAATTTTTCGGTCTTGTTTCATGTTATGTTTGTTCTATGCCAGGTGGTGGGTCGGTAAATGTGTTTTTGTGTGTGCGAATTCTCTGCCGTACGTAAATTTGCTGTTGGGTGTTAGATTCTTGTAAAAGTCGCGGTAGAAGTTATTCGGTCGAAAAACTGCATTCGCTGAGGAAATAAGCCTGGAACATTTGATTTCCTTTCTAATCAATTTCTTTAAATCCGGTCAGGTTAGAATCGAAATAATCTATGTACTACCGTTGTGAAACGGTATTTTACAACGGCTGGTCGTTGTGATGCGCATCACAACTCCCAACCGTTGTAAAATACCGTTTCACAACGGTAGAGCATAGATTATTTCTTTAATATAAACCAATAAGTGATTCTCTTAATTCAGGTTTGACTGTAAAGTGTAAGGGAGTTGATATGAGCAGAACTTTTATTTCAATGACAATAAACCACATATATAATACTATATAGAGTCTGATCAAGCGACTAGTCTGGTTCTACACTGCTAACGATGGCTAATGGCGTACACTGTTTGTTTTCGTGACTTGACGCAATTAATTATGACAACAAAAAACTATTGATCTCATTGAATCACACCCAAAGGTCCTTGTCGCCAATAATAAAATGACAAATCGATCATTACTAATTAATAACACATTGTTCCGTCACATTGTTTATATTGACAACAAACTGGCGTCCTGTCATATATACCGTACATCGCTCCCTCTCTACAACGACATCCAATGGGACAAATATTGTGTGCGTTGTTCGGAGGGAGTCGTTAAAGTGAGGGAAACAGGTTTTACATTTGCAAACAGCTTGAATCCAGATCAGACGCCGCGTAACGCGGCGTCTGATCTGGATTCAAGCTGTTTGTCAATCGTCATTATGGTTTTTTCTATCAAAATGTCCAATATATAAATTTGAGAAAACCAGCAGACGACACTTTTAACCAGACGATAATTGCAGCCGTGAAAGCTTTAGCTATAATTGTCATGTTTGGGGAACAGCGGCAAATGTCTTTATAAGGAGGGAATCGTTGTTTGGAGGGCCGTTTTAGGGAGGGCACACTGTATAACCACTTATAATGCGCACACGAACCAAGTCTCGACGTCGAACTAAAGGAATAGATTCACACATACATGTATTCCATAATGGAACTTCTACACGTTACATTTATATAATTGTCGTTTGCAAAATTTGACTTTCTGTTTTAGATTCCACCTGTCTTTTATACAGACATTTAGCCTTATGTTTAGTGGTCGTAGTAGAGATGTTTTACTGTATTTTATTGTTTTGGCGGTAGTTAGTTTTAAACATATTTATTGCATACAGTATACATGCAGGGGATTGGGCTACAAGTTTTTGCAACATAATATAATACACGCTCCCCTGGGGCCCGTTTTATGAAACGTCGTACTACAAAAATGGTCGTCTTTAAAAGACGATTCGAAAGAGATGTCACAAGACAGGATTAGATGGAGAAATCAGAACTTAGATGTATTTTAAAGTTTTGACCTACAATAGTTTTTGCCGTACGACGTAAAGTCGTTTCATAAAAAGGGCCCCAGGTTTAAAAGAAAAACCAGTGAGATGACAATAATAGAGATGAACATTAGAAAATTCGAAATGACAATATAGTTGGTGGTTACTGAATAAGTAAACAGTTGTCATTATATTTGATTAATCATCGTGCATCTAGTCACAAAGGTGCATGACCTTGTACTGTATTGAACACTAGTTAACCTTGAGTGCGCATGCGCTATGTCATTGACATCTTCCATGAGTTCAGCAAAGAAATCGATGGCCGTCGATAGCCATCGATTGCGAGTTGGCTACCGGTCTGAAATACAGTGGGGAAAACGTTATTCTTCCGTTCAAACGCAAACGCATTGCAATGAAATATAGAAACTGACAAATTTTTTAACAATTCCGACTACTAGTTTTTATCTGAGTGGCAAACAGTTCGGAACCGGATCAGACGCCGGGTTACCCGGCGTGTGCTCTGGCTCCAAACTGTTTGCAATAAAAAAAATAGTTTAAGCGTAACTGGGGTTATTTGGAAAGAAAACGTTGCACACGGGGCACACACTGCTAACCTTAACAGCAAACAAACTGAACACGCAACTGTAAAGTTTGTAGTCTGCAACCAGTCTAAGGGCTTTGAAAAAAGTTTTTCTTTCAGGAAGCATCAGCAAAATAACAAATAGTGATGATCAAATTATCAAGCTTAATTATTAGGTTATCATCTGGACCAAAACTGTTTGTAACAGCGAAAACTGATCTTCCCATCGAGTGCAGAAAGTTTAAATATAGCAAGCGAGATTTTTTCATTTGTAAAAAGTATTATCCGCTGTTTTTTCTCTTTTTTCACGGTTAGAAAATGTCAACTTTGGCATTGTTCTTATTCTGCGTTTTATTTTGACTATAACACAGTTGCAACTATAGTGATTATAAGATAGATCTATTGTTCTCAACGGTTGAAAATACGTTGTTGTTTCCGCTAAACCCTTTCGTCGCCTTAGTGTCATCTGCTTCAATACTGTTGTCTGCAGTGTCGTTTCAAAATTAGATTTATGGCAGTATGGCAGATGAAATGTTAGATATTCCGTGCATGTGTCGTATATGCAGATGGAAGACAAAAAAACTAAGTTACTCTGTGATTATTTTCTAAAGCAAATTAAAGCATCATAACCGAATCCTGACAATATTCATATCTAGCATTTGACTTTTTACTCAGTGTTCAAGCAGGCTCCATGTTGTTTTCAACACAGATACGTAATTGTTAACATTTTCAACCAAGCTAACATGTTCTATTTTTACTGCATTGCGTTTGCACTAAATACCTTGAAAAACTTAATGTGACATTTTCTGCATGGCTGTGCGAGCGAACATGACTGGGGACCATGACATTCTTGTTCTAACTCAGTTTTAATTTGTACCTCAAGTCAGACCTGTGTGAAACAACCGTTCGAAGCAAGACTAAGCAAAGGACATAGTAAACTCATTATCCCCTGAAACTTCCAATGGATAAATCCAGTTTGCAATAAAAACTGGTCCATTTTAGACTAATTATGGTTGTTTTTTATAATATTTTACAAAATGACAACCAGTGAAGACCCTGATCAGAGGGCTCCTGCAGGAGCCCTCTGATATGGGACTTCGCTGTTTGCATAGAACAAGTGTACTCTTCACAAGTACACGTTTGGTAAAAGACGCATATATGCGTCACTAGGGCTCAATAAGTTAATAGCAGAACAAAATTAATACGGCACCTTCTCTTGGCGCTTTTTGTTAAGCAATGTTTTGAGTAACACGTAGTAGCATAAGGTATAGAAGACAGGGATTCTTGATTCAGTTGTCTCTGGTTACACAGGGTGTTACAGTTTATGTAGTTTCCGTGAATGTCTTGTTGAATATAGACAGTAGTAAATTTGGGTGGCCTCGAGTTCTGTCTGATCTTTCCATCACCAGTTAACTTTTCTCCTGCCTTAATTCTCCTATCGTATGCTTTACAATTAATGTCTGCAAAATTTGACAAAAACGATTTATTATTTTCAAAACTACGAAAGCTAAGGCCGAATGTCAAACAATTTGATTTCAGATCAGATGCAGCATAACGCGGCGTATGATCTGAATCAAAACAGTTTGCAAACAACTGACATTTTGTGATAGACAGCCCAATAGTTGAACAATATTCAGTGACAAGGAGGACTATTTAAAACCTACACCGCGCTAGGGTTTTTTTATCAAAGAGTGTCAGTTAGTTTACACTGTCGTACTCAACATTTGAAGTAAATCAGAAAAGTGGTAGGTTTAGTTGGGAACAGCTGAAAATATGAAGACAAGAGAGTGGCAAAAACACGGTGAAATACAATACAGGCAGATAGACATGTACACGGACAAATGCAGACAAACACACATGCACACAGAAGGGATTTCTCTTGTTAGGCTCGTATCAAAGAGGTCGCAAGTTCGAAGCTGGACTCATCCGGTATCTCGAATGAGACTACAAAGAGACTGACCATCGGATTTGGTCTAATGACATATATTGATGTAAGGGTGATATTTTTTGTTGTGTATGTCAGTTATCAAAGTTTAATGCCCTTTGTGCATTGACATCGTGCTTTATCTTTTATCCCAAATAGTATTTTATTCAAGTCATACCATCTCGTTGTCAGTCTCTTTACCTTCATCCTTATAATTCATTATATATTTGTTAAAACACATAAAATATCATGTAAATCTTCCTCACACAAGACACAAAGATAGACACACAGACACATAATCCACATATTAGATAAACAATATCCAAAGGTATAAACAATTTGAGTTGTCTGGGAAAATTCTCAAGTGTTTGATTAGTCAGATTTGAGCTTTTTCTCAAATCTGACCAATCAAATGCTTGAGAACGATCGCCGACTTAAACGTTAACGCAATATAACTTTGAATAAGGGTTCGATTGGGATAACAGTATTCTTTCCCACATAATATAACAATGCATAATATGTAGAAATGGCAGGCTTTTGAATATGTTACTATTTTACTTAGTTCGTCAACCAGTTTGGAGCCTGATCAGTCGCCAAGTTATTTGGCTGGTGGTCATTGGCCTGTCTTCCGAAACATCGTACGACAAAAACGGTCGTAAGTCAAAACTTTAAGATACACATAATTTCATATTTCTCTATCTAATCCTGTCCTACAGTATTAGATGGAGAAATAAATAATGATAATTATAATTTCATAATTTGACTTACGACAATATTTGTCATGCGAGGTTTCGAAAGACGGATCCCTGACTCTAGACGAGCTGTTTGCAATGGGTTTCTTTGAGTACGAAGCCATTTGTTGAGAAAGAGTAACGTCTCGCCCACTGTATATGATTTATTCACGAGCTTTTGTAGGTCAAAACTGTAGTCTAGGTCATAAGGTCTGCAAACAGACATTACAATCAATGCGATGCACAGATATTTCATAGGCTGTCCTATTTATCAAAAATCAAAGCCAATGTCATTCAAAACAATCGCACAGATCGCTTGATTTATTTGGTTTGTTTTGTCAAAGCAACATCTGGTTGTCAGCACGACGGCATTAAAATGTCTTATTTGGATGTTTCGTTGCATAAGCAATTTCTGTATAATTTCATAATTGAAATGAAATTAAAGAAAAACGACAGACACTTGCCATGAAAAGACATACAATCCAGGAAGAATGCATACAATTAGAGATCTGAGGCCCATCTTACGAAACGTCGTACGACAAAAACGATCGCAAATGAAACAATTTAAAAACATATAATTTCTGATTTCTCCATCTAATCTTGTTTGGTGACATCTCTTTGGAGTATTCTTTTCAAGATGACTCCAAAGAGATGTCACAAAACGGGAGTCGATGGAGAAATAAATGATAATTGAGTATTTTAGCATTTGACTTGCGACAATAGTTGTCGTGCGACGTTTGGTAAGACGGGCCCCTGATTGCCAAGTGCGCGTAAACATTTTAACCTCCAACACCTAGAATTATGATTCCCATTATAGACAGCTCGGAGCCAAATAAGACATCGCGTGGTTTGCCTTCTGTTCAGGCTCCATCCTTTTACCACTGGTACTTGAAAGCCCGTTAATACTTTCAAGAAACCTTTTATTGCATTGTTTTTGGGTTTATCCACTTTTAGATAGAAATGAAAACATATTAGTAGTATATTTGGGCAATAAATTTAATTATTTTCTCCCTCTAGCCTGATTCTTTTTCTAACTTTTCTCCAATTAAACGGTCGAATCACGATTTTACTGCAAGGCAATTAAAGACTTCTAGATATAATTCAAGACTTTAAACGGAGTTAGCATCAGGATCGATTTAACTATATGATTAGTTATGGTCACCTGCCTTGAAAGAGACTGGCAACCAAGTTTTGGCCAAAATATATAATATGTATATGTAAGTTAACGCTTATATAAGCACGTAAATATTAGTTTAGGATTAAAAAAAGAAACCTTTATAAATACATTTTGAAAAAAAAGATAGTTCAGGTGGGATTCGAACCCGGGACGCGGGGAAGGAAAACGGAAATTGAGTCAGGCGTCTTAACCACTAGGTCAACGTGGATTTATTTATCCACGGTCTTATAACCTACAGTGTACAGTGGAGGAGAATACGTGCGCGCGCACAAACGATATGAAATTGATATACTGCGTCCAGCGGACGGAATAGATTTTGCGATGGAAAACATCTGAGAAATAAAGATTCAGATATTTATCTTGAGAATTTTTCATACCGATCGTATAAACATTTACTTTAACTTAAGTACATTCCCTCTTGTTCGCAAATACACCAAATTTTGATGTTCAGTCTCTTTAAGTACTACAGTGCTTCCTCTCTACACGGGCCCTCCAAACAACGACTCCATCCTTACAACTACCCTTGTCGCAGTCCCCTAAACATCACAATTATATCTAACGCTTTTACTGCTGCAATATCGTCTGCCTAAAATTGTCGTTTGCTGTTTTTTCTCAAAGTTACATGTAAGTGGAGATTTTGATAGAATTAATATAATGACGAGTGACGAGCTGTTTGCAAATGTAAGCCTTGTCTTAATTGTCCCTCTCTATATCGACTCCCTCCAAACAACACTCACAATATGTGTCTCCCATTAGGTGTCGTTGTAGAGAGGGGGCACTGTATAACTGTCTTTAAGTTTATACATTTCTCGGCTGCAAACTTCCTAGCGCGACTCAGTACAATACTCCTACATTTATACTGACCGGAAGTTCCTAACAATGTCATGGCCTAGAAGATCTAATTTAGACCAAGGGAAGGCGCAAAGTGACAGTGAGTAGATTGGGTTGACATAGACTAGATGTTTATATGACAGCCCCTTGTTAGGTCGGTATTTATATCGAAGATCTAATTAGCGTATACATGTACATATACATGTATAGGACATGTATGTGTACTACACAACTTTGTATTTGGCGCCAAATATGTCGTTTGGACATTGTAAGAAGACCGACTTTGACATACATGTACATGATGGTTGTGAAAGAAAACATCGTCAAAGTTTTGTCAAATCAAGCGTGATTTTCTTTATATTTGCAAACAGTATGGATCCCGATTAGACGCCGAGTAACACGGCGTCTATTCTGGTTTCAAACTGTTTGTCGCTAGTTTTTAGGTTTCTGAAACAGAAAATACACCAATCTCAATGCAACACTTTCCAAAAATCAAAATTTCAAACAGATTACAGTTAAAAAACTAGAATACCTCTTTCCAATTAGCCGTGCGGTTTTGTTGCCGTCCATTTCGCAGTCCCGGTGAGCCGTCAACAAAATTGCAACAATATCAATAAATATTATCAAGGCAAGTTTTCTAATATAGATACATGTCTTTGGAATCATTACACAGTGCAGACCCTCTGATCAGGTACACAGTTTGTAACTGACGAGTACACTCTTCGCTAGGGTTATCTATGTTAAAGAGATAAATGCAGTTGAGATAAATATCCATTAGTCGATAAAATTGACTTAAGTTTCTTAAATAAGAATCCCAATTGAATTATAAATGATAATGTTGGAGAGATGGAAAGCTTTCTAAATTCTAGTAAATAACATGGATAACCAATTTATGTTTTGTACCTTGTAGTGAACGTTGCCTTTACGCAGCATCTCATCAGGATCTGCACTGTTTGCTATTTCATATCAAATGTTCTGCTGTACAGATAAAGACTAGAGTGTCTTTAGATCAACACCGCTTCACTGTCTTACCCCGAGTACAAATGGTTTTGGCAAACAGTTTTGATTCATTATCAGACGCCGAGTTACGCTGTACCTGATTTAGTCAAAATACCTGATCTGGATTCAATCTCTCATTGTGTTTTTTTTGGGGGGGTTTCTGTCAAAATATACAATGCGTAACTTTGAGAAAAGCAGCAGACGACAATTTTAAGCATACGATATTGCAGCAGTGAAAGGTTTAAGATAATTGTCAAGTTGTGGGAATATTGGCGAGCGTTGTTGTACGGAGGGAATCGTTGTTTGGAGGGACCGTTGTAGGGCGGGAGCACTGTACAGTGGCTAGCGTTGATGTAAGGAGGGTCTCGTTGTTGGGAGGTCCGTTGAAGGGACGGAGCACTGTACAGTGGCTAGCGTTGATGTAAGGAGGGTCTCGTTGTTGGGAGGTCCGTTGAAGGGACGGAGCACTGTACAGTGGCTAGCGTTGATGTAAGGAGGGGCTCGTTGTTGGGAGGTCCGTTGAAGGGACGGAGCACTGTACAGTGGCTAGCGTTGATGTAAGGAGGGGCTCGTTGTTGGGAGGTCCGTTGAAGGGACGGAGCACTGTACAGTGGCTAGCGTTGATGTAAGGAGGGGCTCGTTGTTGGGAGGTCCGTTGAAGGGACGGAGCACTGTACAGCGGCAAGCGTTGTAGGAAGGCGGGGCATCGTTGCGTTGTAGGAAGGGATCACTGTGCGAGTCTTCTGTTTGGGTGGTTATAATTTCGGTGTTTTACTATGTGCTGTGATTGTTTTAGTTATGACATGTAGCATTACCGCCAACCTCAATTGTGACAGCAACCATGTACAGTGGAGAATCTGTTATTCTTTCCCGTTTAAACGCAAACGTACGCAAACGCAAAGCACTAAAACGTAGAAAAAAACAACTTTTGGACAATTCTGATAATTCTTGTTTATCTTGGTGGCAAACAGTTTGGAGCCTGATCAGACGCCGGGTTACCCGGCGTCTGATCTGGCTCCAAACTGTTTGCACTGCAAATAATAGTTTTAGCGTAAACGCGTTTATTGGGAAAGAATAACAGATTCTCCACTGTAACTGCTGTACCACATTTTACTCTCATCACTAAGATATGCGGTACTTAACCACATAATGTTGGAATAACGTCTTCTTTACATACTGAAAAATTCAGGGCTCCAGATAAGAGGGAGTAAACTGTACACAACCGACATTTTCTCACTTATTTAAGCACCAAATCCTCAGAATACTCATTAGAATCGTCTCGAAGACACGATTCTTATGACAGTTCAGGGTTGCGGATAAGAGTGAGTTAACTGAACAAATTCAACATTTTCTCACTCATTTCAGTACCAATTCATACAGTGCAAATTCTCATAAGAATCGTCTCGAAGAGACGATTCTAATGAGGAGTTACACCATAGGTTTTTTTCAGAATACTCCCCTTATCTGGAACTCTGCTGACTGTCTTTAACCCTTATCATTGTCGTAAGGACGTCTGCTTTAAAATTGTCGTCTGCATAAAATGTGGAATTCGGATATTTGCATCATTATTTTGAAGAAACCTACAGCGAATTGTCAAACAGGTTTGAGTCCGATCAGACGCCGCGTGATGCGCCATTCGGCATCCGTTCAAGATTCAACCTGTTTTCTGATGTTTTCTCTAACCAAGTCGAATTTCCTTAAAGTAGGATACAACTTTAAGATTACGACAGCTAACCTTACCTTTTATTTCGATAAAGAGAAGATCTGACAGTTGTAAAAACAACCAAACTATGTCGGCTATTTTTGTACATTAATGATTGCCTGTCAGTCATACATTTGCATTTGGTTAAGTACACAGTAAGATCTCTCTATAACGACCACTGTTTAAGGTTAAAGTTTCGATGTTTAATGCAGGCGACTACTTAAAGCAAGATGTAAATAAAGCAGAAAGCTCCTTAAGGAGCTTTTTGCTTTGTTTTCATCTTGCATTAAGCTCTCTGCTGTCTTAAATACCATCCTTTTAGTAAACTGTTTAGGGTCGTAATAGAGATGTTTTACTATAAATACATTTGTGTACTCTCTATATGTAAAGCAGCAGTAGAAAATAACCTTCCGCACGCTATGTAATTGTCTTCTGCTACATTTATCGTCTGTGACAATTTTCAAAACTAATCGAAAGTCATTTTCTTTGCAGAAAATATTACCAGAGTGTCGAACAGTAAGAATCCAGATGAGTCACTCTGCGTCTAATCTAGATCAAAACTGTTTGCTAAAATGTTAGCGCAAATTTATCAAAAAATCAAACTGATGAAAAGCGGCCGTTCTAGGTGTATAAAGACATAATCTAAAACAGTTACTTTTGTTCTGTATTACATGTAGTTTGCTACCTGATCTTAAGACTGGTAAATTAAGTGGCAATCTCTTTGTGAATGATTGCTTAACTCATTACTCGATATATACACCTTTTATAACTTTAGTTTATAACTCCACTGAAGAAAGTAATTCTGTTGTATGCAATCATGGATGTGCACCATAAGAAATAGTTCTATATCCTACATCTAGTAGATAGTAGCTTAAGGCGCATTCCCCTTTACTTTCTACCTGCTTTAAGTGAGTGGTCACCCTTCCTTAAAACTAGAAACAGGCTATGGGGTAAATAGTTATTGCACAATCAACTGTACAGGGCAGAAACAAATAACAGACGAGTGCATAAACGCAGGAAGAAAATAAAAAGCAAGGCTCATTTTAAGTATTTTGTTTCACGTTTATCTAGTGTTCTTTCAATAGCCCAAATGTTCCTCGAAATTTCAAATTTTATCTCACATCTTTTTTCGATGCATTTTGTCCACCAATCCTATGGTAATCTATTGTACACAACGTCGGGAAAAGATGCGAGAATGTGCTCTTTCAGTCTCGCATCGTTTTTTGACGTATTTACAAAACGCCGAAAAAAAGATGAAAGAAATGTACCGTTGTATTCTCGCATCTTTTTTCGACGTTTTCAACAAAAGAATACTATAGGATTGATGGACAAAATGCATCGAAAACAGATGCGAGATTGCAAACTTGCAATCTCGCATCTTCAATTGACATTTTTCTTAAACGCCGAAAAAAAGATGCCAGAATGTACCATTGCAAATTCGCTTCTTTTTCGACGTTTTAACAAATCAATACTGTAGGATTTGATAACAAAAACTACCGAATACATATGCAAGTATGCACCCTTGCATTCTCGCAATTGTTTCGGCCTTTTACTAAAATCGAAGATCAGTAAAATTGTTTGGCCCTAACAGGATTCCGTATTATTGTCACTGGGGTTCAATATAATGATGAGTGTCTGGTTTGAATGGTCTATCAGTAAAGCCAGTAAAGAAGACGTTTAACTTTCCCAATAAACACGTATACACTAAAACGTTTATTTCCAATGCAAATAGTTTGGAGTCTGATCAGGCTCCAAACTGTTTGCGACTCAAATTGTAAACGAGTCGTAAAATGTTTAAAACCATTGACATTTTCTCCATTTTATTGCACTGCGTTCGCGTGTCGTCTGCATTTAAACGGAAAAGAATAACGTCTTCTCCATCATACAAATGTACGAGTGTAGCCAGGTTTTGCCGGGTGTCACCTGTATATGTACTTACATATTGCTGTCTGTCAAACGTTCTTGTACTGCTATACCCTGGGAGGTCTTCTGAGCTCTGGTGGCCTTTCCACACTCTCCAACTCCTAAAGGTCTTCGAACCCTGGATATTTGTTTGCTTCTGTTTTACAAGCACACTCGGTGAAAGTATGTTCAACGTTTTGTCTATTTGTCGATCTAGCTGGTTGACTGTCTGACTGTTTGACTGACTGTCTGTGTGACAGTCTGTCTTTGTGGTTGTTCCGCTTGCCCATTTATCTATATGCACTATATGTCTATGTGTGTGATATGAAGTGCCTTTGAAAACGGCGACTATCAAAGCATAACCCTTTTATGATCATGAGAGTCTTACCCCTTCGCCGCCATATTGTCGTCTGCTTCAATATTAATGTCTGCAATATCGTTTTGAAGTTAGACTTTTAAAGGCAGTTCAACTGCCGTAATTTCAAAACAAGAGGCAAACAGTTTTTATCCTGATCAGACGCCGCGTTTCCAAACTGTTTGTAAATTTGTACAAGCGGATCATACACTTAGATATCCGTTAATATGTTGTATAAAAGTTTTATTGAATATTCGCCAGATTTAAGCTTCACTATACTCTGTATCCATAGCCCCACTCGATTGTCATTTACCCTGTACCTTTAACTTTTTCACTCTCAATGGCGCGTCTGATCAGGATCCATACAGTTTGACACTCGTTTTGAAATTTCTTCAGTCATTCTGTCTTATTTTAAACTTTGAATTGTCATTGCAGACTACAAAATTGAATCAGACGACAATAAAACGGTGAATGGGGTAAATCTCTCACGAAACATTTGGCAGTGAAAGGGTTAAGTTATAAAGTTGGTTAGAAATAGTAGTTAGAAACATAAACTTACATTACCTCCGTGTAACTGAATGATGAGATCAGCAATATACATGTAACATGTAAAATGAAATATATGCCATCCCTTTTCCCGCACGTTTATTTTCAATGCTTATAATGGGTTGTTGCTTAAAATAGGCATTCCGGTGTCGTCTTTACAGATTATTTTAACTCTTTAAGCGTTATATTGTTGTATTATGAAATCCGAACCATTGTTTCAAAGTAAAATTTTAGCCATTGTAACGTCTGATCAGACTTAAAACTACTTGCAAAGTCGACTCGGCAGTGAAAATCTTAATGATGTCAAGTTTAAAAATGAAAACAAACAGCAACAGAATTAACTCCAACAGTGCTACAAATAGAAATCGAACATTTTTTAAAAAATGATACCCATCGAGTAATCCATTATTTTAGTCTATGGAAAATGCAATTTCAAATCATCACTAAAATAGTCACACAGTTCTAAAATTAAATCGGTAAACTTGATTTCCCATAGACTTCCCATGTTAAAATTAAATAAGCATTTATCGCATGTCAGTAAACTTTAATATACATTTTGTACATTTATTTAGTTCCCTTTCGAAAGCGCCCTATTGTGTTGGAGAATATGGTTTTAAATTAAAACGTTGTTCAATTCTAGTTAGTTGTCCGATTTGTTACCATGGCAACACGTTTAGCGGAACGAGTCAACTTTTTTCTTTATATTCTAAAGTCGCCTAGCATTCTAACAGCAGAGAATAGACATATACTTGACAGGTTAATATCCTAACTTTTAAACTGGCGCTCACTGTGGTGCAATTTTGTATTAGACAATTGTCTGGCTTCCCTATTAAAGAAAATGTGTGGGTAAATACGCGAAACTTTTGTTAGGGGAACATAATTATTGCAGTTCTTGATTAATATACATCATGCCCATTGGTTGTAATAGTGACGAAAACGTTATTTCCTGGTTTAACTATACTTGACGTAAATCTTATTCAATGAGATGTAAAATGATATGAAAATACCAAAAAGGGCGTCCATCTATGCTAGACTATCAACACTATCTAGAGACTGCATGTCGTATAACAGATATATAGGATCTGTCATGAGTCGATGTTTAAGACAAGCTGATCTCAAACGAGTCTAGAATTGAAATGTTATTAAGCGAGCCTTGGCGAGCTTAACAACTTTTCTATTCTAGACGAGTTTGAGATCAACTTGTCTTAAACATCGACGAGTGACAGAATCTTTTTCTCACATTACCAACGATTAAAGCTATTTTTTAAGCAATATGCATTTTTTGGAACCCCGGTGACGTCAAAACGCCATTATAAATAGTGACGTTATAGTGATGTCATCAAAGTGATCTTACACATGTTGGAGATAAGGATATTCGTCATCGGTGTTCGCTTTAGAAAACAGGGGTAGTTATGCGAGAAAACTCAGTTAGAGATATATTGCATACTAAGTATCTTCTGTTTGATTCTGAGATTGAACATGTGTCTTATATAATTATCTTCAAACTACGTTTCTGGTCAAGGTAAATAAGTAGGCCAGTCAAACCGTTGCTTTTTATGTTCATTTTGTGCTTCAGTACACTGAAACCTTTGCCTGACTATCTAAGCTCAAGTTGTATTGCAAACAGTTTGGATCCAGATCAGATGCCGCGTTGCGCTGCGTCTGATCTGAATCCGAACTATTCGAATCCTTTTCAGTCTTCGTTTAGTTAAAGATGCAAAACGGCTTGATTTGCCAATATGCAGTTGGACATTTCAAAGACGACGATATTACAGGTGGGGCCAAAGGTCAAGATGTCAGATAGTCCGGCATTAAACACTCTTAGAGACATGCAATAGACAGTTATACTACAAAACATTGCAGATCATAACACTCAAAACAATAAACCTTGCTATCCAGTGAAACAAAATGAATGATTGATTTCTGCATGAACACTTTCATCGCCAAATTTAACCGTTTCTTAGACAAAATCCCTTTTTTTCTTTTGAATTTCTGACAAGAAATATTTGACATGAGTGACAAACATTTGGATATTGGTCAATTCTTTGTTCATTGCTCATACCGAAATTGGACTATTGCAACTCCCTGGTGTATGGGATACACCAAACAGTCTAAAGCGTGTGCAAAATAGAACAGCCCGCATCATTAACAGGACTGCTCAATACAATCGCATCATCTCAGTTTTGAAGGAGCTTCACTGGCTTTCTGTTAAACACAGAATTTAGTTCAAATTTCTGACACTCAAAAACAAAGTAAAGGGCAATGATTTCCCGAGGTACATGGCCAATATACTTGTCGTGTATATACCTAGAAGAGATTTTAGGTTGGCGAGTAAATCAGTATCGTTGGTTGTGCCGAGAATCCGTTTGGTTAAGTATGGAGATAGAAGTTGCATACATGCAGCCCAAAACTCTGGAACACTCTACCACCAGATACCAGATATGCGAGCTCAATTTCAGCCTTCAAAAATGTCTGAAACCACGCTTCTTTAACATTTGTTATTTGAACAAAGAAGAAAATTGATGACAGCTACCGTTAGACTGTGTTCTTGCTGTAAATGTTGTGGGTATAAATGGGAGTTCCAGAACTGTACCGTGTTCCATAACGAATCTAATCTCTTTGAAATCATCTAGTTGATGGTCCTTGGTATACTTCTTGGACAGCTTATATATACATGTACGTTGCCATGGATTGTGTAGGTCGGGAATGGGGGTTGAAACAAAAATGACTTTTAAATCACTATGTTAATCATGCGATTGATCTTTTTAATATTTGACTCATTTTAAAATTAATTTGTAAACGCGGCGTCTTATCAGTCCCAAAATTGTTTGAGACACGTTTTATAACTTCTTCAGCCATACGGCCTTATTTTTTAACTTTGAAACGACATTGCAGACAACAAAACTTGCTACAGACGACAACGAAACGGTGAAGGGGTAAATATCTCACGATGTATTTGGCAGTGAAAGTTAACAATAGGGGCATGTAGATGCCTCAAATGACGCTCATATGTGGAGAAGGTAAAATACCCGAAATATTTGTGGTGCTACAGAGTAAACATTATTATTTTTTTGTAAATGAGAAGGAAACGCAAACGCCTTGCAATTAAATGTAGAATTGGGCAATTTTTTGACAATTCTGTCGTTTTATTTAAATCTGACATGCTAAAAATTTTGAGCCTGAACACAGTTTGCAATTGAAGAAACAGTTTTAGCATAAACGCGTTTATATGTAAAAATAACATCTTCGCCAATGTACCAAGTCTTATAAATTAGACCTCTCACTACCAATTTTATCTTGCGTTTTAACCCCATTACCGACATATTGTATTCTGCTTCAATAATGTTGTCAATGTTAGATTTAAAGCAATATGACTGACGGACGTTCGGCACGAATGTCAAACAGTTTGGATTCTGATCACACGTCGCGTCACGCGGCGTGTGATCAGGATCCAAACTGTTTGCAAAATCGAGTTTGGTCGGCTTCGTCGATAAAAGGGATAATACTGAAAGGTTTTAGTCAGCGTACATGTTATGTGACAAATGCTGAGAAAAAACGAACTGGGTCATTGTCAAAGAAAACATTGTTTTATGACATAAAAGTCCGGACTGTGTTTTTTTTTAATATAGAAAAAAGACGTTATGCTACTATTTCCCGTACTTACTAACACGAAATAGACAGTTACAAATGCCTTGTAGGTTACAATTTACTCCTTCACCGCCACAGTGGCGTCTTCTCAAAAATTGTTGTTTGTAATTTTAAAATAATTTCTATTTTTGAAACTTTTATTAAAAAATATATTGAAGCGAGCGTCAAACCTGTTAGCTCTTTGAGCTGACGCCGAGTAACTCATCATCTGATCTGGACACAGACTTTTTAAAAAGGTGATGAACCAATCACGGAAACAACAGATAATAAAACTAGACTTTAGTAGTTTATATATGTAACCTCACCATTGTCTTCTTGGAAGCGCGGAAATGCAGTTAGTCAGAGTGTGTCAAGTGAGTGGGGATGAAAGATTGGTCATGACAAAATTTTATAACTGTTTGCCATTATCCTGGCATAAATATCATCTGCTTTGAAATTGTCGTCTTCAAAGTATTAAATACTATTTACACATGTATTACGCGGCATCTGATCCGAATCAAGGCTGTTTTCCAGAAGATGACATTTTGTACCTATTATTACATTGGTGTAGCATTTAGTTTCTTTCTAAACGGGAAAAGAATTAAATTTTGTGATGCGCCCCGTATCGACCCGCCCCTGTAAAGGCCTACTGTATAATAGTAACCTGGCATCCGAGCAGGGTCCAAACCTTTTGCTGTTCGCATTTGAAATTGAACGTTAGAAAGTTAAAAAGTTGTCATTTCCAACATTTAAGCGTTCAGTTTCATTTAAACGGGAAATTCTTAATATAAAATGTTTATCACTGTAGCCCATCTCAACGACATGTGTATATACATGTATTTACAACTCTAATTATACTTAATGTGTTGTATACTTGTTTTTATAGCCCATCTCTACGATATTTGTACACGGAGATACCCCTTGATACTACGTAATGTATTGTATATTTGTTTTATCGCAACTCTACGATATTTGTGCATGGCGATGGATTTTCTACTCTGACTTTACCTAATGCATTGCAATTTTGTTTTATAGCCCCAACTCTACGATATTTGTACATGGAGAAGGGTTTACAACTCTGACTATACCTAGTGCATTGTATATTTGATTTAATAACTCCATGCTATTTGTAAATGGCGAGGGGTTTTCAACTCTGACTACACCTAATGTATTGTACTTTTGTTTTACAGCCCAACTCTACGATATTTGTACATAGCGAGGGGTTTTCAACTCTGACTACACCAACTGTATTGTACTTTTGTTTTACAGCCCAACTCTACGATATTTGTACATAGAGAGGGATTTTCAACTCTGACTACACCTAATGTATTGTACTTTTGTTTTACAGCCCAACTCTACGATATTTGTACATAGTGAGGGGTTTTCAACTCTGACTACACCTAATGTATTGTACTTTTGTTTTACAGCCCAACTCTACGATATTTGTACATAGCGAGGGGTTTTCAACTCTGACTACACCTAATGTATTGTACATGTGTTTTACAGCCCAACTCTACGATATTTGTACATGGCGAGGGGTTCACAACTCATCTAGATATCAAAGACTTCACCCATCCAAGTTTTAACCCGCTTGCTTTCCTTCAAAGGACCGTTACACAATCCCCTCAACCACTAAAACTTCAGGTTGTAACGGACCAACCATACTTTGTCTTCTTTGCACCAGACTCACAAAGGGTAAGTGCAGTGTTATTTTATCTACAATGGTGAGTATAGTGGACTTCCCGTTTAAACAAACGCAACGCAAACGCAAAAACACTTAAACGTAGAAAATAACAACTTTTTGACAATTCTGATAATTTATATTTATCTTGGTGGCAAACAGTTTGGAGCATGATCAGACGTCGGGTTACCCGTCTCCAAACTGTTTGCAATAATAGTTTTAGCGTAAACGCGTTTATTTGGAAAGAATAACGTTTTCTTCACTAGAGGTCATTCTCTTTAAAAAAAAAAACGTGTTTATGCTAAAACCTTTATTTCCCTTGCAAATAGTTTGGAGACAGATCAGACGCCGGCTTCAAACTGAGCAAAAACTCAAATCTGACACACCAAATGCTTGAGAACGATCTCAGATCAGATTCAACTCGAACACTTTAAAATATTGGCGCCAGGACGGTCTTGATTCAAGTCAGTCTGTGAATAATTACCACAACACTAGGTTGAACTCGTTGTTTGTGTTGGAGAAATACAAGCTTTCTCACTTCGATGGTAATAGTGAATAGCCGTAGGTTGGGAACTCTCTTTGGTAAAGAATAAAAATCATTTTAAAAAACTATTTTACTCAATAATTCCTATTTTCCACAAAAAAATCATCTCATCGGGATCTGCACTGTTTGTTATTTTATATTAAGTATTATGATGTATGGATAAGCAGTGTAATGTCTTTAGATCATCCTTACTAATCTATTCGAGATTATGAAATATTTCAGCACCTACGCTCGTATATATAGAGAGATTATTGCCATAAACAGGCGTTTATATACTCAATGCAAAAAGAAACACACGTCGTGCTCATGCGCAGATTAAGAGGCTTTTATTGAAGAAAATTAGAATACTACTCGTATGTCAAGATTAATTTAATTCTGTAACAAGTTTAGAAATAAAATATTCAAAAACAGTGTGCTGGTAACCCTTTCACTATGACGCCCAAAGTCGTGTTTGCAAACAGTTTGAATCCTGATCAGACGCCGCGTAACGCGGCGTCTGATCAGGATCCAAACTGTTTGACACTCGTATCGATATGTATTTAGTCAAACAACGTTGAATTTCAGTTTGAAACAATCTAGCAAACAACAAACTTGAAGCCGACGACAATGAAACAGTGATGGGGTAAACATTTCACGATTAATTTGGCAGCAAAAAGAAAATCTACATCCTGTTTAAAACACCACACCGATTTGTGCAGGTTATTATGCTACCAGTTCAATAATAAATCTCCCTTTTTAACATTGATAACCCCAGACGAAAAAATTGACTTTAATGAAAAGATTTATTCACAAATATGTTCCTTCTATATAGAAATATTGTAATGAAACATGTGCGTTTCTTTTTGAACTGAGTGTAGTAAAACGGTTTTTGAGAAGAAGCAAAAACTCCGGATATTTTTCGACCAATGGTCACAACAATCCTTCGTAAATATTGTTTACATTGTTTGATGCAACAGCCGCTTGCAGAGATATAAAAGGAGCAATTTATCAAACCACTGAATCAAGTGACATGCTTTTGGCAATGAAAAATGTTTCAACATGTATTAACCCTTCATGATCAAATTCATCATGAGTTGTTTTACCCCTTCACCGCCATGTTGTCGTCTGCTTCAATATTCTTATCTGCAATATCGTTTCAAAGTTAGATTTCAGGCAGTACAACTGACGTAATTTCAAAACAAGTGGCAAACAGTTTTGATCCTGATCAGATGCCGGGTGATGGAAAACTGTTTGCAAATGCGCTTAAAGACGTCATTGAGTTGAAAGGATTAATTGTAAGTTTCATACAGAACTTTCCAAAGTTTTTAACAGTGTAAACATCTTGTTCCACTATAAACGCTGTTTTTATTAAACCTTATGTTTATTACAGTTCGAAACCTCGTTAGACGCCGGGTTACCTAGCGACATATTCATGAACCAAACTGTTTGCAAATAATGATTATGTTTGCCATCTAGATCAAAACTATTTGACAATCGTATCAGTATTTCTTCAGCCAATACAAAACATTGAATTTGGCTGAGATTTGCAGACGACAAATTTAGTAGACGACATATTGGCACAATGCTCCTTCCCTGTTGTAGAGAGTTTTTATTGTTTGCGAAATTTGTTAAAGCGACTCGCAACCAGATGGTGTATTTGCAAAAATAAAAGAAAATGCTCAAATAAAACCAAATGTGAAGCATTATCGTGCATCTGGCATTAGAAAAATATAATCAGTCTTAAAAACATCCTTAAGAAATGTCTTAAGATATTTTCCATCGCTTTATCCGTTGCGTCGAAAGACGCTATAGAAATTGATCACGGGCTCAGACATAAACCCGAGCCGAATTATGTACTCTCCATAGCTACACACTGAGGTACGTTAAATCGATCCCAAAGATATTAATAGGCCTGTGGTCGAGTGGTCGAAGGGGTTGCCTTCCTTTGCTATTATGTCCCCGCATGCCGGGTCCCGGGTTCGAATCCCACCAGAGCTCAATATTCTTTTTATTTAAATGCATTTTTTAAACTGAACTCATCCTAAACTAATTCTTACCTGTTCATATAATCGTTTGACATATATTTAAGAAATACTATTTTAATGCGTAATCTGGTTGCGAGCCTCTTCAAAAGAGACGGTAAAACATGGCGGGCGGTTAAACGGGGTTTCCTGAATGTAGGATAATTATTCTATTCGGGACCTTGATTCGGACAGTTGCTGCAATAAACCTGTGACATATACGGGCTTCAACAAATGTACCAAACCAAAATAAAACCCAACCAACCACTGCCTCTGTCCAAGGTTACATTCTTCACCATCAAAGTACAGTGAAACCTCTCTATTACGACCACCAAATTATAAATACAGTATAACCTCTCTATTACGACCACTAAAAAGAAGGCTAATTGTCTGTATAAAAGACAGGTGACAGCTAAAAGCAGTGTGAAAGTGAAACAGAAAGCTCCTGTAGGAGCTTTCTGTTTCACTTTCACATTGCTTTAAGCAGTCACCTGTATTAAACAACTAATATTTGAAACAATTTAGTGGTCGTATTAGAGAGGGTCTGCTGTAGTTGATGTAAATACAGGTCTTTTATACCATAAATTAGCTTTCTTTTTAATTGTCGTAATAATTATAGATGTTTTACTGCACTGTCTGATCTGCTCTATTTCTCATAATCAGAATTGCAGTAATTTTGACTGATGAAACTTGTGTATTGGTGTGTTAAAAGGTTCAAATCCGTTGCCGAGACGTTTTGCGTCTGAACTCTTTACGAATGCAGATAGAGGCTTCCCCCAATTTGAAAAATCATATTTATTTGATTAGCAAACAAGTTGGAGCCTGTTCAGACGCCGGTCTGATCTGGCTACAAATTGTTTGCAATGTGAACCATTGATTTAGTAAAGGTGCTTACTGGGAAAGAAGAACGTATTCTCGGCAGTACTAATGCAGTGGCAAAATTTGATAGTTAAGGGGTTAACCTCATGTGCAGGGGATCAGAATGACCGGACTGAGACTAAATTAAGAATACAACGTGTTATAAAAATAAGATTCATATTTTAATTCAGACCTTTTTGGCAGACTTACGTATATACAGGTTGCACACAGCTCCATGGCAACGTGCTACCCAATGCCGTGTTGCAAATATACAGTGTTCCCTCTCTACAACGGCCCTCCCAACAACGACTCCGGTCTTACAACGACCCTTACCGCTGTCCCAAGAACAATTTATTTATCTAACCTTTTCACGGCTGCAATATAGTCCAATTAAAATTGCCATCTGCTGTTTATCTCAAATTTACATATTAGACATTTTGACAGAAAAAAACATAATGACCAGTAACAAATAGCTTGAATCCAGAAACGCGGCGTCTGATCTGGATTTAAGCTGTTTGAAAAAGTAAGCTAATTTCCCTCCCTACAACGACTCCCTACTAACAACGCACATATGTTTTGTCTCCCATTGGGTGTCGTTGTAGAGAGGGAGCGCTGTACATTTAGATGTTTGCTCGTGCACAGCAGTAATAATTAATCCGTATACGAAAAGAGGCATGACGCTGACCACTGTCACAACTCCGATGACAATTGGATGAGGCATCTGAGAAAGTTTGTGTGGTACGCCAAATCTTAGCAGAAACAAAAACAACAACAACAGCATTCGCCTCGTCCAAATATGGAATATGACTGTTGTGTACCCGTCTAATTGAATTCAATATTGTACTCAAAAATGTTAAATAACTACGTCTTGACATTTTAGGGTTGACGTTATTTATATTGAAGTAGAGCCATTGCGGGTATTATTGGTACTGTAAGAATCAACCAATATAATGATCCATTTCAATTTATTCAACGTTAAAATCATCAATACAATGTGTAACAACCATTTTCATTAGTTAATCCTTCTATACGTTTTTGTATTTGCAGGGAAGTCACAGACTGTTTAAAAGAAGCATTAACAAACGAGTAAAGCGGCATCATCCCACAATTCTTCAGAATGTACTCGGTGATCTCCAGAACTACGCACTGGTTCCAATTCGCTCTAGCAATGGTAAAACAAGGTAGGTAGTAGCGTTCCCTGTCAAACCGGTCCAAGGTAAGAAAGAGTTTGAGTTGAGTCTGCGATCGTTCGCTAACATTTGATTGGTAAGATTTGAGCCTATGCTCACATTTGACCAAATCATATGCTTGAGAACGACATTACTCAAACTCACCGCCAGTTTGCATACGGTGGTGCTGATTTTCTGATGAAACGAACCTTAATGCAAAATAGTTACATTCGTTTCCATTGAAAACATGACTTTTAATTCGTATAGACACAATTTGTCGAGAGGTTGGACTTGTGGATATATTTCGAAGAGGAGACGGGGCTTATGGATCTAATCTCCGCGAATCATTTTGCTTCAGTAACGACGTTATGGTTGTTACTTTCAGGGTAAACATTGTTAGTGTTTTCAACCTCTAATATGGATTAAAAATACATGCATAGTTGCATACTAATAAAATGTTCATTTAATACTAGAAATTACAGCAAATATAATGTAAATATAGACATTAACGGCAATATTTCGGCGTTTAAACGAAATAAACGACTGAATGATCGGCAAATTTACCATGAATCGCTAGTTCATTTCTTAACGAAACGCATTACATCGTAGAAATTCAAAGCTTTAAAAAAATTAACAACAAGCAAATAAACCTGATAATCTTATTGTATCTGATTAGGGGGCCTCCGTGGCCTAGTGGTATAGTCACTTTAAGCTTCTCACCACTGTGAGTTCGAATCCCAATAGGGTCGTTCGGAATTTTCATGTGGGGAAGCCTTCCAGCTGGCTTGCGGAAGGTCGGTGGTTCTACCCAGTTGCCTATTTGTGCCTGAAACAGTGCATAAATGACTTCTGGGGTCTTCCTCCACCTGTAATTAGCTGGACGTCGCGATATGACTGAAATACTGTTGAAAGCGACGTAAAATCAAAACAAATCAAAACAAAATCTGATTGACAATGAGGTTTGGATATGGTGACCCTTCGTCTGGTCTGGCTCCAATCGGTATGTAACTGGCTATAAATGTTTTAGCACTAACGGTAACGCTATAATGTTCGATCAGATTGAACTGTTGAATACTCATATTCAACGCTGCGTCTTATCAAGCGCCAAACTGTTTGGCACTCGTATCGACATTTCTTCAGTCAAAACAACCCTCAAGCTGACTTTGGAAATATTAAAGACGACACCACCAATGCAGACGATAATTTGGCGTTGATAGGGTTAAAGCAGACGATAAAACTTAACAGGGAAAGCGTTAAACGGGAAGGAATAACGTATGCCCTTCTGCATTTTAATACAGACTTCGTCGGTACAAAACTCAACTATTTTCACGTTAATATAGTACCTTCAAATAGTAACCAGTGCGGAAAGGTGATAGCATGTTCCGCAGGTTGATTTTTGTCGTGTGTTTTATGAGTGTTTTATGGTCGTGTTTGTTTGTTGTTGTTTGTGCAACTTTTCTCATGTTCTATAAATGAATATGCATGTACAGCACTCCCTCTCAACAACGGCCCTCCGAACAACGGTTCCCTCCTTACAAAGACTATTGCCGTTGTTCCCTATATATTTGAAAGGTGTTTTTTTTCCAAAGACAGTTTTGGAATTTTTTAACAATAAAATACCTCATAGAATACAAAAGTGTGTATCATTCAATGTTGATTACTACAATTGGTATTTAAAAATCAACATGATAATTGCACCTTTCAAATATATATGGCTGCCGATTATTTATATTTTTCCGATGCAACTCTTATTTTCTTGCAAGATTACATGTGTTTGATATCCGGGGCATACATTTTGGCTTTAAATTAATTACCTTTTACATCTAAGAAACAATTTGACAAAAAATTCAGAAAGGTTTGACCTCAAAAAATTGTTAAATTTGCTCTTTGAAACTTACCCCTTCGAATTGTTTGCAATTGATACAGAATAGTTACTGCATTAGGATTAACGCAACATACAATGCCAACAAATATTTAGCATCTCATTCTTAGTTCTTTGAAATAAGACAATAAGCGTGTTAAGTTTCAGCTATATTTAAGCATATTTTAGTCCGTATAAGTTGCATTTCAAATGTTAACGTCATGTGTCCCTGTACTATACATGTATATTTTTTTCTAATAAAACACCAAACAAGACATAACTTATGTAGAATCCAAATTTAACACATTTATCATGCTTTATTGCAATAAATTATAAGGAGTGTTCAAGATAAGGAGAGTATTTCAAAAACTAAAATATTTCAAGGGAGGTAATTAAATCTTCATTTCTGTATAACACTCTGTAGTAACACCATTGGGTTTGGGGCTGAAACGAGTAAGAACATTTTGGAAATGATTCTTTTTACTCCCTCTTATCTGGAACCCTGCTTGATTTGGTTTTGGGCCGATTTGACTCAGGGTCCGATTTGGTTTTGGGCCGATTTGACCCATTACCGTTTTCCCTTAGACCACAACATTCACATATCCACAATCAGGGTCTTCATATCTTACGTACAAATGACCACCAAACCCTTTCTGGGGATACATACTGATTTCTTATATAGAGATACGGGACACGTTGTGAACTATGAAACACGATTGGCAGCAGCTCAAACCGAAAGTAGAACTAAAGACTAAAATTCTACAATTCTCTTACCGTGTTTCGTATTTTGGTTATATTAGGATGCTTTTTGGCGGATTTTGCATTGCTACGGTATTACCCGTGATCTTTTAACGACCTTCATTGAGTGTTGGTTTCGCCGATATATGCCTTTCATTTGGAGAAAAATCAAACTCCATTATCATCATAGACCGGAAGTTGACAAAAGTGAGAAATTATTTTGCAAATAATTTAAATATAATCAATTAAAGGGTTTTAGCATCAGCTTTCAACTTTTATAAACATATTGCGAGTATATCTGATAAAATATTAACGAAGAAATATATTAAATTAGGTAAAAAGATAATGCTACGGACATGGCCGAATAGGATATGTACACGGCCGAATGATTACGACATCGCCCAAAAATATACGACGTAGGATAAATTTCAAAATGGCGCATTACGGGTAGACTATCTTAACCCCTTCACTGCCTTACCCCGAGCACATTAGTTATTTGCAAACAGTTTAAATCCTGATTAGACGCCGCGTAACGCGGCGTCTAATCAGGATTCAAACTGTTTGACACTCATTTCAATATTTCTTAACTCAAAACACTTAAACATTGAATTTGATCAATCAAAGCAGACGACATTTGTTTAAAATTGATGACGTCACTGCAGTGAAGGGGTTAATTAATAATTCCCTATCGTTGTCTTTGAATATTGCAATAAGTTGTCTTTCGTAAACAACAATTACTACATCCAATCCAGAATGGGATATTTTTGCAAATAAATGTGTTACTTGATAACTAAATGACAAACGCAAGCATTGCAAACTCTGTTTAAATGACTCCACTAAGAATCACATGATCTAGGTAATACTGTTTTTCATTCACTTATTTACCTTGTTGCGACTTTACAAGAATTTGAAAACAATGTGGCTTCAGATTAGACATGGCGAAACGCTGTGTGCGATCAGGGTCAAAACTGCCCCCCCCCCCCCCACCCCCCGTTTTGATTTCGTAAATTAAAGTGGAATTCAAAAACGATTGCAGACGATAATCAGAGCGAGCATACTGTAGCGGACGCAAAGTCAAATGAGAACTCCGATATAGAGATTAAACTGTCACCATGTTCCTGCCATATGGTTGTAAAATCGACTTTGAAAATGTGTAGGTCCAAATCAGACACCGCGTGACACGGCATCTGATCAGGATACAACCTGTTGGCACTCATTTCAATATTTATTCAGTCACAACCCGAAAATGTGAAGAGATTTACACTATATCTTAGTATACGATATATTGTCCGAGGAAAGGGTAAATTCATTATTAAATGTGGTCGTTAAACGGGCCATGATTTGACCTTTCTTTTCACAAACATTTACATTTCAAATGTACGCGAAACCCATTTTCCGTTTTTTGTATTAGATTATTTATGTACTTAACAAAGTTCATTGCCGGACAATGTCGGTCATTATCAATTTTCCTTGTTTTCATAGAAAATCTGTAAATCAAAAATGTTTTACTATAAAAACTCTAACCTGTCACCGTGTGTACTAAGTCGCTAGAGTGCAAAACGGTGTCACGGTAGAATTTATAATACATAAAAACAACATTTTTGAGACAATAAAAGGATTATTCTAGGTACAATGTTAACTTGACAGTGTCAACTTAGATTTTAAGTATTAAAACATAAATTATGTATTTGTTTTTACGATTACGGACATTAGGAGTTTAAAACGTACAAAAAGTATCACGATAAAAACCAGCGGCCGTAGGGCATTTTTGACCTTATTTTCATTTCCCAGTTTTGAGATAAAAATGTGAAAACACATACATGTACCTAATGTGCCTACTGGGAAGCACGTCCCGACCTATTATTCAATCATGAAAGTAACGATACGTATACAGTAGAACCCCCTTATTACGACCACTAAATTGAAGGCTAATAGTCTGTATAAAAGACAGGTAACAGCTTAAAGCAAAATGAAAGTGAAACAGAAAGCTCCTGTAGGAGCTTTCTGTTTCATTTTCATATTGCTTTAAGCAGTCACCTGTCTTAAACGACTAATATTTGACACAATTTAGTGGTCGTAATAGAGAGGCTCTACTGTAATTGTCTTTTCCATCTTTACAGTTACATATTGTTAAAGAATCCCAAGTTTGTAATAGGGGCCTCCTTGCTGACCCCTACTCCGGCAGCTGCCACAAGACCGGCGGTGATACAACTAGCCCCACAATCAGCACAGACTTCACCAAAGGTAAGATAATCATTACAAATAAAACAAGGACAGACAGAGTAGCCCGACTTGCATTACGTAATGGATTGGTTACTTTTCCCTCTATAGCCTTTGCTAAAATCTGAGCAATTAAATGCCTGATGACAATCTCAGACCCAAATAAAACGTTTTATAACCTTGACCCTGGAGTGTAAATAGGAATTGCTCCAAGCCTATGTATTATTGCCTGTAGTATAGACATAAACATTCCAGCCATAAACTTATGTTGCCTGACTTGTGTAAAGAGAGGGTATTTAGCTTGTAAAATTCATTGCTTAGTATGTAAAAATTAAGTGCTGTGCTCTATCTGTTATTGCATAGTACGTTAGAGTTAGGGTTTAGTATATATCTATCATTTATACTACCCGATCTTTATCTATGTTTGCCTGGTATGTTAAGAACATTCACTTATTATTCTGTGTAGGTCGTGTACAACCCTGGTATCATCCTGCCTGCTCCAAGAACTACATATCAACCCACAATTATACCAGTGGTAAGTAGAAAACACCTGGGGCCCGTTTTACTAAACAACTTGCTCAAAAATTTTGCGTAAGTCAAAATCGTTTAACTCTTATTTTTCGATCATAAACGTTTGCAAACAGCAAATAGCCAGATCAGAGGACGCGCTAAAAGCGCGTCCTCTGATCTGGCTATTTGCTGTTTGTAGCAAGTGCTAATAAAAAATATAAATTAAAATTTAAAATTTTGACTTACGCAAAAAAATTGCGTAAGTAGTTTAGTAAAACGGTCCCCAGGTTCTATACTTATGAAGCGCTTTGGTTGACTCTTATATCGTTCTCAAGAGTTTCATTGTTCAGCATTGAGCATTCTGTTTACATCTGGCCAATCAAAAGCTTAAGAACGATCTCAAACTCATCTCAATTGCTTTGAAAGCATGAAACCAGACAGTGCATTAAACCAAACCAATGCTCTGAACACCGCAGCACCAATCTAAAAAGAAATAATGTATGTTGACCTGACGGTCACAATACAAATCTTGGTCATATGTACATCAAATATTATGAAAATTTGGCAAATTCGCCCATTGGATATCAATTCACTTTGACGGCTGACTAGGCTCCACACTGTTTTCCATTCAGAATGTTGGCATCAACAAATTTCATTAACTGTTTTTTCTACAGTTCTGTTGATTGCGTTTACTTTTTCCCCGCTTAAACGAGAACATAATAACGTTTACAAATATGTGTTTAACTAGCTACTTATAGGGTTGTAACATATGGTTTAGCGACTGGAAACAAGGTTTGTGCTAGTGGTAGGCATGCATCTTTACAATAGCTGTTTGATGGCAATGATCAAATGTTAATAACATGTGTACATTGATATCATAATTTGCTTCTATCGTGATTTGTTGGTTTGTTTTCTTCTAAAAATTGTAATTTGGCTATCTGGTTTAAAGTCTCTTTCATATCAATCCAAGGTCATAAAGCTTTTGAGTTGAGGCTGACATCATTCCCAAGCAGTTGATTGGTCAGATTTGAACAAAAGCTCTAATCAGGCGAATCAAATGCTTTAGAACGATATCAGACTCAACTAAAAAGCTTTACAGCTTTGGGATCTGAGGAATTGTAACCCAAATTTTGTTTTTATTTTTATTTTTAGCGACAGACTGTCGGGTCACATAACATACAGATGGTAGCCAACCCCGTTCCAACAGCCACATCTGTGGATTACCACCTTGTAGGTCAACCCAATACTCATACCCATACCCACACCCACAGTCATACTCCCCGGGCACATATCCAAACTCATGCCCGCCCCAGAGTGCGGCAAAGTAACGTAAACATTTTCGGGGGAAGGCTAGGACCACGAAATTTCATGCAACCACAGCGACCATCACCTGTAATTGAACCTGTCCCAGCACTAGGTATATTACCAGCAAGAAACCCTGTAATACCCACAGCGCCATCTGTGCAGAAAACGGAAGTAGTTGAAACAGTTGTGGAATCTCATAACCAGCATGCCGCGGCCGTTGCGAGTGACGTCACACAGACAGGAACGGCTTCACAAACAGCAGCCATTGGAGCTGACCTTGGTGGAGCAGGGGCGATAACTCAGACAGGAGCTGTCGCCACTGCGGCACAAACTGCATCCGCTGGAACGGCAAGTGAAGTTAAACAAGCCAAGAAGGTAGTCACTAAGAAAACGACAACTACTAAGATACAAGGTGATGGTATTGGCGGCGCAGTGAAGGAGGTGAGTCAGGTTGTTGAGCAGTCTGTTCACAAAGACGCCGCAGTTGCAACAGCGGAGACTGCGGTGGCATCATCTGCTGTTAGCTCTGGAAGTAGTGCCGTTGTGAGTGATGTACTTCCGGCGGCAGCCGCAGTTGCTGAAAACACTGCCGCTGTAGCAAGTAGTTCTGCCTCAGCAAGCGCTTCCAACTCATCTGTAAAGTCTGTAAAAACAATAAAGAAGACAACTGTTACTAAAACCAATATGGCCGATCCAAACGCTGTGGTGGTTGAACTAGCTCCAGCCGCCACGGCAATTCTATCAGACAAAACTAGTCAACAAGTTGCGGCGATCCCTTCAGGAACTCTTCTGGACACTTCTATTCAACATGGTACACCTCCACCCATCAAGAAAGCAAAGACAGCCATATTATCTGAAAACAATGACAGAAAAGCGGTAAACAAACAAGCAGCTTTAATTGCCACAGAGGCACCGAGGAGGGCAGCGAGGGTCAACCGACGACGGAAGCGACCGAGGGGAAGGGGAAGGGGAAGAAAGCGGAAGAGGAAGACCACTACACCGACGCCGACAACCACCGAGGAGATGGAATTGGAAGAAATGGCGACAACGACGACTGCTGATGGAATCTACTACACAGGTAATCACGTGACCTTTTCTAGTGATCACATCAATATTGCATATATTTTAACCATTTCATTGGCATCATTTGTCTCGAATGATAGCTGCATTTTATTCTGAATTTAGATGGTTGACAATTTGAAGAATTACCAGATCACGTGTCAAACAGTTTGAATCCTGACCAGACACCGCATTAAGCGGCGTCTGATCAGGATTCAAACTGTTTGTTTACGATTCTATTCGTTGATATGATTATTTATATAGCTATTTGTCGATATATCATTCATTTGTAGATATAGTACTATACTATAACTTAGTCTACTTGTTGATATAATTTATAAAAACTTAAAGTACTATATCTTGGTATATCTTTCATTTATAGTACTATTTGTTGATATATCATTTGTTAATTGTACTATTTGTTGATATATCATTTGTTAATTGTACTATTTGTTGATATATCATTTACTTTTAGACATTGTCCTTCCTAATTATGTGCATTTCAGAACATATTGCGTTTAAATGCTGCATGGTTCATTCCTTACACTGTTATGTTTTATTTTAGCTCCTGTGCGTAATTTTCTACCACGGAAGCAGTAGCAGGTAGTTGTGCATGTACTCTGAAAAAATATTACGACATATGTTTTAATTGTTTGTAAAACAAGCATTGGTAAACTGTGATATGCATATTGATTGTTGTAGTCACGCCCACTGCTCCCTACTCATACAACAAATACCAACCGACCAATCCGCCGCGCGGCGTGGCTGGTTGGGCGGGGCCAACTACAGAACCCGCCCTAGGACCGCTCGATAGAATAAACACAACAGATGTCCCCGAGGAGATAGAAGCTCGGCCGGACAAAAGTACGTACCCGCTGTATCTAGGCTACTGCTAGGAGTTCCTTGCGCTTGGCTAGTTGGTGTACAATACGTGTTGCTATATCACATTGTGTATTATAGTCGAGAAGATCTCATTCTTTGCCCTTTAAACTGTTATCCAATATCATGTATCTTGTATTGATGACAGGTGATCACTTAAAGCATGTTGAAAATAAAGTAAAATGCTCATTTAAAGCGCATTCTGCTTTATTTGCAGCCTGTTTTAAGCTACCATCTGCTAGAATATAGAAACTATTTATCATGATACATATTCATAGTTTATAAAATGGAACAACTATTTTAGTTGTGGAAAATCATAGGCGTGAAACGGTGAATTTATTGGGTAATGAGTAAGCAAAACTAAACACAATGCAATAAAAAGTAGAACATTATAGTTTTTTTGTGAATTAATTATATTAGCAAATATGTTTTCATAGGAAAATAATAATGTCTTCTCCACTTTATGCTAGAATGTGTTTGTTTATTAAGGATTTTAAACCGTTATATTGAAACTATTATATCTATTCGATCTTGATATATTCTCATTTTCATTTCAATACAAAATTTTTATGTACTCCAAATTTTCTTAAAAGCTGCATAAATTGTAACCTTTGGAATTCGATAGGTCTTCTGAAGCAAACATGTTATGTTTATAGATTATATTATTTGAACACATGTACTATTTACAGGTACATAACTTGTAAAGGACGAGTTTGTGCGTAGTTAGCGTTCATGTAATGTAATAATGTGTAATATCAGTCTTACAAAAATATTTTCAGGACAGCTTAATGCAGAGCTGCAGATAAGAGTGTGAGCTGTACAAATCCAAGATTTTCTCACTTATTTCAGGACCAATTCAAATGGTGTTACTACTCAATATAATTTTCGAGACGATTTTAATGAGTGATGACACCATATGGTTTAAAGCAGAAATAAAAATATTAGTTTTTGAAATATTCCCCCTATCTAAAGCTCTGCTAACAATCATGCATACATTCGTCCTGCATTATGTAGTAATCTGTGTTCAAAGTCATGTGTGACTATTTACCAAATTATTAAATGGCAAATGAAAACATGATTTACTATATTTCCGGAACATCAAGTAAGAAAATGATTTTTTATGAATATTGTATCAGGGCTGCCATAAGTTGACATGAAAATTCCTAAGATTTCCTAATTTGAATTTTTCAAGTGCAATTTTACAAATCGTACCTTTACCCAAAAGCCTGTTTCTAATTTTGTTGACGCGTGACTACTTAAAGCAGGCTGGAAGTAAAGCAGAATGTGCCTTAAGGCGCATTCTGCTTTACTTTCAGCCTGCTTTAAGCTACCATGTACAAGAAAAAAGTCCTAAGATTTAGAAAAAATCCGGAGAAATGGTAGCCTGTTGTATTATATTGTATCGTACATCATATCTCAGTGCTATACATCGTGTTGATATTGTATAGATTAACGTGTAACCATCTTGCAATTAATGTTTAGCACCAGCGGAAAAACGAAGAGAGTTACGGAAACTAGCACGTGAACGTGCAAGAAAGGCTGGCAGAAAGCTTGGCAGACGGCCTGGCAGAAAGCTGGTCAATAAACCCCAGCCCAACATAGCCAACCACACAAACAGTAATCAAAACAAACCACCTACAAAACGTCAGAACAAACGTCAAAATAAGAAGCCAGGTATAAAGCACAGTGACGTCATGTGACGTCATGTATCTGATGACGTGTCGTCGGTAGCAATTGATTCAACTAATAATTAGACTATTTAACTCACATCTTATTAGTCAAATTATTAGATATTTTAGACTAACATGAATGTGTAGGAACTTCAGTCTTTAAACATTAACATCTGTTCTTAGTTTAAAACTATTTAGAATTAACGTATATCAGAATTAATTCTTAAGAAACTGTAGTGTTACGTTGTTGTTTAAAGTAAATTTAAAGTCCTACTATATTAAGACCAATCCAACGATATTTTGGCTTTCGATGTGTCAAGCAGGTAGCTGCTGAAAGCGAGACGAAATCTAAAAAGTAGGAGAGTGGGAGTTTAACTGTTGCGTACTTGATATATATAACTTGCACTCAGTTCTCTTTCAAATTCTCGATATATTCATTTCAGATATTTGATATATAGGAAATAGATTTTGAATACTCCGAAATACAGAATTAGAGGTAAACATACATAAGATATGACCCGCTGTTATAATTATTTAAGGTAGTGTGGGCGTTTTGATCATTTTAATTAGGTTATTGAAACGAGTATCACTTTTTCATTTATTTGCCAATTAAAATAATTTGATAGCATCATTATATTCCTTAGAAAATTGAATTTGGCTATTGTATTGGTTAACATTCACATTTTGATCAGCACACACAAATAATCATAATAATGACATTTGTTTTAATAAATATATTAAAGAATCCCGAATACAACCATCGCGATCCAGATTTTTGAAAACCAAACTCTGGCGTAATGTGATGACGAGGGACAGGAAACCCCCACAAATAGACATCCCCCGGAGTCGACAGTATCATCCTAACAGAGACTGGTCCAGCCAGTGGCCAGGTACTACATGACGTCATCTCACGTCATACGTCACGTGTGGTGCTGGCATATGGTGACGCATAAACGTGTATGGAATATATACAAACTGTTGTCACAAAGAGCTGACGTGTTGTTTCTTGCATTCCTGGCTTGCTTGCGTGAATTAAGATTGAGGGCACCTAAGGAGCTTGGACCAATGTCGGTCAATATCGGAACTCTACGGAGAGCTATCGACCATTCTCGTCAACTTCCGACCTGTTCCAAACCGTGCTGCATCAAAGTTCGGAAAAAGTTCGGCTGTTGACGAAAATGGGCGATCGTTGCACGTAGAGTACCGATATTTGTCCATTCTCATTAGGGGTTCTCAATGTAAACTAACACTGTTATTGTCTTGGGCTTTTCTAAACAGTAAACCTTGCAACAGTTGAGAAGGCGTAGAAACATTACCGCCAAAAACTCAATGAAATACAATTAAAAGTAGAAGTTTACAGGTTAATGGGTATATTGATAAGGTATTACATTCTGATTGGCAAACAATTTGGAGCTTGATCAGATGCCGTTTATTCGTCACTTGATCTGGCTCTAAACTGTTTGCAATTGACGTAATTGTACATGCATTAAAAAGTGTTTCTTGGCAATGAATAATGTCTTAATTACTGTAAAATCCTGCTACGGTGACCGTTCGCGGGAAGTATTGTTTTTGTCTTAAAGACGGGTGACAGCTTTGGGCAGGACAAAAGTAAACAAGAAATGTTCTGCTTAACTTTTTTCTGTTCTAAGCAACCACCGACGTTTAAAATCTGAAAACAAAATTGCTGTATTTCAAAAATACTTGTATGTTAATATCAAATTGGCACATTACACTAACCCCATTGCCCGGTCTTTACATATATGTATACAGTAATACCGATAATAAATATACTTGTGAGCATATAACATCAACCCAATTGCCCGGCCTGTACATGAATGTTTATACTAAATACCGATATCAAATATACGTGTAAGATTATATAATCAAGAATGATGGTTTGCTACAGAGTTTTAATAAGACGTCTTTGCTAGTTGTCTAATTGCTTGAATTGTAATGTTGTTTTTACAAACTCACTTATCTCTGAGACGTCAAATTGACAATTCCAATTTATATTTAAGTGTTGTCCATAATTAAATATTTCGGATTACATTTAACACTTTATTACAAAATGAAAATCTGTGCATACTCTAATCAGAGGGTTCTAAAGGATCAGGGTTTTCACAGTTTGTACAAGACAGGTTCACTCTTCACACAGGGACACTTTTTTGTAATAAAGAATATACTAATCTATCTCTAGGGAACATGTGTTAATTTGACGTCTCCTCTAAATGCCTGGTTGCTTGAATTGTGTTATTGTTTGTAACTAATATAATTTAATATTTAGCCCTTTGGGCTTATTTGTTGTACACACTACTACAAAATTGTTGGTTGGATTTAGGTGAGACGCCAGGTAACCCGGTCTGTTATCGAGATCCAAATATTTGTAATTCTGATGTCACTTTTATCTTGTGTACAGCAATAAGCAATCAGATATAGCATTGACTAGATATAATCTGACAGTGTTTTATTCTTGTTGTCACGTTTATAGACAGTTACTAAAACAATAATGATGAACTGTATGTCCTAGTACATTTGAATACAGTAGATAATCTATGTTTGCGCTTGTGTTGCTAGTTCTTATAGATGTATAGTTACAGGTAGATATACATTCAAACCATGCTTTCAAAACCACCCAAAACAAGGCTCATTGTTAACTTAAATAACATAATTGAAATATTGTTCCTTATGCGGTCTTATACCTATACGGTCATTTATCAGAAAAAATTATGTCTAAATACACGTAACAATTATTGTTTCATGCCATATAGTCCCATTGTGATCGTATGGCTGAATACATGAAACACGATGTGCCGTGTATAAAGACATGACTATATTTGATAGAGGCCCATCGAGGTCGAAATATTAGATAATAGCACAAATGAATAACTCTGTTATTCATTTGTGATAATAGCAATTCAACAGTTTTATGTTATTTTCTTCCAATGTTTTCATCAATAACTATTATCCTGAAGCGGAATGAAAGTAGCGATAAGGTATTTCTACTATCTTTCATTAAACAACCATGCACACTAAGCATCCTGGTTTTTGAATGGTTTCAATGTGGTTCTGACTGTGATCTGATTATACTTAAATGTGTACTCAAGACAATATTGACAAGTAACGGTGCATGCTACTCTCTCTCTCTCTCTTTTGTAGGTTGTGTCCTCGGGCATTTATATGTATTTACTGACAACAATTCACCTTATTCAAAATGTTACGAATGCTTGGTTTTCAGCTTGTAAATAACAAAAATGTGTGTGTTGTAACCAGAATACGCATGGTGTTAATAGGAATATATGTTTGTAACAAATGTAACATGTCATACTCATCTGTTTAATTTCAGATACTATTCACCTAATTGAATGTAATATTTTTTTCTAATTCCAGCGCTTGATGCATTAATCATTTATTCCCATCGTTCTATAAATAGGACAAAAAAACAAACAATGTAGATTCAGATCAGAGGGGTTGTGTAAGAGCTATCTAATCAGGGTCTATATTGTTTGCTGTTCACGTTTGTTTCCAAACTTCATATCAGTGTTAAAATATCAACAACATACCCAAGTGAAAACAGATAGTCTTCATAATTCAGTTACATGTGTAGGATGAGTCGATCTTATCAAATAGGACAGTGATGGGATTCAAGTACTGATAAACCCGTGTTCTGCGGCCGCGAGCCCAACGAGTTTCGCAAGAGATGTTACGGCTTAACGCAGGACAATAATAATGCAAAATATTTCTAGGAGTGTTCTGCATTATTATTCTTCGTCTGTACTAAGCTGATGTAAACCTCCTTAACCCTTTGCTCTTTTAATCTTATATTTACAATAAGTAGAGTAGTCCCTCGTTAGGAGGTCTTGTAAATGAAATATAAAAGCATTTCCAGAACGTTTCCAGAAGGTAACTTCAAACAGGTAGGACGTATATAAGAATGCTTAATCAGGAGCATTCTGATTTAATTCCAATCAGTTTCAAGTTGTGAAATATTTTGAAAACTAGAAACAGGCCATTAAAGTCACAGGTTTAACTGTATATCGCATATAACCAGCTTCCTGATATGTAAAATATGCTAATGCTAATTAGTACGTATACACATTTAAATACACACAGTTAGACACATGTATAGCTAGGAATGGTGGCACACCATGTTGACATCAACTAAGATATTGCATAGTGATTTAGCGCGACATGACTGACGTTAACAAACAGTATGGATCCTGATTGATCAGACACGGAGTGATTCGGAGTCTGTTTGAGGTCAAAATTGTTTGCCTCAGTAAAAACTACTGCCCTATAACGAAAGCTCCATTGCATGTCTTAATATCACTCGAATGCCTAAGACAGGGAAAAGTTCATACAGAACATTGCCTTCGAAACGGTTATATAGGAGCGTATATACATTGCAAGTTTACTAGAGTAAGACATATACTCGTATATGGCTTAGTATATTGTCTAATGCTGCTTCACCTCATGTTTATGTTTATAATGCTTCACTACATCGAAACTTAAGGGAAAAGGAATTGAAAATGTTTCTTGTTCTTGTTTTGTCAGGGGCATTGGTTACAATTAAATATCACTGACTCAGTAGAATTGGCAAAATGGATTCCTAGTAATTGCAAATAGTTTAAACCAAGGTCATCAGTCACGTTCATAACAGGCTAGCTGATCTAGATATCCATTGTTTGCAATATTGTAAGGTATTTTTTTCATAAGTGACTGCTCATTTTATATTGCTTCAGATATATTAAATATACACTTATATTACATATATGAGGTTAAGACATATAAAGGTAATATCCATTGTATCCTTGCATTGGTTGGCTGCATGGTGATATAAATGAAATATTGGTGTTCGTGTTTTTCTTAACATGTAAATGTACTTTAAATCTAAGCAAATAAATATAAATAATGCTTAAATCATATGTTTTATTGACAACTATAACTCATTTCATGTTTCTAAAGTATACGTTAGTTGCCTATCACAGTACTTAGTCGATTTGATTGATAAATAAATGTTTTAATATTCTGAAAGTCCAGTTGAACAAACCATAGGGATAAAGTATTTTACTTTTTGAAATCTCACTTGCTGAGCGGGAAACTTCATAATATAGAAACAGATTCAAGTTTCTTAATTGTTTGACACTCAATTTTAGACATTTTGCTTAAAACGACATTAAAACTATATTCAAACAATATCTAAAATGACACATTTTAAGCAGAAAATATTCAAAGGGTTTGATGTTTTTCCCCACCTAAATTTTGTATTGTAATAACAGATATTCTATGCAAGCGATTTTTGCCAAAACAATTATACCATTGTAACCACTTTGGAGCCTGATTTAGACAGTCAGTCTGTCGACCTCTGACCTGGCCCAATGGATACAAAGCGTTTAAGATTCGTCTTGGGTCGTTCTCAAGCCTTTGATTGGTCAGATTGTAGAAAAATGCTCAAATCTGACCTACCAATACCTGAGAATGATCTTAGACTCGTCTGAAACACTTTCATTATATTGTGACAGGCTCTAAAGTTATTGCCATTCAGATTGAAATAAATCGACTGTAACTGCAAACAACCTTTATGTCATGTAATTCATTGCATTGTATTTGTGTTCAATATCGTTAACCCATTCACCCCTGAAACGTTTAATGAACAATTCCAATTTCACAAAAGGTCTAGTCCATTTTTGACTATTTAGGGTTGATTTTAACAATAAATTTCAAAATGACAAACAGAGTTGATCCTGATCAGAGGGCTCCATAAGGAGCCCTCTGATCAGGGTCGACACTGTTTGCATAAGACAAGTGCAATCATAACAGGAGAATAATCAAATTGTGTCCGATATATTTCTTAATTATAATAGTTTATCAGCGACCTTCAGCTATATAGAGTCATTGTTAAGAAGCGGGGAGATACAAGCACATTAACTCTTACACAGTCATTATGACGTAATTTACCCATCAATCATTTTCAATTTGTCACTATCATAATATCGTCTACTTCCAAATTGATCATCTGCTTTTATTACTAAAACCTGGCATCGAAAGAAGTAAATCAGTGTTAACCAAGTTTTTATTATTAAAACATTCTATATTATATACTTACTACAGGGCCTACAACTGCACTACCAACAACTCCATCTACAGTCACAGATGCAGGGCCCGTAACTCGGGGTAGACAACGACAACCTCCACCGAGAGCGCCACGAAGACGGCAGAATAGGAGACGGAACAGAAATAGGGGTACAACTAGAGGTCCAAGTAAGTATATGTCAGCCTTGATATCTCAAACGCAGTGAAAGCTTACTTTCAATCATACCTAAACCCAGCGATTTAGTTATCAAGGCTAAACTGAACATCTAGGATTTTAGCTACAGCGCCCCCTCTCTACAACGACGCCCAATGGGAGACAACAATAGCGGGTGTCGTTCGGAGGGAGTCGTTATAAGGAGGGACATTGACTTACATTTGCAAACAGCTTCAATCCAGATCAGACGCCGCGTAACGCGGCGTCTGATCTGGATTCAAGCTGTTTGTCACTCGTCATTCAGATTTTTCTGTCAAAATATCAATTATGTGACTTTGAGAAAACCAGCAGACGAACATTCTAAGGAGACGAATTTAAAGCAGTTACAGCGTTAGAAAGAATTGTCATGTTTAGGGAACTGTGACAAGGGTCATCGTTGGGAGGGCCGTTGTAGGGAGGGAGTAATGTAATGTATTCCTTTATTTGTTTCCGCTGTTGTTCTTCCAGTTCCAACAACTTACTCAATTGTTAAATTTGACGTTAATACAATTTTAGGCCATAGTATTGCAACGTTTCCATAAACAAGAAGTTAAAGATTTTCAAAGACTATGATATTAAAATATGCTCTTTTACCAAGTGTTTGCCACCTGCCTTTTGTCTGTTCCACAATTTTCCCTTGAAAGAGCTCTTTGTAAAACCCTAGTACACCACCCATTAAAAACAGTCACGTGTTTAATGAAGGGAATGCGAGACATTATATATAAAACTTGATAGTTATCTTGTTTCTAGCATATTAGAAAGAGAGAGAAGGGAATGTGTGACACAGACAGACAAAAAAAACACACATAGAGACAGAGATACAGTGAAAGAGAGAGTGACATTTCTTTAGCAAGATAATGTCCGGTAATGCTTATTATATTTCTAGTAGAATATATTAATCAATTAGAAATGCTAGTGGACCTTTGAGAGTGAACATTATAAGCATGGTCTATATATCGCAACATTATATCCTATGATTTAGCGATCCTCAACTCATATAGAACTAAGTACATGTATCACTCACAGATTTATTGCTGAATATCCTGTAAAAAACGCTCCCAAAATTGAAGCCATTGCTATGTATTCTGTATATAGAACATACGAGGCGTCTTGATGCAATGGCTATGAATTATATGCTATAAACTAATACATAATTACAGCTACCACTGACGGATGGTTTTACTGGGATCAGGTAATGTATCCGTACAACAACGAGTATCTACCCGTCTAACCTACCCGGATATATAACCAGATATAGGATATATGACTATATAATATGACTATAATGTGTACCTGTTTATGCTATGGTTTATAATATTCTAGAAATAATATGTATTAACATTCCCCTGTCTTAACTCATAATCCCCCTGATACTTCCAATGGACATTTCCTGTTTGCAATAAAGGCTGGTTCATTTTTTACTGTTTAGGGTTGGGTTTTTTTACCATATATTACAAAACAACGAACAATGAAGACCCTGATCAGAGGACAAATGGTGTGTTTAGATATCAGATTTTTTAAAAATATTATGCAACAGGGCAGTTCATTGCAAGTTTTTGCCATAATTGCGTTGGTTGATTCTAATTATTATTTCAGTTAGCGGCAGGCATTACATTATAAATTATAGGAAAATCATAAGTAAACCGTGTGTTGATAGGTCACTCATAAATAAGGTTCATCTGATAAAAGTTGCAGTTATATGCAGGACAAACGGGGTGCTGAATATTTCGGTATTTGTTCTGTATTAAACTACAACCTGTGTCAAGCGATAACTTTACAATCTTTTTTATTTAACACAGGACATAGTTGGTGTATTTGTAAATGTTTGCTTGCTTGTTGGCGTTTACTTGTTTATGTCTATGAATGCTTTCATAGCGCTGTGTTATGCAATACAACGTCTTGGCATTTACAACGTATTTACTGTAAGCATCAATTTCTCATAGTTGATATTTTAAGAAATACCACAAGTAGTTATTTGTTGTCTCATTCACATGTAACCTGTTGCAATAGTTATCAAAGGTCAACACGTTGCATTCCAAAAGTAAAAGCGATTCCAAATATCCGAAATGATAATAGTAAATGTCAAATTCTGTAACACCATACATATTGTCCAATATCCGAGTGTTGACCACTTCGCAAAATTATTTCATTTCTAATGGCAAAACTTTATCAAAATCCAATATGGAAAACGTAGTAGTAAAACTTCATTGTGGTAAAAAGTGATACACTTCAATACTGTGAAATTGTTGTCAAACTTGAATACGATAAAATAGTGGTCAAACATCAATATTGTAAGTGGTCGATATTTCTTTTTGGTAAATGTAGTACATATCAAACATCAATATTGTAAAGGCAGTGATCAAACTGCAATGGTATAAAAGTCGTGATCGATTTGAAATAATTATGGTAAAAGTAATGACCAGACTTCGATATAGTAAAAGTAGTGCTCAAAGTCAAAATTATCGAGTAGGTTGTAATTTGTGCAATGTGGTGAAGGTAGTATAAACGTACTGCTCAACCATCGATATTGTAAAATTAGAGATCGATTTCCAATAAGGTAAAAGTAATGGTCGATTTCCAATATGATGAATGTAATGCTCACATGTCGACTTTGTACACGTATTGTTCGATTTCAAATATAGAATGTAGTGCTATAACATCGATCGTAAATGTTGTTGTTAATTTCCAATACGGAAACCTTTTAGAGAAATAAGTCAAGTATATTCATTACTTCAAAATTATATACATAATTGTCAGCTTTCAAAATGATATTAGTAATTATATATTTCAAATAGGGTAACAGCAGTGGTAACAGTAGCATTTAATTTAATATGGTAAATGAATTTGTCTGACTTAAATATGCGAAAAGAAATGCCCAAGTAAATATGTTAAAATGAATTGTCAAACTTTATTATAGTAAAACTATTGACCAAATTTCAAACTGGTGAAAGTAAAGGTTGAATTAAAAATAGAAATTATGATACACATGTATACTATATATGCTAAAATAACAAATTGGTAACACTCTTAATATGACGCTACAAATTGCAGATGCTGTCTGGTGGTATTATTTGAGAATAAAGTCAAACGAATCCAAGTATGTTATAGAATACAAACTATTAGCGGATTAAGTCATGTAACTTTGATAAAGTTTATAATTATGTTTACTAATTTAGATTTGTATTAACCATGTTTATTAACTCTTTCTCCCATAGCATGTTTTCAGTGTTCAAGTTTGGTAGTTCCTTACGGCAAACTGAAAGTAAAGCAGAAATTTCCTTCAGGAGCTTTCTACTAAATTTTCAGTCTGCTTTAGGCAGTCACCTGTTGAAATACATCGCACATCCCGCGTGTCTCTTATTAGAAGCATGAAAATAAATTTCTACAAAAATAAGTAAATGTGTCAAAATGTGTTTCTATGGGGGAAAGGGTTACATTGTAAATATTACACGGACACATTTGTATTATGCACTATAATTATGTTTGTTTATTATACTGAAAAACACACATAGAAACTCAATGTCCAATCTATTCTATGAGCCGGTCATGGCAGGCTCTGTAAACATTAATCATGAATTTAAAATTGACACTCGGTGGCATCATTATGACAAATTGGTTGATTTATCCCTTTCCTCCATAGAAGTCGTATTTCTTCAAGCAGTCGCCATCCTTAAACACACACTGACATATCATAAGCTATTTATTTGTACGTTCGAGTATGGAAGAAAGAGTTAAGAACAGGTGATACAAAATGTAAGGAAACGTTTGACAACTGAACCATGCAGGACTGAGTGTAAAGATTATAATGGAAACTTTGACAGTTTTGCCGCATAACATAACATGGAAACATAAACATTTTATTCTAAGGAAAGGTCGTGTTAATTCGATTTATTGTAACTCTGACCAAAGTACTATATAATAAAGTTGAATTATATTGGTCGACATTCTGTTAAACCTTGGGAATACTTAGTTTATTTGTGCCAGCATGTCGAAGTTCTATTAAAACACACTGAAATACTAGATTATCAATATCCTTTTTAATTTAAAGTGAACTGTCTAAAATTGGTCTCGTTTGTCATACGCAATGTTGTCTTGCCAAAGTGGTTTTAATCGACATTTAATAATTAAGAGATAAACAAAATAATATTATTTTAAGCCGCCGACATTACGTAAATTGATTAGGGATGTCAACGAAAATTCGAATATTCGTTCTTTAATCGAATATTCGCGCCTTATTGTACCATTCGAAACTTCGTTTGAATTATGTGTATACCTTTTTTTAAAGAAAAAAAGGTGCAATTTTGTATTATTGATATGGCGGTGGCCCGCTTACTTAGAACATGCTTACTGCGACCATTGTGCTCTAGGTGACACCTGTGTGTGTCATAAATCAGATAATCCCACAGGGCCACAGTCTGACGAGGGGCAAATGCACAAACCAGTGACAAGGAATTAACACACTTGCAGTCACTTTTAGTTAAGTCTGTAAACGTTACAGTATAGAATCTGAATTCACATAAAAACAAAAGGCTAAGCAAGGTATTTAGAAGTAGATATAGAAGCAAAGTCTTACTGTATTCTACACCACTCGCATAATTTGGTCTTAATGACCCTATCTACGCATGCGAAGATACCGACACTTGATTTGCACATCTTAAGTTTTGCTCAATGTTTACATCATGTGTTTTGTCGCTGATGTTGCCAGCAAATAGCAGCACTTATTTAAATAAACTGGAACTGAAGCAAATTTGGAATATGCCTGATTATATCGTATTTCCTTTATTATTCAAGAACTATAAATAATATGATAACTTAAAACTATGAGAATTTTTAGTATCCATATATTTTAATCGAAACAAAAGAATCTACGAACTTACACATAATTCGTAGATTCTTTTGTTCAATGTGACGCTCGAAAAGTGAATAAAGTACGCCCATAAAAACAGTGGCGGGTAGGCTAGTTCGTTTTAATAATGGTTGCGACAATCACTAAGTTGAAACATTTTATTAAACACAAATGCGTCTTATCAATGTGAATCAGTTTTCCCCCATTGGTTTAACTATTTGCAAACCTGAATCACTTTAACAGTAAAACAAATTAATTACAAAGTCACGTAAGTGACATGGTAAAACTTGCATTTGAAATATTTCGAAAGTGTTTAACACTTATACTCAAACTCCTATGTAGAATCAACAACACATCATTAAAAATCTTAAATATCATGACAGTCACGAGTAAACAAATATTTGAATATACGAATAGTAACCCTACCGAATATTCGAATACCTAAATGCCTATTCGTTGACATCCCTAAGATTAACATATTCAAATATCCACTTTTATGGATTTTAAAACAGTTTCACGTGCATACAATCGTCTTATCTAGCACACACATCATGACCCGACCTTTAACAATATCAGATACCATATTGTCATCTATAAATCTCAAGTTACCGCGTGTCTTATCCACCACCACGTTGCATTTGCAAAACGATAATGCTTACTGCATGGTAAGAAACTGGAGTTTTCGGTATCTGCTGTTTGGCTTGTTGTACTCTATAGGCTTTGTGCTTCTCTATTTAGACTTTAACACTGCATGTTGCAGTACTTATTTAAAGACCCCTACTGTAGCTCAGTGTATTTATTATACGTATATACATGTACGCATGAACCGCCTCATAGAATGAATGGACATTGAACTAGTGGATTTCAGTAATACTAATTGTGCCGTACCAGGAGAAAACATTGGGTACAAACAGTGTAGATAATGACAATTCACCACATCTGCCATGAGTTTAAGGTTATGAAGCTTTTGAGTTGAGTCTGGGATCGTTCTAAAGCATCTGATTGGTCAGTCGTAAGCCTCCTTCTCTATACTGACCAATCAAAGGCTTGCGAACGATATCAGACCCATCTCAAATGTTTATAAGCATGGTATCTGGTATATCACTGTAGTGTAACGATATCAGATACGGCATATTGAGAGTACCTTTGACTGATATGGACATGCTATGTTTGCCAGTCAAATTTAACTCTTTCACCTCAAAAGACTATCCCGATCAACTAGCCAACCAATTTTAATCATGACATGGGGCCCGTTTTACTAAACAACTTACGCAAAATTTGTGCGTAAGTCAAAATCGTTTAACTCTTATTTTTCGATCATAAACGTTTGCAAACAGCAAATAGCCAGATCAGAGGACGCGCTTGATCTGGCTATTTGCTGTTTGTAGCAAGTGATAATAAAAAATATAAATTAAAATTTAAAATTTTGACTTACGCAAAAAAATTGCGTAAGTAGTTTAGTAAAACGGGCCCCAGGCGCTGCGTAACGCTGTGTCAAATCAGGATGAAAATGTTTTGACTATCCAATGAGTAACGTCTAGAATTTCTCCATTAAAGAATGCCTAAAATCTAACTTATTTAACAATTAAAACAAGTGATATTATTATAATTGATATTTAAGAAGAATTGTGACGCAATAATAGCAAAAAGAGGGTTAAATCGATGTTTTCCTCGTGGTACCGGCCTGTTTTATATACGGATTTGTGATATTACGTAACAATTAACAAAATTGAAACACTGAAATAATTAAACACTGTGTGTGTGTTTGTTGTTGTCAATATCGTTTGAATGTCTTGTCAATAGCTGTTACCGTGCGCAATACATTTGCTCGCTGTTTGCTTGATAAGTCTTTGCGTTAAGCATTGTATTCCATCCTTAACCCATTCATGATCAAATTTAGCGTAAGTATTTACCCCTTCATAGCCATATTGAACTCTGCTTCAATATTGTTGTCAGCCATATCATTTGAAAGTAAGATTTAAGGCGATATCACTGAAGTAATTTCAAAACAAGTGGCAAACAGGTTTGATATTGACGCCGCGTTACGCGGCGTCTAATCTAGATCAAAACTGTTTGCAAATCTACTTAATGACGTCATTGAAAGTAAAGGGGTTGATGATTAGGGGTGAGTATTTATGAAATGTAAGACAAGCATTCCGTAGAATAAGACACCTAGCAATGTAACGGATGAACGAAAGAAAGGCCAAAGTACTGTACAGCGGATAAAAAGTTTAACACTTTCGACACCAAGTTTAACCGACAAAGATCGTCTGCTTAAATCGCCGTCTTCAAATTATGCAATTCGTTTTAGGGTTTTTTGCTGAAAAAGATTGTTACGAGTGCCAGACCGTTTGGTTCCAGATCAGACGATGCGTTACGCAACGTCTGGTCTGGATCCAAATGTTTTGCAAAGCCCTCTTTAGTCGCCAATATCGTCGATAGGATTAAAACAAAAACTTTACATTTTAGAGCTTATCAGGCAAACCTTACCTTAGTCTTATTTTCGCCACTTCGCTGCAGACAGTCAATAATAGTATGATAAAAGAATGAATTGTTCAGCAAGATGCATTGTGTCACTATGCTGACGAAACATATACAGCAAAACGTCTCTATTACAGTGGAGAATGTGTTATTCTTTCCCAATAAACGCGTTTACGCTAAAACTATTATTTCCCGTGCAAACAGTTTGGAGCCAGATCAGACGCGGCGTCTGATCAGGCTCCAAACTGTTTACCACCAAGATAAACATGAAATATCAGAATTGACCAAAATTTGTTTTTTTCTACGTTTTAGTGTTTTGCGTTTGAGTACATTTGCGTTTAAACGGGAAAGAATAACAGATTCTCCACTCTATGACAACTAAAACGAATGCTTACATGTAATTTATTGTATAAAAGTCAGCTCCTAAAGGAACCTGTGGTGAACTCCTAATAATTAACACATTGTGTGGTCGTTGTAGAGAGGTTTTACTGCACAGTCGACACACTTGCAATACGCTCAGTACGCCTGTTACTTTAGTTTTGGGAGACAGGTGCCATTTCAATGTTGGAAGAGCGCCAATAAGGTCTTTATTGTGTAGCACGTTTTGTTTTTAACAGTTTGAACGCAAAACTTTAGATTCCTATTAAACATTGACTGTCTATGGGCATATTAATAAAAGAATGCAATAATATGTATGTTCTACGTGTTATTGAATTGTTTTTCGTTTCGTTACGTTTAAACGGGGAAAAATATATTCTTAACCGGCTCACTAAATAACCCTTCACGAGCGAGCTTGTTGGAAAGAATGATTGATTTCAAAGTTAGATCGCCGTTTTATTGTAATGCTTTACGCATGTTTTCGTTCTGTATCAATGTTTCACCTGTCTTAAAACAGACACTCGGAGTGTGTTTTAATAATCATTTTATATACACTGCATTGCGTTGCTAAAACTGAGCTTACATAGTTTTGGACAAAGACGTCATACGCTCTAGTTCAAGGTAGATTTTTGACAGCTCTTATTATTTGCCTAGCACAGAGTCGTTTCAGAACTGTTATTTCACAGAATTACTTTCTAATGCCGTCAGTCGTATTTTACAGAACTACTTTCTCCACCGAGAATGCGCTTGCGTTAACATGCATGTGTTGTTTGGCTCCAATAAGCTATTTATAGAATGTGATATTGTTCTATTTTAGACAATCGATCCAGTGGGCGGAAGAGGGAGCGGGAGGAACGACCGTTATTTCGGGACCCTGTAACCAACTGGATTTATAACAATCTCGAGACAGAGATGCTAGAAAAACTAATGCCACTCTTCATGTTTGGTTGAAGTGCGCATGCGTAATCGACTTGTAGCTTTTTCAAGCAGCCAAAACGATGTTAAGGAACTCAAATTTTCTGAATTGTATTTTTTCTATTTCTACTTTGGCGGTTGTTCTTTATTTAACCACTTTATGTATTCAAGATGTTTGTAAACTATATGTATTATTCTACAAAATATGAATTTGTTGTGTTTTTTCTTGTTATTTGCAATGTGTTGCAAAAGAGATAATTCCTTAATTGTTGCACTACCTTACCTCGCATAGGTCTACACTAGTTGTGTGTATTATTCTTCAACATGGTTGTGTTGGTTTTTTATCACTATTATCTAGTAAGGTGTTGCGAAATAGTTTAGTTCTTAAGCCCTTCACTGCCTTACCCGGAGTACGCTAGTCGTTTGCAACCAAACCGTTTGTCACCCATTTCAAGATTTCTTAAGTCAAAAAACGCTAAATTTTAAATTTGAAAAATAAAAGCACATGGCATTTACTTAAAATAGATAACGTAATGTCAGTAAAGGAATAAAATTTATTCCCACTACAGGCGAATTTGTGACAATAAAATATAACAGGATTAGACGTAATTCTTTCCAAATTAACGGGTTTATTCATCAACTATTATTTCCACTTCAAACAGCTTCGTGCCAGATAAGATACCGGACAACCCGGCGTCTGCTCAGGCTTCAAATTGTTTGCCACTTAGATTGTAATCAATCGTGAGAAATGTCAGAACGTTGATATTCTACATTTTAGTGCCTCAACACACACACACAAACAAACAAACACTTTCTGTGAACAACTTTTAAACATCAAATCTAACCAAGTTTGGTAACACTGAGGCAAAACGTTTCAGAGAAGAATTCAATTGCTATTGTTGACGGACGGACGAACGAACACCAGACACCGGACAGAGCGGTATCCTGATAACCAGTTTGTGCTCTGTCGAGCTAAAATGGGGGATAATCCACCTTCTCACCTCTACCAGATTCTTATAACATTATTTGTGAAAATCAGAAAACAAATTTGGGAACAATATGAACCTGAAAGCTTGTTTATAATTTTATTGTGTGAAATAAAAATGTTATTTCACAGTGTCGAGTACAATTATCTGAATTCAACTGGACTCGTACACAGTAATTATAATCCATATTTGTTCTCGGCAGTCGTCCCGTCCAAATATGGATAATAACTGCTGTGTACTCGTCTGGTAGAATTCAGTATTGTACTCGTCACTGTTAAATAACCTCATAATACATTTTCGTAGCAAAACCTGTTTTCACCAGTGTGTTTAGGACGCTAGCCACAAATGGGCTAAATCTAGCCATATTGGCTGGCTCACACAAAGGCCACCGGTCAGAATGATACAAATCGCCAAGCATGCATTGAACCACAAGTTAATATTCATCATGAAACGATGATATCAAATTTCAAATAATGGTAGTTTTACCCCTTCATCGCCATGACGTCATCAATTAAAACAATTGTAGTCTGCTTTTATTTTCTCAAATTTTAATTTTAGTTCTTGTGACTTTAGAAATATTGAAATGAGTATAAAGCAGTTTGGAGATAACTATTGTTCTCGGGGTAAGGCCATGAGATGAATAGGTTAATAGTATTAATACTTGATAAGCGGTCTGAAAATACATGCCACACTATAATATCATAGATAGATTTTATTCAGGCAGTAAGGCAATATTGCCAAACATTACCACATATTTAGGAACAAATACATATTTATTTATTATAGTCAATGGCAGTAACTACGTTAGAACCAAAATGCAATAAAGGTTCGATTATTTCCCTTTATATAGCTGTACGCTATATACCGGTATACACAACAGTTCCCATAAGTGCCTAGCATCTACTAATGTTACCATGTGCACATTTGCAAACCGTGCAGACCAAAATCAGACGTGTAAATAGGGCATGCTCCTTTTGTCGCTATGCACGTAATTTACAGCGTCAAGGGCAAGTGATGTACTTATAAAATGACATACTACGACTAACCCTTTAAACTAAGTAGTACAGGTTTCATTAAGAAAATCTAGGCACAAATGAGTTTAAATGAGATTTATGCAAACATCTACGCATGTGTATACATTCATACAGAATGCTTCAATTTTTGCTTTATCTATAGTTGTACTAAAGGGAGATAACATGATAATCTAAATTACGCTCCGTTGTATGTGTAGCCTCCCTTTTAGCTATTCCTGTGTAGCCTATCAATCATAAAAAACAATACAATAAAGGCAATCCTCGGACTTTTGTGCATAAAGATCCTCGTGTATTCCTCAAAACGATATATTTGTAATGCATAAATAAATACGAAATACTCAAACAGGAAACGCAACACGAACACTACACCCACCTCTCAAGCAGAACACACACACAGTCATACCATAACAAACACACGCACATACACACACACACACACACGCACACACACGCGCAATACCATTCCTTCATCTACACACTAAATAAAAAAAAAACAGGGCCATGGCCCACAAGTCGCTCACCTGAGAACAATGTACATAAGCTGACTGGGCAAGACAATATTGTGATATATATAGCTTTAAAAAGAGTTTAAAAGGTTTTCCTATTTAAGTCTTTAAAAAACTGATAAGCCCCGGGGCAGGGCCAAATTTCATCAAGGGGTCATAATTTGAACAATCTTAGTAGATGACCATAAGGCAAAGCTACAGGTCAAATATAAATGATCTGGGCCTTACAGTTTCATAGATGAAGATTTTTAAAGGTTTTCCTATAAAAACTAATAAGCCCGAGATCGGGGCCATATTTGGCCCGGGGGTCATAATTTGAACAATCTTGGTAGAGGATCACAAGGCAAAGTAATGTGATAAATATTAAAGAACTGGGCCTTACAGTTTCAGAGAAGAAGATTTTTATAGGTTTTCCTATATAAGTCTATGTAAAACTGATAAGCACCGGGGCGGGGTCAATTTTGACCCGGGGTCATTATTTGAACAATCTTGGTAGAGGACTATAAGGCAAAGCTACATTTCAAATATAAATGATCTGGGCCTTACAGTTTCAGAGAAGAAGATTTTTAAAGGTTTTCCTAAGAAAAACTGATAAGCCCAAGGGCGGTGCCATTTTTGGCCCAGGGGTCATAATTTGAACATTCTTGATAGAGGACTCTAAGGCAAAGCTATATGTCAAATTTTAAAGATCTGGGTCTTACAGTTTCAGAGAAGAAGATTCTTAAAGATTTTCCTATATAAGTCTTTGTAAAACTGATAAGCCCCGAGGCGGGGCCAATTTTGACCCGTGGGTCACAATTTTTTAACAATCTTGATAGAGGACCATAAGGCAAAGCTATGTATCAAATATTAATGATCTAGGTCATACAGTTTCAGAGAAGAAGATTTTTAAAAGTTTTCCTACGAAAACTGATAAGCCCAAGGGCGGGGCCATTTTAGGCCCCATGGTCAAAATTTGAACAATCTTGGTAGAAGATCATTAGGCAATGATACATACCAAATATCAAAGGTCTGGGCCTAGCGGTTTCTGAGAAGATGATTTTTTAAGATTTTCTTATGCATTAAAAGTTGTCTATACGGTCATGTTAGAAAATCTGGTCCCACGACAAGGGGAATTACTCTAGCCAAAATCTTTGAACAAGATTTCGTGCCCCTTGTCACTGATGCTTCTGACAAAGTTTGGTTGAAATCGGGTCAATGGTTTCTGAGGAGATGTTGTTTGAAAATGTGGGCGGACGACGGACACCGGACGACGGACGCAAGACGCCGGACGCCGGACAAATTGCGGTCACAATAGCTCATCCTGAGCATTTAGCTCAGGTGAGCTAACAACACGCAAGATAAACATAAAGTAAAGTGAATATTGGAGCCCGCCTTGGTACGGTCAGTAGCAATCAATAATTGATTATAAATTAGAATTTGCACGACACACTTTAGTCAGGTAGTGAAAACACAGATACCGGTGTGACTAAATACGAGTCATTATTCTTGAAATAGGAGAGTCATAGGGTAGACGATACTAAACCAGTTAAGCCTAGCGACTACCGAAGTGGTTTGCAAAGCACGTAGACCCCTAGTAAGATGCCGCGTTGCGCGGCGTCTTACCAGGGTCTGCATCATTTTGTAATTCATATGAAATGTTGTGTTGTATTGAAGAATTAGAAATGTTTTTAAGATAACGCCTATTTTTCTATGATCGTCGGAAAACTTCTAGCAAGAACATGTAGAGATTTAATAGCGATATCCAGGCATAAATAGTTTAAACTTTATAATATAGAAGGCCCATTAAAGCAGTTGGTATTTAAGCTATTTAAGCAAAGTGTATATTAATGGGAACATTCTGGCAAACAGTGAAGAACGGTTTGCTTTTGCATATGAAATGTTCAGCTGTATGGAAAACCGTTACAGTGTTCTGGAATCACCATTGTATATATATAATGAAATCTTCCAGCACTAGCACAACACAGCTACATTTGTGTGAAGGTCCAAGATACCCTTCATACTCTGTTTCAGGCACGCAACGGCAACTAGGTAGAACCGTCGATCTTCCGTAAGCCAGCTGGATGGCTTCCAAAATGAAATATCTGAAGTGTCAAGACCGGGATTCGAATGTTATAATGAATAATATTACATAGTAAGCTTTTAGGTTTAGTAGCACTGTCAGCTGCTTGTGAGTCTGTTGTTCTCTTAACCATGGTTCTCATAACTAATAAACCCTTTCACTCCCATGACTGACTTAAATTACATTTTAGGTCCTAACCAGACGCTACGTTTGACACTTATAGATATTAGTATTTTCTTAAGGATGCACTAAACCAAAGTATCTAATTCTATTTCTTTGAATTTTTTTAAATATTGTTTTGAAGAGCTGTATAGTTATGATAAAGGAAAAACCGAAAAAATTAAATGTTGGTGAACATATTTTTTACGCTATGGCTATTTGGAAAAGGTGCGTCAAATTATGCCTTTTTTAATTTTGTCCAATTCAAAGTCCAAGCTTCAGTAAAATTTAATTCAAATAAGAATGAACATGGTAATTTTGTGACTCATTTTTTGTTTCATATCAAAAGAAGTTTTTTACATAAAGAAACTAAATCAAGACAATACGGGCATCATTTTGGACAAATGTGAATATCTGAATACCACCAACACGGTTTGTAAGGGTGTTATAAGTGTTTTCTTCTGACCTGTCGGAGTTATTTTTAGATTGGAACATTCTAAAATTTTGAAGAGATGATCACCGTACTCGTCGATTTCCGTACAGTCAGCCAGGGATACGGAAAGCTGTATTTTTTGTGCGTAATGTACAGTAGAGAAGACATTAGTATTTCCCGAATAAACACAATGCACTGAACTGTAATAAAATATTATTTAATTCTAATTTGGGTGGCAAACAGGCTGGCGCCTGATCAGACGCCGGGTTACCCGGCGTCTGATCTGGCTCCAACCTGTTTGCAATGGAAATAATAGTTTTAGTATATAAATGCGTTTATAAGGAAAGAATAAGATATCAGTAAAATGTTAGCGCAGCGGTCTCGTGCTGCACGAGGCTCATGCTTATCTCAAGTAGGATAGTGTGCGATTACATATTCGATGTTACCTTGCTTACCTATTTACCATTATAAACTATTCTGTTCTAAAAATAACTCTGACAGGTCAGAAAAATCGCACAATACATGTATTTAATTTTGTTTTGACTTTATAAAAAAAAAAAAAAAAACTTTGAAAACAAATAGTAAATTCTAGTATTTAATCTTTCCTCATATTTTAACAGACTAAATGACATATTAAGACAATTCAAAATATCAGAAGAAATCTTGTTTTGAGTATGTTGAGTCATTAAAGATAATGGGGTTATTATCCTTTTACAAATTTACAACATAGTACCAAATTGGTGATATTTAGAGATTCATTTGATGCCAGTTTTGTCTTAATTTAGTTTCTTTATGAGAAAATACAACCATAGACACGGAATTAATGATGCAAAACCAAATTACCGTGTATGGTTTCATTTAAAACATATTTAACTGAAGTGTGTTTTTTGAAGAGGACAAAGTAAGAAAAATTAAACCCTAATCTGACACACCTTTTAGAATTGGCCGTCACTAAGTAAAAACACGTACCGCACATTTTTGTTTTTAAAAAGTCAATTCATTGTAAATATCTATTCATACTGGATTCGAACTAGGGACCCCCCCATTACAAATCACTTACTCTAACGCTCCACCTATGGCAGATGCGATACGTCAAGTGGTTGCCTATTAGTTATATATAGTCAACCGGTGTAAATAGCAGGTGAGGGTATCGAGGATCTGTCGTGGTTTTAAACCAAATCTAAACCCAACAGGATGCTTTTTTGTAGATACGATTATATTAGCATAATCGAAAATCGTATTTTATCGCTTAACTCAGTGGGAGTTTTACTCCAAATAAAATAAAAAATGTAACACGATTTACGTAATTTATCGAACATTCCCGACAGTGTACGGCACCCTGTCGATTATTGATTTATACTGTGTCACAACTTTTTAATTTATTCATGCATAAAGTTCAACGTCAGGTCAATATTGTCGAACAATACCCCAAATTATTATTTCTCAGTTCAATGAAAGTTTTACAAGTTTATGAATTTGATAGATGTACATCCTTAAGTCAAAATTCCTAAAACTCTTAATTTGAGAATTCAGATTAGACGACATTTTAGTAGGTGTTTCGAAACTATCCGACAAAAAACGTTCCTCCTCCGTTTAATCCATTACCCCATAAATACGCCTTTTTACGCCTTTAATTCATTCCTTCACTGAAGAAAATAGTTCCACTTTATAAAGTTATGAATATGTTCTAAAGAAATGATTTCTGCATTATAACAGATAGTAGATTAGTTAAAAGAAAAGCAGAATGGGCATTTACTTGCAACCTTCCTTAAGTGGACACCTGTCTTCAAAACAACAAACATGCTATGGGGTAATGGGTTACGCGATTTATTCTCTATGCGTATCGACCAAAATTTAGATTAAGACTTAAATAAACTATTCCCACGTGCACAAAAACACGTTCTACCAATCGCACGAGTTATCTGCAATGAAACATGACGACGACAATGGAAGATATTCGAATGAAAAGTTTGCTCACTTTTCTTTTTGTTAAATACAATATATCACTCGGTGTCGGCCCATCCCTATATAATCTATAGTGAAATGCTCTACTTCCAGAGCACACAATTCACTTCAAATCATAATCAAGGCTAAGAATGGCATACCCTTTCATTATATGAACTGTAACAGGCATGTGTTACGCCAGGTTCTTCATATTAACAAGGCAGTATATTACAAAGAGAATAAACGTAATATGACAGTTTTATCTTTTAATTTAGACTAATTTCATAACTAAGAATGTGTACATTAAGAACAGCCAGAAAGAGAAAGATAGAAAAAGAGAGAGAAGTGGCTTGCAACTGATAAGTAGGTAAAGCTACCTTTGGCTGTCCTTAGCAAATGCAAAGAATGAAGAAAAGGACGCTTCTTATATAGCCACCAAAGTACAAACTGCATGGGGAAACTCATGTTGCACATGGGTTTCCCCATACACTTTGTACTATGGTGTATATCACTTATAGTACCAATGAGAAAGTAAAGGGAAAACAAGAAGAGTCAATATTACAGGTAAAATGAGTGCTTAAAAACGATTCCTGCTACAGAACATTTTTCTGTTGTGATTGAAACCAATACACCTATATCACACCGTTTAGCTGTTTCGCTATCTATGGTTTACTTACGTGACTGCTAAAATAAAGGTAAACAAACTTCACTTTCATGAGCTTCCAAATGGAAATAGATCCCTAAAACAATTTCATTTGACGGCAATGGCCACAAACACTCAGTTTTAATCTTTGTAATTAGTTTCATGTTTTTCAAGGGACAATTTGAGTATATGCAACGACCCGGAAGTGATTTCTGACTAGGACGACACCGCTTGATATTCATAAAGGGGTATAAGTAGTGAAAGTTTTCAATCTGCTGGAAGCAGCTTGAAAAGAATTACCTCCCTTTACTTGACACATGAAGCACGTGACTGATTAAGATATACTACCCTTCATATAGCAACTGGTGATGTGGGAAAATAGCAGTTTTGACCAGTTAAGATATTACTACATGACGTTATTCTTTCACTCTTGAACGCAATTCAATGCAATAAAATGTAGATCAAAATACATAAGAGCACTGATCAGGGTCTCAAACTGAAATACAGAACCTTAAAATCATTGTTTCAAATCGTTTTACTGTTTCATCTAATACAGTAAATTCCCACAAATAATTATACTTCCGTTTCTAAGGAACTGATAATACCCAACGATATTATTGAGTGTTGTTTTCTTGATGAGGACTGAGTAAACATTTTGCAGACTATAGATCGTTTAAAAAAAAAAGTTATAGCCATCAAACATAACAGCATTTAAGTAAACTCTCACCCTTTGTTTTTATCTCATTTGGCAAGAAGTTTGATTATCATTTCCTATTTAAACCTTCTCCTGCTAATGACGCATATTGACGCCTTTTACAGGGCTGCCATATCTCCGGATTTTTCCGGAATCTTCGGATTTCTTTTTTTAATTTATCCGGATTTGGTTGTCAAATAGTTTGGATCCAGATCAGACGCCGCGTTAGGCGGCGTCTGATCTAGATCTAAACTGTTTGCATAATTATGAAAGTGTTATAGAACCTGGCAGCTAACGGGTTAAAGGTACGTTTCCTAAAATCGCCCTTGAAAATTTGGAAATCTTAGGAATTTTATGAGCAACTTATGGTAGCCCTGCTTTTAAAACGGCGTTGACCCAGATTGGTCAGCTCAGAGAGGAACTGTCTTATCAGGGTCTGCACTACTTTCTTATACGATCTGTCTGTCACGAGTTTGCGCTTTCCTTTGGGAGAATGTTGTTTAATTTACTAGCCAATGAAATAGTTCAAATTATAAATGATACTTGTCGCCGGAGTATTATATACATGTATGAATACCCAGCTGGATAATTGTTAAACGAAACTATACACAGCTGCATTACATAGAATTATCATTTATTTATGATTTTAATAAATATATTAATTTTAGTCAACGAATTTATTAAAAATGATAAGTAATGAGCACTCATGTAAGATTCTATTTATCTTATTACACGTTTAAACACCTTTAAACTAATCGAAGCCGTAGTTTGTAGTATTTCTGCTTTATAAACTTGACGTTGTCAGCGGTAACGTCATCGCAAATGACGTAAATTGGTGACTCGCTACATGCAGCGCTTGAGGACGAAACATGTAGGCCGGAGCCCAAAAACCGATATTCCACTGGTGGATTGCGATATTTAAACAATGTCTTTATTCCACTCCCAGACCGCAAGTTATGTGATAAAAAATGTCATATTCTAGGAATCAATGGCGATCATTTCATATCTAAGTGACAAAGTGACAAAGAGTATTGAGACTGTTCAGACACTTACACTACGGAGTAAAATTGTTTCAGTAACCTGGTATCTGCTCATGTTTCAAACAGTTTGCCACTCAGATTAAAATACATACATTCCTCCCATTCAATTCCATTGAACAAAGTGACGTTTATTTGTATAAACGCAATTTCTCTAGGGGCTGGACTTGTTGATTACATTCCGCAGAGGAGGGGGCTGGGCTTATGAATCTGATCCCCGCGAATCATTTTGTTGCAGTGCTTCAGTAACGCCGTTATGGTTGTTTTGCTTTTAGGGTACATATTATTCGTGTAAAAAAACTCTATTATGGATTTAAAATACATGCATACTAATAAAATGTTTATTTGTTATTCAACATTACAGCTAATATAATGTAAATATAAAAAATGAACTAAATTTGTTCGGCGTTTAAGCGAAATAAACGACAGGAAATGATGAATGTGCCAATCATTTTCTGTCGTTTATTTCGCTTAAACGCCGAAGAAAATCATGTCAATTCTTAAATAAATCGCCAGATTGTTTAAAGTTGTTGTTTTTTCTACATCTTCCTGCAATGCGATTGCGTTTCCTTTACGTTTAAACGAGAAAGAATCAAGTCTATAGCGCAAATACTTTTATCGGGAAAAGTTAATGTTCTACTTTTGTCCTAATGTGCAAGTATAGATACAGCGGACAAGACGTTATTCTTTCCCATTACACGCGTTTACACTAAAACTATTATTTTCAATGCAAACAGTTTGGAGCCAGATCAGACGCCGGGTGATCAGGCTTCAAACTGATTGTCACTCAGATTAACATGAACAGTCAGAATTGTAGAAAAAGCGTCATTTTCCACGCTTTATTGCGATGCGTTTTAACGGGAATTAATGACATTTTCTCCACTGTACCAACACTCCCTTATCTTACGCGAAATATATGCATATGCACAGAGTATAGATGACAAACCGACACGTTCCTATGGTAATATGTCGAATGATTCACAATAAATATGTCCATTAATAATGACAGTCGTGCTGCTTTGACCTGTTCATCGTCTTACCCCGAATACAATAGTTATTTGCAAACAGTTTGGATCCTGATCAGACGCCGAGTAACGCATTTCAATATTTCTTAAGTCCAGGTACTTAAAATTGAAAATTTGAGAAATAAAAGAAGACAATAAGTATTTCGAATTGATGACGTCATGACAGTGACGGGGTTAAAAAAAATGCAATAGCTTGAACCAACAGTGGAAAAATGCGTTTTTTCTTTCCCGATAAAAAATCCAATTTCAATTTTCTTTATAACACTCAGGTCATGATTTTACATGAAAACATGAGGAACAAAAACAATAATATTCATTGCAAACTGTGTGCAGCCCTTTCTGTCGTCGAGTAACCTGGGCGTCTAAATCAGTCTCCAAATGTTTGCCACACATATTAAAATAATATGTTTAACCCGAACGTTATTTTAGTTTAGTTAGTTTAGTTTTGTCTTAGGAACGGGACTTATAACAAAGTATCGAGTTCTCTTCCGACGTTTGCTCTCAATTACAAGTCGAAGGTTTCATGCGTCCCCTCAACAGTAACCATTTACTCCATAGCCTGTTAAAGTATGTTGAAAGTAATGCGCCATAAAATCGCCTGCTTAAATTGTTCGTTTCATTTTGTTTATAAATTGGAACATTTATGGATATTTTTCACTTTAGGCTAATAATTGATATGAGGGTCAAATAGTTTCGATCCTAATCAGACGCCACGTGAATTTGATCAGAAGCCAATTTGTTTGCAAACGTAAGTGATATCCTGTTCAGGACTGCTATATCCCCGAAGTCTTCGGTTTTTAATCCTAGCAGATGGTAGCTTAAAGTAGGCTGAAAGTAAAGTAGAATGCACCTTAAGGTACAGTCTGCTTTACTTTCAATCTGATTTAAGAAGAACGTTTATTTGACTTAAATTATACAGTTTCTTAAGTTATCGCGCTTAAAAAAAAAGGAAATCTTATGAATTTTCATGATTACCTTATGGAAAACCCTGCCTGTTTGACAGTGAACGGGGTTTATTACGTTATTAATGTATAATAATAGAATTATATATGTATTATGATTGTCATTTATATATAATAATCGCCTGCGTACGTATTGCAATATTACATGCGAGGTATCAAGATTGCGTGTCAAGTTCTCACTTATACATGTAAATGGATTCATTATTACATTATTACATGTATCGTTATAGGTTAATGTAATATATATCGCAAGGCCAAGACACGTCACACGAAGTGATGAAAATGTTAGGCATACCATGCAGGGGCAGTTTATATCTGGGTATTGCAATGGGCTAACCCTGTGTCTTTGCTGGAAGATTGCATTATCGATAAACACTTATTCTCTAAAGACAATTAAGTTTTTGTCATATAGCAGACAATTTCAAACGAAATATTAATAGTACAGACCATAAAGAAACCGAAGCGTAAAGTTGCGTCTCTTCGGCGTATACACTATTTTGTCAATGACCTCTTTGGTACGTATTAGCCTCAACTTGATTACATGAATATTGATCAAATAGTTTAAACGTCATCAAATTAATGTTCTTGCTGTGTTATTTTGCATTCCTTCTTCTACATATTTTAGTTCAATTTATGATAAATTTGCAAATAGTTTGGATCCGATTTAATTTTCTTTCACTATTGGAATTGAATCTACAGTGGAAGACATAGAGGATAATCAATTTATTTGGATTGATATGTAAAATATATCACGAGAATGGGTTGTTATCTGGTTAAAAAACGAGTCCGCAGGACGAGTTTTTTAACCAGAAAACAACCCATTCGAGTGATATATTTTTCATATCTATTCAAAGGAATTGATTATTCTATTTATTATATATACTTAAAATGACATTTTTACAGAAAAAACACACAAAATTGATAACCGCGACGTCATTAAACTAATTTTGACGTGACGTCACCAAAAGTGATATCATCACTACATGTAGTGATGATATCAACTGTGACGATATCAAATTTATCTAACTGAGAAATTTCTATAAATAATCGGGCGGTATATAATAAATGGTTATTACCCATTTAAACGAAACTTACTACACATGGGAGGCCAAACATGTAGAAAATGGCAGGTTCTTGATAATATTGAGGATTTAATCTTAAAGACAAACAATTTGGAGTCTTATCAGACGCCAGTTTATCCGATGTCTTATCTGGCTTTAAACTGTTTACAGTGAAAATAATTATTGATTTATCATGAACTAAAAATGTATTTTCCACTGTAAACCAATATTGAGAATTACATTTCGTGTTAAAGCTGATGCCTGTTTCAAACACGATGTAAATAAAGCAAAAAGGTTACCTACTGTGTCCTTATGATCCGGATCTACACTGTTTGCAGGTAAACTGTCAGTAAAAGACATGTAAATGAAGTGATGAAAATTATAATAACCCCTACCGTGCTAATCGCTACTTGGCAATATTTTGCAAACAATTTGGATCCAGATTAGACGCCGCGTAACGCGGCGTCTAATCTGGATCCAAACTGTTTTGCACTCAAATGCAAGTATTCTTCACTTTAAATAGCTAAAACATTTGATTTGGATATTTTTCGCAGACGAGAAATTTGAAGCAGACGGCAATTCAGTATGACATGGTAACACAGACACGTACACCATCAGAAGTACCAAAGTTTGTAACGAAGGAACACAAGCATATTGTTCATTTTTTATTCTAATAATTTCTTAATAATATATACTTTAACACAACCAAAATAACAATCAACCATTCTTCTCAAAACAATAGCACAAGGAAGGCACATTAGCCCATTCACTGCCATTATGACGTCACAACCGGTACAACACAGTCACTGTCGTATTGTCGTCTGCTTAAAATTCTCGTCTACCTTTATTTATAAGATTTAGGATTCTATGCGAGTTTTACTTAAAAATCATTGATATGATTGTCAAACAATTTGAATCTTGTTCACATGCAGTTTTTTATCCGAACTGTTTGCAGTTGTTAGAGTTATTGGTCTGGGCAGTTAAAAGGTCTAACAATTGTCCTCAAAATCCGTTTCTATGTGTAAAACAGGTGATAACCTTTAGCAGATTGAACGTAAAGGAGAAATTATTCAAAGACGTTTAGGTTTATTATCATCATACTTGAATCAGACAAATGTCGGGTGTGTGGTAATGTTTTAATGAGATTTTGAAAGGACATGATAGAAACATTTTGTGCGAGGACTAAAGTAAAGGTGGGAAAATGGATACAGTACATTTTGCTTTACGTTCAACCTGCATTAAGTGATCAGCTATCTTCCATACTAGACATAAGCTATGGGTTAAAACCCGTCGAAACTAGAAACCCGTCTAAACCGGAATTTTACGTTGTTCCCACACATGTCCGGTTTAGAGGGGTTTCACTGTCTTTGTATGAGGAAAAAGGATACAGGGACATATAATGGCCAATAATCTTACAACCTGATGTGTCCCTATTCTCGTACTATCGTTTGTACCCTCTCCTCGCCATATTTAAACTATTCGCACACAAAATACTGAAGAAGAAAAATTGAACCGAATGCATAACATTTTAGATCCTAACAGACACTGCGTTACGTAATGTTTGTACTAGATTCAAAATGTTGCCAAGTTGCGTTTAGTCACATTTGGCGACGAAAGGGTTACAAGGGTCTGATCATTATTCAGTTGGGAGGTCGAATTTCTTTCCCGTTTAAACGAAAATAAATGCAAACGCATTGAAAGAAATTAGTAAAAACGACAATGTTTTAGAATGACCACGGGCCGTTTCTCAGTTTTCCTTTTTGTTCTCTTATGTCCGTCGTATTTCAAACATACTGACACTGGACGTTGAGTGATACGGCAACTGGATTATGACATAGCTTTACCCTTTCACTCTCAATTACACCAAAAGGCGCATTTGCGAACAGTTTGGATCCTGATCAGACGCCGCGTAACGCGGCGTCTGATCAGGATTCAAACTGTTTTCCACTCGTTTTGAAATTTCGTGAGTCATACTGTCTTAAATTAAAATTTGAAACGATATTGCATACAACAATTTTGAAGCAGACGACAATGAAACGGTGAAGGGGTAAAAACCTCACGATTAATTTGGCAGCGAAAGAGTTAATATATTATAGACCAAGATCAGCCGTTGAACTATTTCGCCGTCGAATTTGACCGTCTGGTGAACCCTTTCGCATACAAGGTTGTCTGCAATTTTATTCCAATTTTGTTTTTTTAAAGTTTTGACTGTAAAAATATTGATACAAGTGTTAAATGGTTTGGAATGTTACGATCTGGATCTATATTGTTTGCAAAGTCGACTTAAGTAGCCTATTGCAATTAATGCGTTTATTAATACATACTATCGGGTTGTCCATCGTTTGTTTATTGTCAATTGGCTTATCGAAGTGATAAAACTTCATTTTACAAACTTTGGCTTTTGTTTGCTAGACCCTAGGGTCTATCCTTGTAACCCGGTATACCACCTCTTACTTTATTAAAAACAATATTAAATTATCACACAGCGGTATGCGTTAAGTCACCAGAAACACGTACTTTGACACTACAGTACAGTTCCAGATCGCATGACGCGTTTCCGATGCGGTTTCTGATATGGGACTATATTGTTTGCAAACTAGAAACTCAATTTCTCTTGGAAAGTTCAAATTATTGTATACGTTACTATAAATAGTAACACATTTGTTAAGGAAAAATGTAAGTTATCCACTAGCCTGAGTGCCATTAACCAGAAAGAGGCCTAATAACCGGTTATTGGCCCCGTAGATACGGTATCTCTAGAAACCGAACTAATGCTAGTGTATTTATTCTATAGCGTTGAGGACGTCGAATTCTGAAACAAATACAAAGATGGCCGTTAAAAAGATTACGTCGTACGCGATACACTGGAAACCGTTTAACTCTTTCCTCCCTGAAACTTTAAATGGACAATTCCAGTTTCCATTTTAGTCTAGTCCATTTCTGACTTTTAAGGGTTGTTTTTGTCAATGTTTGGCATTGTGACAAACAGTGAAGAACCTGATCAGAGGGCTCCTTTCGGAGCCCTCTGATCAGGGCCTTCACTGTTTGCATAGGACAAGTGTACTATTCACATGTACACTGTTTGAAAAGCACGCCTATATGCGGGACTAGGGTTCAAAGAGTTAATGCATTCAAATACAAGCCATTCTTTAGTAAGTTATTTTGTTCAGATGTTTTAAATAAGATTTTACACAATATTGCTGCAGCGGAAAATGAATTCCACAAAATTCATGTAAATCTAGTGAATTGACTTTTGGAAGTGCACTTCCTGTGTCTCTAATTTCTTCACGTATACAACAAACAAGTCACTACACGGCAATGTCGTGCCTTTAGTGGTACTTGGAACTCCTTAGGATATATTGGTACTCAAGCTAAAGCCCTCGTGCCTATATAACCTTAGTCGTGCCAATAGCCACGGAATGCACTCGTGTTGCCGTGTAGTGACTGTATGTTCATACGGAAAAGTGTCACGTGTGCCTGTTTATATATATTGTGTTACACCTCTGAACATTCTGCTTTTCTTCCAGTCTGTTTCAACCTACATGTACCATCTACTAAGGTATTAAATATAAAGCGTATGGTGAATATGCGTGATTTTGGATCTAGTTTCTTCAATGGAGGAGTAGATCTATATTAAAGGCATAAAAATACATATTTTAGAGTTCATGTATTTATATAATCTTATTAACCAATGCTGTTGTAAAGCACCGGGATGTTTTTCTTTGTCAAGCCAACGGCACCGGAATTAATTCAAGCCTAACATATAGTTTGCGACAAAACAAACTTAATCTAGAAAAATACATGTATTTGTCATTGAGACCAATACGATCTTCAAACACGTGCAGTTGTTAATACAGAACATTGCAAATATCAATAACTTTGATAAACACATTATGAACAATCGGTAGTACCATAAATGTCCAATCTTATAACAACAAAATGAAAGATTGGTTTCCAAATAAAATGACTGAAAGAGAACAAATGCCAAATTGGTTTTCTGCTGCACTGTTATCCTGTTTAACTCTTTCATTGCCAACGGCGCATTTGTCTTTTTGCAAGCTGTTTGGATCCAGATCAGATGCCGCGTTGCGTCAATCAATTTCCAAATTGTTTGACACCCATTTTAAAAGGTTTTAAGTCGAGTCAAGTCCTGTCAAGCCCTAAACTTCTTCGCACTCGTAACAATATACTTTGAAACAAAGAACTTTGCATAACGTTGCAGACAACATACTTTAGCTGACTATATTTTCCCTGCGGACGTGTTTAAACAGGTGGCTTAATTTGGCGATGAAAGGGTTGGTGCATGCATGTATCTCGCCATGTCCGCATGGTATTGTCACTTTGGTGTCAAATAATCCAAATGAGACCTCAAACTGTTTGGCTTTCAAGAGACACTTTCAAAATGAAATATCATAAAAAAAATAAAAAATTTGTTGTTATGGTTGCAGACTAAAATTGTTTATCGTGCGAGCTGCCCCATTCTCCTGCTGCAATATCGTTTGCTTTGAAATCGTCATAGAGATCTGCGTTACTTGAGCTTACCTAAATGGGTGGCACCCTTAACTCATTGTGTCCTAGTGACGCATATATGCGTCCTCTGGCAAAAGTGTACCACTGAAGAGTACACTTGTCTAATGCAAACAGTGAAGTCCCTGATTAGAGGGCTCCTGCAGGAGCCCTCTAATCAGGGACTTCACTGTTTCTCATTTTGTAATATATTATAAAAAAACAACCCTGAATATTCTAAAATGGACCAGTCTTTATTGTAAACTGGAATTTTCCATTGGAAGTTTCAGGTGATAATGAGTTAAACGAGTGTCAAATTGTTTGGTTCCATGGTCCAAGGTTAAAATGCTTTTGACTTGAGTTTGAGATCGTTGGCAACATCCAACCTCAGATTCAACTCAAACGCTTTATAACAATGGGACTTGATCCGATTCACTTGTCGCCCGATCTGAATCTAAACTGTTTTCAAATACTAATCAAATTGCGAGCGGCTGACAAAGGTGATATGGAGTAAGTGGTTTGTACTCAATACTGCTGAAGTGTCTCATGATCGTAGTTGACCTTCTCTTCATTTCGGACCAATGATGATTGTTGCATTGCCAGGTATTGCGATGCCTGGCGCAGCTGGACCCATCTGCACCCCGCCTGATCCCCCGAGGGTTATCACTTGTGTTTTCCCCTCACTTTGCCCCAGTTTGAATACCCTCTCAGTTTTACCCGACCCACTACGCACAGTTATAGAACTTCCACTTGTTGCTCGCCCGGAGCCCCCGGCACTAGGGCTATTAATTGTTTGAGCTGGACTATTTGACACAACTGCTTGTGAACTAGCACTTGCTGAAGCTGACGCATGCGCTGTACCGGCCTGGGCGGAGGCTGATGAAGAGGCGGAGCTACTGATGCTTCCTGCCCCGCCCAGTACCATCGGATTGACTACAGCCGCCGTGTGTACTGCAGCACCACGAGGACCAGCCATAGGACTGGGGTGATGCGCTGGGAGAAATGTCTCTTTTCCTTGTAAAAGCATTGACCTTCCAGTGTTTCCCGTAACCTGTAGTCCTGCCGAGCCGTTAAAGCCGGGTATTCGTGGTCCTTCCATTTCCATTTCCTCAAATTCCGTCGTGCGCAGACCTCTGCCGGCGTGTGTGATTCCGTTCAAAACTTCAGCTCCAATTATGATTTTGCCGCCTGGTCCATTTATCATTAAGTCACCGGTGAGCGTCTGTCCCATGATCGTTAGTTTATTACTGATGCCTGGAATACGGGCTCCTATGGCGGTGGGGTCTAAAGCGAATGGTTTTGGTGGTGCGGCCGGTGCAACTATCGGACTTCTAACACCAGGCATAGCGGCGAGGCCCGACACAGCGCCGAGGTTTGCTCCATCCACGTATAGAATTGGACCAGATGGGGCAGCTGATCCCCCCGAATACGGAGGCGCCGCCCCACCAAACTGTGATCTTCCAGATGTTCCAATAAATTGTACGCCGGGTGGAGGCCCCATCATGCGACCTCGCCCTAACAGGTTTGCAACGTTTGCTTGACGTCTTTGGGCCCCGTTAACTATGAAGAGAGGGGATCTTCCCTGGCTCACTCCTCTGGTTGGAGATCGCATAGGAGATAAAAGTAACACATTTCCCCGTCTAGTGCCTCTCTGTGAACTCCTTCGGCGGCTTGACATCGGCAACATACCTGCAATACATATAATAACAATTTACAAATGAGACGTGCCATGACAAAATCTGCCTTATTGCATTGTAACATTGTATAGACCAAGCACCGTTGTCATCACAGGATCTTCATCTGAGTTTGGTCTACACTGCCAAATACCATATACATGTATAATAAAGCTACATAAAATTCTTTAGACGTTGCGGGGGTCAAACAGTGTAGACCAAGACCTGGTGCCCGTTTCATAAAACTTCGTACGACAAATGTTATCGTAAGTCAGATTATAAAAATCTCAATTATTATTTATTTCTCCATCTAATCATGTCTTGTGACATCTCTTCGGAATAGTCTTTTCACGACAATTCCAAAGAGATGTCACAAGACAGGATTAGATAGAGAAATAAGAAATTAAATGTATTTTAAAGTTTTGACTTACGACCGTTTTTGTAGTACGAAGTTTTGACAAATGCTATCGTAAGTCAGATTATAAAAATCTCAATTATTATTTATTTCTCCATCTAATCATGTCTTGTGACATCTCTTCGGAATAGTCTTTTCACGACAATTCCAAAGAGATGTCACAAGACAGGATTAGATAGAGAAATAAGAAATTAAATGTATTTTAAAGTTTTGACTTACGACCGTTTTTGTCGTACGAAGTTTTATGGAACGGGCCCAAGCTACACTGTTTGCGATGCAATAAGTCAGGTTTTTTCATGGCACGGCTCAAATATTAACCAGTTCACCACAATAGGACATTTAAATACCCTATCCCATAAGCACTACAAATGAATATTAAAACTATTTAGTGATGCTGTTGAATTCAAATATCAGTTTAAAGCAACAGGAAAACAATGTAGAAAGCGCCTAAAGGAGCTTTCTGCTTTTACTGTAATCTTGCTTTTTAAGCTGTATCCTGCCTTAAACTCAACTTGATGTAGGTGACTCTTCACGTTTGCCTACAGAGAAAACGAATAACGTCTCTAAACTAGGAACATTTTCAAAGTTTTTGAGGGTCACTGAGTTAACGTCTCTGATGAAGAGCACTGATACATGGCGGAGGTTGACCAACACTCAAACTCGTACAATGGAGAAGACTTTATTCTTTACGGTTCGAGCGCAAACGGAACGCAAGCGTATTGCTATAAAATATAGACAATGACACCTTTTTCGACAATTTTGAATATTTATTTTATTCTAAATGGTAAATAGTTTCGAGTTTGGTCAGACGCTAGCCGGTGTCTGAATTAGCTCCAAACTGTTTGCAATGGAAATAGATCAAATACATTTAGCGTACACGCGGGAAAGAATAACGTCTTCCCCACTGTATGAAACAAGGCCAAACAAATCGAATGAATATCACCAGCTACAACATCGCCTGCTTCACAATTGTCGACTGCAACCTGTTCCAAAAAATATTTCCAATGCCCTTTTACCCTCAGAAATTTTCAAACAAGCTATCCAACAGCTTGGATCCTGATCAGACATGTTCCTCGGTGCCTAGTCGCGATACAAATTGTTTATAAATCCCAGTCATGTGACATTCAAGCCTAATGTCTATAAAAGAGGACATTGAAAAACGTGTAGATCTTGATGAAACGACGACTGATCGCGACGTCTCGTCAAGGTGTGCACTGTTTTCTTTTCCACATGAATGGCTGAATGGACAATCAGTGCAGTTTCTTTTCTTACATTATTCATGCATGTCCGTTTATTGCCATTAACTCATTGAGCCCTAGTGACGCATATATGCGTCGTTTACCAAATATGTACATGTGAAGAGTACACTTGTCCTATGCAAACAGTGAAGTCCCTGATCAGAGGGCTCCTGCAGGAGCCCTCTGATCAGGGACTTCACTGTTTGTCATTTTTCAATTTATTACAAAAAACAACCCTAAATAGTCTAAAATGGACCATCCTTTATTGCAAACTGGAATTTTCCATTGGAAGTTTCAGGGGATAATGAGTTAAAGCAATTGGTACCAACACTGTGCGTGACCCCCACAGAGACCTAACTACATTGCAGTGGTTCTGGCGCTTACTGTCACAGGGGATGTTTTTGTTTACTGTAAAACCGGTTTTATTCGCGAGAATATAATTTACGCGTTAATTCGCGAATGTGTTGCCCCTCGTCTCTAGTTTTGAAAATTGGTGACTTCGTAAAGCAGGTTGAAAGTAAAGCAGAATGTGGTAATGAAATCTTCCAGCAAACACACATGGAGGGTTCATTACAATATCCAGACATTATTGAGTTAACAGACGAAAAGTAATATGATTGCTCCTAAAACATGGCTAAGCACCAAAGGTATAACCTTATAGGAACCAATGCATCGACCCTATCACTTTCTCATTTTATAACTTTTCAGTTTTGTTCAATTTCAACAAAAGTTGAGTAGTACCTAACGGTCCATTATACAGGTTCCAATGTGACTAACACAAAGTCATGTAAATGTCCCGTGCAGGTGTAATAGTAAAATAGATATAATATCACTTTTTCACAGAGTTTAAAAATGGTGTTTTTGAGTTATCGAGTATGCTTTACAATTCAATAATGAAAACAATTGAACATTGAAATGTAAAGCAATGCTTTTACCAACGAATAACATCTTTAAGAACATTAAAATGTAGAATTCAATAGATTTGAAAGTGCTTGTGAAATCTCGGCAATTTCACATTTTGATAATTTCGTTTTCGCCTGTAGGACCTGAACAAGTTTTCAGAATCTGTTAAATGAACCTTTTGCAATAATGTCTCCAAGTGTGGGTGACATTGAACACAAATGTTGGAAGTTATACGATGAGAAAGTGATAGGGTTAATGCATTGGTACTTACCGAGGTATATACCCTTGGTACATAGCACACTTTGAGTAGATCTAGTATATATGTTTGGATTATAGTCTAGGACTTCACACCTACCTTGGAATCGTCTCATTCCAGAACCAGCCGTCGACCATGCCGACGAAACGGCTCCGCTAGATGACGCTCCGGAGGAGGCTGACGAAGAGGCGGACGATCTGAACGGATCAAGTAACATTTGACCTCCCTGAAAAGAGAATACACGAAGCTATAAAGTATGACATTAAAGGCACTGACAAAATTAATTTTACCAATATTGTAAAAGACGAAACAACTAATAATCTTTATAAATGGTCTGGAGTAGACTTACACTGTAATTTGTAACTTTAATTGTCCTTATGAGGTAACGAGGGTGAGTATGTTTATCAATAAAAATGTTCAAATAATTAATCAATAAATTTAGATTTTTAATTATTGCTCCGAGACACAGGCAATTGCTTGTGTATTCATTATTGGCAGTGATTGGGTAAACTCATTTACCAAAAGGCTGCAGTTTCCAGTATTTTACAAATAGAAACGCAGTGCAGACCCTGTTCAGACGGCGGCTTCATTATGTGCTTTCTGGTCAGGGTCTACACTGTTTACATAGGACACATAATTATACTATATAGAGGCACACTGTTTGTAAATAACGAGCATACTCGTCTCTTGGGTTGAAAGTGTTAACCCACTACCCTATATCTTGTTTATATCATTGAAAACATGGGATTTCTTAAATAGGAAACATTCTGCTTTACTTTAAGCCTGCTTTAAACTATCATCTTCTAGGATACAGAACATATTTCTTACGATTCGTTTTAAAGCCTGTATAAAGTGAAACCATTTTCTTCTGTTGAGGCGTAAAAAGGCATATTAATGGAGTATGCGTTAAAGGATAGGCGCCAGGTCTATTAATCGGTTTGGTATGCATCAGCTGCAGATGACCAGTCATAGACTGAAGGTGTTAGTCAGAAGACAGAGCCATTATTAATGTTCTCACACCTTCTCCCGTCACACGACATGATCATACACGTCCAATACCCACACAATACGACATGATCATACACGTCTAATACCCACACAATATTAATAACTCCCCCGACTAAGTAGTGTCCAAGATCTGGCCACAATAATACGGCCTATAACTTGACCATAGCTAACCTTTAACCTGTTACACAGTGCAAGCGCAACATGCTTTGCATTTGTACATGCTTGGAGCAAGATCAGATGCCGAGTAACTTGATATCTGGTGTGGATCAAAACTGTTTGATACCATTATCGATGGTTCTTTCTTGCAAATTAGATACAAAAGACATCAGAACATAATTATTTACTATCGATACTTTTTTCAGGCTTATTAAATTATTAATAGGTTATTGCTGAATATTTAGTTTTAGGGGTCATGACATTGGTTTGTAATTGGTTTGGACATGGGCCCCAAATCTACTCAACAAAGTGTGAGGACGCTATTAATGCCCAATAAACGCGTTCTTTGCTAAAAGAGATGTCCATTTCAAGCGGTTGAGAATCAGATCAGACATCGAGCGGCTTGGCGCTGGATTAAACAGAACAGAACAGAACAAATAATTTATTTACACAACTTGTACATAGTACCTCGTTGCATGCACAATAACAATAACATATATAATTCATACTAAGTCTTATGGCGTGTTTTTGTACATTTAGATTTTAATAAATAGTGTTTCAAGTTATAGATACAAATAATCTTATACATCATTAATTAAAGTATTACGGAAGATGAAAGCTTCCTGGATATACTTTGCCAAATTAAAAAGCAATGTTTTATTATTGGTTTTCATTAATTCTATGAATTTTAACATACTTGGTCGAAAATAAAAGTATTTCTTAATGTATAACTTTCTTAGCTCTTTGAATTTAGAGCAAATTAAAACAAAATGATATCCGCCTTCAATATCAGCTTAATTACATAACAGACACAGTCTAACATTTCTTTCAAGCCTATTTGGACCATATCGTCCTGTTTGAATTCTTAACGAATGTGATGACAATCTCAACCTAGATACAAAACATCTTAAATTACTAGGTAATATGTCTAAATAACTTTCATACACAAAATCGAGTTTGAAGGTAGAATATAAGTACATTACTTTATTATTATCAACATCAGCCTTCCATTGTTGCGTATAACAATCTATCAGCCTTTGTTTAAAAATCTGGTGAAATTTTGTTAAGTTTACAAGACCCTGCGTTTCCCATATGTATCCAAATCCATATTCATACAGTAAATGTTTTACTTTATATGCCCAATTTATACTACCTTTATTACAATCATCTCTTGTACACTTATACAATGTTGCTAAAATAATATTATCAGTATTCAAAAGCTTACACCAATATTTAATTATCCTTACGTATCGCTGAATATACAGAGGGTATCTACTTAAGTCACCATATACCCCAACATTACAAGTACTAGTTCTAACTCCTAATATGGCTTTTAAAAACTTCCTATGCACTCTCTCTAATTCTTTTGATTTGGTAAAGCCCCATATTTCACAAGAATAACTGATAGTGCATCAAACAATTGACAAGCAAGTTTCGGCTTTACTCTAAATTTCCGACAATTAAAACTGTTCGCCACTTAGATTCTGATAATTGCAATAATGTTTACATGTCATTGCCTACAATTTATTGCTAAGCCTTTGTTTTCATTGAATGATAATAAAGGATATCGTCTTCAACTTATGCTCACTATCCTCTATAGAAACAAAATTGCAATATTGTTATTCCATATGTAAAAGATAATCAAACCATGATATAAACCACGACCCTACCATGCTTTACAACCTGTAATATCTTACCATCAGTAACATTTTAATAAAGTATGCATTTTGATTGCAAAAGAACTTAGTGAGCAAGAAGAATCTACGATAAGTAAGTCTTTCTCTGCAAACGCGTCTCAAGCACAGGAACGAATGTCCATTACAGAATCCAACCTGTTTGACACTCACTTTAATATTTCTTAAGTCAAAATACCTAAAATTTAAATTTGAAAAATACAAGCAGACGATGAAGCTGATGATGTCATGACAGTGAAAGGAGATACAAAACGTCGACATTTCACAAGAAACTGTAATTTCCTAACCTATATTGATTTGCTTTTGCTTTAGAATTCATTATATTCTTCCACTGCCAAATTTAACAATTTGAAATAACCATATCACAGACAAAATATATGCTGCTGAAAAGGTGCCGTCTGCATATTTGGAAATTTTAACTCAAGAAGTATTGACACGTTTCCCAAACAGCTTGGATGCTGATCAGACACCATGTTATTCAGTGTCTGATATTGATCTAAACTGTTTGCAAAATCGACCTAAGTCGTCTATGGCGAGGAAAAGGTTACACGGGTTATGATAACGTATGTCCACTGTAATGCTGGGTCGATGCAGAGGTAGGACGAATCTACAGTGTTCCCTCTCTACAACGGCCCGCCCAACAACGACTCCCTCCTTACAACGACATTTACCGAAATTCCCTAAACAAGACAATTATATCCAACCCTTTCAATGCTGCAATATCGTCTGATACATATTGCCATCTGCTTGTTTTCTCAGTTATATATTCGACATTTTGGCTGAAAAATACATAAACACCAGTGACAAACAGCTTGAATCCAGATCAGACGCCGCTTTACGCGGCGTCTGATCTGGATTCAAGCTGTTTGCAAATATAAGTCAAATTCCCTCCCCGTAACGACTCCCTCCGAACAACGAACACAATCCTTGTCTCCCATTGGATGTTGTTGTAGAGAGGGAGCGCTGTATTAACATATGCAACCATTGAGAATTAATACCTCTCTCGCTATCATGTGTTAGTGACGTGACAGTTTTAGTATTGTCAACCCTTGCTTAGACGTGTTTTACGAGAAATTGATACCTCACACTGTCCAACACGGCATAGTATTAATTAATAGAAACAGTAGTTTAGGGCATTTCATTGATATCGCAAATGTCCGCGAAAATTCAAAGGAAGCCACCTTGGTCATTTTGAAGATTTGCGGAGCGTAAAGCAGTGTGATAGAAAAGTAGAAGGTTCCAATCATAGCTTTCATGATTTTTCAATTAAGTTTAACCCTTTCCCCAATAGAAGCGCCTTTTAGCGGATATGATTTATTCATCCGCTGAAGAAAATTGTTCCAATTTAATCAGTAATGAATATGTATTATAGGGAATATTTTCTATATTATAGCACATGATAGCTTAAAGCAGGCTGAAAGTAAAGCAGAATGCGCCCTAAGGCGCATTCTGCTTTACTTTCAACCTGCTTTAAGTAGTCACCTATCTTCAATACTAGAAATAGGCTATCAGGTAAAGGGTTAATATAGGCATACATCTATACCTCGCTTCAGTCGAATTGCCGGTATTCTTAAGTTAAACCTTTGGAATACGAATGTACGACTTGGAACAGTAAAGGTGTTAAATTCAAATTCAACGAGTTCCGAGTTACCGATGTTCGACCGTATTGTATGAACAGTTTTAAAACTTTCGAATCAGTCACTTGACCATTTAACTCTTTCGGCTCTAAGTTACTATCGCCGGTTATGGGCTCCCATTGTGGATCATAAGTTACTTAAACATGAACCAGTCTACTTGGAATTATTGGTAGTTAAATACTACTGATATAAAATGTAGTTAATATATTTTAAACAGCTCCCTTGTGTTGAAAGAATAAATTGTTTGTTTAATTTCAACATAAGATAGACAAAGAAGAAATGATGGGGCCCGTTTTACTAAACTACTTACGCAAACTTTTTGCGTAAGTCAAAATTTTAAATTTTAATTTATAAAATATTTTTTATTATCACTTGCTATAAACAGCAAATAGCCAGACCAGAGGACGCGCTTTAAGCGCGTCCTCTGATCTGGCTATTTGCTGTTTGCAAACGTTTATGATTGAAAAATAAGAGTTAAACGATTTTGACTTACGCAAAAGTTTTTCGTAAGTTGTTTAGTAAAACGGGCCCCAGATTGTTATTAGACGAAGCGTTCAATGGTCAAATGGCATTTGAATTATTATTATTATTATTATTATACAATTTGATCACGTGTGAGCATAAACAGCAAAACTCAATAACTCAATTGGCATATAATTTACACTTTTATCTAATTCACTCTAGACCAGAATATATTAGGTATATGTCATATATTAGGGTCATTCATTGACATATATTTTTCGTTGTGGTTTGCCATAGTCGTGCTGACGTCATTAGAATATGCAGCTGCGGTGTTAACTATTTCACCGCAATCGGCGGCTTAAATAGACTTTGCAAACAGTTTGGATCCTGACTTGACCGGTGTGAGATCAAGATACAAATTGTTTTGGAATCGAATCATTATTCCTTCAGATTCCAACTAAGTCTAGTCTATTTTTTACTATCTTTTCAGTTTGTCTTCAATGTATACGGCAAATTGTCAAATAATGCAACTGAGTCTACATTATTCGCACTTGATAAGATTGCTTTTCACGGGTACTCTTTTCGTAGAATAACGAGTATAATCGTATCTAGGGTTCAATTAGTTAAAATTAATCAGTGTCACAAAGTTTACAGCCCGGTCAGACACCCACTTGTTTGGCATCCAATCCGTCCGCAAACAGTTTACTCGAAATGTACAACATCATTTGTTGGAAAATAATAACATTTTCTACCTCTGTATATGTATTAGTCAATTTATCATGTTAATTTATTAGGCTATTTACTTTTTGCACCATTTTATGGTCCTCCTACACACCAATTATCGCTTTAATTGTCAACATCAGCAGGCTCCGCAGCTTCAGTAATGATGTCCTTAGTGTCACTTATTGCTGTCCCTAAACATAACTACCTACCATAATAAACAGCAGCCAAAATTAGAACTGTCAAGTCACCCCCGTAAATATAATATACATGTAGTAAAGAATTGTCTCCGTTGTAGAAAACGTAAACAGAGCATATAATTGAGCCGGTAAAGAAAAAAACGAAACAAGCTGTAAATGTCTACTGACTAATACTAACTCATTCACTGTTTATTATCATGTTTTATAAACTAAAATAGCTTTTGCAAGAAACTGTTTCTTCTTCCAGGGTCCAAGCTTATAAAGGGTTTGCGTTGAGTCTGCGATCGTTCCTAAGCATTTGATTGGTCAGATTTGAGCCTAGGCTCAAATCTGACCAATCAAATGTTTGAAAGCGAAAGTTATTGCAGATGACCTTGTCGAACCGCGTAGCTATTCAAAATGATATAGTAAGTCGTTTGTAGATAAAGACTTACAAAAAGAGATGGTCCGAAAATTAGAAAACAAAACATCTATTAGGTCTAATAATTTTAACGAATTAATATAAAAATCCTGACCTGGCCCGGCAGTAAGTATTAGGGGAACAGGCAACACAAGACTAACAAATCAGACATACAGAGAATAAGATATGGCTCACGTATTAAGGACACGTTTAATGTTGTTCCTATCAATAGAAACATATTTCTGAGTACACACCAGGGGCCAGTTTTACTAAACATCTTACGCAAATTATTTGCCTAAGTCAACATTTTAAATTTTAATTAAAATGTTTTATTATCACTTGCTACAAACAGCAAATAGCCAGATCAGGGGACGTGCTTTTAGCGCGTCCTCTGATCTGGCTATTTGCTGTTTGCAAACGTTTATGATCGAAAAATAAGAGTTAAACGATTTTGACTTACGCAAAAATTGTGCGTAAGTTGTTTAGTAAAACGGGCCCTTGATTCTGATAATCATCTTATTTGTTTAAACAGTTGTAATATTTAAGAAAATAAATTTCAAACCACGTGAATAACGTAGAGAAGTTAAACCATTTTTTCCATCTTTATCAAAGTCCAATACAAGTATAGGATTTGTAAATACAAATTGAAATATGATTTGTTTTTACAACACACATGGATGTTGCATTTGTAGAGAACCTCCATGCCAAATACGAACACCTTAGTACAAAATATTTCATATATAACATAATTGAAGTAACCTTGAAATGTTAGCCTAAAATCAAAACGTGATTTTGATCAAAATCAAAAATTTTACCGCATCAAAATGGTCAGAATTTGTTGAAAATGTCAAACCTGTTGGGTTTTTTTCACAGAACTACGTCAATGTTGACCTCCGAAAGAACCTGTATGTCAAATATCAGTTCCCAAGGGTATAATATCCATTTAAAAAGACATAGTCAAAATGTGAAAAGCAATCAGAATATTTCTTTTTTAACCATATGTATTTAAAAATATGTTCGACCATAGAGAAATTTTAATCAAAATGTCTGCTTCCTAGTGAAACTAGTGTGTGTAATATAGATCAAAATGAATCTCAACACTTGACCTTGAAATGTGAGCAAAAGCTACTTCTAAACACTGACCTTGCGATTTGAGCAAAATCTTAAGTCCAAAACAGATCAAAATATAAAACAAGAGGGCCATGGCCCTTAATTCGCTCACCTGAGGTCATTGTGCCTTAGCTTAATAGGCAAGACAACATTTTAATATAGCTGTAAATGGAATTATCTTCCAGACAAAAAAAACATGACAAATTGGAATAACTTAAAAAAATATTGTTGGCAGAGTTATGGCCCTTATCCATGACACTTCTTCTTATCAAGCTACATGTATTTCCATATGATTATTTATTGCGCACTCTGCTTTACTTTCAGCCTGCTTTAAGTTATCATCTACTAAGATATAGATACTATTTCTTATATCTTACATGTTTATGACTATATAAAGTGGAATTATTTTCTTTAGAGGAGGAATAAATTAAAGGCGTAAAAAGGCATATGTATGGGGTAATGGGTTAACATCAGTAGAACTGGAGTTATCTCAAAGACAAGAAAATATGACACTGGGAAATATCTCAAAATTGACATTGACCTTTGTACGACATGACCCAAGTTATAAAGTTTCTAACTTTAACAAAGTTATGGCTAAGATTAAAGTTGTGGACTGACAGACAAACAAATGGACAAACAGACAAAAAAGCAGACAGACAAAAACAATATGCCCCCAACTGCAGGGCATAAATATATAGCAGACACCTCATCAGCTGACCAGCTGACCTGAGTTCAGTTATGTAACTCTGCCAGTAGGAAATTTGGCTAGGGTCTAACTCTTATTATGCTGAATTGCTGTCTGCTATACATATTTTGAATATTAAACATATGTATAAATATGGCAAAAGACATAATTACATAACTGTCATTGGATCACTCCAGACCCTGTTTCTCTAAGTATCAAACAGACTAAACCATTTATAAACTTTAGCAGACAACATGTTCAGCTAAGACCATCAGTTCAGTGGCTGAGGTCAAATACTGGGTAGTATGGTAGAATTAGCAACTGCTCTGAAGGCTTACCCTTACCAGACTGAAATGATATCTGCTTAAAACCTACTGTATGCGAAAAGTGACAAAAAAAAGAATTTAGAACATGTTCAGTTGGTAAATGAGTACCAATAGTTTGGATCCAAATTAGATGCAGCATTATGTTGCATCTGATCTGGATCCAAAATGTTTGCAAATATTGGCTATTTGCCCTTAGTATATTAAGAGTAACTCAGGTAAAATACAGTTCTGCTTTTGCTTCATCAAAAATACTGTAAAACCTGCCTAGAGCAGCACTTAAACTGCGCAGGGTGGCGTCAAGTGTGACCCTAGGGATTTCATTTTAACAAACTATAGAGGGATCGACCAGGAGATTCTACTGTAAAAATATCAAAGCTTAGGGCCTAGTAGTTTTTAGCAAGAAGATTTTTTAAAAATTTTTGCTTTTTTGCTTTTTCAAGCAGAGTTTTTGCTTTTTCTCTTTCATTTAGACAACTTCTGTAGAGAAGCATCCAAGGAACATCATGAGCAGTTTGAATCCGCCCTACAATCCCCGGGTTCAGAGGAGATGTCGTTTGAAGTAAAAGTGAACGGACAGACGGACAGACGGACAGACGTACTACGGACAATGAGCGGTCACAATAGCTCACCTTGAGCCTTCGGCTCAGGTGAGCTAAAAAAAACTATCAATGACCATACCAAAGGAAACCTTCATTCAAAATACCAGCTCCCTAGTTTAATAGCAATGAATATTCGTACTTGCACATTAACTTCGTACTTAACATTAACCGTGAACTTTCAGGAAAATAGATATGCCCACAACCAGACAGTTTTAACTACGCTACATCAATGTTCAACTCGTAGGAGACCTTCATCATAAAAATCACCTTCTTATGACACATTAGTGAACTGTAACATTTGTATGAAAACCTTAACCCATTTGTGCCTAGCCGTCAATAAAAGGGACAAATACTCTGATCAGAAACCGTATAATGCGGCGTCTGATCAGCGTCTACACTGTTTGCTGATAGGAATGTCAATATAAAACAAAACGAAACTGAAATTTTAGACCAGGCACCCCATACATAAAAAATGGACTAATCCAGTATACAAGCATGGAATTATCCACTTGGCATAAATTGGTTAACCAACGCAAACCGGGGCGGTGATGCCGACACCAACGCCGAGGCTAAATACGGCTAACAGTGATAAAATTCCTAATTAATACTAATTCTTATATTGCCATAACATGATCTTCATTGTCGCATGCATCTCCTTCCAAAATACTATACATACCAATCAGGTTGAACAAAAACATTAATATGATCGACAAACAGTAAGGATTCACATCAAACGCCGATTCATTAGTCGTTTGATCATGATCCAAACTATTTGTAAATGCTTGTTTCGTGGCGTCGGGTACCACAAGGGTTAGTGTCGCTCGCCGTGTCTCTACATGGCTGTGTTTTGACCGCCCAGTGACAGACCTATTGACGAGCCTACAGTTCCAGCTATAATAAATGTCATATACATTAACTATATAGGTCAGCCATCTGACCAGGCAGTGTATATTCTTAAACTCCTTTCATGATCAAATTATTCGGGAAATATTTACCCTTTTATCGTTTTAATGTCGTCTGATTCAGTATTGTTGTCTGTAAGACACGTTTTAAAGTTAGGATCAAGGCTGTATGAATAAATATCGATAAGAGTGTCTTAGCAAAATGTATCATATTTTCAATGAATACATTGAACAGTCGCATAACCTCTCTTTCAATATTAAACAATACTTATAACCTTTTACACAATACATTGCATTTCGTTTTCAATATTAAGCAATATTTATTAACCTTTTACGCAATGGTTTATTTTTAATATTAAACAATACTTATCAACCGTTTACTTAATAGTCTGTTTTCAATATTAAACAATACTTATTAATCTTTTATGCAATGGTTTGTTTACAATCATTAAACAATACTTATTAACCTTTTACTTAATACATGTAGTTTGATTTCAATATAAACAATACCTATTGATTGTAGACTGACATTGTCCAGTTGATGTTTCAGGGGGGAATTATTAAAAATAAACAATATATTGACAGTGCAAGTATCCGCAAACGGTTTGAATCATGTACATATGAGTTATTGGTTCCCTTCTATGATCCTAGTTTATAGAGATGAATGGTTTTCCAAACTAACTCTCTCCAAATTAAAATATTTTACATAGACCAAAAGCGCATGCTTTGTGATCTTCTACACATCAACATGGCTAGTTTCAAAAATGAGTATCGATGGAATGAAGGATTAATCCTTCTTCTGATGAACGCGACCAAACTTGCAGCTACAGTGTTGATGCAGAAAACACAGAGGTACTCTTTCAGATATAATGCCTAAAATCTAAATTAAACCTTTACTCCATAAACACGCCTTTTGACGAATTTAATTCATTCATCTCCACTTTATACGATAAAAAAAATGTGCAGCAAACGAAATATTTCCTATAACCTTGAAGACGGTAGCTGAAAGCAGGCTGAAGGTAAAACAGATTGCACTTTAATTCTACTATACATACTTCTGAATGCTAAATGACACATATTTCATACTTTTCTCCTGCTAATCGTAAATCCTGATCTTGTACTATAGATTTATTTATTGCTACATGTAGCCATGTACAAAATAATATGTTAAATGGCTATGACCAATGTGTATGTTTAATGCAAATACAATTTGAATTAAATTGACTTGAATTACTTTACTTTACTTTAACCAGCTTTAAGAGATCATCTTTCTTCAAAACTAGAAACAGGCAAAGAGTGAAGGATTAAAACAATACACAAATGCACCATGCGAAACTGTACTACGGATGTTATTGTTGCAGTGCATAGTTTAATATGTGTCCTTTATACAGTGGAGAAGTCGTAATTCTTTCCCAAATAACATGTTTACGGTAAAACTATTATTTTCATTGCCAACAGTTTGGAGCCAAATAAGACGATGGGTAAGCTCCAAACTATTTGCCGCTCATACTTAAATAAACCGTGAGAAATGTCAAAAATGTATATTTTTTTACATTGAACTGCACTTCGTCGCGTTTCAGGTGCGCTTAAACGGACAAGAATAGCGTTTTCTCAGCCTTGTTTATACAGCCTTTCAAAATAATGTATTAATATCCATTCCATCCAATCAACAAGCTGTGTTTAAACTGAGAAAGGCGCGCTCGCCTTAGTATCAGCCGTTATGTCGTGATTTTTTCTTTGGAATTAAAGTACATGTACAGACCTCAGGGACTCGACACGATAGATTTTCAATAGATTTGTAACAAAAGGCATATGTCTTTAAAACAAACTATTGATGTGCAAAGAAGCAAAATCATCTTTAAATATTTCTGTACACAGATTAAAAGTAGTGCAGTGAGCGTTAGGTCTCATCTCAGTCAAACAATTTTGTCAATGTAGATGGTTTGGTGAACCAATATTGTGTAGTTTGCGATTAGAAAGAATGAAAAAGCAAAATGGCATATTGAATAAAAATTCACAATAAAGAAAATGTTCAAATGTCAATAAAAGTTGATGGTTGGCATAATAGCTAGCCTTAGAAATATCAATGGCATGTATTTCTTTACTTTTAAATCGCAATATTCTAATCTTAAATTTATGTGTTTGTACAGGCGCTCACATTCAAAGGTTAACACTTATCATCCTGAATTGTAGTCTGCTTCATATATATATAGTTTTCGAAAACATCTCAAAACTAGTCATTAATCTTTTCAAACTTAAGAAATGTTATAAACAGTTTGGATCCAGATCAGACGCCGCGTTTTGCGGCGTCTGATCTGTATACAAACTGTTTGCAAATGTAAACCAAGTCACGCTTAGCATTTTAGGACAATTCTGCTTTTTTCTCTTTAAGTCTTAATGTTGGTGTTTGTGTAGTGATATCAGCGAATACTCTACATACAGGTGTGATACTTGTAGTAAGAAATGTAATAAATATAGATATCACACGTCTTCTCCATGTTATATTTATGGGACATTTATAGACATGTGTCTGTGTTGATTATAATAATTCGACGTTTCTTGTACAGTAAAACCTAACTAGTGTGACAACTTAAATGGAGGCTAATTAATTGTATAAAAGTTTAAGACAAGTGACAGTTTTAAGTAAGGTGACAGTAAAACAGAAAGCTCTTGAAGCATATTTCTGTTTTATTGTCACTTTGTTTTAAGCAGTCACCTGTCGTAAACACCGAATACCTTCAAACAATTAAGGGGGCGTAATAGTGAGGTTTTTCTGTAAAGTATTTGTTATTGTAGAAACGAAAGTGGTGCAATAAGGAAAATGGGAGATCCAGTAACTGTACCATGGCCTAAGTTTGCGGTAAATTCACAAAGTATAAAACATACTGTAAGTACATAGCTATTTAGCGCATTCACCTTATACCTCCACTGAAGAAAATAGTTCCAATTTATTCAGTCATAAATATGTACCAAAACAAAAACAGTATCTTTATCATAGCAGACAACTGACAAATGTTGTTAACTGTTTGGGTCTAGATAATACGCTATATAAAGAGGTGTCTCATATGGAAAGGATTTTTATCACATAATTTGCGGTCTGGGAGTTGCATAAAGCGATTGTATAAATATCGTAATCCACTAGTGGAATATCGTTTTTTGGGCTCCGGCCTAACTTGCTCGTCCATAAGCGCTGCATGTAGCGGGGTGCCAAATGACGTCATTTACTATGACGTTAACGTAAACAACGTAACGTTTGGCGGAAAATCTATATAGCGGAGGGTCTACAAACTACGGCTTCAAATCAATTTAATAGGTGCTTGAACTTGTAATCGCGTCATAATATTTTAGTCAACTCGTTTATTAAAAATGATAAATAATGAACACTCATACAATATCCTCTATGTATAGCACTCTGGTTACATTTTCGGGAGGAACTTTAGATAATTCAAATCTGGGAATATTTGCACTTACAAAGCATGCTAAAGGCATAAACAGAAAACTTTGCCAGGTCTTCAGAAAACTCCTAATTCGCCATGTTCGAATATCGGATATACGCATATAGCTGTTTTGATCTGTGTTTACCATAATGTTTACTACAAATGCCATGAGCAAACAATATAAACCCTGTTGAGACGTCTCTTGTTTACGAAATGTTCTGCTGTATGCCCTGTCGTAGGATCACCATTGTAATTACATGTATCGTGTTAGTTCATTGCAATGTCCTGGTATGGTTGTGCTAATATCATCAACAAGTCTTCTCTGTATAGATATTCGAAGCAATAACTCGATTGCAGGGGTGGCACGATAGTTTCGATAGCATCGACTTATCGCAATAGCTGAAGTCACGATAGTCGACTATCGATTACAAAATCAAACTTCCGATACTATCGACGATAGTTTGAGCTACTGCCGATAGTACGTTTAGAGGTATCTCTCTCCGCAAGTTTTGAGCGTGTTTGATTTTGCCCCCAGTGTGTGTTTTAGTTTCTTTATACTCCTTTACCTTTGAGATTGTATTTTCAATACTAAAGAAAAATTGGTGCTTAAAGCAGGTTGAAAGTAAAGCAGAATGCGCATTCAGGCGCATTCTGCTTTCCTTTCAGCCTGCTTTAAGCTACAATCTGTTAGGATAGAAAATATATTCCTTACGGTTCCTTACGGTTCATATGTATACACTGTCATATTATCATGTGTAATAACCTATCGTGATAATGATAGTATTGCAATAATCAATCCAACTGTCGATAGTCTATTGTGATAATGTTTCGAACTATCAATAACTATCGTGATGGCGATTTTTGACGCAATAGTCAGCCCTACTCAACTGTACACTCAGCAAGGAGGAATGACTTTTTTGTAATGCAATCACCTGTCTAAATGATAAACAATTAGATCATATTGACTGGTCGTTCAAGGGTCGTTCACTGTAATAACGGTGTTTAAATGTAGTCATAAGAAATGTTATTGTATATACATGTATAGTCAAAATTCGATATCCCCCCCCCCCCCCCCCCCCCAATAGAAACACTTTTGGTGCATTTGATTTATTCATCCACTGCAGAAAATAGTTCTAATTTATACAGCCATAAACATGTACCAAAAGAAATACATTCTGAGTCATAGTAGATGGTACATTAAGGCAGGCTGAAAGTGAAGCAGAATTCTTTAAGTGCTCATCTGTCTTCAAAACTAGAAACAGGCTACGGGGTAAAGGGTTAAGTCTAACATAACCGTATTCAACAGTTAAAGCCTGTTTCAGCCGCGTTTTTTCTTTGAAATAAAGACATGTTTGAATAATGAATTTCAACTATAGATATACGGACAAATTCGAGTTCAATGAGTTCGAGATATCGAAGTTCCACTGTACGTTACTGTAAATAGTAATACATTGGAACGATTTTCGGTCCAATAGAAACGCTTTCTCTAGAAACCGAAATCATATCCGTTATTGATATTCAATAAAACGTAAACGAATTTTGAGAGAAATACAAAAAGGCAGCTGCAAGTGTTTGCAAGCCACTGGCCAACCTTTTTGTTCGAATATAGAATCTAAAGTACAGACGAAAATATAAATGTAACAAAATCATAGACGATAGAATGTGTCTGAACAATTAGGAACCCCGACCCTATTTAATAACACATTCAATCCTAGCGACGAGTATACTCGTCATTAACAAACATGATACCTGTGTAGAATACGCTTGCCCTATGCAAACAGTGTAGACCCTGATCAGAGGGCTCCTGTATGAGCCCTCTGGTCAGGGTCTGCACAATTTGTCATTTTACAATAAATTCTTAAAAATCAACCCTAAATATTAAAAAATGGACTAGATTAATTGAAAATTGGAATTGTCCATTAAAAGTTTCAGGTGTGAATGAGTTATTCCATTTCTCCATTACCTGTGTCTAGTTTTGAAGAGATTGTACCACTTAAAGCATGTGGAAAGAAAACAGAATGCGCTTTGAGGCATATTCTTTTTTTTTTAACTTAACCTGTTTTGGGTTACAATATGCTAGGATATCGATACTATTTCTTAAGTTGCATATTCATGACTATAAATTGAAACTATTTTCTGCAGTGAAGGAATAGATTAATCGCGTAAAAAGGCGTATCTATTGGGCAGTTGGTTATACAAACAGGTAAGTAAATATAAAGGGTAAAACAGTGGATTGCGTACATATGTTTACGTGACCGCTGGAATTGTTTGAAATCCGTTTAGCATGGCTATACCCTTTCTTTAGGGATACTGCAGACACATAATTTCTGTCGACAGATATTGCATATATTATTTAAAAACACTGCAGAAAATGAAATTCGATAAATGTATCTTGTATTTGACCTAATTGCACTTCATATGTCTCTATTTTTTGCAAGGTATATGATAAAGTCACTGCATGATAATAACGGGCTTTTAGTGGTAATTGTCAATCTTTCGGTTATATTTGCACTCACGATAAAGCCATTGTGCCAAATATAGTTTTTGTCCAGCAAATAACCACTAAATGCCCTTCCATGACCTAATATACATGTTATAGCTGTATAGTAATAACAAATGGTGTGCATATTAATCGAGTTTGTCGATGACTGAACATTTTAGTTTTTCGGATTCAAATGTTCAACTAAATCACAAGAAGTGGACCTTCTTTTACAAACTTTACTGTGATATCACGACTGTTCCTACCGTTTCGTGAAATGAATGCCATTACAGCCGCCTATGCCATTAATGACAAATACTTTGCACAGTTAACTAACTCTAACTTATCTTTAAATGATACCAACGCGCATGGCTGCGATGGACCAACAGCAGGTTGACCTAGAGGAAATTCCGATGAGTTATGCTTATTTCCTCCCAAAAATGCTAGATCTCATAATCGATGACCGGTCGTTTTAGAGCAACAAACGATCATAATTTTGCAACCAATTCTCACCACTTGTAATAGTTTGATACAGTTTCAATTCACAACACACTAGTTCACACTGTGTTAGAGTCTACCGTTCATTATACAAAAGATGAACACTCGTTCCATATATCCAATCAACCAGTCCGGTCACATATATTGCCACAACGACCATGATCTATCAAATACCAGAATATACCGTAATCCTTCCATCCAGTGCTGTAAATGCACTTTGGTGTGTTCTTTGTTTGTATTTGTATTTGATTGCATGACTCCAAATACAGTAAGCAGACATTTGCATAAACTAACTCCTTATGTCTACACCAAACCCTATGGTGTGACCACTAATTATCTTGAATGGTTGCTACCACAGGTACTTGACACATACTTTATTATCTATGAAACCCCCCCCCCTCCACTTTAAAAAAAAACAAAAACTTTTTGATGCACATTTTCGTTATAATTCACGTACTGTGGCGTTATTTGACGGAATTTGATGAAACTGGTAAATTAATCATTCCCCGAGGGTACCACAAGAGAATATCGGCGATCGAGTCTATTTTAGCATCAGCTAAAGTCGATAGTAAAGACTAGGTGTTGAATTGCGCTGTTTACCTTGTATCTATAATAGAAGTATAGATAGTAAAAAAAAAAATTATTTTTTTAAAAAGGGGGGGGGGTGTTAATAGATAATAAAGTATGTGTCAAGTACCTGTGGTTGCTACGAGGTGATCTTAATAAGAGGTCAATATATGGTTGGGTACAGAAATAGAGAAGAACATGTTGGAAGTGTTAGTTTATTGCCTCTTATCGTGAGCCTTGTGATTCTTCGAACAGAAATTTGACTAGAACACCGAATCCTAGGTTGATTACTCCCACAACATAATGAGCATAAAATGCAAACAATCACCTTAACTATAACAACAACAGATTGTGGAGTATCGTTGTCTGCAATATTGTTTCAAATCAGATCTGGGAAAACAGGACTGAAGAAATGTCAATTTGAGTGTCAAACAGTTTGAATCGTGATCAAACTGTTTGCAAACGTGCTTTGAAGTGTCATTGAGAGTGAAATAGTTAAGTATGAATGCATGAAACAAAACTGTGACGCGGCGTCTGATCATGATCCAAAATGTTTGCAAAGCCGACTTAAGTAGCATACGGCTGTGAAGGAGTTTTATTGAGTTTTGTGATCATAGAACACTTTACAACAGTGAAATTGCGCTAAATGACCACTCTTGTAGTAGACGATTGCCGATCGCTACAGACAGTGAACTGCTTAACAATTACCCAATAATTACGCCCTTTTACGCCACAAAAGAAAATTGTTCCAATTCATACATTCATGAATATGTACCATACGAAATATATTCTACGTACTAAAAAATAGTAACTTCAGGGCCTCCAAATAAGAGGGAGTAAACTGAACAAATCCAGCATTTTCTCACATATTTCAGCACCAAATCTAGTTTAAACCAAGAAGATGATAATAAAGAACCAGAGCTGGTGTTACAGGACTGACCTTCTACCAGAATCAACTATGTAACTATGTATGTAAATCTATGGTGAGGTGATTCTATTGAGTAACTTATCACCATATGTCTTCAAAACTAGAAACATGTTATTAGGTAATAATAGTGATAGTATAAAAAATATTGCAAAAACGTCCTATAAGGCTATATTGTATGTGTTATGTCCTACTTTAAGGAATCATCTGTATCAAATATTATGCATATGTCATTTATATAAATTGAATATTAAATTATTAAGAAATTGCTCTTACTTAATATTTCGAACTCTACGGACCTTTATCGAAGAAAAGCATGTCCAAATACTCGACACAGTTTTGTTTCATGCATTCATACTTAACTATTTCACTCTCAATGACACTTCAAAGCACGTTTGCAAACAGTTTGATCAGGGTTCAAACTGTTTGACACCCGTTTTGAAATTTCTTCAGTCGCACTGCCTTATTCTTTAACTTTAAAACGACATCGCAGACAACACATTTGAAGCAGACGACAATAAAGCGGTGAAGGGGTAAAAATATCCCGAATAATATGATCATTAAAGGGTAAACATTCAAAGAGGATAATAAATAATCCTGCCAAAAAAAGAGAAACAAATATTGAGCTTTTGTATTCTATGGCTGAATGCATGAATCAAAATTGTGCCATGTATTCGGACGTGAATTTCTTTGATAAAGGCCCGAAGAGGTCGAATATTTGTAGCTCTGCGTCTTTTCTGGTTTCAAACTGTTTCACATTGATGATACATTGTATTTGTAAACAGAAGATTATTGTATGTATAAAAAATCTTCCTTTATCACCGCGGTCTTTAAATTTTGTGACGTTAATTTGCTGTTATAACGAAATTCTACAACAGCTATGTTAATGTTAAGCATCCATTCAACGAAGAATCGTGGACATCTCCGTGGACAGGTTGTTGCAATAAGCAACAACATGATTGTGTTAACCCTCTCACATTTAATGACGCTTTAAAGCGCGTTTGCAAACAGCTATGATCCTGATCAGAAGCCGCGTAACGCTGCGTCTGATAAGGGTCCAAACTGTTTGACACTCATATCGAAAGTTTTGTCAGTCATACTGCCTTAAAATTAATTTGGAAACGATATTGCAGACAACAAAATTGAAGCAGACTACAATTAAACGGTGGAGGGGTAAAAATCTCACGGAAACTTTGGCAGTGAAAGGGTTAAGCATCCAATCAAGGATGAATCGTGGAGATCTCTAAAGACAAATTGTAGCATAATGCAATCCTTCAATAAGCAACAACGTGTGTTAAAGACTGCTTCTATGTTTCTTTTGATTTCGCGCCAAATACGGTACTCGTTTGGGTGTAATCAGAACAATAAGTATATATACATTTACTAGTTTAGTTCCCAGTCATATCATGTCTGGTGTTACAGTGGAGAATCTGTTATTCTTTTCCCGTTTAAACGCAAACGTACGCAAACGCAAAGCACTAAAACGTAGAAAAGAGCAACTTTTGGACAATTCTAATAATTATTGTTTATCTTGGTGGCAAACAGTTTGGAGCCTGATCAGACGCCATGTTACCCGGCGTCTGATCTGGCTCCAAACTGTTTGCACTCCAAATAATAGTTTTAGCGTAAACGCGTTTATTGAGAAAGAATAACAGATTCTCCACTGTAACCCATTACCCCATAGCCGCCTGTTTCTAATTTTAAAGAAAAGTGACCACTTAAAGCAGGTTGAAAGTAAAGCAGAATGCGCCTTAAGGCGCATTCTGCTTTACTTTCAGCCTACTTTAAACAACCATCTGATAGAATATAGAAAATATTTCTTCTGATACAAATTCATGGCTGTATAAATCTATTTTCTTGAGTGGATGAATAATTTAAAGGCGCAAAAAGGCGTATTTATGGGGAAATGGGTTAACAATTCCTGTTAATCTAGTGTTTGTATTACCCACTCCCCCCACAGCATTTCCAGTGTTTAATGCAGGTGGTTGTTTAAAGCAGGCTGAAAGTAAAGCTTTACTTTCAGCGTAATATAAACAACCACCTGTCAACGACCATTTAAAAGGCATGGTAGAATATGAAAAGGTATATAAGGAATAAATAAATGAGTTGCAGAGAAAAATTCGTTATTCTTTCCCAGTAAACGCGTTTAATCTAACACTAGCAATTGCCAACAGTGTGAAGTCAGATCATAAACTGGCTTTTTCTGCATTGCATTACGTGCATTTGCGTTTCGTTTGCTTTTAAACAGGAAACTCGAATACCGTCTTCTCTACTGTAAATGGAATCTTTATATAGGAAAGGCGATAAAATTCTAGCATTTGAAAACTTTATAACCCAACTTACCATCTGCATGTGATTTCCGCACACACAACCAACCAGGATACATATCCAGAACCTTGATAAGTTTGTAAGCCCCATAGCACGTGGGCCCCTGTATAATTCAAATTTAGATACCCGGATATAACCCTTCACGTCATTAGGTCCACGTTCGTTCTCACCCTCTGTGTCGCTCGAACCACTATACAATATTGGCACAACGCGCCAGTACGTCACATACTCGGAACAACCTCATTCGGAACACCTTCAAAATATAACCTGTAACCCTTATCATGCTGAATTGCCGTCTGCTTCAAATATATCGTCTGCGAAAATTAATCAAATTTAGGTTTTAAGCTTTTCGAACTGACGAAAGTTTGAATTTGAGTGATGAACAGTTTGGATCTAGATCAGACGCCGCAATACGCGGCGTCTGATCTGGATCCAAACTGTTTGCAAATGTTAGCAAAGTCACACTAAATCGTGATAAAGATTGACCCTTTTGAATGCCTATAAATTCTATCTATTGAAACTATCGTGTTGATAATTTTTTATATTTACTATTTATTCTCCATACTTGCATATAATTATTTGATTATATATAGTCTGAATTCTGATCGGATGTATAATAAATCGGCGTCTGATCTGAATCTAATCTGCCTGTAAACGTCTGTATAATTCGTTTCTCACATGCAAAAGGGCGCAGGTCGCCGTCGGATTGTCAGCGCCCGGTATTTTCCGTCAACAACGATGGCTCGGTATTTTCCGTCAGTAACGAGGCCGGTCGATATATGCATACAAGTTATGAGCGGGCAGGGCTATAATATTTATATTTAATGTATGAAAGGTGTCAGGGATAACAGTATAATAGATAATAAAAATATCTCATGATTTAGCAGGAAACGCATCAAGCACACGCTCATGTATACACGTGGTCAGCTATGCTGTCAGTGTCAGATATGTTCACTAGGTCAGTCGGGAGGGGATGAAAGATTTGAAATATGCAATGTTACCCCCACTCACACATATACTACTCGAAGTATGAACAAATGCATCGACCCTATCACTTTCTCACTCGGTAACTTTCCACAGATTTGTTCAATTTCAACAAACTTTTTAGAGAGTTGTAACGAGATATCTATTTTACAGGTTCTAATGTGACTTATAGATTTAAATGTCCCATGCAGGTGCATTGGTAAAAAAGGTAAAATTCACTTTTTCACAGAAAACTGAAAAAGTTACAAATAGTGTTTTAAAGTTAACGAGAATACTTTACAATTCAATGATGGGTACCATTGAACACTGAAAGATAAAACGTTGTTTTTAAAAACCAATAACATCTCTAAGAACATTAAAATGTAGAACTCAATGGATTTTAAAATTCGGGTGAAATCTCAGAAATTTTACATTTTGATTATTTCCTCGGGTTTCACCTACAGGACTTGAACAAGTGTAAAAGTTACTGGAATCTGTAAAGTGTGCCACTGGCAAAAATATATCAAAATGTGGAAACAGAACAAAACAATTAATGTTGATAGTTATGTGCACGTGAGAAGTGATCGGTTCAATGTATTGATAAAGGTGTACGAGCGTATAACCTTGGTGCTGAGCAAATTTTGAGAAGTACACATGCTCATTGCCCGTGACTAACATAAACCAATGTTTGTCTGCATCCAAATTCTCGTCTGCAACGTGACATCAAGAAAGAAATGTGTGCCTGTTTAACCTTTTACTCCATAGGTACTCTTTTTACGCATTTAATTATTTCCTCTACTTATCAAAATATTTTCATTTTATAAAGTATTAAATATGAAAAATCAGAAATAGTTCTTATATCTTGATAAGATGGTGCCTAAAAGCAAGTTGAAATTAATGCAGAATGCTCCTTAGGGCGCATTCTGCTTTAATTCCAACTAGCTCTGAGTATTCACCTGTTTTCAAAACGAGGAAACAGGTTATGGATTAAGGGGTTAAATGAATAGTCTCACACAGCATTGTCAATCTGTCTGGAGCATTAGCTGATACCAAGTTACAGACAAGCCTGTAGTATATGTGTACTTATTAATGTAGCTTACTGCAGAACAAAAATAATGTAAAGGGACATTCTGCATTACTTTTGCCCTTTAAATATATATTATGCGATCACCTATCCGGATCTGCCTAGGCCATAAATTAGAATCTAGTTTTTTAAGTAGTAACATAGGTTTTATTTTAACAATTCTTGGTTGCTTAAGTAATAACAGGTATATTTTAACAATTCTTGGTTAATTAAGTTAAATAACATAGGCATTTTCAAACAATTCTGGCATTTGAATCTAGTTGTTTCAGAAATAACATAGGCATTTTTAACAATTCTAGCATTATCAAATCCATGATTATTTATAAGTCTTTTTCTTTATAGTTTTCTGCTTTTTTAAAATTTAGTTTACTTTTAAAATTTAGTTTAACATTAGTAGGTGTTGGCTACAGTCAAAAGTGAATGGTTAGTTGGTATAAAGCCACTACTTTAATCTTCTTCTCAAAACCAAACTAGATGCTTAAATGACCGTTATCTGGCTAAGCTAGAAAAGTGTGAAGTACAATTGTTAAAGTAAATGATTTGTTGTTATAAAGACGCTACAGTAACTCCCTTTGTCTCCTACCAAAACAAAACAAATTGCTTAAAATATACCATTTTTTAGAATTATCCATAAACTGTGTTTTTTTGGGTTTTTTTGTTTGTTTGTTTTTTATAATATTCACATAGAACTCCCTGTTGCTACCCATAATACTACATAGAGAACATAATCAAAATGTTACTTACGAATTTTACTGTTTAGTTTCTGTTTTAAAACCTAGGTCGTTTGAATTTGGTACAGGCTATATTGTTACTTAAACAACTAGATTCTAATATGGCCTAGGCAGATTCCAGAGCTGCCTAGCCATTGAGAATCTTAATATGATTCTAATATGGTCTAGGCAGATCCGGAATCTGCCTAGGCCATATCAGAATTCCTATATGGCTAGGCCATATCAGAATTCCAATTTGGTCTAGGCAGATCTGGAATATGCCCAGGCAGATTCCGGATCTGCCTAGATTCCAATATGGCCTACGACACGTATATGGAGAAAGAAGAAAAATGACAATGATTATTTGAAGAAATGGGCACTACGAAAACGTGTCTTTTAAATACCATCACATCTGCTTAATCAAAAGTCCCTTTACAAACACTTGGATTTTTGTTTTAATATTCTGGTTAGTTTAATAAACATATTTTATTCAGGAAAACATAGCATGAATATTCACATATTTAACAGCATATTTACGATTAGTGCCAACCAAGTTCTTCTCTCCTTAATTGTAAACATAACATAGTAATAATCATTGTCTAGCATAAGACGCCTTGAATATACGGGCAAAAATATTGGTATAAATTATAATATCGGCTGTAATATGTGCTAACCTCTGTAACGCTGCAGGTGACTAAACCAGTTTAGGGAACATATATAAAATTTTACAAAATATTAACATTAATATATATACTGCTCTTTTCTAATATTTCGACCTCTAAGGGCCTTTTTCAAAGAAAATCACGTCAAAACACACGTCACATTTTTGTTACATGCATTCAGCCATAAAATTGGATTTGGAAGCTGAGAACGTACAGACCATTTGGCTGTAATGTCAAGGAGGATAATGCGCTAATGCATGCATGACGCCATTGCACACATGACGTCATCGAAGATGACGTCATAACGACGTCATGACAACGGCAATAACAAACAATGTTGTTAACATTATTCTATTTGATTTTATGGCTGAATGCATGTAACAAAAATGTGACGTGTGTTTTGACGTGATTTTCTTTGAAAAAGGCCCTTAGAGGTCGAAATATTAGAAAAGAGCAGTATATATATTAATATTAATTTAATTCCCTATCTGGAATATTGAAAAAATATTAACGTGTGAAATTTCACAGGTAACTTTTCAACACTTGCGACTTTTAGAATTTGTAATGTTTAGTCAAGTACGACAAAATAATTATTTTTGCAAATTTCAAATCAAATATGTATCATTTTTTTCTGGAATGACTGACAAACCACCGCCGAGAAATGTATGGCCGGATGGCCGAGTGGTCAATGCGTCTGACTCACATTTTATTTTCCGTCCACACATGCCGGGATACCGGTGCGAATCTCTCCCGAGCTAAAATAAATATCTTTGAAAATGCATTTTTATACAAAATTACTTTTTCTTAATTGATTGTTACGGGTTTGTAGATCTATATGCGTTTGGAATACAATTACAGCTATTTTATGACATCATGTGGATTGTCAGTAAATTAAAGTCAGTCGCTTATATAAACACGTTATTTAATATTAGTTTAGGAAACGGATTTATCTTAAAACTGCATTTCAAAGAAAACACATGCATGACCTCTGTAAGGAGTCGGACCCACGAAGAGAATGCGCACAAAATTGCAAGATACGTATATGCTCTATCCTCTCGTTTTAAGGACAATTCGGTTTATTTTATCCTATTCGTACTGTATGAAAAATATTTCAAATAAAATGTACCCAGGTTTAGCTCGGAGTAGAGAAAAAAAGGATGGAAATTTATTTAAAAGAAGTTCAGATTCAGTGATGTTTCTTGCAGATAAGTTTTATACTGGTCCTTTTTAAAAGTGTAATCTCGTATGAGTGATACTGACAGTTATCTATGGGATGCTATTTTGAATAGATAACTGATGTGATCATTGATAGCTAAATTAGATAATATACTTTATATTTTGTAAATGATTACATAGCACGACACGAAAGACAATGCTAGAAGCAAAATACAAATTAACGAACAATCTCAGTATCAATCGGTACTGCAAGGAAAAAACAACAAATACTAACATAATGTATAGAAAGTTTCTATATCACAACCACGATATGCAAGACGAAGCCGAAGATGAACAGTAGTCAATATTGTCCTTAGGAAGGACATATTCATGTCAGAAACTGTCAGATGAATACATGTAGTAATATGTAATAAGGAAACTTTTAATACATTGGATTTGCCAACCAGATGAACTCATTTATGGACTAGTATAGAGAGGTTTTATAGTATGTTACAGTGTGAGGCATTTCCGGAAAAAACTACAAAGCTACACCATTAAACATTGAATGCATTTTTCTTTATGTGGGTAAAAGGATAAATGAAAATACATTGAGATGAAAATTATACTTTAAATTTACAAGTAAAGCCTCGCTGTCACAACCCTACAAAGAATGATAACTGAGTGCATAAAAGACAGGTGATAGCTTAACACATTTCCTCATACATACGTCTTTTTACGCCTTTAATTTATTCCTTCGCTGAAGAAAGTAGAACCTCTTTATACAGTCATGAATATGTACCACAGGAAATATTTATATTATAGCAGATGGTAGCTGGAATCAGACTGAAAGTAAAGCAGAATGCGACACAGAGGGTGCTTTAAGGGTGTATCAATGTCATGAATTTAAGAAAATTTCAAAGTATATGAAAACACTTTATGATGGTTTTGTATTGAAGAGCTATTTAAGATGAATGAAAAATAGAAAAAGTGTACATTTTGGTGAACAACAGTTGGCTCCATGGCCATGTAAAATTTACCCCACCCACTTTCTCTTATTTTGTCCTTTTCAAACAGCCCGCTTCAATAAAATCCATTTTAAATGAAAACAAATATGATAATTTGGTTTTGTGTTATTTATTTCCTATCGATGGTAGTATTTCTTCATACAAAAACTAATTTAAGAGAAAACAGGCACCAAATGTGAAATTTATAAAGCTCTAAATATCATCAATATGGTACTTTTATGTAAATTTTGTAAGGGGATATAACTCTTTTTACTGTAATAACTCAAAATGTTCAACACTGACCTTTCAATTTCTTTTCATATTTTGAACTGCCTTAGTATTGGCTTTCATTTGCTAGAATATAAGAAAAAGTTTAATACTAGAACTATTTCATTTTCAAACTTTTTTACTTTTTTTTCATAAAATAACAAATCTAATAAAATCATGCCCTATAAAAAACATATTTTGATATTCGAGGATCCATATTGTTCAAACCTAGTGTCTGCTTTGTCTAAATTTGGTTTCTATGTGTGAAAATACCACCATAGACATGAAATAAATAATGAAAACCCAAATGACCATGTTTGTTTTGTTTTGAAATAGATTTTACTGAAGCCTGTACTCTGAATGGGTAAAATTTGAGAGAAAAAGTCCAAATTTGACATACCTTTTTCATATCGCTGTAGCTCAAAAAAAAAGGACACCACCATATATATTTTTTTCCATTTTTTCATCCATCATAAATAGCTCTTCCAAAACAACAATGATAGAAAAAAAGTTTGATACTTTGAAAAAATCGCTTATGGGTTGGATACACCCTTAACCGGCTTTAAATGGTCACTTGTCTTCAAAACTATATATAAATAATATATTATAATATAAATATAAATAAAGTGTTACAGCAATGTGCACGTAAAACAGACTGTCTTGAACACCCGATAATTAACACAATTTACTGGTTGAAAAAGAGGGATTTTACTAGTATATAGTTAAACCCCCATGTCATTATGACTAAAGATAGTGCAGTCAAACTTGTGGTGAGCAGCTTTTGACATGTCGAGTATGTTTCAGTGACATGGCTACCAAATATAAAACAGAGATCCGATATGAGCTCCGTACTCTACTTATGTCCTGAATTAAGCCTCCACTTCTTTTCAAAGCTATGTACAGCGCTTTTAAATTTATGTAACCCATATTCACACATTGTCTAGTTTTTTCAAGATGATATTTCTAAGCAAGTTTCAAGAAGAATGAACTTAATAGGTATTTTATTGATACAAAATGTCATAGGCCTATCAGTACAGGTAAAGTCAAAACTATAAATTCATAATCAAAACGTCAATGATTTTACAATTCCAAATAAAGAGAGGAAAATGAAGCAATTGTTCTGCAATTTCAACTGGGCATTTGTAACACAAAATGGTTTTTAAGTGTCACTAACGTTCTCAAATTTAGCGCAATAAAGCTTAATAAGCACAGTTGATTGATGAACATGTATGTACATATTCTCATTTAGAAATAATATAGTGTCGTTTACTATGTCTGTAATAGATAAGGCTCATATTGAGTGACCTCGCCGAAAAAATGCAAAGGTAGACGCATCAATATAACCTGGAATGTATTAATTACATTAACATGCTAAAGGCTGCCCCTGTTGTCCCTTACACTATATATTGCCAGTTAATACGATTTCCAAACTCTTCCTTTTTTAGACTTTTTGAAAACAACAATTACATATTGAGAATTGTAAAGTACAATTACATATACTGAGCACCATTGTAAATATTATCTTGGAGTATACAACCCTAGTAACACACGGTAAAGCTCTTGTGTGCGTAGATACGCGTCAAAGGGAAAACATGACAAGAACTGTCTTCTTCGGCGATTAAAAACATTGCCGTGCATAACATTTGATAGAGAGCCGGTATATTGAAACGTGCTGTCGTCTTCATTCGGGGGTGGTATCCCAACTTAGCTCGGTTTCTCGAAAGGCATTTTTTAAACATAAAACCCTTTTCCTAACTCAATATGTACTTGTTTACAGTGGAGAATCTGTTATTCTTTCCCGTTTAAACGCAAACGTACGCAAACGCAAAGCACTAAAACGTAGAAAAGAACAACTTTTGGACAATTCTGATAATTCTTGTTTATCTTGGTGGCAAACAGTTTGGAGCCTGATCAGACGCCGGGTTACCCGGCGTCTGGTCTGGCTCCAAACTGTTTGCACTGGAAATAATAGTTTTAGCGTAAACGCGTTTATTGGGAAAGAATAACAGATTCTCCACTGTAAAAATACAAGCGCATGACATCCATTTATACATTTTGATTTTTAGACAAATCTGGTTTTCAGTGTCTTAGACCTGTTATAGTCCATAGCCTATTTCTAGTTTTGAAGACAGGTGTTCACTAAAACCAGGTTGAAAGTAAACCAGTATGAGCATTAAGGCGCATTCTGTTTTCCTTTCAGCCTGCTCTAAGCTGCAAGGATATATAGATATTTCGTATGGTGTATATTCAGTTTATTTATTAAGTGGAGACGTAAATTAAATATGTATTTATGGAGTAAAGAGTTAAGCTGTTGCCTGTCTTATATCTCACGACGAAACCTCTTGTATAATGTCGTATTCTGGGGGTTTGCACTCACTACTGCATCCTCATCCGCGTTCAGATAATCTGATATCGACTTTGAAATTCGGCGTTTGATATAATGCACATACAGCGCTCCCTCTCTACAACGACACCCAACGGGAGACAAAATTTGTGTGCGTTGTTCGGAGGAAGTCGTTATAGAGAGGGAAAATTATGACTTTGATTACATTTTCAAACAGCTTGAATCCAGATCAAACGCCGCGTAACGCGGCGTCTGATCTGGATTCAAGCTGTTTGTCACTCGTTATTATATTTATTCTACCAAAATATCCACTTATATGTAACTTTGAGATAAAACAGCAGACGACAATTTTAAGCAACTGATATTGCAGCAGTAAAAGCGTTAGACATAATTGTCCTGTTTAGGGAACTTCGACAAGGGTCGTTGTAAGGAGGGAGTCGTTGTTGGCAGGGTCGCTGTAAGGAGGGAATCGTTGTCGGGAGGGTCGTTGTAAGGAGGGGGTCGTTGTTGGGAGGGTCTTTGTAGGGAGGGAACGCTGCACATATATAGCACTTAACCCTTTCCTCCCCGAACCTTTAGATGGACTATGTCAGTTTCCTAGGCCTAGTCCTTGTTTGACCAGTTAGGGGTTTGGGTTGGGCACAGGTACTTGTCACATTTATTTTTACTCTCTTTCATATAATAGACTCTGAAAAGGCATACAACAGGAATCGAACAGGTAATCAACTTGAAATGCTGCTAAAGTCGACTAGATCACTGAAATTTGCTCGGGGGCCTCGTGAAATGGTTAATGTTTTTAAGTTTTACTTTTAATTTGGTGAAATTTCGTCAAATAACACCACAGTACGTGAATTTATACCGAAATGTACATAAAGGTTGGCCATGTTGTTTCTGTCGTCCATACGAAGGTGTGTAAATCTAGGGGGTCTAGTCGGTTTTCACAGCAAACCATTTCTATTAACCCTTTCCCCATTAGAAGCGCTTTTTAGCGAATATTTGTTTCTCCGCTGAAGAAAAAAATCCAATTTATACAGTAATGAATATTATTCTATAGGGAATATTTTCTATATTCTAGCACATGATAGCTTAAAACAGGCTGAAAGTATTAGCATTTCGCAATTCGCATTTAGCATTTCGCATATAGCAATTCGCATTTAGCCTAGTTTCGGTGATTACACCTAGTCAGGTAAAAAGAATGCAAACATGTGAAGTTGTGCTGAAAACTACAATATTGTACATGCAAAGAATCAGTGAAGCGTCTCATGTAAGGCCATTCTCCAGTTTTTATGGTTTGGTTTGAAAACCTCAAATAACAATTCGATTTATTTACTTTTACCAAATCCTCTCTGAATAGATTGTTTCTGATGACATTTTATCAAACAGAGGCACAATAGATTTGTTGGTAATTAAACAACTCAAAATCAACTGCCTTTCATATGAAAAGAAACTAAAAAGCAGATGTAAAATATCGAACTTCGATTATATTACATTTTGAAATGATTGTTTTTTCTTCAGAAAAACGTATTTATAAGCGTATTCTGCTTTACTTTCTACCTGTCGCAGTTTAAGAAGAACCTGGTTTTCAAAACTAGAAACAGGTTATGGAGTAATTCGTTAATTTCATTTTACATGTATCTAATAAAACTGGTTCAAACCTTCCAACAAACAACTACTTAATAGATCTATATGAAATATGAAAACTTACGCCTCTCAGTGTGTTTTTCTCAAGGGAAGAAAATATTTCGAATTTATACAATCAAGTATATGCACCGTGCGAAAGAAATTCTATATCCTATCTTCTATACGAAAGTTTAACCCATTACCCCATAGCCCGTTTCTAGCTCTGAAAATAGGTGATCACTTAAAGCAGGTTGAAAGTAAAGCAGAATGTGCCTTAAGGCGCATTCTGCTTTACTTTTAGCCTGCTTTAAGCTATCATCTGCTAGGATTTAGAAAATATATATCTCATGATACATATTCTTTGCTGTATAAATTGGAACTATTATCTTCAGTGGAGGATTAAATAAAATGCCTAAAAGGGCGTATTTATGGGGTAATGGGTTAAAGGGACTCGCAACCGGATGGTGTACTTGTTAAAATAAAATACTAAAATAAAAGCAAATTTGTGGCATTATTTGGCTACTGACATTAAAAAAATATGATCAGTCCAAAAAAAGTCTCAAGAATCGTCACCGAATCTTAGTTTTTTTAGATATTTTCCATCGTGTTTCTATAGCGTCAGCCGACGGTATAGTTGTTGTTGTTGCTTCTCTACACGGGCTCAGACATAAACCCGAGCCGAATAAAGTATTATCGATCGCTAACAGTGAAGTACGTTAATTCGCTACCATATATGTAGTGAGCTCTGGATGCCGATGTGGTAAATGCGCTTCCTCATTTTTCATGTGTGTCTCCGCATGGAGGGTCACGGGTTCGAATCCCACCAGAGCTTCTTCTTCTTTTTTTTTTTTGAAATGCATTTTTTAACAGAATTTATTATCCTAAAATAAATCTTACCCATTTATATAAGCATTTGACATATATTTACAAATTACTATTTTTAATGCTAAATCCGGTTGCGAGCCTCTTTAAAAGAGGCTGAATTTAAAACAGAATGAGGCTCAATGCGCAGATTGCTTTACTATCAATCTGCTTAAATTGGTCATCTGTTTTCAGATATAGAAAACAAGCTATGGGGTTAGTAGTACATGATCGCTTAACTCAGATTTTACTGTTCTGACGAGGCGAAGCCAGACCAGTCTTCGAAGACTCTAAACAATAGCAGGGCTGCCATATCTTCGGACTTTTCCGGAATCTTCGGTTTTTTTTTTTTTCAATCTCCGGATTTGATTGTCAAATAGTTTGGATCCAGATCAGACGCCGCGTTACGCGGCGTCTGATCTGGATCTAAACTGTTTGCATAATTATGATAGTGGTATAGAACCTGGCAGCTAAAGGGTTAAAGGTACGTTTCCTAAAATCGCCCTTGAAAATTTGGAAATCTTAGGAATTTTATGAGCAACTTATGGTAGCCCTGCAATATTGTACATAAAGATTTGAAAAATAATACATACTGAATCAAATCTTAAATGAAATCGGCCCTTTCAGTGACTGAATTTGAATGGTTTTGTTAAAGATGGACAAACAAAATGCCAATCAATAAATTGATAAATGTAAGCAGCTAACTGACAGTCTTCTCTCGAGTATATGTGTGGTTATATGTCAACTGTTTGAATCCTGATCAGACACTGCGTCACGCATTAGTAGCTACCTGTACGCAAAAAACGCAACTGCGTACACATTGTCCTCAAAAATAGAAAAATCGAAAATTCCAAAAATGCAAAAAAAAATCGTAGGGGGTAGAGATCAAAGACTTGAAGAAAAGCTGTCAGAAAAAATCGTTATCCTAGAATCAATAATTTGTTATTTTGAGTCAAATTTTTACATTGTCTTTGAATGCAAGAAACGCCCTCAGAACGCACTGGTCAGAGACCATCTAGGATTAAAAATTTCCCGGGGGAGCATGCCCCCGGACCCATCTAGAGTAAGGGTTTTAAACCAATCAGACGGGGTAAGAATTAGAGATAAATGGCCGGGACACACGCAAATATATATATACAATTTTACGTAATTTGGAGTCGAATTTTACATATAGATTAAAATGCTGTTGCCAGATTGTAATTTTCCGTTTAAACGTTTTTGATTGCTCAGAATGCCCCCAGAAACCCACCAAAGCCCATCTAGGAATATTTTCCGGGAACTGGTCATTTCGTACCCTCGCCTTTTCGTACCCTATTTTTTGGTCATTTCGTACCCACATTTTTGGTCATTTCGTACCCTTTCAAATTCACTAGTCATTTCGTACCCATATTTTTGGTTATTTCGTACCCTCGAAAAAAAATCTTTTATTACATATATTCACGAATGAATTATAACGTTATAATTCATTCGTGATATATTTCATAATTTTTACGCAAAATTTAATAAGATATAATTATGTTAGATCGGGTAATCTGTCTGCACAGAAATGAAAAAAAAGATCTTATTCTGCTGGTTTCATAATTATTTGAACAGTTATCAAATCCAGTAGTAACTTCGAATCCATATGTACATTTAATACAAGCTATAGTGAAGACACGTACGTTAACTTAAGTGATGTAGTTAGCAACAACAATCCTGTTTAAAATACAGTGCTCCATCTCTAAAACAGCCATACGAAGCTCCTGTTCTTTGGTATCAAGACTTATACACATTTGAAAGATTATTAGGATTATTGAACAATGGTAACATCTTAGACGAATCGTTTGTTAACCAGCTCTGTTATAGTAGTGTCATAAGGTTTGAGGTACCAGCACGGAATGTTGCAGAGTGTGCCAGTTTGTGCACAATGACTGAGGACTGCAATAGCGTGATTGCAGTACGGAACATAACCAATGCATGATTTGGTCTTACGATCTACAGTGCATGTCTAGGACATGCTTCTTCCCTTCAAGGTGCACAATTCTACGGACAAGAGGAACTAGGGGATACACCCAACAGGAGACACAAATTGTGGGCGTTGTTTGGAGGGAGTCGTTATCGGAGGGAACTTTGCAAACAGATTGATTCCAGATCAGACGCCGCGTAACGCGGCGTCTGATATTGAATCAAGCTGTTTGTCACTCATTATTAAGTTTTTTATGTCAAAATGTCCATTACGTAACTTTGAGAAAAACAGCAGATGACAAGTTTAAGCAGACGACAATTTTAAGCAGACGACATTGCATCCAGACAATGGTGTGTGTCAGTCATGAACCAAAACGTAATTCGACAAGCTATATAGCGAACAATGATTCCAACCAACAAAGACTAAACATGTCCTTTATCTGCGTTATTTATCCACAAGTCAATACAATTGGACTTCTTTAAAAAACAAATAAAGAAAAAAGGAAAAAAAACTTTTGATTCGAATGAGACTCGAACCTATGACCTTTTGATTGTTAGTCAACCACACTACCGACTGAGCTATCAGCACTTAGGTAGAATAGTGGTACATGTATGAGCTGGGTGCTGGGATCCTAACACCTTTTATTCATATGCTAATCTAGGACAAGTGGCGATACGGAGTACAAAACGACTGATGTACGTTTTATAATTTTCATTAAAATTAATTCAGATAGCACAGCTAGTATAAGATTGAATGAAGAATTAATTATTATGATATATTTCCACGTAACCATGTGAATTTAAAAGCTTTTTGTATTACTTTCAGAATTCATTTTAACTTGCTGAATGTTAGAAATGTTTTATTTAAGATGTCATAAATTTCCCTTCTGCCAATTTCATTGAAAAGTGCAATACTTGCGTTCTTTGAATAGATTCCCGTAAGGGTAATCACTGACGCCTTTGGTGTCATTTGTATTTGTATGCACGGGTCTTGCACCGACGGGGTGAATTAGACTGTGCGTTTGCTGCTCTTTTACAAGAGCAGCAATCGAGTGCCTGACTATGTCTGTAAGTCACTCGGCTTCTTTGAGTGCTTGGCTATGTCTGTAAGTCACTCGGATTCTTTGAGTGCTTGGTTATACCTGTAAGTCACTCAGTTTTTTTCCTTTGCACCATTCCTTTAAGGGGATAGTGCATCAATGGATAGAAGTCCGACATATGGTCGTCGGATTCTTCCACTTCCAACTAGTACATTCCCAAAATGGTCTGCTTTATTTCTGCGTTCGATTCTCAAAGCTTGCTTAAATCAAACATACATACTTCTTTTAAAGCTTTTTAGTTTTGAAATATATGTATGTTTGTTCTGAGTAATAATAAAACGTCTCTAATACGACCACTTAATTATGTTAATTATTACGGTTTTACAATAGTTTGATTGCTTAAAGCAAGGTGACAGTAAAACGAGGAGCTTTCTTAAACTGTCACCTGTCTTTAAACACTCAATTAGCCTTCTTTTAGTGGTCGTAATAGAGAGGTTTTACTATTTATAGCAATAGAGTTGTGTTCGACTGATTACAGTGGAACCTTTGAATCCCGAACACCTATATTATACTTCAAATAAACATTAACTGGCGAGATGCTTTCCGTTGGCGCAGAAATTGAGTGTAACCTGTCACAAATTCGCCTATTTCATTCAAATATCTTTAATACATGAGATAGAAACACATAGTATCCCTTTCCCACATAGAAGCGACTTTTAGCGTATTTAATTTATTCCTCCGCTGAACAAAACAGTTCCTATTTAAACAGTTTTAAACATGCGCCATAAGATATAATGTCTACATATTAGCAGATGGTAGCTTAAACCAGGCTGAAAGTAAAGCAGAAATCGCCTTAAGGCGCATTCTGCATTACTTTCAACCTGCTTTAAGTGGTCCTTTATTTTCATTACTAGAAATAGGCAATTGGGTAAAGGGGTATAGATGCTTAAAGTTGAACCTATACATACCTACACATTTTTATGAACACTTTGTTGTATTTGCATATTAAAGGGATACATTGCCAGTAGGTAGTTCTGTAATAGCGGAAACACTTTTTGGGACAACTGTATGCATGTATCATAGCCAATAATGCAGACGCAGGTGAAACACACAACATTCTATAAGTGAAATTGGCAGATGCAAAAAGAAATTTGCCCTCATCTCTTTTAGACTTTTTCTTCCACTTGAATTACAGAAGCAAACAATGTATATCCAGATCAAACAGCAAGTAACTGATCTGACCAGAATTTAGCCGGCACTCAGCAATCAGAAAACAATAACAAAATATTAACCCATTGTCACTAACAAACAGCGTACTTATGTTTGAATTTGAATTTCTAAATGTACACTTGTCGTATGCTAGCATTAGTTATCTGAACAGGGCATACACTGTTTGCCATTTTGCAATATTTTTAACACAACCCTAAAAAGTAAAGAATGGACTAGACCTAATTGGAAATTAACATGTCAGTTAACTCTTATCCTGCTGATTTGTCGTCTGCTTCAAATATAATGTCTGCGAAATATAATAACTAATTTTGATCTTTTTAAATCTAAAGAAAAAGTACTTTTCGAGTGACAAACAGCTTAGATCCAGATCAGACGCTATGTAACGCGGCATCTTATCTGATCTGAATCCAGATTGTTTGCAAATATAAGCCAAGTCCCGCTTAGCACAATAATTAAGGGTTAAGGAGCAGTGACTCGCGCCTTTAGTTTTGCCGGGGCCTTTTTACTATCCCGGAGCAGAAACTTGAACTTTGACACGAGTTACCCAGATCAATCCGTGTCAAATAGTTTGGATCATGATCCGACATAGATAGTCTAAATGAATACGACATCGTTTCCTATAGAATTGCATTCAGTTTCAAAGCTTTTCACACAAAACACTCAAATCAAAATTGTTTTCAGAGTAATTTCCGACACATAATTGTTGGGGGTCTGATCTTGATCCAAACTGTTTGCAATAGAATAGAAAATACATGTATCATTTGTCTGTGTTTTTCATACAAATATATCTTATACGAAACATATTTACGCATTTCCATCATATTTATCTTATATGTGAAAATCACTCCTTAAAAAGAAATTCGAAAAATGTATGTTTTAATTTAATTTTAATTTTGTTATTTACCATTTTAGCTATCAATTAGTTTTGATCCGATTGGTTAACAGTTTGCAAATTGACGTTTAGACAAATTACTTAGTCTGAACATAATTCATACTATCGTTTGTTAAGTGTGGATGTACGAGTAATATACTAGTGAAAGATTCGATCGATAATGCTGGTCAGGGTATAATTGATGTAGAACGCAAATGTTTAGTAACAATTTAATCAGCAGATAAACACAAATGGCTTTTCAGAGGTCCCGCTGAGAATAAGAACGAGCCCGGAACCAGTGTTCCGGATGCAGCCGAATGATAACGAAGCATTCGTGATTTCTTATCAAGGCTAAGATGATCAAGCGATTCCCGATAGTCTGCCTAACAAATCGATAATTGATCTCGTGGACCAAGGGAGATAATGGTTTACGTCTGATATACTAAAGTGAGCAAGAACGTCAATCCTGTAAACATTTTTGCATAGATTTATGTACTTTATCACCTGTTTTGAAGGCGGGAAATGCCCCCAGAACGCACCAGAGACCATCTAGAAATGAAATTTTTCCGGGGGAGCATGGGTCCGGGGGCCCTAGTATAAGAGTGCGTACACTTCCTAATTGGTCTAGCTACGCCCCTGATTACGATATTATTTTAGTCAATTTACCAAAAAATAAATTAGACAAACAAACGACAATTGTTGAAAGAGGTCGACGACATGGCAGAGAAAGTATAATAACAGGGCTGCCATAAGTTGACATGAAAAATCCTAAGATTTCCAAATTTGCATTTTTCTAGTGCGATTTTACGAATCGTACCTGTTTCTAGTTTTATTGACATATGGCTGCTTAAAGCAGGCTGAAAGTAAAGTAGAATGCGCCTTAAGGCACATTCTGCTTTACTTTCTGCCTGCTTTAAGCTACCATGTACTAACAAAAATCCGAAGATTTATGAAAAATCTGGAGAAATGGCAAACGCATGCATAGAGAGGAGGCACCTTTCAAGGGAGGCTACACCTGAATTTGTTGTACTACTTGTAGATAAATTACGTCCCTTTGAAGATAAAATGAACCAAGTCAGTATATATACTATGTACTATTGGAATTTAACAATTAACCCTTTCATCCATCTGTCTGCACTTCTATTTGTATTAGTCACTAAAGGAATATTCATTAATCATTGGTGATGATTACCAGTGATCGTCCGCTGTTTTTTCTCAAAGTTACGTATTGGACATTTTGACAGAATAAACTTAAGACGAGTGACAAACAGTTTGAACACAGATCAGGCGTTACGCGGCGTCTGATCTGGGTTCAAACTGTTGGCATATTTAAGCCAAGCCATATTCAGCACTCTTAAGGTATTATTTTCCCCTCACTATAACAGCTCCCTCCGAACAACACACACACACACAATCTGTGCCGTCTCCCATTAGATGTTGTTGCAGAGAGGGAGTACTGTACTACTACTACTACTACTACAAAAACAACAACAACAACTACTACTACTATTACAACTGCTGCTGCTACTATTACTATTATTAATATTATTATTATTCTTATTATTATTATTATTGTTATCGTCATCATCATCAACATAATCTTCATGATTATTATATTATAATATTATTGTTATTATTATTATAATAAAAATTATTATAATCATCATCTTATTTGTTTCATTATAGATCTATCATTGTCATAATCTTTATTATTATTATTATTATTATTATCACGAATGAATAAGATTTTTTTTCTTTTGTTCATTATTATTATTATTATTATTATTAACCCTTTGAACCCTAGTCCCGCCTAAAGGCGTCCTTTATAAACAGTGTACATGTGAATAGTACACTTGTCCTGTGCAAACAGTGAAGATCCAGATCAGAGGGCTCCGAAAGGAGCCCTCTGATCAGGGTCTTCACTGTTTGTCATAATGCCAAAAATGGACAAAACAACCCTTAAAAGCCAAAAATGGACTAGACTAAAATCGAAACTGGAATTGTCCATTTAAAGTTTCATGGAGGAAAGAGTTAAATTAACGCACGTTTGGCTTTTTTCTGACTCCTCTGAGTTTCAACCTCGAAACACCCAATACCAGTCTTCAATTTTGTCTAATACACGTTCTACTTATTAAGGTTGTTTTTAAGATAATTAGCAAAAATGACAAACATTGCACACCCTGCCTTGAATGTTCCTGTTTGTCTAGAACAAAAGTACTATTCGTAAGTACATGTACACTGTTTGTAAATACTGCATATATTCGTCATTTAGGTTCAGTGTGTTAAGCTCGTAACGTTGATGATTATAGACATGTAAGACAACATATGCTCGCAAACTTATGTAAAATTATGTATCGTCTCTGATCTCAGGTCGGCCCTAAAGCTACTCTATAATTCGTCCCTTTCCGTCGCTCTTCGGGATCGATGCATTTCCAAATCGATCGATTTCCGTCCGCTCCCGTAATTCCGATGGATACCGATGAATGCCGACTGCCTGCTACTGCGGCTGCGCGGTACCAATTTATGCTAATTTTAGATGAATGGCGATCGATTCGTGTATTGGAATCTCTTCAACATGTGTTTGTTTGCGGTGATGTGATACAATGTAGGTCTGAAATTCATTTCTAACGGCGAAGGTAAGCTATATTTCTTTCTGAATCTTACTGGGTATGAGTTAACCGATTATAGAGAATCTGTAGCCGGTAAACAAGCGTATTTGAGCCGTGTTTACGCGTGTGTTTATCTACAAACCCTCTGTCAGTTCTGTGTGCATTACATTAATGATTAAAACATATCTCTGCTTGCTTGTCTTTCTGTATATTAAGATCTATATGTAGAACTAGAGTGTATGTTATTAAGGTAAAATACATATATCGTTTGATATATCTATATACATGTACATATGTTTGTATACATTTATGTTCGAGTTTGGGCTTTGGCTAATTGGCAATTAACGTTGATGTAATAAGACAAGGGAGGTAATTGGGTTAGTATACAGTGTAATTGCAGATGGGGTCAAGAATGACATTATGTTTATTTCTGTTCTATACAGAAATGTAACCTTTTCGACCACCGGAAGAGTTTGGTAATGGCCCTTTATCTTGCTGGTGACAACCTCAACTAAGTTAAAGCAGGTTAAAGTAAAGCGGAATGTACCTTAATGCACATGTATAATATTCTGCTTTACTTTCACTGTTTCAGCCTGCTTTAAGCTACTATCTGCTAGGATAAAGAAAATATTTCTCATAGAACATATTCTATAATTTATGACTATAAAGTGGAACTATTTTCTTCAGACAGTAGAGATATAATAAATTAAAGGCGTAAAAGGCATATTAATGGGGAAATGGTTTAATTTAATAAAACAAAACACCTTTTTGAGAGGCTATAATACATGTATATGACAAGGGTACAGGATGTGATAAACTTGTATAATAAGAGATATTTAGAAATGTTTGCTGCAAGTGTTAAAAAATCCACACATTGTAACAATTGTACTCAGGTCCCTCTGGTGGTCATACATAGTTACAATTAACCGAGCATGCAGAACTTTACTTTACTTCGTTTTGCAAACCAACACTTAAAGATTTATTACAAAATCCAGCTTCTACAGTCCGACTGTAGAAGTGGTACCGTAATTATAATATACTCATTTTTGGTCACATTTCTCTGTCTCTACTCTTGACCTCGTCCAAAGTCACATCCTGTTCATTGAGCAGTTATGAAGCAGAAACGATGTTATCCCTGGATCTGGGGACGATGGTCATCTCATCTCATATCCCACAGCTGCCACCAATTTGTATGGTGCACTGGGCCAACATTAATCCCTGGCACTCAACCATCCAGTAATAGACCTTGCAAAACATTGTTTAACTTCATAAACCCTTTACTCCATAGATATATACACATTTTTATGCATTTAATTTATTCCTCCACTGAAGAAAATAGTTTCAATTTAATTATTACCGTAGACACTAGACAGTCATGAATATTTATCATTAGAAATATTTTCTATATTCAAACAGATAATAACTTAAAACAGCCTTCGACAGACACACTTTGCTTTACTTTCAACCTGCCACCTATCTTCAGTTATAGAAACAGGCTTTTGAGTAAAGGGTTAAGCAAACTAACACTAAATTAATTCCACTATAAAAGCCAACTTTCACAGTCTGAGACTCAGACTGTAGAAATAGTATCTGAAATCAGTTTTATCACAAATACTTGCACTGATAAGCCGTCTCAGCATGAGTAAAAAAAATATGATCTATATTGAAATTATTGTCACTTCTGAAGACTGAACACTAAAGGCTTACATAGGTCGCGGTGGTTCTGCCTTTTTGCCAATTCTGCCTGAAACAGTGTATAAAGCCCATTATAGCCTGTTTCTAGTTTTGAAAAAGGTTACCACTTAAAGCAGGTTGAAAATAAAGCTTTACTTTCAACCTGCTTTAACTCTTTGAACCCTAGTCATGCATATACGCATTGTTTGCTAACAGCGTACCTATAAGAAGTACACGTGTCCTATGCAAACAGTGTAAACCCTGACCAGAGGGCTCCTTCAGGAACAGGAGCCCTCTGATCAGGGTCTACACTATTTGTCATTTTGACATATATTGTAAAAATCTACCCTAAAAATTAAAACATGGACTAGACTAATTTGAAAACTAGAATTGTCCTTTTGAGGTTTCAGGGAGGAAAGGGTTAAGCTACCATCTGCTAGAAGATAGCAGATAGAAAATATTTCTTATAAAAAATATTTATGAATTGTATAAAGTGGAACTATTTTCTTCAGTGGAGGAATAAATTAGAGGCGTAAAATGTTTATTTATGGAGGAATGGGTTAAAGGGCATAGATCTGGATTCTTCCTCTATCTTTAATGAGTTAATTGAATGTTAGCTACCGGTTTACCTTATGACTGAATCACTTACATTGACACAAAGTCGTAACAAATAGATTATGATGTTGCTCATACTGGATGTTTGTTGATTGTAGACTTACAGTTGTCAGCCATGTGAGAGTCTCTGACGATCCCGTGCTTCGGCGCATCACGTGCAAGCATGGATTACAATGAAAATACGGAGAAAAATCTAAACTTTGTCAATACTACTAAACTGGTAAGTCGTATTTTAGTTTAGAGATGAACCATGTTTTAAACTTTTGTATATATACAGTAAAACCCCTCTAGTACGACCACTAAATAGAAGGCTAATTGTCCGTATAAAGGACAGGTGACAGCTTAAAGCAATGTGAAAGTGAAACAGAAAGCTCCTGTAGGAGCTTTCTGTTTCACTTTCACATTGCTTTAAGCAGTCACCTGTCTTAAACGATTAATATTTGACACAACATAGTGGTCGTAATAGCGAAGTTTTACTGTACTGTAGTCAAACTTTTGTTAAGGCTGAGGACCCCTAATGAAATTGGGCCAATGTTTGTCAGTATCAAAACTCTACGGAGAAACTTCAGCCATTCTTTTCAACTGCCAGCCTGTTTCGAACCATGCTTTAGCATGATTGGGAAAAGGCAGGCAGTTGATGAGAATGGCTTATTGCTGGTAAATATGTAGTGTACCGATTTTGGTCCGATTTTGGTCTGATCTCATTAGGGGTAATCAACTTTATATGATCACCAAAAATGAAACAGTGAGTCTGTATAATTTACAGTGTAACCCTAGATCAACCACTCAACTGGAACATACTTGCTTACAGTGTAGACCTAGATCAGCCACTGTACTTAATGATCTGGGTATAATGATCATCGTCTACATTATCTGCTTCTGTTTACTCTATAAGTTTGTAGCAAATACTTACTGCACAGTCTAGTATAGAGCTGTGCAGCTTTTGTTGATGTACAAGACTCCGGATAAGGAGAGTATCTGAGTACATGTATTTTCAAAATCTAAAATCTTCATTTCTGCTTTAAACCCTGTGGTGTCACTATCATCAGAATAATCTCTCTGAGACTATTCTGATGAGTAGTAACACCATAGGATTTGTTGCTAAAATAAGTGAGACAATGTTGGATTTGTTCAGTTATTAATTTAAATCCCCCCACCCCTCCTTTATCTGGAGCCCTGAAATATTGAACACAAGTCATATATAGGAATCTATTCCTACATACTGACAGGCTCTGAGGTTATAAAGCATTTTAGTTGGGTCTGAGTGTGTTCTCAAGTATTTGATTTGTCAGATTTGGCTCAAATCTGACCAATCAAATGCTTGAGAACAACTTGAGACTCAAGTCAAAAGCTTTATAACCTCGGACCCAGGCGTCAACATATTGCAGGATGAAAGTAAACAGGGCTCCCGACAAGAGTGAGTTAACAAATCATAAACATTTTCTCACTTATTTCAGCACCAAATCCTATGGTGTTACTACTCATTAGAATCGTCTTACAGATACAATTCTAATTGACACCATAGGGTTTTATGCAGAAATAAAGATTTTACTTTTTGAAATACTAAGCTCACCTTATTTGGAGCCCATAGTAAAGCAGAATTTAGAAAGCTCTATGTGGAGTTTCACATTAGTAACAGCAACTGCATAAAAAAATAAAAACAGAAAAAAAACATGATATAAAAAAGAATTTAAAGGATAAAAGCTATTTTGTATCATGGTGTTATCGCAAAAAGCATTTTAAAATATGCAACATTCAAATAGCTGATGGATCATTGTTAATTAGATAGAATCTGTCTGCACAGAGCATATGCAGCACAGCTGTTGTTTTACAAACTTCATCATGCAACAGAAATGAGCTGTCACAGTTGAATGGCTCTGTCAAACATGATTGTGTTTAGCATTAACAAATCCAATATGTTCGCACTCATTTTAGCCCCAAATCCTATGGTGTCACTGTACTCAACAGAATCTTATACAGGGGCACATTTGGAGAAATGACGCCATGCAAGCAAATTAAACTCTATATACTAACCCCCCCTCCTTCGCTATGTTGTTTTCAGTACGATGCACATTCATAATTGTATACCTATGGGAGAAATGGGCTAAACTGAATTTGTTTGTTGTACAATGAATGCATGAGTCTTCTCTAAGTAATTGTAAAAGTGGGGCTTTACTGTTACATAGTGTATATGTTTTCTACATTGAAACGGTAATAGTGCAGTTGTGCTATATTTGAGAATGCTGAATCGTAGTTTTCTCCAATTAACTCAATGCATGCTAACAGCGAACCCATTATTACCTTTGCAAACAATTTTAAGCGGCGTCTCATCTGGATCCAATCTGTTTGACACTCTGACCCAGTTTTGAAAATAATATTTGGAAAAAATTGAATTTTAAAACTGTAGCAGACAACAATCATTGTTGCAGACAACAGTATTTCCCTGCATTTCAAAGATTTTAATTTCCACAACAACGACAACAAGCATGTGATACACGCCCATTACAGTCGTAAAGTTCTCTTACATCTATAGATTACAATGGAAAGTTCACAATGGCCTGGTTTACCTGCAGCAAGCCAATAATCAATAGTCTTGAAAACCACTAAATGATTTCTATGACTATATAAATAATGTTGTCATCAGCTGTAGCCCAATTACTCCATAACCCATTACCCCATAAATACGCCTTTTTACGCGTTTTATTTATTCCTCTACTGAAGAAAATAGTTCCTAATTATACTGTCACAAATAAGAATCATAAGAAACATTTTCTATATTCTAACAAATAAAAGCTTAAAGCAGGCTGAACGTAAAGCAGAATGTGCCTTCAGGCACATTCTGCTTTACTTTCAACCTGCTTGAAGAGGTCACCTATTTTCAAAACTAAAATCAGGCTATGGGGTAATGGGTTAACCCTGTTTCTAGTTTTGAAGACTGGTGACCACTTAAAAGTTAAAGCAAGAAGTTTGAAGTAAAACAGAATGTGCCTTTCAACCTTCTTTAAGCTACTGTGCTATAAATTCTAAAAGAAAATATTTCTTACAGTGCATATTCATTGCTGTATAAAGAGAAACTACTTTCTGAAGTGGACAAATAAATTAAAGACGTAAAAAGGCATATTTATGGGGTAATGTGGGTTAAAATTATTGTTCTCTGAAATTATCTATGTTTAGGGCAGAGTACTGCTTAAAGTAAGATGAATGTAAGCTGTCAGCTTAAAGCAAGATGAAAGCATTTTAAGCAGAAAGCTCCTAAATGAGCTTTCTGCTTTACATTCATCTTACTTTAATCAGTACCCTGAACTCTAAACATAGTTGTGTGTAGGTAATTTGCACTATTGCATGCCTATGGAGAAAAGTGGTTCACAAACAAACCTACACGATCAAACATGTCAGCCACATTTGGATTTCATGAACTACTTTAGAGCATTGATTACCGTATCAATTATAGATACATGTACAGCGCTCCTTCTGTACAACAACACCCATTTGGAGACAATGATTCTGTGTATCAGGGCTCCAAATGAGAGGGAATAAACTGAACAAACCAACATTTTCTCACTCATGTTAGCACTAAATCCTATGGTGTTGCTACTCATTAGAATCGCCTCGAAGAGACGATTCTAATGAGTAGTGACTCCAAAGGGTTTAATGCAGAAATAAAGATTTAACTTTTTGAAATACTCCCTTATCTGGAGCTCTGTTTGTAATTTAGAATGAGTTGTTATATGGAGGGAAAACTAAACATTATTGTCTTGTTTGGTCAACAATGGCAAGTATTGTTGAAGGAGGGGGTCATTGTTTGGTCAAGTTCACCAATAACTGGCAGCCCCATTTGGATTTCATCAACTACTTGAGAGCATTGCATGCTTACCGTCTCAATTATACAGTATACCCCCTTTCCCAGGTAGCCACTTTAGTACACTATAATACTAAACCGGTAAAGTAATCACACAGCTTCTGTAGGAATACTCTCCTTACCCCATTTCCCCATAAATAAGCCTTTTTACACCTTGAATCTATTGAATATTCCTCCACTGAAGAAAATAATTTCACTTTATACAGGCATAAACATGCTCCATCAGAAGTATATTCTATATCCATGCAGGTGATAACTTACAGCAGGTTGAACTTGAAAGTAAAGCAGAATCTGCCTTACTGCACATTCTACTTTACCCTCAGCCTGCTTTAAGTGGCTACCTATCTTCAAAACTAGAAACAGGCTTTGGGGTTATCCTTCATCCTGCCATTTATAAAGACAGGAAGCATTTAATATATGCAATATAGCTTCATTTTCTCTATCATACTTCTTGGCTTAACTTTAAAGACATTATATACCCTGGTTCTTTGTATGATGGTCGGGTCTCACATGAGAAGCTTCAGTGGTTCTTTGCTACCGACATGTCCATAAGACACATGCTTTTTGCAAGGAAATTGTCTGGCAAGTTGTTATGATCAAAAGGTCGTCAGGAGATGTCTTTAAACATTTCATGGCCTAATAAGCATTTAGTTAACCCTCCCACCCTCCTAATATTTCTTTGGCTCTTTAATACAGAAATAAAGATTTTAGATTTTGAAATACTCCCCTTATCTGGAGCTCTGTAATTGCAATTGCATTTCCTAAGTTTAAATGGCAAGGTAGAACATATATTCCCTGCTGCATGTGCTCCCCTGACCTTGATATGTCCTGGAGTAGACCTTGATGTGTCCTGGAATAGACCTTGATATCATATAGAACAAATCAGCACAAGCGGGTTAATCTGACAGTGATCTTATAGTTCTTATGTACATGATGTAACAATAATAAGATAGAAGTACAGAAGGGCAATGATCCCATATTTACCAATCCACCACCTGATAATATTAGAACAAAGTTTACACAACACAAGACAGAACAATGGTAAGTGAACTTATTCTTGACCAGCGTTTACTAACTGACCAGACATCCAGAACCTTATACAGTGCTTCATCAGGATTCAAACAGGCTTAATTGACACTCATATTCAGAAAGATTTAGTAAGGGGAAAACATGTTTTTGAAAAAAAAATGAAAATATTGTCTACCTGGCAACAATTCTGAAATAGACAACATTGCAGGATAAAGGTTTAAGTGAATTGATTCCCTACAACTGTGTCAGGGAGACACTCCTGTGTGTTGAATATATTGTAAAACCTTTCTATTATGACCGCTAAAATGAAGGCTAATTGTTTGTATATAATACAGATCAGACAGCTAAAAGCAAGGTGACAGTAGAACAGAAAGCTCCTAAAGGAGCTTTCTGTTTTAATGTCACATTGCTTTAAGCAGTCACCTGTCTGAAGCACCGAATAATTTACGTAATTTAGTAAATAATATAGAGGGGTTGTACTGTATAGATATGATATATGCCTTAGTTCTCCTGTGAGAGATATGTTGGGAGATAGGGGCTCTATGTAAACAAACAGACCAGGTGAGAGAGTTCTGGGTATAGATAGTATCTATAGACTTCTCCAGGTGTAATTAGTTCTTATGGAACCATAATTCCTCTACAGAGACACATGAGAAAGTCAAGAACTACTACAGGGCTCCAGATAAGAGGGAGTAAACTGAACAAATTCAACATTTTCTCACTTATGTCAGCACCAAATCCTATGGTGTTATATTACTACTCATTAGAATTGTCTCTTCGAGACGATTCTAATGAGTATTGACACCATAGGGTTTTATGCAGAAATAAAGATTTTAGTTTTTGAAATACTCCCCTTTTCTAAGACCCTGCTACTCCTCTACAAAATTAGCAGAAATAAATAATCAATGATGTTGTAAACATTTAAAAATAGGGGACTTAAAGCTAGTAGCAGTTATCTATCTTGAAAACAGAGGGTATTGGTTGCACTTTTGATTACATGTATATATGGATGAAAGATTAACATGTTTTGGCATAGAAAGCATGATAAAACATACAGTCTTGTTCATATTGCCTTCTGTATCATATGGCATAATCAAATAAACATTGTGTATTGCATTCCAGCATCAAACAAACATTGTGTATTGCATTCCATCATCAAACAAACATTGTGTATTGCATTTCATCATCAAACAAACATTGTGTATTGCATTCCATCATCAAACAAACATTGTGTATTGCATTCCATCATCAAACAAGCATTGTGTATTTCATTCCAGTATCAAACAAACATTGTGTTTTGCATTCCATCATCAAACAAACATTGTGTATTGCATTCCATCATCAAACAAACATTGTGTATTGCATTTCATCATCAAACAAACATTGTGTATTGCATTCCATCATCAAACAAACATTGTGTATTGCATTCCATCATCAAACAAGCATTGTGTATTTCATTCCAGTATCAAACAAACATTGTGTATTGCATTCCATCATAAAACAAACATTGTGTATTGCATTCCAGTATCAAACAAACATTGTGTATTGCATTCCATCATCAAACAAGCATTGTGTATTGCATTCCAGTATCAAACAAACATTGTGTATTGCATTCCATCATCAAACAAACATTGTGTATTGCATTCCAGTATCAAACAAACATTGTGTATTGCATTCCATCATCAAACAAACATTGTGTATTGCATTCCAGTATCAAACAAACATTGTGTATTGCATTCCATCATCAAACAAGCATTGTGTATTGCATTCCAGTATCAAACAAACATTGTGTATTGCATTCCATCATAAAACAAGCATTGTGTATTGCATTCCATTATAAAACAAACATTGTGTATTGCATTCCAGTATCAAACAAACATTGTGTATTGCATTCCATCATCAAACAAACATTGTGTATTGCATTCCAGTATCAAACAAACATTGTGTATTGCATTCCAGTATCAAACAAACATTGTGTATTGCATTCTCTCATCAAACAAGCATTGTGTATTGCATTCCAGTATCAAACAAACATTGTGTATTGCATTCCATCATAAAACAAGCATTGTGTATTGCATTCCATCATAAAACAAACATTGTGTATTTCATTCCATCATAAAACAAACATTGTGTATTTCATTCCATCATAAAACAAGCATTGTGTATTTCATTCCATCATAAAACAAACATTGTGTATTGCATTCCATCATAAAACAAACATTGTGTATTTCATTCCAGTATCAAACAAGCATTGTGTATTTCATTCCATCATAAAACAAACATTGTGTATTTCATTCCATCATAAAACAAACATTGTGTATTTCATTCAATCATCAAACAAATGTTGTGTATTTCATTCAATCATAAAACAAGCATTGTGTATTTCATTCAATCATAAAACAAGCATTGTGTATTTCATTCCATCATAAAACAAGCATTGTGTATTTCATTCAATCATAAAACAAGCATTGTGTATTTCATTCCATCATAAAACAAGCATTGTGTATTTCATTCAATCATAAAACAAGCATTGTGTATTTCATTCAATCATAAAACAAGCATTGTGTATTTCATTCAATCATAAAACAAGCATTGTGTATTTCATTCCATCATCCAATATGCATTGTGTATTGCATTTCATCGTCAAACAAACATTGTGTATTTCATTCCCTCATCAAACAAGCATTGTGTATTGCATTCCATCATCAAACAAACATTGTGTATTTCATTCCATCATAAAACAAACATTGTGTATTTCATTCCCTCATCAAACAAGCATTGTGTATTGCATTTCATCGTCAAACAAACATTGTGTATTTCATTCCATCATAAAACAAGCATTGTGTATTGCATTCCATCATCAAACAAACATTGTGTATTGCATTCCATCATCAAACAAACATTGTGTATTGCATTCCATCATCAAGCAAACATTGTGTTTTTAGCTCACCTGAGCAGAAGGCTCAAGGTGAGCTGTTGTGATCGCCCGCCGTCCGTCGTCCGTCTGTCCGTCCGTTCAAATTTTACTTCAAGCGAGATCTCCTCTGAAACCGCGAGTTTGAGGGAAAAACTAAATTGCTGATGGTGTTCCTTGGATGCTTCTCTACAGAAATCGTTAAAATAAAATTCAAATGTTGACTACTTATTGAAATTTATTAAAAAAAGTGAAAAACTTTAAACAAGTTTTTTGTAAAAAACCACTGTTCCCACACCTTAGATATTGCAGGAATAGTATCTTCTACTAAATCACTTTCAAAATTGTAAAAAATCAAAACACTAGGGTCAAATTTGACTCAACCCTGGCCGTATCAGTGCTTTTTGATGCAGGTCTGACAGTAAAAACTCTCTAATGATCCGTTTTTATACAGACCCATTGTATCTTCCAGGCTAAGAAGCTACCCTTATACTAAATGCAACATTTTTGCAAACAGTTTGGATCCAGGTCAGATGCCACATAATGCAGCATCTAATCTGGATCTAAACTATTTGCCACTCATTTACATATTTTCTTATATTTAGAAAATATAAGTTATTATTTTTTACATATTTCACATACAAATATTTGGAGCAGACAACAGTTCAGCATGATAATAGTCATTTCTCCCTGAGACCGTCTCTTATTGCATAACTGACCCATAGCTAGCTCTGAACTCAGGTCACTGAGATACATAGCAGAAATGATGATGTCTGCTATTTTATGCTCAAGCACAACTTAGTTCAAGGCATATTACTTTTGGTCTGTCTGTTTGTTTGTTTGTTTATCTTTCTGTCTATCAGTCCACAATTAATTCTTGGCCATAAACAGTATGGATCCAGGTCAGATGCCACATAATGCTGCATCTAATCTGGATCCAAACTATTTGCCACTCATTTACATATAGTTTCTTATATTTAGAAAATGTAAATAATGATATTTATCAACCTATTAACCCATACATATTCCTTTTTATGTCTTTAATTTATTCTTCCACAGAAGAAAATAATTTCACTTTATACAGTCATTGTTGTCTTTAACAATTGCTTCAAATGACATCTCCTCATATACCGCTGAAAAGATTTCAACCAAACTTTACACGAATGTTCCTTGGGTCAAGTTGTTTCAAAATTATTCAAAGAATTAAAAACAATGTAGAACTCTGGTTGCCATGGCAACCAAGTGAAAAAATAAGGACATCTTAAAAAATCTTCTTGTCTGAAACTACAAGGGCCATTTCTTAGACATTTGTCACATAGCATCATCTACAGGTCCTCTATCAAGTTTGTACAAACTATGCCCCTGGGGTCAAAATTGGCCCCGCCCCGGGGGGTCACAGTTTTACATAGAGTTATATAGTGAAATTTTCAAACGTCTTCTCCTCTGAAACTAATATGGCCAGAGCTTTGATATCTGGCATGGTGACACTTTTAGATGTCCTATACCAATAAGGTTCAAATGGTTCTGGTCGATTGCATATCATCTACAGGTCCTCTATCAAGTTTGTACAAATTATGCCCCTGGGGTCAAAATTAGCCCCACCCGGGGGTCACAGTTTTCAAACGTCTTCTTTTCTGAAGCTAATATAGCCAGAGCTTTGATATTCGGCATGGTGTTACTTCTAGATGTCCTTTATCTATTTTGTTCAAATGGTTCCAGTCTGTTGCATATGTAGGTCACAGGAGCTAAAAATAGATTTTTTCAATGGAAACTTAAAAAAAATCTTCATGTCTAGAACCCTAGTACCCTGATCTTAGATATTTGGAACATAGCATCATCTACAGGTCCTCTAGTAAGATTGTTCAAATTATGTCCCTCGGGTAAAAAATGACCCCGTCCTGGAAATAAATCATTATCTCCATTTTGATGTACAGCTATTCTCAGGTGAGCGACATATGCCCCATGGGGCTCTTGTTTTGCTTTCCATCATCCAATATGCATTGTGTATTGCATTCCATCATCAAATAAGCATTGTTTATTACATTCCAATTTCCATCATCAAACAAACATTGTGTATTGCATTCCATCATCAAACAAACATTGTGTATTGCATTCCAGCATCAAACAAACATTGTGTATTGTATTCCATCATCAAACAAGCATTGTTTCTTACACTCCAAATTCCATCATCAAACAAATGTTGTGTATTGCACTCAACCTGCAAAATATCATTGTATATTGCATTTCATCATCAGATGAACATTTAATATTGCATTCCAGCATCAAACAAACATTGTGTATTGCATTCCAGCATCAAACAAGCATTGTTTCTTACATTCCAAATTCCATCATCAAACAAATGTTGTGTATTGCACTCCACCTGCAAACAGTCATTGTATATTGCATTTCATCATCAAACAAACATTGTATATTGCATTCCATCATCAAACAAACATTGTGTATTGCATTCCAGCATCAAACAAACATTGTGTATTTCTCTTCATCACAAAGCAAAAATTTTGTATTACACTTCATGATCAAACAAACAAATGTTGTGTATTTCATTTCATAAAAAAACTAACATTTTGTATCACATTCTGTCATAAAACAAACAAATTTTATATTGCATTCAACCATTAAACAAATTGCATATTGTTTCCTATGATCATAAAACAAATTGTGTATTGCATTCCACCATCAGACAAGCATTGTGTATTGCTTTCCACCATCAATTGAAGATTTAATATTGTATTTCATCATCAAGTAAAAATTGTGTCATACATTCAACTAATCAAACAAACATTTTATTGTATTCCATCATCAAACAAACATTGCATTCCGTCATTTGAAGGTTGTATTTATACTGACATGGTCTCAGATAATTCTTCTATTGCTCTTACTCTTGAGCCTAGTGAAGGGAGAGTGGTTTTTGTTTGCATATTTTGTAATGTGATATGGAAAACGCAATAATGGAATATTAATTTGTGTGTTTGTATTATCAGACCATGAAAGCTTTGTTGAAATAAAGTGTGAGTCTTTATGCCCTGCACATGTGTTTCTGCATTGTGCTTTAAAATTGGTGGCTACAGCATTTCTTAAAATTGGCTGGATCCTCTGTTTATGAAACCAAATCAGATGATGAGTAACTCAGGGCTGCCATTTCTCTGGATTTTTCCCAAGTCTACGGATTTTTATCCTAGCAGATGGTAGCTTAAAAAAGGCTGAAAGTAAAGCAGAATGCACATTAAGGCGCATTCTGCTTTACTTTCAACCTGTTTTAAACAGTCATATGTATTCAAAACAAGAAACAGAGTAAAGGTAGGATTAGTAAAATTGCGTCCGAAAAATTGAAAATTTGAAATCTTAGGAAATTTATGATGAACTAATGGCAGCCCTGGTAACTTGGAGTGTTTGCAAATTGAGATGAATACTGCTCTATTTTTAGCAAACAGTGTATAGACCCTGAAGGAGCCCTCTGATCTGGTTCAAAGCTGTTTGCAAATGTAAGGAGCATTTTTTAAACAAGAGTTAACTCTTAGAGTTATAGATGTGAATAGATTTGTTTTGCTTGGATCAAAGCTCAAGATAAGGGGAGTATTCAAAATTCAAAATCTTTAATTTTTGCAGTATTTGTTTAAGTATTAATCGTTTGGCCTGTATAAACTAAACAGGATGATGATGGATGATGATAAGTAAACCCTATGGTGTCACTACTCATTAGAATTGTCTGATGTGGTGCTAAAATAAATGAGAAAATGTTTGATTTGTTCAGTATACACCTTATCTGGAGCCCTGATGGATCCTGATCAGATGCAGTATTGTATAGATCCATCATCTGATCAGGATGGTGTCTGGTCTTAACGTCCCACTGCATTAACGCCCACTGCATTAACGTACATATCAGGATCACAAAAGTGTTTCTAAAACTGTTTGGCATATTCATTTCAATAATTCTTAAGTCAAAATATCAAGAATTTAAAACTTTCAGGAAACAAATGCAGATAATAATTTTTACGGTAGATGTTAAAACCTGAGTTAATTCAAGAATTAATTTCTCTTGAGAATGTTGTGCAAATGTTGTGCAGACTTTTCTATGTCCTTGATAAGCAATGAGCTTTGTGCTGATAGCTACACTAGATCAATACAGAAAGTACACAAATGTATCCAGGGCTCCAGATAAGAGGAATTTTACTGAACAAATTCAATGGTTTCTCACTCATTTCAGCACCAAACCCTATAATGTTACTACTCATTAGAATCGTCTCTTTGAGACGCTTCTAATAAGTAGTGACACCAAAGGGTTAAATGCAGAAATAAAGATTTAAGTTTTTGAAATATTCTCTTTATCTGGAGCTCTGGACTATCGGTAAAATCTAAAAATAAAACCCCACATCAAACAGTCTCCATGGGCGCACTGAACGAAGATAAAGATTTTAGTAGCAAGTTGATTGACCCTTTTAACAAGACATTTTAAACAAATTGGGAATATTATAACTACCAAATATCTTCCAATAATAAGACCCAAAATTATACAAACAGTATAGACCCAAAGAAGGATTTTTAAGCGATTACCACATAACCTGTTTCTACTTTTGAAATTAGGTGACCGCTTAAAACAGGTTGAAAGTAAAGCAGAATGCACCTTAAGGCACATTCTGCTTTACTTTCAGCCTGTTTTATTAATTTAAGCTACCATCTGCTAGAATATATAGACAATATTTCTTATGATACATATTCATGACTGTATAAATTGGAACTGTATTCTTCAGTGAAGGAATTAAATAAAAAGGGTAAAATGTGTATTTATGGGGTAATGGGTTAAGCACTCTGTACAGTGTGTTATGATGAAATTTAATATTCAAATTTTGATAAATTGAGATTGTCACTAAGAGACTATTTTATTGAATATAATATAGATAATTTAATTTAGCAATTTGCATGATAGAGAATTATCTGGTGTGTTACATGATGTATACTATTACTTCTTAACCCATTACCCTATAGCCTGTGCCTACTTTTGAAGACAGGTGACCACTTTAAGCAGGTTTAAAGTATATAAGCAGAATGCACCTTAAGGCACATTCTGCTTTACTCTCAGTCTGCTTTAAGTTACCATCGACTTTCTAAAACTAAAATCTTTATTTCTGCATTAAACCCTATGGTGTTCCCTATTCTAATGAGTAGTTACAACACCATTGGATTTGGAGAATTATTTTTGAAATGTTTTAACCCATTACCCCATAGCCAGTTTCTAGTTTTAAAGAAAGGTGATCACTTAAAGCAAGTTGAAAGTAAAGCAGTGTGTGCCTTAAGGCACATTCTGTTTTACTTTCAGCCTTCTTGAAGCTATTATCTGCCAGCTAGGATACAGAAAATATTTCTTATGATACATATTCATGACTGTATAAATTGGAACTATTTTCTTCAGTGGAGGAATAAGTTAAAGGCGTAAAAAGGTGTATTTATGGGGTAATGGGTTTAGTTAACTCTCCCTTATCTGGGAAGGGCTGTAAAACTAAAAGCACTTGCAGTTTGTTTGGGCTATTGATTGTGTGGAAGGCAATCTCAGAGAGGCAGTGAGGGTTTTGCAGCTAAAATTGTTTAGTTGCCTCTTTCAGCCATACTTTATTTCCTCGGCCATTGATTTTTGGCCATCCACTATTTCTGGAATCTTGGTTTTATATCTGTCCTAGCGCAAAACAATCAAGAACTGTCCAAAATAATGAAATTTGGAGGAAGCTGAAAGGGTCTGGTTGTTTTCGGGACGACTGGTACTTTAGGCTGTGACAAAGACATCAATGTATATAGTTTATTTTGTGCTGCATACTCCTTTAATACTTCATAAATATGCCTGTTTACACCTTTAATTTAATCATGCACCACTTAAGAAAATAGTTCCTTTTTATACAGTCATGAATTATGTACCATAAGAAATATTTTCTTTATCCTAGCTGTTTGCAGCTTAACCCTTTACCTTATAGAAGCGACTTTAAGCGCATTCATTTTATTCATCCGCTGAAGAAAATAGTTCCAAATTATACCGTAATGAATATGTGTCATATTTAATACTTTTCTTATTCTAGCAGTTAATAGCTTAAAGCAGGCTGAAAGTAAAGCAGAATGCGCCTTAGGGCGCATTCTACTTTACTTTCAACCTGCTTTAAGTAGTCACATATCTTCAATACTAGAAACAATGCTATCAGGTAAAGGGTTAAAGCAGAATAAAAGAAAAGCAGAACCTGCTTTAAGTGGTCACCTGTCTACGAAACTGGAAACAGATTATAGGGTTAAGGGATATTTGCAGAAATAACCCTTTATAAGTTACAACCTTTCAATGAATATCAACATAATTATGATATGTCCATGCATATTACATGCATAATATATTAAGTATAAATACATAATTATGGAATAGGGTTATTGAATGAAAATTGCTTTCAACAACAGCTAGACATTATATGCATTAATATATACTATATAACATATTCAAATATATATGCCAGAGACAAAACACAGAAGCTTGGTAAAAATATACACATAATTATAGAAATAACATACATTAAAATACATGTATCACTAATATACAATACAAATATCATGTGGTAATATTAACAGCATGGAAAACATGCTTGAAAGGTCATGATGTAATGAACACATCAACCCATCAAAGCAGGTTGAAAGTAAAGAAGAATGCGCCTATAGGCACATTCTGCTTTACTTTCAGCCTACTTTAAGTCAATATCATCTGCTAGGATTTTGAAAATATTTCTTATATTACATTTTCATGACTAGTCTGAAACAATTGGAAGGAATAAATGAATGTGCTAAATGATGCTTCTATGGGGGAAAGGGATAAGTACATGAAGCAGATCCAATAGTATGTATAGGGTTTAAATTGTTATTAGTTTTTTCCTGCCGCTCACATTTAATGACCAAGAAACTACATTAAGTTCCAATTTTCAGGATGACGTAAGCAATTACCTTCCTGTACAGTCCAATTCATCTGATCCATATCATTAGAAGCTTGGCATACATGGTCTTAATCATAAAGAAGCTTGCCATGGTAATCATGTATTCTAACTTGTTTGGATTATTCTGCCTTGTAAAGCTTTTCTTTTTACCTGCTTTAAGTGATCACCTGACTTCAAAACTAGAAACAGGCTATGGGGTACAGCATTATGTTGACATATGGACTAGCTTCTACTGCAACAGCTAGGCAACTAGATCCAAACTTTGTGCAAATATAGTGAACTAATGTCATGCAGCAGTGAGTTAAATATAAATTGGAAATTTGATATGGTTGGTTAGCAACAAATTTGATCATTACTGGTTAATAAATGTTCTAGACCCAAGCAAATGGTTTGTTTCCAGATCTGATGTGGAGCAACAGGATCTAAACCTGTCTGTTACTTAGGGTTTTACATTGTTATATCCATAAATACAGTTCTCTAAGAGCAGTTTCAGCATAAAGTAAACTACATTTAGAGTACATTATGTTTATTCAGAAGTCAGTAATCAAATATTATAAACAGGGCAAGTCCCAACAGAAAAGATTCTTATCTGACTGTATATACATGTAGCTATATTGTTTCAATATTTATTTCCTATTAATCCTGTATACCTATTAAAACCTTTTCTCAGTGTAACGATCTGGGGTCCGTATCATTAATCTTAATGTTTGACAAAATGCGTTCGTATGTCAAAACTTTAAAATAAATTTAATTTCTGAATTCTGTATTTAATCTTCATCTAATCCTGTCTTGTGACATCTCATTGGAATCTATTCCAAAGAGATGTGACGACAGGATTAGATGGAGAAATAAATAATAATTGAGACTTAATTAATCTGATTTATAACAACATTTGACAACGAAGTTTAACCCTTAGCCCGCCAAATAAATTGTCGTCTGCTATATTTCTCGTCTGCTTCAAGTTTCAAAGTGCTTCAAAGTTGCTCAAAATTGCTGAAAATGTTGTCCGAGTGTCAAACAGCTTGGATCCGGATGAGACGCCGAGTTACTCGGCGTCTCATCCGGATCCAAGCTGTTTGCATATGGAGCTATAGTCGTGAGTGGCAGGCTAAGGGTTAAGTGGTGACCATTGTTTAAAAAACTAGAAACAGACCATATGCATTATCCAGGATTAGAGAGGTTTTACCAACAGTTGGTTGACATTGGTTATGACTCATATTCTGTTAAATTGAATCATTAATGGCATCTCATTACATCATAATTAGAAACAGATGAAAAAATCCTAACTGCCTTACAATGCCCTACAGCCACATGGGACCCTTGTAATGCTGAATTTCCAAATAAACTCTTCCATTTTCTGGACTAGTTTATAGGTAGTTTATAGGTAATTTATAGGTAATGTGTACCCAACATATTTAAAAAGTATTTCAAACAGTGTAGACCCAGATCAGAGGGCTCCTGAAGGAGCCCTCTGATCTAGGTCTACACTGTTTGTATTGCAGGAATTATATAAGCCTCTGAGCACTGTAAAGGTTAACGAATGATACCCCTTTTTACGCCCTCAATTTTTTCCTCCACTGAAGAAAATAGTTCCAATTTATACAATCATGAATATGCAGTATGAGGAATATTTTCTGTATCCTGAAGGAGTCCTCTGATTTGGGTCTACACTGTTTGTGAAGGAGAAATTATATTCAGTATCTGAGCACTTTAAAGGTTAATGTTTTAATTAAAACTTTGATATAGTAGGCTGGCTATATTAATTAAACATTCATGATTAAGTCTTGCAATGCTAATTCTTACAGGCTTTTCCTTTCATTTGCAAACAGCTTGTAGCCTGATCAGATGATGCTGATCAAATAACTTGACCCCTGCTCTGGTTCCAAACTGCTTGCAGCTAAGATCATCTGTATGTTATAATTAGAAAGGAATAAGTTTGTTTCAGAAAGTAAGCAGACAACTAGTTTGTTTATTCAGGGTTTATTATGATTAAATATTATTGGGCAGTCTAATGAGTTTTCTGATGCTAATTGGATAACTCGCTGCTTAATTGCTTGACGAGCTAAAGTCTCGGCTCTCTTGTTGGCTTTGTTCTTGTCAAATGGCTCAGCAGAGCAACACGTTGGTCATACTTGGCTAAATTGTTTCTGTCTGACTATATCTGCCTGTCTGTTCTTCAATCTGTTTGCAGGGCTGCCATTTCTCCGGATTTTTCCTAAATATTCGGATTTTTTTCTAGTACATGGTAGCTTAAAGCAGGCTGAAAGTAAAGCAGAATGCGCCTTAAGGCGCATTCTGCTTTACTTCCAACCTGCTTTTAGCCGTCATGTGTCAATAAAACAAGACACAGGCGATGGGGTAAAGGTACAATCCGTAAAATCGCACTTGAAAAATGCATATTTAGAAATCTTAGGATTTTTATGATTAACTTATGGCAGCCCTGACATTTTGTCTGTCTGACTATATCTGCCTGTCTGTTCTTCAATCTGTTTGTTCCTTTGTAGGTCTGTCTGTATCAGTGTCATCATCACTGTCCCATCTGTCTGTATGTCTGTCTGTATGTTCTGTTGTCTGTCTTAGTGTTTTAGGAAAACAAACTATAATCTCTGAATAAACTTAGTGTTCAGCCTGTAGTAGAGTGCATTAGCAAAGTCTTTATGCAGTTTCTCAGTTTTGAAATGTAATATTTATCCCTTACTCCGAGTCACTGTGTGAGACATACAGCATAGAGCATTCTGCTTAATTTTCACCCTACTTTAAATTAATTATCATCTGCTAGGATATAGGACATGTTTCTTGTTGTAGATAATTGATGTTTACATGTTTAACTTGGAAATATTTTCTTAAGTGGATGAGTTGAAAGACATTAACCCATAAATATCAATTGATACAGTCATGCAAATTTGTTATGAGAAATAATTTCTATATTTTAGCAAATGGTAACTTAAAGCAGGCTGAAAGTAAAGCAGAATGCGCCTTAAGGCGCATTCTGCCTTACTTTCAACCTGCTTTAAGTGGTCACCTATTTTAAAAACTAAACACAGGGCTATGGAGTAATGGGTTAAAAGGCATATGTATTGGGTAATGGTTTAACAGATCTCCCTGTTCACCAAGTGTTGTTGATCAGTATAAAGGTTTGACTGTATTGTTTTTAGAGCAACAAGAGGGGAGATTGCATGTCAGATTGATATTAATCAATGTTTGTTTGCCTAATGATAGCTTGAAATTGATCCAATAAAACTGAACCAGCACTATTAGACTGGTTACAGAGTGAAAACAGAAATATGGGCCATATTGTTATTGTTGGTTGAGTGCTGAAAGTTAGACTGGTTACAGAATGAAAACAGAAATATGGGCCATATTGTTATTGTTGAGTGCTGAAAGTTAGACTGGTTACAGAATGAAAACAGAAAATATGGGCCATAGTGTTATTGTTGAGTGCTGAAAGTTAGACTCTGGTTACAGAATGAAAAAAGAAAATATGGGCCATATTGTTATTGTTGAGTGCTGGTCTATGAGATGTGAATAAACAATGAAACATATAATGGTCACTCATTACTTCATAGATATGCCTTTTTCGGCGGAGCTGACTGTTTTCTATTTAGACACACTTTATATTTGGCCACACATTTCAACCAATAATATTTGATCAGAAATTTAGAATTAAGAGCACCTGTTGAAACTGAATAGTCTGATTGGATAGTAGCCAGGGCTCCAGATAAGGGAATTGTTTCAAAACTTAAAATCTTTATTTGTGCATTAAACCCTGTGGTGTCACTATACATATGAATTGTCTCTTCAAGACAATCAAAATGAGTGGTAATACCATAGGGTTTGGTGCTAAAAGAGGTGAAAAAATGTGATTTGTTTAGTTTACTCACTCTTATCTGGAGCCCTGTAGGCTGGTTTATGTCCCATTACAGTTTTACATGATGTGGACTGTGGGTGTAAAATTTAGAGATACAGGCTGGCTGTTTACTACACACTGGTCTGATGAATTAGGCCACAGAAGTTTTTAAGATATGATCTGAAATCTATTTATAGATATACAGAGGAAGCTAGGTGTTTTGTAATTGTTTACAACCAATTTATTTTAATTGTTAACTATTTGTACACATTTGCCATACATTAAAAGCAATATTTTATATATGAATAGCCTCAAGTGAGTTAAACACAATTGTGTTGTTTCATCATTATTTACAAGAGTGAAGTACAGTAGATTGTTGTATCTGTACATTTGTGTATAGTATAGTTTGTTTCAAGAAACTCTATGAATGGAACAATAGATTAATGTGAGGATCTCCTACCAGTAGCTAGGATATGAGTTAAATTATTGTTTTGTTTTGCATTTCTGTACATGAAAGTTTTGCATTTTAAATAAAAGTTACTGTTTCAATTGAATAATTGTATTTTTTGCTTTTCAATCCAAGATATATATTCTTTGAAAACCTCAATTTAATTCAATTTTGCACACCCATCTATATAGCCTTAGTTCAACCACTCATTCCGCCGAATATCTTTTTTAAAGATATTTCTTGTTATGCCTTTAATTTAATTATACACTAAAGAAAAGAGTTCCACTTTCTACAGTTATAAATATGCATCATATGAAATAGTTTCTTACATCCTAGCAGATTATTTAGTGGAGGAATAAGTTAGAGATGTTAAAAGGCATATTTATTGTGAACTGGGTTAAAACATTATTCTACCCAAGGTTTGCAGAGTGACATTTTCTAGTTTCGGTGCATTTACAGTTTAGATTTCATTTTGATTGTAATTGGGTTGTGTATTTTGATTGTAATCATGGTTGTAAAATCAGTGTTTGATGGAACAGGTGCAGCTGGTATTAGGTGTTCAAACTTGTATAATAACAACCCAGCATTTTCAGCCAGGGATTACAGGGAACAGGTCAAATCAAAATAAAAGAAAGCATTATAAGCCTGCATAAAACTGCCAGTTGTCGCGAATCCTTCAAGCTGGCTTGCACAAGGTCAGTGATTCTACCCAATTGCTTATTTGTGCATGAAAGGCATTTGGGGTCTTCCTCCATCCACCTGTTATCAGCTGTACACTGTGGTATGACTGAAATGTAAGATTCTCTATATATATAATAATCTTACAAACCAAGTATACCAGAGGCGGTCTACGTAGGCATGCTGCATTGATTTCTGTATAAGAAATGTGACAAATTATATGTTATAGCATTCTTTTCTTATTTGTCTGCACAAAATAATTCCCTGGAAGTCTGAGCAGGAAATGTGCATAGTCTGTGTATGTAGCAGTAGAAATTATCCTGTGGACTGTAAAAAGACATTGCACTAGCATTAAGTTTGCAAATAGTTTTGATCCAAATGAGATGTGGAGTAATTCTCACTGTTTGGTACTTTGGGGGCATTGTCAATTAAGAAGATATTACAAGCATTAACCCTTCACTCAACATAGTCCTATGTTCATATCGTCCTCTGTCCTAAATAAACTATATATTAATGTTTGCATTCTGACAGATAGCTTACTGCTTAAAGAAGACTTAAGTAAAGCAGAAAGCTCACGTGGGAGCTTTCTGCTTTACTTTCAGTCTTATTTAAGCAGCCATCTGTTTAAAACTCAGAAAATGAGCTAGAATGTATTTTTGAAAAGTTTAAATGAAGGGATGGAACTTTTACCCTGTTATTATATACCTAGAATATAGTAGCATGTTTTGATAAGATCTTAAGTATTTAATAAACTGTATAATTGCCCCTATGAAAACATGTGACTTAAAGCAGGTTGAAAGTAAAGCAGAATGGGCATTAAAGCACATTCTGCCTTACTTTCAGCTGCTTTAAGCTATCATCTGTTAGAATATAGAAACTATTTCAAATGTTGCACATTTTATGAAGTGGAACTATTTCAGTGGGGAATTGAATTAAATGTGTAAAAGGCGTTTTTTTCAGTGTTTTGTGTTCAGGACTTCCTAGATATAGATATAATTAGAGGTGTAAAAAGGGTGTATTGGGTGTAATATCATCATGCACCTTTATCTAGTTGTGGGTTAACACAGGTTTAACAGTATCTCATCCTCTATATTGTCCCTTTACCGCACAGACTGTTTCTAGATTTGAAGCCATGTGGCAACTAATAAAGCAGGCTGAAAGTAAAACATAAGGCACATTCTACTTTACTTTTAACCTGCTTTAAGCTATTATCTGCCAGGGCAAATGAACTAATTCTTTTGGTGAATATTTATTACTATAAATTTGAATTATTTTCTTCTGTGGAAGAATAAATAAGAAGTGTAAAAAGGCATATTTATGGTGTAATGGGTTATCATAACAGAGTAGGTAAAAACTGTCTTACCCATCATCTACAACTCAATGAAGGAGTATATATGGACAGACAGAAAGCTACTTAACTCTTTCCTCCCTGAAACTTTAAATGGACAATTCCAGTTTCCATTTTTGTTTAGTCCATTTCTGACTCTTAAGGGTTGTTTTTGTCAATGTTTGGCATTATGACAAACAGTGAAGACCCTGATCAGAGGGCTCCTTTCGGAGCCCTCTGATCTGGGTCTTCACTGTTTGCATAGGACAAGTGTACTTTTCACATGTACATTGTTTTAACAGGACGCCTATATGCGGGACTAGGGTTCAAAGGGTTAATGTAGAACAAAATGTAATGCAGAAACCCTATAACATAAATTAGGAATTTCTGATTTTACGTCTTGTTTTATCATTACTTAATAAAAGATACACATTTTTACTCATTTAACTTATTCCCCCACTGAAGAAAAATAGTTCCACTTTATACAGTCGTGGATGTGTGCCTTGAGACATATTTTTTATTTTCTAGCAGAGTGGTAGCTTATATATAGCTGGCTGAAAGTAAAGCAGAATGCACAGTAAGGTGTATTCTGCTTTACTTCCAACCTGCTTTAAATGGTCTAGTTTAAAACTAGAATCAGGCTAATTGGTATATTTTAAAGTGTTAGCAATCTCTGAATGTATTAGGTTTGTCTGTATTTCTGAGCTAACCTGCCGAGGGTATGTATATTATATGTTACTTGGCAAGCTTACAAACGACTGACATTTAGAGGAAAATGTGCTGCACGGAATTCCCCTATCTCCTTATTCTTTGCATGCTGGGTAATTGTCTGCACCACTTGTCGTCTGCAACTGGTCTAAAAACAGAAATTTATAAATTTTCTTTCAAAAAGAGTCAGAGTGTCAAACAGTTTGGATCCTGATCAGACGCCGCGTAAAGCGACGTCTCATCAGGATCTAAACTGTTTGCAAAGGTTAATATGTTTCAGCCACTAGCATGCTAAGAGTTTACTTATATATATACTTCATGCTCGATACCATATCACCAGTGTTGATCCTATCACTAAACACCATATCTAAGTATAGAGCAACTGAATTAAATAGTTTAGTAGTTACATAATGTATTCCTACTGTGACAGATTGGACCGATAGTCTTAGTTATGATGATGGCCGGAGCTGTTCGAGTGAGCGGTTAGTGCAGGTTGAGGGGTAAATTACTGGTAGAGAGAAGAGGAGAAATGTGATTGTTGCAGCATCATTAAGTCATGTTATAGGATGGGGGCTGGCTGTTTGATGATGGAAAACAAATCCTCACCCAAAATGTCATATACATGTACCATGAGGGCACTGTGAGCTTGAGCAAGTGCTAACTCTTTGAAGGCTAAGGTAATATTGCTGTCTGCAGTTGATAAAATTAACCCATTACCCCATAAAAAACGCCTTTTAACACCTTTAAATTATACCACCACTGAGGAAAATAGTTCCAATTTATACAGTTATGAATATGTATGATAAGAAATATTTTCTATATTCTATCAGATGGTAGCTTAAAGCAGGCTGAAGGTAAAGCAGAATGCGCCTGAAGGCGCATTCTGCTTTACTTTTAACCTGCTTTAAGTCACCTGTTTTCAAAAATAGAAACAGGCTATGGGCTTGTCCGAAGCATAGCTCCTATACTAAATATGCTATCCAGAAAACCTGGTGTGTGGATACATAATTGGATTGCAAAGCGTTGTGTACCACCTTCAGGTCAACTTGACATTGACCTCTGACCTTGATAATTGAAAAAACCTTGTAAGAAGCATACTTCTATACCATATCATCTGCAATTACCAAACCTGGTTTGTGCATACATTTTGAGATGAAAGAATGTCAAGAACCACTTTCAGGTCACTTTGACATTGACCTCTGACCTTGATTTTTGAAAAGCCTTGTCCAGAGCATATCTCTTATACTATGCCATCTAGGATTACCAAACCTGTTGTGTGGATACAAATTGGGATTGCCCACTTTCGGGACTTCCACTTCCGGGTCAAATTGACCTTGACCTCTGACCATGATAATTGAAAAACTTTGTCAGGAGCATAACTTCTATACTATATCATCTACAATTAACAAACCTTGTGTATGTATACATGTGTTGAGATGGAGGAATGTCAGGTACCACTTTCAGGTGACCTTGACCTTGGCATCTGACCTTGTTATTTAAAAAAAACCTTGCCCGAGGCATAAATCCTGTAGCAGCCAAACGTCTAATAAAGATTTTATAAATGGATCAGTGAATTTGAATGCATTACACCAGGATAGGGAATAGATGAAAATGTCCCATATAAAGAGGAATTGATAAAGGAGTCTTGAAGATGCGTACTTCTGTTGGAGAAGCTTGCAGATTGACATTGTCTAGGAGAGAGGAAGTTGAAATGTATACATATATTACCCATCCTAATCAATGGGCAATGTCTGGCTGGGAAATCTCCTGTGACCTAACTGTGTCGTCTCCTAGACTGTCAAATAACATACAGACAAACCTGTCTTGAAAATGGTATGTACTGGAATCAGCCTGTCGATCAGTTCGTCTATCTGCAAAATCTTTGGTGATGAACTGCTACAGTTTCAATCTGATTTGCCTGAAACTTGTTAATCAGGAGTAGTAGATGTGCAAGAGCCAAGTTTCAGGTCTATTTGACCTTGACCTTTGGCTTTGAAATTGGTGGCCAGTCTGTCGGCAAAATCTTGTACGGTATACTCCTCCTTCAGTTTCAACCTGATTCACTTGATACGTGGCATAAATGTTAATCACAAGTAGTAGATGTACCAGACACAAATTTCAGATCTCTATGATCTTGATATTGACCTCGATCTGACCTTCATTGTTGAAAAAACTTGTCCAGAGCATGACTCCTTGACTATGCCATCTAAGATTACCAAACCTTAGGTGTGTGTATAAATACTGGGATTGCCCAGCGTACGTCACATACCACTGTCAGGTCAACTTGACCTTGACCTCTGACCTTGATAATTGAAAAACCTTGTCAGGAGCATAACACCAATATCATATTGGCTCTCTATGACATGGGTCTGCAGTTTTCTGGTAAAATCTGCCACGCACTGTAATAGTTTAGATGATAGATGATCATAACTGACAGAGTTTACCTATGAATACAGGGCTCTAGATAAGGGGAGTATTTCAAAATGTTAAATCTTTAATCTTTAATTATGAATTAAACCCTATGTTGTGACTACTCATTAGAATCGTCTCTTTGAGACGATTCTAATGAGTAGTCACACCATAGGATATGGTGCTGAAATGATTGAGAAATTGCTGAATTGGTTCAATTTACTCCCTCTTAACTGGAGCCCTGGAATATATTCATTGGGAGAAGAGTCTAAGGATGCATCAGTAAGAGACACATTTAAAGTTCTTAAAAATAAAACAGTTTGCTGTCTGAAAGTGATGGAGTATCGATCAGTGTTTGAAATCTATTTTTGCAGGCTGTGATCTTATCTTATGAATCGTGTTGTAGGGGCTGTCATTTTGCATTTGACTTTAGAGTACAGCATAATATTTTGGGGATATGTGGTTAGGGGTTACGATAAGACTCGGAGTGAATAAACTAAACAAATCCAACCTTTTTCTCACTCATTTCAGCATCAAATCCTATGGTATTAGTACTCATTAGAATCGTCTCGAAGAGATGATTCTAATGAGTGTGACACCATAGAGTTTATTGCAGAAGGAAAGAATTTAGTTTTTGAAATATTCCCCTTATCTGGAGCCCTGCCCTTATCTGAAGCCTTGTCATTTTTAAAGGTCTTTATTCAAAATAAAACAGTTTGCTGTCTGAAAGTGACAGAGTATTGATCAGTGTTTGTAATCTATTTTTGCAGGATGTGATCTTATGTTATGAATTGGTGTTGTAGTAGTCGTCATTTTGCATTCAGTAATATTCAGTAGAGCAGCGTTATATCAGGGGATATCGTGGCGCCAGTATTGGGTAATTCTTGGACACAGGAGAACGTAATAACCATATCGGAGCCGGTTGGGAATATTGATTCTATGTGCTGCATCTATTCTAGGAGGGCACTTGTATAATACTGCTATATAACTGCTGTTGGCTAACAGTTTATCGAAAAGCAACATTTTTAAAAAAAAGTGATGAAAATATTTTTAATTTAAATGAATATTATCTCCCCTTGCTCAGCTACAGAAATGCCATACAATGATCGGAGTTACAATATTGGTAAATATTCGGGATTCGGTTATGAATGGTGCTTTTCATGTCTGTTATATTTGACATGCCTAAACTCTTATTATGCTATCGGCAGATAATGTCCTGCAATTATTACATTTGCAAACAGTTTGGATCCTGATGAGGCGCCGCCTAACGCGGCATCTCATCAGGATCCAAATTGTTTGACACTCTGACCTTGTTTTGAAAAGAAATTTAGAAAAAATCTATGTTTAGAACAGTAGCAGACGACAATTGTTGCAGATGAAAATATTACCCAGCATCCTAAATGAGAGAATTGTTCAGAGCTGTTATGTGATATTAGTAGGCCGCAGTTTGGGGAATCATACCACTTATGGAAGTTGTGGGGAGAAAGTACTCTTGGCGATCAGTTTTACGATGTTTAAAATGGCGGAAACAAGTTTTTTAAGAACTTTGTGAACTGTTTTGATCTAGATCTGATTGTGAGAAGCTCTGATACTGATCAAGATCCAAGCTGTTAGGTCATTCAGATCAGCTGTCAAAATATATAGCAGGGCTTTATAAGCTTTAAACCCTATGGTGTCACTATTCATTCGTCTTGAACATAGTAACCACATAGGATTTTATGCTGAAATGAGTGAGAAAATGATCTATTGGTTCAGTTCACTCCCCATTATCTGGAGCCCTGAATTATAGGGAAAATTGCATAATATAGATAATAGAGACAGATGGCGTTTTAAAATAGATGACATATTTTATTGGCTTTCAAAGTATTGAACAATTTTCACTGTGCATTCAGAGTGTATTCTCTAAATATTGGCTGCATCAATTTGGCCAATGTAAAATTTCCTTATCTTGAAAAGAACTCTTTACAATAGGGTCTCGAAGCAGATCTAAACTCAGTGGTAAAATTGGTTGTGTTTGTTATCCGCAGGAGGTAAATGGAATAGTTTTTGACAGTGTAAATGGTAACAGCAGGTGGTGGAAGAGCCAATTGGAATGCTGCAGTAGGTTCCTCAGTGTACATTAGGAAGCTGGTGGTTTATGTTTTGTTTACTCTTTGCATGCTGGGTAATATTTTTCCGTCTGTCAAAATTGTCTTCTGCTATGTTCTAAAAGTTACATTTTCTAAATTTCTTTTCAAAAACAGGATCAGAGTGGCAAACAGTTTGGATCCTGATGAGACGCCGCGTTACGCCGCGTCTCATCTGGATCCAAACTGTTTGCACAGATGATCGAAATTCTATCGCTAGCATGCAAAGAGTTAATCCTAGAGAAAACACAATAAGTTTCTATAAATAACATCGGCAGGGGAGGCAGGCAGGGCTATTGAGCTGATAAATACTTTCAAAATATATGGATTTAAGTCTGAACTATTTTAAGGAAGTTGGAAGAAAATGAAATATTTGGAATTTCTTTTTGTCAGTAGATCGTGGATGTGATAACATAGATTGTGGTGAAATAGCTAGGTGTTCAGAAGAGCCTTAGTGAATGGATAGAGGATTATCAATAGTATTATGACTATTTAACTGAGGCTGTGTGTGAAGTAGGGTGAATATAAAGCATGAAGGTTTCTGTAGAAGATTCCTGCTTTAATATCATCCTGCTTTAAGTTTCCATCTTTCTTTAAGATACAACGAATATTGGTTCTTATTTTGAGATGTTTTTACATTCAAATATACCAATCCTTTTTCAGTGTTGGAAACCAGTATTATGTTCATATTGCAAACAGTTTAGACCCAGATCAGAGGGCTCCTAAGGAGCCCTCTGATCTGGGCCTATACTGTTTGTTTCACTCTAATTTCTATGAAACATTTCTTACATAGAAAAATCTATATGAAAACTTCAGCATCAAAAGGATTATATAATGTATAACTTGGGATTATATATATAAGCAATAATTTAATATGATTCATATAATATTGTAGGCCATTTTGAAGTCTAGAGTAACTTAGAGATTGTGCTGTTTTCAATATAGTGTTTGACAAGTGTGTAAGGATCTTATAATATGAACAAGGATATGGATTAAGAATTGATTGTCATAATATGGTTGAATCAGGGGAGACAATTCAATGTTGGATAACTTAGCTCTGTTTACACTTCAGATAATTGCTGCTCTGTTATTTATTGAAGTGGTCGGAGCTATTGTGAAAACTACGTATCATATATTACGAAGGCTTCGGACAAAGAGGGAATAACGAGTGGTTCATATTCAGTAAAACAATGGATTGATTAACAGATTAATTAACTAAATCCAAAGTTTATGATATCAGGTATTGAAATAATGGAATCAGGGCTCCGGATGAGGGGAGTATTTAAAAAACTAAAATCTTTATTTCTGCATAAAACCCTATGGTTTCACAACTCATTAGAATCCTCTCGAAGAGACGATTCTAATGAGTAGTCACACCATAGGATTAGGTGCTGAAATGAGTGAAAAAATGTTGGATTTATTCAGTTTACTTTCTGTTATATGGAGCCCTGATTGAATGATTAATTAAATTCAATTTTAGTCGACATTGAAATGTGACCAGGAGGATGTAGTAACTTTGTACAGTCAGTGATTGTTTGGAAAGAGATAAAACTATCAAGGAAACTAACAGTTTATAAACTAGGAGTTTGTGTTTCTCCGATGGTGCAGAAGACGCTGTGTGTTTTTGGAATGATTGAGTCAGGGGAGGTAACTCAATGCTGGAAGATGTGGCGCTACTGTTGCTCCAGTTGGCCATTCTTTGTTTGGAGGTCCTCTGTTCTGTCCTGAACGTCTTCTACCAACTCTTACTGGAGATGCGTGTCCTTGACTTGTCTAGTGTAAGTCACTTCTGTCTGTCTGTCTGTCTGTCTGTCTGTCCTGAACGTCTTCTACCAACTCTTAGTACTGGAGATTCATGTCCTTGACTTGTCTAGTGTAAGTCACTTCTGTCTGTCTGTCCGTCTGTCTGTACTGTTTCTACCAACTCTTACTGGAGATGCGTGTCCTTGACTTGTCTAGTGTTAGTCACTTCTGTCTGTTCATATCTGTCTGTCTGTCTGTCGTCTGTCTGTCTGTCTGTCTGTCTTTGATAGAGTTACTGTTTCATTTAATTAGGTCTTCCACAGAACCTGTACATAAGTATTCCAAATAAATAAAGGTAGTCATTGATAGTGTTGAAAGCATGTGGCAGATTAACTCTTTCAACACCATGGACCTGTTTAAAATATACTCATTAAATTTTACAAACAGTGTAGACTGTAAACTAATTTAATGATCCACAAGGGAACCTCATGCAATAACCCACAATAGTTGCTTAGTGTTGAAAGAGTTAAGACACCTGTACATAAACATATCACAAATAAATAATGGGTGTTATTGATGGTATCTAAGGCATGTGGCATCTTAAAACAAAGTGGAAAGTAAAACAGAAAGTTTCTTTTTAGCTCACCTGAGCCAAAGGCTCAAGGTGAGCTATTGGGATGGCCCTGTGTCCGGCGTCCGGCGTTGTCCGTCGTTAGTCGTTAGTCGTCCGTCGTCGTTAACAATTGCTTCAAATGACATCTCCTCCTATACCGCTTGACAGAATTCAACCAAACTTTACAGAAATGTTCCTTGGGTCAAGCTCTTTCAAATTTGTTCAAAGAATTAAAAACAATGCAGAACTCTGGTTGCCATGGCAACCAAAAAAAAAGTGAAAAAATAAGGAAATCTTAAAAAATCTTCTTGTCAAAAACTGGAAGGGACAGAGCTTACATATTTGGCACATAGCATCATCTACAGGTCCTCTATCAAGTTTGTTCAAATTATGCCCCTGGGGTCAAAATTGGCGCCGCCCCGGGGGTCACAGATTTACATAGAGTTATATAGTGAAATTTTCAAATGTCTTCTTCTCTGAAACTAATGTGACCAGAGCATTGATATTTGGCATGGTGACACTTCTAGATGTCCTATACGAAAATTGTTCAAATGGTTCTGGTCAGTTGCATAACTAGGTCACAGGAGCTAAAAATAGATTTTTTTTCATTGAAAACTTAAAAAATCTTCTAGTCTGGAACTACAAGGGCCAGGGCTTAGATATTTGGCACATAGCATCATCTACAGGTCCTCTATTTAGTTTGTTCAAAAAATGCCCCTGGGGTCAAAATTGGCCCCGCCCCCGGGGTCACAGTTTTACATAGAGTTATATAGTGAAATTTTCAAACGTCTTCTTCTCTGAAACTAATATGGCCAGAGCTTTGATATTTGGTATGGTGACACTTCTAGATGACCTATACCAAAATTGTTCAAATGGTTCTGATCGGTTGCATAACTAGGTCACAGGAGCTAAAAATAGATTTTTTTCAATGAAAACTTAAAAAATCTTCTTTTCAGAAACTACAAGGGCCAGAGCCTAGATATTTGGCACATACCATCGCCTACAGGTCCTCTATCAAGTTTGTTCAAATTATGCACCTGGGGTCAAAATTGGCCCCGCCCCTGGGGTCACAGTTTTACATAGAGTTATATAGAGAAAATTTGAAACGTCTTCTTCTCTGACACTAATATGGCCAAAGCTTTTATATTCGGTATGGTGACACTTTTAAATATAATTCACATAATTTGTTCAAATTGTTCGGGTCTGTTGCATATCTAGGTCAGTCCTGGAACTTAATGATTATCCCCATTTTTTCAGCTATTTTCTCAGGTGAGCGAAATATGCCCCATGGGGCTCTTGTTTTTAAAAAAAACAATTGGCTGTAAGCTTTTAATGGTTACTTTTGGCTCACTTAAGGAATCTTGATCCAAACTGTTTACAAAGGATAATCAGCACGTAGAAATCTCCCAGCCAATTTGGTTAATGGGTTACAGATTCCTTGCTGAACCAACTGTTTGCTATAAAAATTAATAGGCAATACGTATACCTTTGATTGAAGAAGGAGTTTATGTGTTTTGTCTGAACTTCCAATTAAACTTTAAAGCTAGACTGTATTTAATTGTGGTATAAAATTACTGGAACTCTTTGGTACTGGGCCAGGAATGAATCCGCTATTCAAGTTTTATTTTTTTGTTGAAGATTATAAAGTTTAAGGTAATTGGTTATTAGTATTTGATATAATCAAACTATTGTTTCAATGATTCTCCTGTTTAGTATTTATTCATAAAACTAGATGCACTCTCAATGAACATGTATCATCTGTACTAGCTGTTACATTAGCTAATAAGATACGGAAATCTCTGTTATTTGTACTTTATATTGCAGATATTTGAGTCAAGTGAAAACTCTTTCAATCCTGATCAGGTGCAATTTACCCAGCATAATGCTCTGGATCCAAACATCTTGTAAGGTCTGGAAAACTAATTTAAATTGTTGATATATTAGTGTACAATATATGAGCTTTCAACTAGCTGAGAAATACTAACTCTTCTGCTGAATACTCATACATAAAACTCTAGCCACTATATTATGAATATCTATGGTCTGATCTATAACATTGACTAATAAAATAAGCGAAGGATATGTAACATACTCATATAATTTAATATTGTTTGTTTTCATTACATTTGGTTAGCTGTGATTGGCTATAATTTTTGTTTCATAACTCCATGAAAATAATAAAATTCAGGCCACGCCTTGTCAGGACTACTTTCCCTTAGTCCAACTGCTCTTCACAAGCGCTGCATGAAGCAGGATGCCAAATGACGTCATTGACGTCGACGTTACTACATAACAACGACGCGTTTTGGCGGAAAATATATATGGCGGAGGGACTACAACCTACGTTTTAAAAGCGTTAAAAAAAGAACATTCGCCTTAGATTCTCTATTCAACTACTTTCTTAAATTCAGAAGTGATATTAAATTATAAGGAATAATTCGGAATATTTATTGTATTCATGGAGGTATGAAAAAAAAACCTGGTCACACTTTTGTATGAAACCACTTCGCGGTTTCATACAGTGTGACCAGGTTTTTTTTTCATACCTCCATGAATACAATAAATATTCGAATTATTCCTTAAATCAAACAGATCCTTTAAGAAAACAATGCAACCCCTGATGATGATGTCAGGAGCTGTCTGATCCTGGTCTACACTGTTTTCAAGAAGCATCAATATATTGCTAATAGCAGGAGCAGGGTTAACTCTCACTATACCTCAGGGCACTGTAGACGCTGTTGTTATTGGCAAAGTAAAAGTACAAGTTAGTACAGAATGACTAGTATACACACCTTCACCTGTCAGTTCTGGGAAACATTTCTTAGCAGAGTACTGACAATTAAACGTGTTTTACCCCTCTCATTAGCCCAGATAGCCCAAAGTGGAACTATTATCTCCAGTTGAAAAATAAATTAGAGGCATAAAAAGGCATGTGTATGGGGTAATGGGTCAATTAACCCTGTATGATTAGCCCAAATTTACCCCATAGCCTGTTTCTTAAGTTTTGATGACTGGTGACCACTTAAAGCAAGATGAAAGTAAAGCAGAATGCACCCTACTTTCAGCCTGCTAAGCGACCATCGTCTAGAAAGTAGAAAATTTCCATGTTTATTTTAAATTCTTTCAACAATATGTTCAGATGACTTGCTTAAATATTTCTTTAAGCAAGTCATCTGAACATATTGTTGAAACATGGAGATTGTAATGGAATATACTTCAGACATGGTCATTAAGAAGTCAGTGATCTTCACAAAACACTCCAGCTGGGTCTTATAATTTGGTTGTTAGAAGATTCCAGGTTATGTCTTAGGTCTGCCATTGATTTTGTCTGGAGAGGGATGTAATGGAGTCCTCAGGTTCCGCCTGTAACAGTCTACAAATATGGGAGTGAAATTACACTACAGTTGTTGTTATATATAAGGGGGTAAAGCAGCCATTCTAAAGAAAATTTATATGAATTACCATTCTCTAATACAGGTTACAGCTTACATAATGCAACACAAAAGCAAGACAGAAAGCTTCTGTAGGAGCTTTCTGTTGTACTCTTGTCCTGTTTTAAACTATTGAGCACTATAGTCATGCATCAACATGTTCATTACAAGCCAGCACATTAAATTTTTGTCCTATGCAAACAGTGCAGACCCAGACCAGAGGGATTGTAAAGCAGCTATCTGATCAGGGTCTGCACTGTTTGTAATTTTGCAACATATCGTAAAAATACAATACTCTAAGTTATGAATAAATCTTTTAGATTATTCTTCATTTAGAACAGTAGCAGATAACAATTACTGCAGATAACATTTATATTACCATAAAGACCCTATGTGTTGGGACAGACAGGCATGAGCAAACAATGTAGACTCTGTTCAGACTGCTTCTTCAGGAGTATAGTCTGATCAAGGTCAACTCTGTTTGAATCGGCGGACGTAGTTGAGGGGTAATTTAAAGCGCCCGATTACGATGTCAGGGGTCGTGAGTTCGATCCCCCGCCATACCAAGTCCTTCGAATGAGACAAATTTATAAACTGAGGTCCAATGTATCAGGGCTTTACACTTAATTGGCTCCTAAAAGAACCAGAGAATTATTTCCATAATAAGAGTAGGGCATCGCGCCAGGGTTCTTTCTATGCTCCCCTCTCTCTGGGGCGTCCAATTAGCCCATAGATGGTAGAAACGGACGTTAACAAACAAAACAAAACTGTTTGCCATTCAGTTTGAACAGTCTTGTTTTGAACAAACTACTGTTTGATAACAGCAATTGGCTTAAATCTTTGGGATAATTACAACAGTCAAACAGGGTATGTGTCCCAACTTTTAGGATTTGTATGGTACTTTAACATTCAAAGAGTTTCAGAACTGCAACAAACACAGACTGTGCAGTATTATATCCTGACTGTGCAGTGGGGTAATTGATTCCACCATCGATTTTACATTGTATGTTTACATTGTTATGGTAAAGAAGTTAATCCATGTACGTATACATGCAAGGCTCCTGACAAGAACAATCTTCTAACATTGACCTATTTATGCTGGCATGGATACTGCAATGAACTCTCCCTATGTTTTTGCTGGAAGATTTCATTATAGATATACAAAGATATGGAGTAAAGGGTTAATTAACAGGTAGAGACATGAAATATTCAGCCAAGTCTGTGATAATGCTCTCATCTATTTAGGAAAGTCAGAAAAACTATTTTCCATGTACATCAGTGCTTCAGATAAGAGTACTTATTATAAGTTAACCACTTATTTCAAATGTTTTCTCCATTATTCCTCCACCAAACGCTATGTTGTTAAGTATTTACTCATTAGAATCATCTCAAAGTGACAACTCTAATGAGTAGTTACATCATTATAGGTTGGTAGAGACATAAGGAGTTGAGTTTTTGAAAACACTCGACTTATCTGGAGTTCTGCATAAACAGTGCGCAGACAACTGTTTGGGAAGATTGTATTGCCAAAGTGAAGGCTAATTTCTAGAAATGTCCTGTTGCGGTAGATCAATGTTAAAAAAGCTGCAATATTCCATGAAATTCTGCCGCCGTCTTCTCAGTCAGTAAAATTGGTCAATATTTTCAGGAAACGTCCCACAGACAAACACCATTTCCCTGCTAACATTAACTTGACTTACATTTTCAAACAGTTTGGATCCTAATCATAATTGTCAATTAAATCATGTCAAAACATTGATCGAAACTGATCAACACTTGTGTAAAGGGTCTCTTCAATTAAAATGCTAGGAAATTTACAGGAAATTTTATAATTAATGACATGATTGAAGCAGACAGCAGGACAAGAGTTAGAAAAGACAAGTTGATTGTACAGTACTCCAGATAAGGGGAGTAATAAACTAAAATCTTTATCTCTACATCAAACCCTATGGTGTCACTACTCATTAGAATTGTCTCGAAGAGACGATTCTAATGAGTAGTAACATCATAGGATTTGGTACTGAAAGGAGTCTGGAGCCTTAGTTGAAGACAGACTGTGATAATTGTCATTTCAAAGTATCACCATAGTATTTGGTGCTGAAACAAGTGAGAAAATATTGGATTTGTTCAGTTTACTCCCTCTTATCGGGAGCCTTGGTTGATTCACAGACTGTGATACAAGACTAACTATTAATGCAGGACAGTAGCCAAAATATTCTGGATGCATGTCAGCAGTATAACCAACAATCATTTATCATAGATACACTTTGTCCATGCAAGGTTTGCCTATCTTGTGCAATGCCAAACAATATGTAACCCTGAAACATCAAATAGACAATTCCAGTTTCCAACAAAGTGTAGTCCATTTTGAGTATTAAGGGCGTCTTTAATCATGTGTTGTAAAATGACAAAGAGTACAGACGCTGATCAAAGAAGTCCTTTGATCTGGGTGTCCTATAATAACACCCTATGGTGTCACCAGTCGTTAGAATAGTCTCTTCAAGACGATTTTAATGAGTAGTGACACCAAAGAGTTTAATGCAAAAATGAAGATTTTAGAAATTGAATTACTCCCCTTATCTGGAACTCTGCATTTATTGATTGTCTGCCATGGATATGATAATTCATTCATTCATTCCCTGTATGCGATCATTCATTTATTGCTGCTATATTCGAGACACTGTGCTCCAGCATCACAAAGGCATCAAATCCATCATGTTTACATAAGGAACTGTTCTATTTAGGGAATACACCTTTACAATGCCAGGGACAAGATAATATTATACATCATTGGCTAACAGTGTAGACCTTCAGGAGCCATCGATCAGGTCTGCACTATTTGTCACACTTATTAATATATGTTGGACACATCCTTAAAAAACAAACAACTTACCATTTACTCAATAGATACACCTTTTTATGCCTTTAGTTTATTCCTTCACTGAAAAAAATATTTCCATGTTATACAGTAATGAATATGTGCAACAAAAAATATTTCTTATATCTTAGCAGATGGTTGCTTAAAGCATGCTGAAAGTAAAGCAGAATGCTCCTAAAGGACCATTCTGCTTTACTTATAGCAAAGCTCCTACAGTAGCCCTCTGATCTGGGTCTACACTGTTTGCTAATTTAGACTGGTCATTATTTATTACAGACTACCCAGAATTCCAGGTAGACTGGTTCATGTTTTGGTAACTAAAATGATCCACAACCGAAACTAATAACACACAAGAGTTACTTATAGTGTTGAAAGAGTTAAAAGATACAGTGGAAAAATGATTACAGGAGAAATTCAATGTTCTTTTGTAAATTGGCAACTGTTTAAAAGTTGAAAGTGTGTTTTATTTCAGTTGTTTGCTGCTTGAAATCGTTCCAACTTTCCAACCCACCAATCAAAGCATGCTCTTTCTAAGATAACGGCTTGTTTAGAGCCGCAAAGAAAAGTAAATTGCTTTTTCCAATAAAAGAACGCTCCCCCAAAAATTGTATGGCCTTGCTGAGAAATTGATCTACAGCCAAACATTGATTTTAACACTTTGCATGCTGGGTAATACATGTATGTTCATCTGCAACGATTTTCGTCTGCTGCCGTTCTAAAAAAGAATGTTTCTAATCTTTTCAAAACAGTGTCAGAATGTGAAAAAGTTTGGATCCTGATGAGATGCCACATTATGCAGCGTCTCATCAGGATCCAAACTGTTTGCAAATAAAGTTGAGAGCTAGTTTTCACAGCCAATGTGCTAAAAGTTTAGAGTGTGTTATACTGTTACATAATCCAGGCAGACATATATGGCAGCCCGAGGAAAAATATTGATGCTGATCAATGTCCCCTCTAGCAGCTTAGAGTACTCTGCTTACTGAGTTACTACAGTGCTCTCTCCTTACAACGGCCCTCCCAACAACAACTCCCTCCTGACAACAACCCTTGCCGCAGTTCCCTAAACTCCATAATCCTTGAAGAAGCATGTGGTTTTCTAAAGACAAGCAGCAGCTTTAAATGCAAGACAAATGTAACCCTTTCCTGATATTAATGTGTATATTTACACATTTTGAAATCAGTGTAGACCAAGATCAAAGAGACAGAGCTGTCTGATCAAGGTCTGCACTCAGTGTTTTCTTGTAGTATATGACTGTATCCTTGTTTGGTTAGCCAATGTAATAGTTCAGATGCTAGGTGTTCATGGTGAGTAAAATATATTTACAAATCTTCAGTGGGAGCAAGGTTAACTTTCACCTCACAAGATTGTTCCTTATAATAGGGTCAGATCTGTTCTAATATAGTTTAATGTACTTTTGGAGGATATTAGGTATCAGTTAGTAAATAACATGTTTATTCCACTTTCATTTTCTCAAACAGCCTCAGGATGGGGATATTAATTGCTTGGTTATAATTAGCCTTAAAAAGTTTATTAAGTTCCCTTGTGGATATTTTTAATTACCAAAACATTACCCAGTCTACTTAGAATTCTGGATAGTTTAACAAATACTGCTCTAAATTAACAAACAGGGTAGACACTGTTTGCAAATTTATTGAGTATATTTTATACCTACGGTATCCATGGTGTAGAAAGAGTTAAGACATGGGTCACAGGATATAAGGACAAGATTCAGGATGCAAACAATTAGCATTCTAACAGGGCTCCAGATAAGGGGAGTATTTCAAAAACTAAAATCTTTATTTCTGCATTAAACCCTATGTTGTCACTACTCATTAGAATCGTCTCTTCGAGACGATTCTATTGAGTAGTAACACGATAGGATTTGGTGCTAAAATGAGCAAGAAAATGGTGGATTTGTTCAATTTACTCCCTCTTATCTGGGGCCCTGTTCTAAACATTGACACATTATTTCTGTATACTAATCTATATTCAGCTCATTTCTTAACGCCATTTTAAATCAAATTTTCAGTAATTAATCACAACTGTCATTGTAAAAGGAGCGAAACTTCTCACGCCTGATAAATCTCCTGTCGCGTCAGATTGTCCAATATCTCTGTCACAATTGTGTTTGGAATTAATTACGGGCTCCAGGTAAGGGAGTATTCGAAAAATAAAATCTTTATTTCTTAATTAAACCCTATGATGTCACTACTCATTAGAATCGTCTCTTTGAGACGATTCTAATGAGTTGTAACATCATAGGATTTGGGAGAAAATGTTGAATATTTCTCTCACAATCGAATAAAGTGAATGGAATTAATAACGAGCTCCAGGTAAGGGGAATATTTTAAACAATTACATCTTTATTTCTGCATTCAACTCTATGGTGTCACTTCTCATTAGAATCCTCTCTTCAAGACGATTCTAATGAGTTGTAACATCATAGGATTTGGTGTTGAAATGAGTGAGAAAATGTTGAATATTTCTGTCACAATCGAATATTGTGAATGGAATTAACAATTTCAGGCTCCAGGTAAGGGGAGTATTTGTAAAAATAAAAAATGTTGAAATGAGTGAGAAAATGTTGAATATTTCTCTCACAATCGAATAATTATAGTGAATGGAATTAACCCTTAGCCCGCCAAATAAATTGTCGTCTGCTATATTTCTCGTCTGCTTCAAGTTTCAAAGTGCTTCAAAGTTGCTCAAAATTGCTCAAAATGTTGTACGAGTGTCAAACAGCTTGGATCCGGATGAGACGCCGAGTTACTCGGCGTCTCATCCGGATCCAAGCTGTTTGCATATGGAGCTATAGTCGTGAATGGCAAGCTAAGGTTTAATAACGGGCTCCAGGTAAGGGGAGTATTTGTAAAAAAATAAAATCTTTATTTCTTAATTAAGCCCTATGATGTCACTACTCATTAGAATCGTCTCTTCGAGACAATTCTAATGAGTTGTAACATCATAGGATTTGGTATTGAAATGAGCGAGAAAATTTTGAATATTTCTGTCACAATCGAATATAGTGAATGGAATTAACAATTTCAGGCTCCAGGTAAGGGGGGTATTTGTAAAAATAAAATCTTTTTTCTGCATTAAACCCTATGGTGTCTTCGAGACGATTCTAATGAGTAGTAACACCATAAGATTTAGTGTTGAAATGAGTGAGATATGTTGGATTTGTTCAGTTCACTATACTCATTAGAATCGTCTCGAAGAACTGAGTGTGAAAATGATGGATTTGTTCAGTTACTCCCTTTCATCTGGAGCCGTGAGTCTGACAGTGTGTCTGTCACATATATTGAATATTAGTGAATGGAATGAATCACGGGCTAGCGCTCTTGTTTTCCTATAGCAGTGTTTGTATTTTGTTTGATTATTCATCTCGTATTGATCTTAATTCAGTGGGACAGTACTGACAGGACGGGCTACTATTGCACCATTTCTCCGTAATTATATACCTATTTACATGTAATTTATTTCACCACCATAGAAAATAGAACCACTTCATACAGTCATGAATATGATCTATAAGAAATATTTTCTGTATTCTAGCAGAATGATGGTAGCTTAAAGCAGACTGAAAGTAAAGCAGAATGCACCTTAAGGCGCATTCTGCTTTACTTTCAACCTGCTTTAGGTGGTCACTGTCTTCAAATTTGAAACTTGCTATTGAGTAAAGGGCATTGAAGACGTTGTTTGTCACTTTCATAAATGCAAAATAAATTTTCATCTTTTGAGAAATAAATGGATGTGCTAAAAGACGATTACATGCGAAATTGGGTTCAGTCAATATTTCAGTTCCATTTTGAGACCTAAATATTGACAGTATAATTAAAGGATGTGCAGTGTAATGTGTTTGAAGCCAGTCTAATTACGGGCTAAATTATAAATGAGAACTGTCAATTCTCATCATATGAACATTGCCTGTAATTACTGAGTGCAGATTGTCTTACAGTATATAATAGAGCTCAAGAGAACAGGAAGTATATTAACCCAATAGTGAATACCCCATAAATATGCCATTTAACGCCCTTGATTTATTCTCCACTAGAGAAAATAGTTCCACTTCATACAATCAGGTATATGTGCCAAACGAATATTTTCTATATGGTATCCTCAGGACGCCAATGTTTTCAGTCATTGAATTTCAGGAAAACAATAACAACAGTTGGATAGAATAGAAAACAAAGGAATATGTCAATGTGGATTATAATAAGTGTTCACTTTTGTGGACTTTTCTTGTACCAGTGCTCCAGATAAAGGGAGTATTTAAAAAAATAAAATCTTTATTTCTGCATTTAACCCTATAGTATTAAACACCATAGGATTTGGTGCTGAAATGAGTGAGAAAATGTTGGATTTGTTCAGTTTATACGCCTACTTATCTAGAGCCCTCAACTCATTGTACAATACTGTACAGAGACCATATATAGCCTTGGTATTGCAGTTTATTAATAACATAGATATTGATTTGACATTATATGGGAAAATATTGGCAGTCTCAAGGGGGATTGAGCTATAGAGTCCAGTGCTGAATACAAGTATAAATGTCAAACAACAATGACAGTTAACCCTTTCCCCCATAGAAGCGCCTTTTAGCGCATTCAGTTTATTCTTGCCCTGAAGAAAATAGTTCCAATTTATACATTCATAAATATGTATCATACAAAATATTTTCTATATTCTAGCAGATGATAGCTTAAAGCAGGCTGAAAGTAAAGCAGAATGCGCTTAAAGCGCATTCTGCTTTACTTTCAACCTGCTTTAAGTGGACAGCTATATTCAATACTAGAGATATGCTATGTGGGAATGGGTTAAAGGCGCATTCTGCTTTACTTTAATTCAGCCTGCATGCAGTAAGCTAACATCTGCTATGTAGAAAAATTGACTTATAAATTTAAAGGCTTAAAAAGGCATATCTATGGAGTAAATTAAAGTTTCTCAGCAGAGAATTCTCTTTACAGACTTGTGGTAATATCTTCTAGAATGTATTGAAATAATACCATATACGCTATGAATACAGAATAAAACTATGCTTAACATGTTATCAGCTACAATTATGATGGATATGTATTCTTTATTCTGTTTATTTGCACATAAGATTTGGGTGATATATATTTTTAGCTCACCTGAGCCAAAGGCTCAAGGTGAGCTATTGGGATGGCCCTGTGTCCGGCGTCGTCCGTAGTGCGTCGTTAGTCGTGCGTCGTCCGTCGTCGTTAACAATTGCTTCAAATGACATCTCCTCCTATACGGCTTGACAGAATTCAACCAAACTTTACAAAAATGTTCATTGGGTCAAGCTCTTTCAAATTGTTCAAAGAATTAAAAACAATGTAGAACTCTGGTTGCCATGGCAACCAAAGTGAAAAAATAAGGAAATCTTAAAAAATCTTCTTGTCAAAAACTGGAATGGCCAGAGCTTACATATTTGGCACATAGCATTATCTACTGGTCCTCTATCAAGTTTGTTCAAATTATGCCCCTGGGTTCAAAATTGGCCCGCCCCGGGGGTCACAGATTTACATAGAGTTATATAGTGAAATTTTCAAACGTCTTCTTCTCTGAAACTAATGTGGCCAGAGCATTGATATTTGGCATAGTGACACTTCTAGATGTCCTATACGAAAATTGTTCAAATGGTTCTGGTCAGTTGCATAACTAGGTCACAGGAGCTAAAAATAGATTTTTTTTCATTGAAAACTTAAAAAATCTTCTTGTCCGAAACTACAAGGGCCTGAGCTTAGATATTTGGCACATAGCATCGCCTACAGGTCCTCTATTTAGTTTGTTCAAATTATGCCCCTGGGGTCGAAATTGGCCCCGCCCCGGGGGTCACAGTTTTACATAGAGTTATATAGTGAAATTTTCAAACGTCTTCTTCTCTGAACTAATATAATAATGGCCAGAGCTTTGATATTTGGTATGGTGACACTTCTAGATGTCCTAAACCAAAATTGTTCAAATGGTTCTGGTGGGTTGCATAACTAGGTCACAGGAGCTAAAAATAGATTTTTTTCAATGAAAACTTAAAAAATCTTCTTGTCTGAAACTACAAGGGCCAGAGCTTAGATATTTGGCACATACCACCGCCTACAGGTCCTCTATCAAGTTTGTTCAAATTATGCACCTGGGGTCAAAATTGGCCCCACCCCTGGGGTCACAGTTTTACATAGAGTTATATAGAGAAAAGTCGTCTTCTTCTCTGACACAAATATGGCCAGAGCTTTTATATTCGGTATGGTGACACTTTTAAATATACAATGTACTTTACATAATTTGTTCAAATTGTTCGGGTCTGTTACATATCTAGGTCAGTCCTGGACCTAAATTATTATCGCCATTTTTTCAGCTATTTTCTCAGGTGAGCGAAATATGCCCCATGGGGCTCTTGTTAAACAAAACCTATAAACAATTGGCATTTTCCCCAAGGATCTAAACTTTTTGTAAATATTCCCCAAGGATCTAAACTTTTTGTAAATATCAACTTTGGTATTCCCCTCTTTCAACAAAATAGACCTGCTAGACTTACTATGCTTTGGTTGCCATAGTAACAGACAGGGGCAAACTTTTGCAGAAATCGGTTGTCCCTAAAATAGTCTAAATAACCAAAAATGGTTTCTAGGTAATGGGATGTTCCTGTAAATATGTATTATATTTCAGTGTTTTACATGATTAACTTACAAAGACATAACTTTGTTATGACATGAAATATTTTGTTGATATTATATATGGTGATAAATAATTGTGAAATTTTGAATTGAATTTGAATGTTACATTAATACATTACAAAATAGGACTGAATATGAAATAGTTTACTGAGAAATAGATGGAAGACAGTTTATAAACATTTTCAACTCAAATTTGTTTTGAAATCAAATTGATTCAGTTCAATTTCAATTACTCAAATTTGATTAAGTCAAAGTTATCCTTCTTTGGAAGTAAAAACCGGGGTACATTTGTCTGAAACATTAGCTCTAACTATTGAGATTCAAATGTATGTAAACTTTATAATACTAGAAATAGAAAGCAGAAAGCCAATCGGTAGTTACTAAAGAGCAGGCACTTTCTACTTTACATTCATTTTGCTACATTTCACAGAATAGTTGCTTCCTCATTTGAGTGAATTAAAAAAAAAAAAGGTTCTTATGCTGAGAAAATGGTCATGTGGAGAAAAGAATTAACTCTTTCAACATATTTTTAAAATATAACAATCATGTGCAAACAGTGCAGACCCAGCTCAGAGGGCTCCTATAGTCCTATAGGAGCCCTCTGATCAGGGTCTACTCTGTTTGTTTATTTAGACCAGTATATATTTAACTAACCAAAGTAGACTGGTTCATGTTTTGGTAACTAAAAATATCCACAAGGGAACCTAATAACTCACAAGAGTTGCTTAGTGTTGAAAAGGTTAAGCTTTCCCTATTAGATGGTTATATAACCTATTTATGCTTATATATTGCAATGAACTCTCCCTATAATTGCTTGCTGGACGATTTCGTTATAGGTAAACAACATTTCATATGAAAAAGCAAATAGTGCAGACCCTTATGAGACGCCACTGAATGTAGAATCTCATCAGGGTCAACACTGTTTGCTATTGATATCTGTAAGTGGACACCAGGCTTAACCCATTACCCCATTTCCTATTTCTACTTTTGAAGACAGATGAACACTTAAAGCAGGTTGAAAGTAAAGCAGAATGTGCCTAAAGGCACATTCTACTTTACTTTCAGCCTGCTTTCAGCTAAGTGAGCACCTGCTAGGATATAGAAAATATTTCTTATGGTATGTATTTAGGAAGGTATAATTTGGAACTATTTTCTTAAGGAGAGACTAAATAAGAGGCATAAAAAGGCATATTTATGGTGTAAATGGGTTAAGATGGGTTATGTTTGGGCTCATCACTGGTCAGACTGTAGTTATTGTATCTGAGGTCAGGGTAGGAACATATGATGCAATAATGCTTATTGCCGTAGTGGATACTTGCCAAATCTTCAAGCCTTATCTACCCCGTACATTGATCATCATGCCGCCATTCAGTTATAGCTTATAGGCTACATGCTAAATCATTCAGCCACCATTAAAAATTCATTTTTCAGCCAGTTGGCTTGTGTAGAAAGACCTGTGTAAAAACTTGTTTAACCCATTACCCCATAGATAACGCCTATATGTGCCTTTAATTTATTCCTTCACTGAAGAAAAAAGCATGGCCTTTATATAATGGACCTTTATACAGAATATACAGCATGAGAAATATTTTCCATAATAGCAGATGGTAGCTTAAAGCAGGCTTAAGGCACATTCGGCTTTACTTTCAATCTGCTTTAAGTCGTTATACCTATACTTTCCAAACTAGAAAACTGGAGTAAAGGGTTGACCCATTTTGGCCTGGATATTGTAATGTACTTAGCTGATGCTGGAGGCATACATATAATGATGATCCTGTTCGTGTGTGCATGCATCTGTTCAGTCAATTAAGGTTAACCCATTACCCCATAACCTGTTTCTAGTTTTGAAAATAGATGACCACTTAAAGCAGGTTGAAAATGAAGCAGAATGTGCCTTAAGACGCCTTCTGCTTTCCTTTCATCCTGCTTTAAGGTTCCAATTCTGCTAGAATATTGAAACTTTTTCTTTTAATACATATTCATGAGTCATGACTATATAAATTTGAACTATTTTCTTGAATGGAGGAATAAATTTAAAGGCATAAAAAGGCATATTTATGGGGAAAGGGTTAACCAGATTTTACTGTTTCATCTTAGACTAAGCATCAACACTGCTTAACTTTTAACAATGCTTAAATACTTTATACAGTTGTTGCCATTGACAATTCCCAATATGCCAATAAAAATTATCAGCCAAGCTTGACTTTGGACCTAAAATAGGCTACTTTTCAGTTTTACATCTAGCATCAACATCACTTACTAGAACAGTCGGATACTTATACAGTTGTTACTTTGAACTTTTCTCTATCCACCCATATCATCCGACCTTGATTTGACCTTGACCAACTGTCATGAAAACTGAAAACATGTTATGGGGGAAAGGGTTTAAAGAATAATGCAGCTTGAGACAGGCAAGATCAATTCCTAATTGGGTAAAAGAGACTCAGAGACCAATTATAAATAGATAATGGCTTTCCAGCATTGCTGCCAGATTGCTGGCCCAAGATATTTCAAAAACTAAAATCTTTATTTTCTGCATTCAACCCTATGTATGGTGTCACATAATACTCATTAGAATCATCTCTTCTAGACTGCTGAATTTCAATGAGTTGTAATTATCACCATAGGCTTTAGTGCTGAAATTGGTGAGAAAATGTTGGATTTGTTCAGTTTATGCAAAGTTAAAGACTATGAGCAGCAGTGTTTACTGTAAAATATCGACTGTTACAGCAATTCACAAGAAGGCTTGAGTTCACTTGAAAAGGTTAAAAAAAAAAGACCTGCTAATTAACCCATTTAACCCTAAGTATTAAGTATAGTTTATGTCCTTCACAAGCAACATACCTGTGAAGAGTACACTTGTCCTATGCAAACAGTGAAGACCCTGATCAGAGGGCTCCTATAGGAGCCCTCTGATCAGAGTCTGCACTGTTTGTTATTATGCAATATATTGTACATTGGCAAAATGGCAAGATCTGAGTAAAGCAGAAAGACCATGTAGGAACTTTCTGCTTTACCTTTATCCTGCTTTAAACAGCTGTAAGTTATTAAATCGATATACCATCAATGAGTCAATATTTAACCCTTACTGTGCTGAAAACAATTATGATATACATCATTAAATTTGCAAACAATGAAGACTCAGGACTGGTCAGAGGTGAAGAATTGAGCTTTCTGATTAGGGTATATATCTGCTCTGTTTGCCATAATTGAAAATATGAAACTAGATATCTAGTCTAGAAAATGCAGTAGTCAATTTGAGAAGTGAAGCAGTGTAGTGGGTTAAATGGTTATACTGGCAGTATTTTACTATAGCTCTGTTCCTTACTGCTCTCCCTATGGTGACAGAAGTCTGCGAGCTGTAAAATTAATGGCATATTGGTAGGCGTGACACACTTGGCTCCCTCTGACTCATTGTCTCTATATTGACTCTCACAGCACTAGCAGCCACTGATTACCCATTTAACCCAGCACCCCATAAACCGTTTCTAGTTCTGAAGACAGATGACCACTTAAAGCAGGCTGAAAGTAAAGCAGAATGCGCCTTAAGGCGCATTTTGCTTTACTTTCAGCCTGCTTTAACCCTTTACCCAATAACCTGTTTATAACATTAAATACAGGTGACCACTTAAAGCAGGTTGAAAGTAAAGCAGAATGTGCCTTAAGGCACATTCTGCTTTACTTTCAGCCTGCTTTAAACTACCATCTGCTAGGTTATGTAAAATATTTGTTCTGGTAATTGTCCATAGAGTATAAACTGGAACTATTTTCTTCAGCGGAGGAATATATTAAATACGCTAAAAGTCGCTTCTATGGGGGAAAGGGTTAAGCTACTGCCTGCTAGAATATAGAAATGTTCAGCCTGCTTTAAGCTACTGCCTGCTAGAATATAGAAAATATTTCTTATAATACATATTAATGATTGTATAAAGTGGAATTATTTTCTTCATTGGAAGAATAAATTAAAAGGCATAAACGGGCATATTTATGGGGTGATGGGTTAAGCATAGTGTCTACTAAAGTAGACATTACTGATTTAGCAACCAGTGTAGACCATGATGAGACGTCACGTCATATACTTAATTATTTCCTCTACAATCAGCTTCTTATAACTTTTCTATATTCCTTTCCACTGAAAAAGCACCTAAAATGGATGCATCTACGCCGTCCTCTGCATATGTATTTTAGGAATCCTTTACCTCTTCCTCTGCATAAGCTTTGGTAACTTAAATTATCCACAAGGGAACCTAATAAACAACAAGAGTTACTTAACCCTTTGATCCCTTGTGACAAGTTTACACATCTTTTACCATCATTGTACTAGTGAAGAGTACACTTGTCCTATGCAAACACAGTGTAAACCCTGGTCAGAGAGCTCATTGAGGACCCCTCTGATGAGGGTCTGCAGTGTTTGACATTTTACAATGTATCATAAAATCAACCGTAATTTGTCAAAAATGGACTAGACCAAACTGGAAATTGGAATTTTCTATTTGAAGTTTCAGAACTGATTGGAGTTAATGCACTAGTGTTATATCTAGGGTCTCTAGAGAGGACTCTCTCCCACAACTTGTCACATTGCCCTGACATCCAACTAATCAAGTGTCAATTTCTGTCATATTACTAATTAACCTATTTCCTTCTACAGTAAAACCTCTCTATTACAACCACTAAATAGAGGGATAATTGATTGTATAAAAGACAGATGACAGCTTAAAACAAGGTGACATTATAACAGAAAGCTCCTAAAGGAGCTTTCTGATTTACTGTCACCTTGCTTTAAGCAGCCATCTGTATTATATTAACACAATTACCATAAAACACCATTAATTCGTTCAGTCATTTATTAACACAGTTTAGCGGTCGTAATGTAGAGGTTTTACTGTACAGTAGAACCTGTGTTAACCCTTTACCTTATAGCCTGTTTCTAGTTTTGAAGACAGGTGACCACTTAAAGCAGGTTGAAAGTAAAGCAGAATGTGCCTTAAGGCACATTCTGCTTTACTTTCAGCCTGCTTTAAGCTAAATCTGCTAGGCTATACAAAATATGTGTAATGGTCATTGTTCATGAGGGTATAAACTGGAACTATGTTCGTCGGCGGAGGAATAAATTAAATACGCTAAAAGTCGCTTCTATGGGAGAAAGGGTTAAGCTGCCATTCATTGAGAAGTATTTTGATATAGACTGATGATTGATTAATGCAGAGCAAAAGTAATGCAGAAAGCCCCTGAATGAGCTTTCTGCATTTATGTTGCTTTGCTTTAAAACAGAAGCTACCACTGTCCTAAAATTGTTTTAGTTTTGGAGCGAAAACTTTAGTTAAATAGATTGTGTATAGGCTGCATGCTGCATTCAATCTGTTGGGCAGTTTGGTTTTTCAAATAAAACAAAGTTTTGTCTAAGATAAGATTTAGTGTAAGACATTTTTGCTAAATAATTTGACATCTGATCTGTATCCAAATAGCTGCCAATTTGGACTGAATAGGATAAAGGATAAATGACAATCAGGGAATTCAGAATAATAATTGGCCTTATAATATAATTAGTTTCATACATTTCCAAAGTCCTTTGATGGACCCCCCCCCAATTGTTCTCGATAGACGTGAAAGTACATGTAACTGTTAAAAGCATGCAGCATATGCTATACCAATCTCAGTTTGCCTAGTGAGGCACAGACAAATAACTCATACTCAAGAAGTTTTTCAATGGTTATTTCTAACCAAACTATCAAATATAACGGTCGGGTCTCACATGAGAAGCTTCAATGGTTCTTTTCTACCTACATGTCCATAAGATCCATGCTTTTTGCAAGGAAATTGTCTGGCAAGGCATTATGATCGAAAGATGGTCAGGAGATGTCTTTAATACAAACTTAATGCTTAATGCTGCCACTCAGGAGATTCGAACAGCTACAGGCTTGGTGAAGTCATACACTGCAGTAACAGAGATATGCAGTTATTTCAGGTATCAGGGGAGACAACTTATATGATTAACCTGTCTTAAAGCTTGAACTAGCGCTACTCTATTATGGAAAACTGTGTCAGAGCTCAAGATAAAAGATCTGATCAAATCCAACATTTTATCACTCATTTTTGGACCAAATCCTATGGTGTTACTTCTCATTAGAATTGTATCTTCGAGACGATTCTAATGAGTAGTGACAGCATAGGGTTTAATGCAGAAATAAAGATTTTAATACTTGAAATACTCCCCTTATCTGGAGCCCTAATTCTGAGATAATGATGCAGTTATTTCAGGCAAGGGGAGACACAGTAACATGGTTTACCTGTCTTGGACTAGCCCTACTCTATCAGAGAAAACTGTTTTGAATACTGTGCACAGGGATTGAATGAGATGTTGTTGGCACTGACTAGCTGATGGTTATGTTTTGTTATTATGGCTGTGTACTCATAATAATTACATCCAGGTGTGTTTGCAGAGGTGTGGCAGCCACACTTACAGACACACTTGTATATAACAGGGCTCAAGGTAAGGGGAGAATTTCAAACACTAAAATCTTTATTTCTGCATTAAACCCTATGGTGTGACTACTCATTTGAATCGTCTCTTCGAGACGATTCTAATGAGTAGTCACACCATAGGATTTGATGCTGAAAGAAGTGAGAAAGTGTTGGATTTGTTCACTTAACTCCCTCTTATCTGGAGCACTGGTTACAGATATGTAGTAACTGGTCATTATCTTAGGAAACACGGATGTGTTTAAAGGCAGGTGACTGCTTATTGCAGCATAAATATTTAGCAGAAAGCTCCTATATTTGTCCTGCTTTACAATTAATGCCAACTGTATTACTCACTTGAACCATAGGGATGAGTAATCTTTCTTTAGACTAGTGTACTTGTGAAGAATACACTTGTCTTATGCAAACAGTGTAGATCTCTACCCAGAACAGAGAGCTCCTAAAGCTAGGAGCCCTTTTATCAGGGTCTGCTCTAATTGTCATTTTGCTATAAAATTGTTAAAAAAAAAACAATGTGCCAATTAGTAAATAATTATGGACTAGATAATATTGGAAACTATATTTAAAGGTGCATGCATATGAATGAGATATTAGCACAGCATTAACCATTTATGAATTAGATATAAGCACTGTTATTAAGCATTTGCTTTTGAGTAGCTAGGAACGTAAATTGATGAGTTTGAGAAGAATTTAATCAGGGCTCCAGATAAGGAGAGTATTTCGAAAACTAAAATCTTTATTTCTGCATTAAACCCTATGGTGTCACTACTCATTAGAATCGTCTCGAGACGATACTAATGAGTAGTTACATAATAGGATTTGGTGCTTAAATGAGCAAGAAAATTTTAGATTTGTTCAGTTAACTCCCTCTTATCTGGAGCCCTGATATAATACAGGTATCATAGTCTTGTGTCTGAGTCAAACCTAGCTGGCCCTGGGGTCCACTGGCACTGGCTGAGTGGATGAGTCAACAAGTGAGAGAGAGAGTGAGTGATTGAGAATGTGAATGATTGAGAGAGTGAATGTTATAGTTTATTGGGTAATATACATACATGTATAAAAACTTAGGGATTGATTGAAATAAATTGAATGAACTCAACTTTTTATAACCTTGAGGCCTGGCTCCTAGGTTATAAAGCGCTTTAGTTGAGTCTGAGTGTGTTCCCAAGCATTTGCTTGGTCAGATTTGAGCCTAGGCTCAAATCTGACCAATCAAATGCTTTGGAACGCGTCAAGACTCAGCTCAAATGCTTTATAACCTCTGAGCTAGGGCTAGTATACTGTTGATGGCAGATATGTCCATGACTTAAACAAATTATATGTGGACGAATAAAAGCTTTTATGACAGTCTCTTAGAAACTAGGTTCTAAGTATGACATTATTATATATACTGGTATATAGAGTCAAACTTCATTATCTCAAACTTCAATTGTTTGACTCGAAATCACCCTTTTAACAATGTAGAGTTCATTTTCATGATTTCAAATCACTTTCAGTAGAACATATCTGTATTTCAAAGTTAAAACGTCGCTTTGCTACGTTTTAACTTCGAAATACGGATATGTTCGACTGAAAGTGAGTTTGAGATACCCAAGTTTGACTGTTACGTAATGTTTGTCATATCTCAACCAATCTGGGTGGTACAAGATGTGATCTTTGAAGGTAGGAGAAGGGATTAATGATTTAGGCAGATGGCTGAAAAAAACAGAGAAAAGGTATCGCAGTGGTTAACATCTAGGAAAAAGCTATCTTACCCATTTATTCCTTGAACTCTCTCTCTCTCTCGCTCTTTGTGCTTGCTGGAATATTTTTATTAAAAATAAACAAGGTTGATCTTAACCCATTTCATGCGGTATACACTTTTAGGTGTACCTCTTATAGGCAAACAGTTTTAATCTCAGATCAGGCCCCACATTGTGGGGCCTGATTTGAGATCAGAACTGTTTGCTGCTAAGTCAATATTCTATCAGAAACTGCTAAAATCTTTTGCAAATATTTGAGTTAAATCTGCTGCAGACGACATTTTAAAATGGCCGCCAAATATTACCCAGCATTCAATGGGTTAAAAGACTGCAGTGTTTGTCCATATAGCAGATCATATGATACTCAATACAGCAAACAGTGAGGACCCTGATGAGACACAGTTTAGTGTAGTGTCTCATCAATGTGTCTTACACTATTTGCCAATGTCTGCCAATATCATTCTAAACGTAAATCATTTTCATCCGCTGATAGTCGATACCAGGAAGGTATATTAAATGTATATACGTTCCTGTCGATACCAAACTATAATGATCGTGCATGGTTCAGTATGGCCCATCAGTTGATTGGAATGACAAATAGCTCCACGCAGAGTACTAGCTTATAATTGATCAATATTGACCTGATCATATAAGAGATGTACTACCTTAAGTTGCTATCTGATGTCTGTGTTATTCACTGTGCTGTCTGTAACATGCATTATTCTACATGACAGATGATGTACTAGCTGCTCAGTGAGTAATCAATATTGACCTGATATTATTAGAGGTGTACTACCTTAAGGTGCTATCTGATGTCTGTGTTATGCACACTGTGCTGTCTGTAACATGCATTATTCTACATGACAGTTGATGTACTAGCTGCTCAGTGAGTAATACAACAGGAGAGAAGTTTTCTGGGGTAATAAATTCTTATGTTACCTTACCGTAGTGGTTCAGATCAACACAGGGGGGCAAGGTGCAGTGTTCCTGACAAGTGGAGTTTTCTATAAACTTGATTGACAGTTTTAGGGTCATGCTCCTTTAATGTCAAGGTCACAATAGACATTTCTCTCGGGCTTTTGTATTATTCAAACCCCCATCCCCAACCCCTCTTGCTCTTAATAGGCATGACAGTAGTTATGAAATCATGAGACATAATTATGTTCAAATATGGCAAAGCCATCTTTCTGTCTATGGAGCCCCTGACAAACAAAATACTCAAGGGGTATTTCAAACCAAACCATCAAATGTATTACATGGGAAAATAGTTCCTATTTGTATACAGTTGTGAATATGTGTCATAAGAAACATTTTCGATATTCTTGCAGATTGTAGCCTTAACCCATTAACCCATAGCCAATTTCTAGTTTTGAAAACAGGTGACCACTTAAAGCAGGCTGAAAGTAAAGCAGAATGTGCCTTAAGGCACATTCTGCTTTGCTTTCAGCCTGCTTTAAGCCACCATCTGTTGGGATATAGAAAATATTTCTTCTGAAACTTAATAATGACTTTATAAATTGGTAACTATTTTGTTCAGTTTAGGAATAAATTTGAGGCGTAAAAAGGCGTATTTATGAGGTAATGGGTTAAGCAGAATGAAAGTAAAGCAGACTGTATGTAATGGCACATTCTGCTTTACTTTCAATTTGCTTTAAATATTGAATTCACCTGACATCAAAACTAGAAATAGGCTATGTTGTAAAGGCTTGGAAGACAAGTGAAAAAAGAGAGAGAAGTGGCTGCTGAATATGGTTCAGAAGTACTGCATTTGGACTACTCTTTGTTTCTCTGCAGGCCAATACAGTCTCCAAGGCCTAGCTAGCTGCATGTAAGGGGAATTCAATTTGCTTCACGCCTCTCTACATGGCTCCTGTCATTGCAGCTCTTTCTAATTTGTCAATATTCATTCAGTTTGTCAGGCGAACTTTTCTTCATTTTCTACAGTTTTTGCTGTAGACAGTTGACATGGAAATGATCAGTAGAACTAATTAATTTAACACATTTCTTAGTTGGTATGACATAGGGCACCTTAACCCTTTACTCCATAGATACAACTTTTTACGCCTTTAATTTATTCCTACATTAAGGAAAATAGTTCCACTTTATAGTCATAAATATGTATCATAATCAATATTGTCTATATTCTAGCAGATGGTAGCTTAAAGTAGGTTGAAAGTAAAGCAGAATGCGCCTTAAAGGCGCATTCTGCTTTACTTTAAACCTGCTTTAAGTAGTCACCTATCTTCAAAACTAGAAACAGGCTATGGGGTAATGGGTTAAACCCTTTCCTCCATAGATACAACCTTTTAGACGTAATAGAGCGGCACTGGTCTGTAAATTGTAACTGAAAGTACACAAATTTGTTATCTGTGCACAGTCATGAAGACTTTCTGCATTAATTACTGTCATTCTGCATTAACCCATTAACTCATAAGCAATAAACAATTATCAATGCTTATCTCAATACAAGCTAGTGGATTAAAGTGTGTCAAAATGAGTCAGTATGAGAGTTTTGCCCAATGTGTCAATATGAGTCCATATGGCTTAATGGGTTAATATTAAATGGTGACCTGTCTTATACAATATTATTATATTAAGCTAGCTAATCATTGAGACAATTGTAATGAGTAGTCACACCGTAGGATTTAATGCAGACATGAAGATTTTAGATTTAAAATAACTTCCATTATCTTGAGCCCAGCTGTCAGTTATCAGTCTATAATTATATTGTATACTCCATAGAGCCCTGAATTAGATTTATTTGAGTGTTGTTAAATAGACGTTTTACAGTAATATCTTGTATGACATAATGCTACTGCTTGTATATAGTGTTTATCCAGATCAAACATTGTGTGATCCAAGTGTCAGATTTAATCCTTTACCACATAGGAGCGCCTTTTAGCACAATTCAATTTATTCCTCCACTGAAGAAAAAAGTTACAATTTATACACTCATGAACATTACAATTAGAAATATTTTCTATCCTATCAGATGGTAATTTAAAGCAGGCTGAAAGTAAAGCAGAATGCGCCATAAGGCGCATTCTGCTTTACTTTCAACCTGCTTTAAAAGGTCACATATCTTCAAAACTAGAAACAGGCTATGGGGTTAAAGGGTTAAATCAAAGTCGGGTCAGGATAATATTGATGAGTATGTTTCCCCTGAGAGATGAATTAGAGTTACACTAGTCAGGTAGCAGGTTTGTAGCAGCAACAAGTTTTGGGTTGTAGAAAAAGATAGAGTACAAAGAAGGAACGTTGCCAGGGCAATAAAAAACAAACTCTACAGACTGTGAATCCTGCCTGCCTGAGATCTAACAGGAAAAATATCACTCGGATATAATGTGTGATTCAATAATACTGATGGAGTAAAGTTGCTTGTGATTTTAAAACAATTGATTGGCTTATTTTGTTAGTCACAGATGTCTTTTAAATCTAACCCTTCTGCTAATAGTGTATATTGGCACTTTTTGAAAACAGTGTAGATCCAGCTGCATGGTCTTCACTGTTTACTTATAGGATATGTCTGACAAAATTGTCCTTTTAACCCTTTCCCCAATGGCCAGTTTCTAGTTTTGAAATTAGGTGATCCCTTAAACAGGTTGAAAGTAAAGCAGAATGTGTCTTAAGGCACATTCTGCTTTACTTTCAGCCTGCTTTAAGCTACCATCTGCAAGGATATAGAAAATATTTCTTATGGTACATGTTCATGACTGTATAAGTTGGAACTATTTTCTTCAGTGGAGGAATAAACTGAATGCGCTAAAAGGCGCTTCTATGGGGGAAAGGGTTAAATCTAACCCTCCCGCTAAAAGTGTATATTAACATGTTTTGAAAACAGTGTAGACCAAGATCTGACAGCTCCTTAAGGAGCTGTCTGATCTTGGTCTGCACTGTTTTCTAACATGATATGTCTGACAAAATTGTTCATATTTTATTAGCCAGTGTAATATTTCAGATGTTAAAATGTTCATGGTGGGCCAATCTTTGTAAATGAAAACCCAGCAAGTGTAGAAGGGTTTAATTGAGATTCTCAGTGTCTAATAGGGCTGCAAATAAGAGGAAGTAAAATTATTTTAACTGAACGAATCCAACATTTTCTCACTTGTTTCAGCACCAAATCCTATGGTGTCACTACTCATTGGAATCGTATCGAAGAGACGATTCAAATGATTAGTGATACCATAGGGTTTAATGAAGAAATAAAGATTTAAGTTTTTGAAATCCTCCCCTTATCTGGAGCTCTGTCTAAGATAAGAGGAAGTAAACTGAACAAATACAACATTTTGTCGCTTATTTCAGCACAAAATCCTATGGTGTAACTACTCATTAAAATCGTCTTGAAGTGATGATTCTAATGAGTAGGGATACCATAGGGTTTTATGAAGAAATAAAGATTTTAGTTTTTGAAAATCTCCCTGATCTGGATCGAGCTCTGTCTAAGAAGTGTCACTGAACCTAGTGGTAACTGTATGTCGGTATTTTTAGCAGAAATGTCAATTTACGATACTTGAGAAAGAATTGGTAATCATCTTTCTTTTCTTAGAAAATGGAATTGAATTCCCAATAGTTTTGCCATTACCCATGGATTGCCTCTAAATGAAGGAATTATTCTAGGCAGAAATATCCCTGGATTTACTACGAATTGATTAGTTAAGATTTTTTTACTGGAAGATATGATTGGTTGAGATTTCAGGGAATCTCACGAGATACAGTCGAACAGGGCTCCAGATAAGAGGGGGTAAACTGAACAAATCCAACATTTTCTCGCTTTCTCAGCACCAAATCCTATGGTGTTTCTACTCATTAGAATTGTCTTGAAGAGACGATTCTAATGAGTAGTGACACCATAGGGTTTACAGCAGAAATAAAGATTTTAGTTTTTGAAATACTCCCCTTATCTGGAGCTCTGGTCGAACCTGTATAATAAGCCATCACTTATATATCCTATATGACAGATTGCAGCTTATAATGCAGGACTAAAGTAGGAGCTTTCTGCATTACTTTTTTCTTGCATTAAGCTATCACCTGTCTTTATGTCTCAACAGGCAGTTATGAGATACAGACTGTTGGTAGATTTTGCAGTGATATGTGATTGAATTTCAACCAAATTTAGATTGGTGTGTGAAAATGAGAATTACAGTGAAACTTCTCTATTAAACTAATTGATTGTATAAAAAACAGATGACAGCTTAAAGCAATTAAGGTGACTGATGTAGTGAAGGAGCTTTCTGTTTCTGTTTCACTGTCACCTTGCTTTAATTATTAAGCTCTCACCTATCGTAAACATCTTATAATGAACAAAAGTGTGTGGCCGTAAAAGTGAGGTTCTATACTGTACAATAAAGTATTTCAGCCTATTTTAATCCAATTTCTTCCACAGAAGTAAATTACTTTATTACTCCTCCAAAAATATGCAAGAAATAAGTTTATAAGTTGTCTATTTGACTTCCATCTTGCATTTACCCATTACACCATAAATACGCCTCTTTACGCCTTAAATTTACTCCTCCACTGATCAAAATAGCTCCACTTTATACAGAAATGAATTTATACCCTAAGAAATATTTTCTATATTCAAGAAGATGATAGCTTAAAGCAGGCTGAAAGTAAAGCAGAATGCACCTTAAGGTGCATTCTGCTTTACTTTTTAACCTGCTTTAAGTAGTCATCTATCTTCAAAACTGGAAACAAGCTATGTGGTACTGGGTTAAGCAGTTTCCTGTCTTAGACTTAGTTGGATAAAGATTTATTTGTACTTTTGGTATTTAAAGACAGGTGGTTGCTTAAAGCTGGCTAAAAATAAAGCAGAAAGCTATCAGCCTATTCTAACCAAATAACCACATATCCTGTTTCTAGTTTTGAAGATAGGTGACCACTTAAAGCAGGTTAAAAATAAAGCAGAATGTGCCTTAAGGCGCATTCTGCTTTACTTTCAGCCTGCTTTAAGCTACCATCTGCTTGAAAATAGAAAATATTTCTTATGATAAATATTCATAATTGAATAATTTGGAACTATTTTTTTCAGTGGAGGAATAAGTTAGAGCCGTAAAAAGTTAAGCAGCCACCAATCAAGATGCTCATTTGTCCAGACAGGGCAGGAGAATGAAAATACTTTTCTTAAGGCACATTCTGCTTTACTCTCATTCTGCTTTACTTTGCTTTAACGTGGCCACCTGTCTTCATTACTAGAAATAGCCTATGGAGTAAAGGGTTAAATAATGCCAGGGCTGTAAATAAAACGGAGTAAACTAAACAAATCCAACATTTTCTCACTCATTTCAGCACCAAATCCTATGGTGTTACTAATTAGAATGGTCTCATTGAGACGATTCTAATGAGTAGTGACACCATAGGGTTTAAAGCGGAAATAAAGATTTTCGATTTTGAATTACTCCCCTTATCTGGAGCTCTGATAATGCTATGTATTGATATATTTTCTCTATTTTAATTTTGTTTTCATTTTTTCAGGGGACGTGGCATGGAGACACGAGGACGTGCGAGCAGGGACAGATTATCTATCAATGCTCCGTAGTGAATCGACCAATCAATATGAATGATGTAGCCAACACAGGGGACATACAGTCCACTCAGACCAATGATACAGCTCAGCCAATCAAATCAACTGAAACAAATCATCAGCCAATCAGCAATGCAGAAACAACAGCCAATCCAGACAAGATTGACAATCCTGTCTGGCAGAGAAACAAAGCTGAAGAAACTGATAATGAACCAAATAAGATTTTTGAAAAAGAGGCTCAAGTTCGGCGATGTAGTTTTGCAAATCAACCACATAGGGGTTCTGTGTCTACGTCATCAGACAGTTCAGATAGTTCAAAAACAACAACTTGGGGTCAGATGAAATCTAACTCTCCTACTAAATCTAAGAAAGATAACAAAAAGTCTAAAAACATTAACTCTCCACATACTTCACCCACTAAAAACAAAAATGAGGTTGCCATGACAACATGGAAAGACATTTCACCAACAAAATCAAATACAAGTTCTGACCTTGAGCATAGTAACCATAGTAGCGGAAGTCATGACAGTGTTAACAGAATATTCAGATTTTCTAACAGAATGAAGGAATTTAACGATTCATCATCAAGTTCTGATATAGAGCCTGCCCACCAAGGCCAGCAGGTTTGTAAGTACTCAAAGGAGGAGCATGCAGTAGCCAATCAAAGCAATGAACACAAATGTCCCTGTAACAATTCAGCCAATGGTGGCTCTCCTTGCAAGAAGTCGTCATGTAACTGTTCTAAGAACTGTATCTCCCACCTTCCTGATAATCAAAACTCTCTTACTAACAGCAACACTTCAGTGGGTGAAAATGAGAATGGCTCATCACCCAAGAAAGAAAAGGGAGTGAATAATTCTCCGGAAGAACTTTGTGACAATGACTATTTCTACGAGGATGACTTTACTGTTCAGTTTGACACAAACCTACGCGAGACATCTCTCACTCCTATCGATTCCGATGCAAGTACTAAAATTCTTGAATTTCCAAATATGGTAACAGGAAGTTATCTGTGTTTCCACACGGGTGGCTCATCTAACGTCAGTTTTAACAATTCCAAAGCCTCGTCAAACATGAGTCTAAATAACATTCGCGGGTCAAACATTATTAACAATATGGATGATAGAGGGCAGTATGATTCAGAATTCTCGGGAAATTCGGGCTCCCATAACTCTACAATGGAAATGTCGTCCAGTGAGAAGGATATGATGGGATCTAGTGATATGATTGACTTTAGTGATGGCCCCTTGTTTACCCCGACCCCATCACACGTACTATCTACAGACAGTATAGATAAACATGAGCAAGATGTCGCTGACGGTGAAATGAGTGGGAGCAATGGCTCAGGGGAGACAAATCTGAACGTTGATTGTTGTCCGAAAAAAGAGGAGTATTTTCTGTCATTTGATGGGTCACAGTCGAAAGTGTCAGGTTCAGAAACGGATATATCTCTATCGTTTACGTCACATGACTCGTGTCAAGGTCACTGGGATTCTGGCCCCGCCCATCTTGGTCATTTACATGATAGGACCCACTGTGTGATTTCTAGTTCTGAAGGTCAGGAGGAGAGTTGTGACAGTTTTCATATCTGCTTTAATAAGACTTCACCGCAACATAAAGCTAAACAGTATTCTATGCGCGATAACTTGACAGGGAGAGTGTTGAAAAAACTCGTTCCTCTGAAAGAGACGATTATAGAGACAGGAGACTCTAGTGAGGACGAACATTTGAAAACCAGTCCAACTTTAACAGCTGGTAGTAAAGAGTTGTCTTCCTTTAGTCCTCAAAGTACCTCTACCAGAGTCAAGGTGGCTAAACCACAGGCGGAACCAGTGGCTAAAATAAAGGGAGGTAATTCAAAGAAAGGTGAACATTTGTATTTAGTGGGTATTGGTAAACCTGTAGATATATTAAGAAAGGCTGCAGTACATAGTCATACTCTGCCGAGGGTGAAAAAACTGGTGTCGTGGAAACAAGTGAAGGGCCTACAGTCTATGAAAAAGATAGATAACTCTAAGTGTGCAAGTCTGCCAGAGTTATCTACCTCTACGAGCTGGCAAAATATCTCAGCTAAAAAGTACAGGAATCTCTCAGAGGTGTGTGACAGCTTCCATGGCAAAAGACATTCAGCTTCTTTATTAGAATTTTACCAAAGAATGAAAAGTCAGTCGAACCCGGTGTCACCAGAGACGATGAACAATCTGGAACAAATTCTTTGGCCTAACTTTGTTGGACATAAAAATAAGCATACGGATATGAGTGATTCCTCGAGTTCATCACAGGACTGTTCACATTGTCAGTGTCGTCAGCCAAATTACTCCAGTGAAATGACGGACAGTGTGTCAAAGGCTTATACTAACAAGAGAATATATGACTGGTTGAAAATGGAATATTCAAGTTCATCGCGCGAGTCAAATAACCGACCAAACTCACTGTCATGTCAGACTGGTAATGTGCATGAATATTTGGATCAGGAGACGGTCATATCTCCACAGACTGTGACACTATGGTGTGGAACTAAGAACGTCGGTTCCCAGTTTCCACCGGTGACCAAAGACTGTGCTATGCAGACTGTGTATGACTTAAAGTTTTACAAAGATACTTGCTTGTCGCCAGGCAACAGTAAAAAAGACCAAGCTTTGCAAACATCCGATTTTGAAGAAGAAGAGATTTTGTCTATTCTTTCCGACAATTTTGATGACTTCAACTTTTTAAGATCAAATGAAGGTATTGCGAAAGACTTTTTAAGCTGTCCAGAGAAATTGTTTGTGGAAAAAGAAATAAAGAAAACAATTCATAGGTCAAAGAGTGCTGATGAGTATAGATACCGGGAGAGACTCTCAAAAGACAGTGAGGGATCTAGTTTTGAGAAGCAAAGTCACCTAGGTAACATTGGAAGGTCAAAGTCAGTTGGACGTCTAGGGTCAAAGTTTGATTCTCCAAGGCGACGTATGGGCTTCAGTAATCTCTACACCCATAGCTCATTACCAGATATAGCGTTTTTAACTTCCTCAATTACTATTGAAAAAGAGGAGAGTAAAGAGTCTTTGTTTGATCCGTTGAAGTTAGACCTGCCAGTGCCCGTTACCGTGGCACCCAAGACGGAGCTAGAACAGTTCAATATCTACCAACAGACCACTATGTGCGCCCCCTGTCACGGCAGTAAAATACAGTTTGATCATAAGGGCAAGAAGGTAGCCAATGAGAGTGAGTCTAGCAGTGGTATATCTACAAGTTCTGCTTCATCTGGTATTGACCCTGGATATTGTGATTGTAGGTCAAGGTCAACTGAGAGTCCACAGAATGACCTTGAGAGGTTGATATTCTATCCACCACATACTGACCTGTCAAGAAAGGCCAAACTGTGCTGTGGGACTAAACGGCGAGCTCATTCCCTGCCCAGTCATTTATCTGACTGCACTAAACCCATGGATCCAAACATCAGCAAGTTTGCTAATGAGGTTCATCCCCATAGTGAGCAGGCAAACAAGGTCAAAGGTCAAACTCGCCCTAATCAGAGGCTCAGTGTGAGGAATAAATCCCTGGACTCAGATGCCAGTGAAAATCTGTATGCACTGGAAGAGGAGCAGACACCGGTGGCCTCCCCTGAACAGACTTGTCACCATAAGAACGGTTATTGTAACAATGGCGATGATCAAGGTCATGACATTGAAAAATGTCACATATTTTCTGGGGGTCATGAGTTTACAGAAAGTGACTTTTATGATGCAGTTGAAAACAACAAAATAATCGTGGTAGAAAACAATTGTTACCGAGGGTTAAATATGGGTCTGGACTCGACATCATCTTCTGGAAGCTCTGTGCCAAACAGTGACAGGAAACCCCTCAAGTCCTGTCTGAGAAAGAAAAATAGAGGACTGAAGTCAAGGTCACTGTCAGCCGCAGACAACTTTATTAACTTTGATGATATTGAGGAGAAAGTGAAGAACCGTCACTCGTATGCGTGTGATGAAGTTTATATCGTGTCTGACGAACATGGCCAGCTGATGATGTACCAGGCAGATGATAATGCTGAGCCCGTCATGTTCTATCTAGGTAAGTACAGTAACAGTTATGTTTTATATAGGTAAGTTCAGTCATGTTCTATCTAGGTAAGTACAGTAACAGTCATGTTCTATCTAGGTAAGTTCAGTCATGTTCTATCTAGGTAAGTACAGTAACAGTCATGTTCTATCTAGGTAAGTTCAGTCATGTTCTATCTAGGTAAGTACAGTAACAGTTATGTTTTATCTAGGTAAGTTCAGTCATGTTCTATCTAGGTAAATACAGTAACAGTCATGTTCTATCTATGTAAGTTCAGTCATGTTCTATCTAGGGAAGTTCAGTCATGTTCTATCTAGGTAACTTCAGTCATGTTTTGTCTTAGCAAGCTCACTCACATTCTTTCTAGATAATTTCAGTCATGTTCTATATAGTTAAGTTCAGTCATGTATATAAGTTCAGTTATGTTCTATCTAGGCAAGTTCAGTCATGTTTTGTCTTAGCAAGCTCACTCACATTCTTACTAGATAAGTTCAGTCATGTTCTATATAGTTAAGTTCAGTCATGTTCTAACTAGGTAAGTTCAGTTATGTTCTATCTAGGTAAGTTCAGTCATGTCCTATCTAAGTAAGTTCAAACATTTCTCTCTAGGTAAGTTCAGCCATGTTCTATCTAGGACGACACAGTCATGCTCTAGTTTGGTAAGTTCAATAGTGCAGATAGTAGTCATATGTCTAGGTAAGTTCAGCCATACTCTATCTTGGGGTAGGAACAGTCATGTTCTATTTAGGTTAGTTAATTTATGTTCTAGCAAGTTAGGTTCAGTCATGTTCTTCCTTAAGGTAAGTCTAGTCATGTTCTATCTAGGATAATGCAGTCATGTTTATCTTTTGAGTAAGTTTAGTCATTCTATATCTTTGGGCCAGTTCAGTCATGCTCTATCCAGTTGAATTGAGTCATGTGCTATGTAGGTTTGTTGAATCATTAAAATGTTCTAAATAGATTGTTGTTAATCTTAACTTTGCTATGGTTATTATTATACTAATGTTTCGAAAACAATGTAGACCCAAAATAGACAGCAACTGAAGGCGCTGCCTGATCAGGGTCTGCACTGTTTTATTAGCTCACCTGAGCTAGCTCAGGGTGAGCTTTTGCAATCCTTGAATGTCCGGCGTCCGTCGTGCGGTGTGCATCGTCCGGCATCAACAATTTTAGTGTTTACACTCTAGAGGCCACAATATTTATCCAATCTTTGTCAAATTTGCTCAGATGGTATATTGCCATAAGAGTTTGGATGAGTTCAGTTATGGCTGAAATCGGACAATTAGGTCATGACTTATCAACCTTTGAAGTATATGGCTGAAAATGCCATATTTAACAGTGTTTACACTCTAGAGGCCACAATATTTACCCAAGCTTTCTAAAAACTTGCCCAGATTGTATATCACCATAAGAGTTCAGATGAGTTCCATTTTGGTTGAAATCGGACCAATAGATCAAGAGTTATCTACCTTTGAACTGGAGAAAATGCCATATTTAACAGTGTTTACATTCTAGAGTTCACAATGTTTATCCAATCTATCTCAAACTTGCCCAGATTATATATGACTATAAGAGTTCACATGAGTTTGATTATGGTTGAAATCAGACGAATAGGTCAAGAGTTATCTACCTTTGAATTGCTGAAAATGCCATATTTAAGGGTTTTTACACTCTAGAGTCCACACATTTTATCCAATCTTTCTCAAACTTGCTCAGATTGTATATTACCATAAGACTTTGAATGAGTTCAATTATGATTGTAATCGGACCAATAGGTCAAGAGTTATCTACCTTTGAATTGCTGAAAATGACATATTTAACAGTGTTTATGCTCTAGAGGCCACAATATTTATCCAAGCTCTCTCAAACTTGGCCAGATTGTATATTACCATAAGAGTTCGAAAAAGGGTAATTATGGTTGAAATCGGATAAATAGATCAAGAGTTATCTACCTTTAAATTGCCGATAATGCCATATTTAACAGTGTTTACACTCTTGCAACTACAGTATTTCAATTGATTTTCATTATACTTGTACACAAAGTATATAGCTATACGTTCTCGAAGGAGTTCAATTATTGTTGAAATCTACTCATTGTGGCAATAGTTACCTGCCCTTGATATACTTTGAAATGCTAGAAAAAGGCTTCATTTCAGTATTGTTTAGGCTCTAGTTATCTGCCTTTAATGTACTCTGCTATACTAGAGTAGGTCGACAAACTTGAATGGATTTGGAATAAAAAGGGTGAAATTCAAAGGTAAAGCTATCAGGCTTCATTACAAATGGTGAGCGATATCAGGGCCTTCAGGCCCTCTTGTTATAGGATCTGCCTGATTTGAGTCTGCACTCTTTCCTCAGGAGTGTTTTTCCATATTTTTGTAGCAATAGTAATTGTTCAGTTAATTGATGATACGGTACTACTTTATGTATTGTGTAAATTAGGAGAATTGGTAGTAGTTTCCTATTGGACTTTTGTGCAACTGTAGTGGATTATTATTGGCTTAATTGAATATTTCTCAATGCTATAAACTGTTCACTACAGTAGAACACTTCTATTACCACCACTGAAAAGAGGACTAATTGAAGAGATTAAAGACAGGTGCCAGCTTAAAGCAAGTTGAAAGTAAAGCAGAGCTTTCTGCTTTACTTTCACCTTGCTTTAAGCAGTCACCTGCCTCAAACACGCAAGAAAGTAGGTTCATACAGTGGTTGTAATAGAGGGGTTGTATTGAACTTAACTCTTTCAACACTAGTGAACTGTTTAAAACATACTCAGTATATTTGAAAACAATGTAGACCCAGTTCAGAGGGCTCCTACAGGAGCGCTCTGATCAGGGTCTGCACATTTATTTAGACCAGTATTTTGTAAACTACCAATACTTCCGAGTAGACTGATTCATATCTTAGTAATTAAAAAGATCCACACGGGAACCTATTAACCCACAAGAGTTACTTAGTCTTGAAACAGTAAAGAGTCATTTTCACCGTAATGTTGCTATGGTAACGATTTACAGGTAAAGATGGCGAATGCCACATGACCGAGGGAACTAAGAATCATATGGAGAACTTTGGTAGTTTTCCTAACTTTGACATCCAGGCCACTGACAGCGTACACGGCAGTGATAGTTCCACAGAGCGTGAGGGAAGTAGCAAGCGCAAGAGCGTAAGCTTTGCCTCGGAGGTGTCGTTCCAGTCGATCAGCCCCGCGGTGTCCCCAAAGAAAAGTGTGAGTACAGGAACAGTGTGTCCGGACGTGATTGCTGATGCCACTGTGACTAACGTAGGAGAAGAGAAAGACACAGCTGATGAAACTGGTAAAGATGTTACAGATAATGGTCACAATGATGACCAACAAACAAAAGGTTAGTATATAGAATGTATAAAGATAAAAAAGGACTACTGTAAAAAAGGTATTTTTCGCGTCATGAATATTTCGCGTAATGCGATTTTGTATTAATTCGCGACATCATGCAATGTTTCTAGCAGGTGGTAGCTTAAAGCAGGCTTAGAGTAAAGCAGAATGTGCCTTAAGGCACATTCTGCTTTACTTTCAACCTGCTTTAAGAAGTCACCTATTTTCAAAACTAGAGACGCGAATATTCTCGCAAATAAAACCAGTTTTACAGTATCATCACGCACACTACCCAAAGCACACACAAGCATACAAACACATCAATCTGCTCCTAGTAAAGTCAAGCCCTATCAAGGTTATAAAGCTTTTGAGATGAGTCTGAAAGCATTCTCAAGGATTTGATTGGTCAGATTTGAGTGTTTGCTCAGCAAAAGCTCAAATCTGACCAATCATATGCTTGAGAACCATTGCATACTCAACCCAAACTCTTTAATATTACCTTGGACTCAGTCCTAAGCAAAAACAAGAGAATGTATGCCATTTTAGTTCATCTGCGCCTGTAACTAGTCTATTTTGTTGTGCAAGACTTGAATAAGGGAAATAACAAGTGTAGTCACAAGGGAGAGAACTTGCCTTGTTTCTAAATTTAGAAGTAGGTCACACAAAAAAATAAACAAACATGGCTAGAAGCAGTTTCTAACATTGTGTTCAAGTTTCAGTGCGGTATAGGGTATTAGATAGTTGTCACAACCACAGATTTGTACGTACAAGAGAGAAAATATCATTTTAACATGTGAATACATTCTGGTGATATCAAACCAGTTTAATATATTTAATATGAAAATGAAAGTACATTATACTCAAGATGTCAGTCATTTAGTTTAATATTATACCGTACAACCAAGTTAAATTGTGTCTCCATCAAGGAAGATAAAGGTGAACTCCCCCTCTCTCTCTCTCTCTCTGCCTATCGCTCCTTTATTCTATATATCTTACTCCTTCTGTCTGTATATGCCTATCACTCCTTCTATAATATGTTTATGTCTCTTAACCCATTCTTCCATAAAATGCCTTTTGACTCTAGTCACTTATTAATTCCTTCACCTAAGAAAATAGTTCCATTTTATACAATCGTGAATATGTATCATAAGAAATATTTTTCTTTATTCTAGTAGATGGTAGCATATTTAGCAGGATGAAAGTAAAGCAGAATGCGCCGTAAGGCGCATTCTGCTTTACTTTCAACCTGCTTTAAGTGGTCAACTATCTCCAACACTAGAAATAGGCTATGGGGTAAAGGGTTAAATTGCATGCTATCTCACCTTCTGTCTGCCTTTGTCTGTCTATCTCTCCATCTGTCTCCTGACTGCTTCACTCATTCTGTCTATTTATCCTTCTGTCTGTCTATCTTTTCAATCTGTCTTTGCTGTCACCTTCTGTCTCATAGTCTCTCATTCCACCTGGCTGTATCTCTGTCTCAGTCTAATATATCTCATTCTGTCTGTCTGTCTGTCGTCTCAGTCTAATATGTCTCATTCTGTCTGTCTGTCTATCTATCCTTTTGTCTGCCTAACTGTCCTAAAGGATTGCTGCAAAACAGAGTAACACTACAATACATACACATTACCAGTTTACAGTGCGCTACAGAATGATGTATTTAGCTCGCGACAATTTTGGCGGAAATAGTCGATCTAACGAGCGCCTTGGCGCGAGTCTGATCGGTTGTTTCAGCCAAAAACATCGAGAGCTAAATGCAACACTCTGTAGCACACTGCCAACTGGTGATGTGTTTATTATATGCCTTGAATACACACCAGAAACAATTAAATAGTTGTTTAAATCATTTTATAGCCAAAATTTATTAGTTATTTGAAGCAGAACAAGATTTTTTGTTTGCCACAATGAATAACGCGCGGCACTTGTTCACGTATGTAAATGACGTCACGTTAAATCGAAAGCGAGGTCAGAGTAAAATAGAAAGTGGCTGATACAAGGTGGCTGATACAGACTCTTGTATTTTACTGTGCAAATACACGCGGAAACGCTCGATATCATACAAAGGCATATAATAAATATGGGTCTATACAATATTTACATTATTCATTATAAGATTAGACTGACAAAAAGTTAAGATCCTGATCTGGTGCCAGACTACGCAGCATCTGATCTAAGTCTATACTGTTTTGCAATTCATTAAAAAGAAAGGTAGGATGCAATTGTTTGGAAAACTTGTTTCCTTTGTTCACTAAGTTCATCATCTGGTCTCTTTCTGCAGATTTTTACAAGGACACGTCAAGGGACAGGAAAGAAATCATTTTTAATGACGCATTGTTTCTAATTTAGCGGCTCAGTGAAGCCAGGAGGTCAATAATGTGGCTGGCTGACTTGACCAGGACTGGACGGCTAACAAAGTGTCTAGCATGTATTAATCATCACACTGAAATAGCTGTACAATAGAAGGTTTGAGTCATGAGGCAGATTCCTTTCCCAGGCAATGCTACAATATAATGTATCCCTTCTTACCACTGGGCAAATAAAATCCTGAAGGTGCATTAAGCTGCAATCTGCTAGGATATATAAAATATTTTATTTTCGTACATGTTTATGACTTATAAGATGGAACTTTTTCCTTCAGTTGAGGAGAAATGGAATGCGCTAAAAAGTGCTATTATAAAGGAAAGGTTAAGAGTTTCTTTTTGAGACGTTTCTTTTAAATGAAAACCATTAAAACTTTCTTGTTTACTTGGTATGCTATCGGTATATTATAGAGCGCTTCTCCTGGTTGGCGAAAACTAAACTGAAATAACAATGCCGAAAATAACCGATGTTTTGTTGTTTTTAGACCAAGATGGTGCTGAAAGCAAGGACGACACAACAACAACAACAACCGCGGTGACCTCTACAGAAACAAGGTCAGGGGTCAAACCTGCCGGAGACGACCAGGGTAGTAGCACCTCGAGTTCAGACACTCCACCAGAGGAGTTCCAGGTTGCCATGGATACCAATGACAACTTGTGGTCTGAAGAAGTGATGCAGGAGAAAATAGGTATGTAACATGATGAGGAAGTAAAATATGAGAATGTAAGACCCAGGGCTCCAGATAATGGGGAGTAAACTGAACAAATCCAACATTTTTTACACATTTTAGATCCAAATCCTATAGTATTACTTCTCATTAGAATCATCTCGAAGAGACGATTCTTATGAGTAGTAACACCATAGGGTTTAATGCAGAAATAAAGATTTTAGATTTTGAAATACTCCCCTTTTCTGGAGCCCGTAAAATATGAGATCATATTAAGCCATTGGAGAAATAGCTAACTTTCTTTTCTCTCTTTCTCGCTGGCATCTAGGAGCACAAATGTTTGTTTAAATAACCATTCCTCTGCGAAATTTATATCCCTATCAGAGACAAATATTGTCAGCTAAAATTTGTTGCCTGCAATGTTTGCCAAAGTCAAAGTTTTGAATTTTCAATTTAGTTGAAGAAATATCGTTTCCAGTTCTAAGCAAGTTGGACTCTGATCAGATGCAGCATTACGCATGACTCAGGATCCAAACTGTTTGCAAAGTTGACTTTAATTGCTTCCTATGGTGAATAGATTAATCATTTCCTCCGTAGCCAAAAATGCAAACACTTACAATTGTCTTAAAGGCACTGATTTTTACCAAACCTTCTGAAAATGTTTATTGGCATAAAGTGGAGGCCAAGTCCAATCACCAGGCAAATCACACCAAATATTTTGGAGTTATGGCCCTGTTTTCTCAAAAAGGGAGCTCAATTGTCAAGGGGCATATTTTGTGAGAGTTACTCTTGCTGTGGTGTCCACACATCTTAACTCCATCCAATTCTTGTTTTGAATGTCATAATTTTTTTGTTATTTTATTATTAATTTCAGATTTGCTGCTTGGGGTTTCCATGGCATCTGACGCTCTTGTGGCCCACTTTTCTAAGTCTGTTGACACATTTGATAAGGTAGGAAAACAACTTTTAACCCATAACCCCATAAATACGCCTTTTTACCCCTCTTATTCCTCCTTCAAGGAAAATAATTCCATTTTATACAGTCATGAATATACTCTATGAGAAATATTTTCTATATCCTAGCAGATTGTAACTTAAAGCCGGCTGAAAGACACATTCTGCTTTACTTTCAACCTGCTTTATTTAAGCAATCATCTGCAAGAATATGGAGAATATTTCTTAGGCTGCATGTTCATGACTATAAAATTTAACCATTTTCTTCAATGGAGTAATAAATTAAAGGCATAAAAAGGTATATTTATAGGGTAATAGGTTAACGTGTGAGAATACAGGAGAAGATCCCATAAGACTCAAATCTTTTACCTCATAGCCTGTTTCTAGTTTTGAAGACGGGTGACCACTTAAAGCAGATTGAAGGTGCATTCTGCTTTACTTTCAGCCTGTTTAAGCTACTATCTATAACTAGACTATAGCAAATATTACTTACGACATATATATTCAACCTGCCAACACTTTCTTTGAATGTTTGTTGCTACAGAGCTCCCTCACTACAATGACTCTCCAGACAACAATTCCCTCCTTCCATAAATGCTTTCCAATGTTCTCCAAACAAGATATTTATTTCTAACCTTTTCCCTGCTGCAATTGTCGTCTTGAAATTGTTGTTTGCTGTTTTTCTCAAAGTTACGTACAAGGGCTGCCATAAGTTCATCATAAAAGTCCTAAGATTTCAAATTTTCAACTTTTTAGACGCAATTTTACTAATCGTACCTTTACCCCATAGTCTTTGTCTTGTTTTGAAGACACATGACTGCTTAAAACAGGTTGAAAGTAAAGCAGAATGCGCCTGAAGGCACATTCTGCTTTACTTTCAGCCTGTTTTAAGCTACCATCTGCTAGGATAAAAATCCGAAGACTTAGGAAAAATCCGGAGAAATGGCAGCCCTGATGTACATATTGGATAGTTTGACAAATGAAACAAAAAGGGGAGTGACAAAAAGTTTGAACCCAGATCAAGATCAGATGCTGGGTTACGTGGCGTCAGATTTGGGTTCAAACTGTTTACAAATGTAAGCAAAGTCATGCTGAAGCACACTAAGAATATTAATCCTTAGCCATAGCTCCATATGCAAACAGCTTGGATCCGGATGAGACGCCGAGTAACTCGGCGTCTCATCCGGATCCAAGCTGTTTGAGACTCGGACAACATTTTCAGCAATTTTAAGCAACTTTGAAGCACTTTGAAACTTGAAGCAGACGAGAAATATAGCAGACGACAATTTATTTGGCGGGCTAAGGGTTAATGTTCCCTCCCTATAACAACTCCATCCGAACAGAACACACAATCTATGTCTCCCATTGGGTGTTGTTGTAGAGAGAGAGCACTATAATTGGAGATACAGATACATGACATTTGATTGTACTACATTGTATATGAGCCTTGCCATGACAAAACCTGCCTTATTGCATTGCAACATTGTTCAGACCAAACACCATTGTCATCCCAGGCTCTGTATCTGAGTTTGGTCTACCAATTATACAGCTACATAAAATGCTTTAGATGCATGTGGGTCTCAAAGAGTGTAGATCAAGACCAGTCACTGCTTCTTTGACACAGTGGCTGGCCTTGATCTACACTGTTTGAAATGCAATAAGGCAGGTTTTCTCATGGCACCGCTCATATCTATTATGAGTGACTTGACCATGAGAAAAATCGAGGCGTTAGAGTATTGAGATCAGGGCTTCGGAAAAGGGGAGTATTTCAAAAACTAAAATCTTTATTTCTGCATTAAATCCTATGTGGTCACTACTCATTAGAATCGTCTCGAAGAGATGATTCTAATGAGTGGTAATAACATAGGAATTTGTTCTGAAATTAGGGAGAATTTGTCGTATTTGTTCTGTATTCGCTCTTTTATCTGGAGTCCTGGTGATATTCACCCACTGAATATTCATGATGTGGATTGTATGATATACGTCTTCGGAAAATGTAATTATACCGTCTACTGTCTGTATATATGACCTCCCTCAATAAAACCTATACTTTAGAATACCGTAGTCCTGGAAACCAAAACATATCTAGACACAATTGCAATGTCTTAAAGACAGTCAAGTATATACAGTGCTGCATGGCTCTCTACAACAACATCCAATGGGAGACTCTGATAATGTGTGCTGCTTGGAGAGAGATGTTATAGGGAGGGAAATTTGCGTACATTTGCAAACAGTTTGAATCCAGATTTTAGGCGGCGTCTGATCTGGATTGAAGCTGTTTGTCACTTGTCATAATGTGTTTTCTGTCTAAATGTCCAATAAGTAAATTTGAGAAAAACAGCAGACCTAAATTTTAAGCCTACAACATTGCACCCCTCACAATTTTGGATAAAATTGTATTGTTTGGGGAACAGCAGCAAGCATTGTTGTACGGAGGGAATTGTTGTTCAGAGGGACGTTGTGGGCAGGGAGCACTGAACTGTGTGTACAGTTAGTGAAGGTCTCATTACACCATTCCAATGAAGCTTGTTTTCATAATTGAAGACAGATGGTTGCTTAAAGCAGACAGAAAGACAGAATGTTTTCTGCTTCTTCTTTATAATTGCTTCGTCAGGGTTTATCAATTCCGTGAATTTGCTTGTTATTCTATAGGTGTCGGTGGTCCAGTGGGTAGGACGCTCGACTAGGAAGCGAGAGGTTCCTGGTTCGAGCCCTGTCAGGATCACTGAAATTTTTCTGAGCAAAAAATTAACCCTACATTGCTCCACTTCACCCAGGTGATTTAAATGGGTACCTGAGAGGGAAATAAGTCAATGTGTCATGGCTGCTAGTAGCGCCGAATGTAAATGGCCGACTTATGACTCGATGAACAGGGAGGTAATTGTAAAAGTCGGCAGAATATGACATATAAATTTCAGACTTGATAAACCTATCACCTTTACCTTTACCTTTATATAAACCCTTTACCCTGTTTCTAATATTGTAGATAGGTGACCACTCAAAGCAGGTTGAAAGTAAAGCAGAATGTACCTTAATGCGTATTCCTCTCGGCCTGCTAAAAGCGACCATCTGCTAGGATATAGAAAATATTTCTTATGAGAAAGCATTGCATAGAGTTCTCATTGCAAGAAATGCATAATTATAGTAACTTAAAAAGTTTCGATAGGAACTGTCTACATTCTTGTTTATCTTTAAAGACAGTATTGTCCCTCTCACAATAAAGTTTTCCACTTTCTTCTGTACAATTTCTTCAATTTGCTTGCTGTTTCTGCATTAACCCATTACCCCATACCATGTTTCTGATTTTGATAATAGCTTACTACTTAAAGCAGGCTGAAAGTAAAGCAGAATGCGCCCAAAGGCACATTCTGCTTTACTTTCAGCCTGCTTTAAGCTACCAGCTGCTAGAATATAGAAAATATCTCTTATCATACATATTTACAACTGTATAAATTGGAACTATATTCTGAAGTGGAAAAATAAATCTAAAGCGTAAAAAGGTGTATATATGGGGTAATGGGTTAACCCAATACCCCTTAAAAACGCCTTTTTACGCCTCTATTTATTCCTCCACTGAAGAAAATAGTTCCAATTTATACAGCCAAGAATATGTATCAGAAGAAATATTTTCTATATCCTTGCAGATGGTAGCTTAAAGCAGGCTGAAAGTAAAGCAGAATGTGCCTTAAGGCACATTCTGCTTTACTTTCAACCTGCTTTAAGTGGTCACCTGTTTTCAAAGCTAGAAATAGGCTAAGAGGTAATGGGTTAAGCAATAAGCTGTGTTTCGAGAACTATTTGCAATGCTTTCCCAAGGTTCTACAGTACTGGCCGTGTGCCTGGTCAGTGATGTCTGGGCTATTTCAGGTTCTGACATGAGAGACAGGAAAATTGGATTATCATGGTCATAGCCAGTCAAACCTCTGAAAAAACTCATTGCTTCAGACTGAAAAACTTTTCTCCCCCGGACTGTGCAAAACATTTGATGAAGGGAGGTTTCCAGAATAGAGAGATTAACCCATTATCCTATAAATACCACTTTTTATGCCTTTAATTTATTCATTGATTAAAAAAATAGTTCCACTTTATACAAGTCTTGAATTTGCACCGTAAGAAACATTATTTTTATCCTAACAGAATGATGGTAGCTTAACTTCTGTTTAATAACCACTAAACCAGTTACGCCTTAGCCTGTTTCTAATGCTGAAGACAGGTGATCACTTAAAGCAGGTTGAAAGTAAAGCAGAATGTGCCTTAAGCATTCTGCTTTACTTTCAGCCTGCTTTAAGATATTATCCGCTAGGATATAGAAAATATTTTTATGATGCACATTCAATGAATGTAATTCATGACTGTATATGAAGTGGAGTTATTTTCTTCAGTGAAGGAATGAATGAAAAGAGCTAGTATCTATGGAGTAATGGGTTAACTCTTAAAATACAAAATATGATTTTGACTTATATTTTGTACTTCTATTTCAGCTGCGACTTGGTAACACGGCAGAGACACCAGAAGTTGGTGAGATCGTGATGAGCAGACTGTGCACGGCCTTGACCTATGTGATTGGGAACAAGCTAAAACACCACCTGGCAGGCTTCCAGATGTTTGGTCGTGTCAATATCACAGTCTGGAAAGTGGTAGAAGCTTCAGTTGAAATAGGTGAGGACTTCAAGTCTTTTAAAATAAGCTCGATGACTTTTGTCCTTCATTGAAATATCATCAATATGCAGATTTGATTTTTGAGATTCTTCAAAATATAATGCAAACATTCATTGACTCTATTGAATATTAGTATTAAACAAATATGTTATACAGGATATATTTTAAAGTCATTATAAATGTTATTAACCCATTACCCCATAAATACACCTTTTTATGCCTCTATTTTATTCTTCCATTGAAGAAAATAGTTCCAATTTATACAATTATGAAAATTTACCAAAAATAATAGTTTCTATATCCTAGAAGATAGTAGCTTAAAGCAGGCTGAAAGTAAAGCAGAATGTGCCTTAAGGCGCATTCTGCTTAACTTTCAACCTGCTTTAGGTGGTCACCTATATTCAATACTGAAAACAGCCTATTGGGTAAAGGGTTAAGCAATCACCTTTCAGGACGCATTAAACTGTTGTTCCTTTTTGCTCTCTAATTTAGTCTTACTATGTTTATTACATTATTATAGTGCCACCCACTCATGCCCTGAACGACTTGCTGTGTAAAGTAAAGCAGACAACACATTTGACAACACACCAACAGAGATTTGATGCCTTCGTGTTTGGTCTTCTCAAGTAAGTACTGTAACATTTCTACATTGCATCTCACAGGAGCTCTTACTTTTTCCAAGGTTAACCCTTCCCTAAGTATGGCCATAGCTTGTTTCAGACAATTGGCTGTCTAAAGCAAGCTGCAGGGCTGCCATTTCTCCAGATTTTTCCTAAATCTTCAGATTTAATTCCAGTACATGGTAGCTTAAAGCAGGCTGAAAGTAAAGCAGAATGCGCCTTAGGGCGCATTCTGCTTTACTTACAGCATGCTTTAAGTAGTCGCATGGCAACAAAATTAGAAACAGGCTATGCGGTAAAGGTACGATTCGTAAAATCTCACTTGAAAAATGCAAATTTGGAAATCTTAGGATTTTTCATGTCAACTTATGGCAGCCCTGAAGCTGAAAGTATAGTAGAAAGTCTATAATCACAGGGCTACCATAAGTTGCTCATAAAAATTCTAAGATTTCTATATTTTCAAGCGAGATTTTAGGAATCGTATTTTTAACCTTTTCGCTGCCAGGGTCTATAACACTGACATAATGATGCAGAAAGTTTGGATCCAGATCAGACACCGAGAAACGTGGCATCTGATCTGGATCTAAATTGTTTGACTTGCAAATACATTTATACTTCTTTGGTAAAGAACGCATAAAATTCCAAATTTTAAAAGTAAGAGAAGAAATCAGAAGTTTTTGAAGTGGCAGCGTAAAGCAAGATGTAAGTAAAGCTGAAAGCCCATGAAGGAGCTTTCTGCTTGACGTTCATCTAGCTGTAACCAGTAGCTTGCCGTAAACACAGTTATATAGAGGTGATTGGGACTGATGGCTATTAACCCTTTCCCACATAGCATATCTCTAGTATTGAATAAAGGTGTCCACTTAAAGCAGGTTGAAAGTAAAGCAGAATGCGCTTTAAGCGCATTCTGCTTTACTTTCAGCCTGCTTTAAGCTATCATCTGCTAGAATATAGAAAATATTTTGTGTTATACATATTTATGAATGTATAAATTGGAACTATTTTCTTCAGGGCAAGAATAAACTGAATGCGCTAAAAGGCGCTTCTATGGGGGAAAGGGTTAAATTAACCCTTTACCTTATAGAAGTGCCTTTTAGCATTTAATTTATTGCTCCACTGAAGAAAATAGTTCCACTTTACTTAGTCATGAATATGCACACAGGAAATATATCCATTATCTGAGTGGATGGTAGCTTAAGGCGCATTCTGCTTTACTTTCAACCTGCTTTAAGTGGTCCTCTATCTCCAATACTAGAATTCGGCTATAGGGTAAAGGGCTAAAGATTAGAATTTCTATATGTTTCATTGAATTCTTATTTTGCATGAATTTGACTCTTTTATTTTGTTTCAGCTTACGCCTGTTGGATTTCTGGATGACCTACATTCGGCAAAAGGAAGATCAGCTGGCCAAGTACTACGAGAGTGATGCCATCTTAGTTCATGCTAACACAGCCTTGAAGAAACACTACGATGACATGCTAGTGTCGGTACAGCCTCTATCAGTACTACCCTTCCACCTACAGTTTGAGTACATCAAGGAAAAGGCATTGGCAGATTCTAAATTCAAGTCTCAAGAAATGATTGGTTCAAAGGAAGGACTAACTGGACAGATAACCAATCAAAATTCATCTAGCACAAGCTGCCAGTCTGAAACAACCAATGAGAATGTGCCACTAGAGGTCACTAGTGTTCTTGAGCTGACAGCCACCAAGGCTCTCAACTGGCTCACAAGTGCAACACTGCCACCAAAGAAGAAAAACATAGACTCTCAGGAGCTGGCAGAATCCAGGTCAAGGTCAAACTCAAATCTGACCAATAAGATTGGAGATTCAACTAGCTCAGCCAATCAGAGCTCAGATATTAAAAGTGTAGAAGGAGGTGATAATCATCATGTGAAGTCGTCAAATGTTGAAGTTTCTAAGCTTACTGAAGCACAGGAACATGTTTATGGGGATGCTAAAGTCAGTAATGTAGACTGTGACAATATTTTATCTCCTCATGACAGTATGAGAAGCAGTCAAAGTGGGTTACAGTCACTGACCCAGTCTATGACAAACTCAGCATCCAGTCTGGTATCCAAGTTAATGCAGTTTGGTTCCAGTCTCTCTACTAGGCAAACAGCGTACAAGAAAGGGGTGACAGAGTACAGTTTTGAAGAAGGATCTGAAGCAGCAAAGAAAGTTGATGCAGCTAAGTCTGAGTCACCCAAGAAGCCTGTAGAGACTGAACCTACTGTAGCAGCTGAGACTAAAGCTGACATTGAAGAGGTCAAGCTGAGAGAATCCAAACCAGACCAGGAGAACAGGAATTCTAAACGGGTTTCATTTGATATTGTAAATTTGTTCGACAAACTTTTACTTCCTGGAAGTAAACCAGAGAAACGGGAAGCGAAACCAGCAAGCCGAATTCCTCGCCCAACCAACAGGTGGAGCTGGAGTTTCGGTACAACAGCGAAACCAGCGCCCTCTACTCAACAGAAAATCACCAAATCTCCCGCAAAGTCAGATTCGGAAATCAGTAAACAGGGTCATTATCCAAAGAGGCCTGCTCAAACCAGTGAGAGAACAAAGGGAGTTAAGCCTGTGGCAAGAACTGAGAAAGGTAGAGTATCGGCCCCTCCTAAACCTCCAAGAGTGGTGGACTCTCCAACTGGAGATAAGAAAGGAAGAATAGGATCTGAGGCTACGATTGCTGGGCGGAGAAAACTGGTGCATGAGAACAACAAGAACACGGCGACTTTATGAATATTCATTACATAGAAACTAGAACACTGCCAGTGTCATGAATATTCATGAGATTGTGTTTTATGTGTTACAGAACAGATTTGATGGTTTATAAGATTGGACTTGTATGATTGGATAAGAATGGCAACATGTGGCAGTCATTGATTTTATGTGTAAGAGATTCTGTCATCGATCACTGGAATATGCAGTCAAATTTGTGTTAGTTGATCACTCTTTCAACCCTTTACTCCACAACTTGTTTCTTTGTTTTGAAGAAAAGTGACTACTCAAAGCAGGTTGAAAGTAAAGCAGAATGCGCCTTAAGGCGCATTCTACTTTACTTTTAACCTGCTTTAAGCTATAATCTGCTAGAATATAGAAAGTATTTCTTATGGTTCTTATTTGTGACAGTATAAATTGAAACTATTTTCTTCAGTAGAGAAATAAATTAAAGGCCTAAAAAGGTGTCTTTATTGGGTAATGGGTTCAAGCAGGTTGAAAGAAATAAAAGAAATATATCTTATGTTGCTCATTCATTACTAAATAACATGGATATTATCTTCAGTGTGGGAAGAAATCAAATGTGTTAAAAGGTATATCTCTAGAGTGAAGGGTTAAATGACGTGACAGTCTTGTCATTATCTGAACACTTGCTGACAGGATCTTGTACACATAATTCTAGGAAACAGTCACATGTAGTAGCGGAGGCATTCTTCACCTAAAATTATCAGTAAGCATGATCAGTTCTACACTTTTGCAATTGAGGACAGAGAATTGGATCAAAATCTCTTAGATTTACTTTAATAATAATAAATAATTATATTAATAGATGTACTCCATACCATAAAAATCCAAGCTTGGCACAAAATTTGAACAAGTTGCATTTACCACACATTTATCTGTTCAACAGATGCAACCTGAATGGCAAACAATGTAGACACCGATAAGACTGCTCCTAACGGAGCATTCTGATCAGTGTCTACACAGTTTGCCCAGGACTGTCTGTCTAATACTTAGGATATAATAGGGTCAAAGTTTATAAAGAGTTTGAGTTGAGTCTGAGATCGTTCTCAAACATTTGATTGGTCAGATTTGAGCCTGTTTGCATGGTAATTTTAGGTAACGATGCCAACCACAAGACTAGATTATGACAGAAAACTGTAAAGAATTGTTGTCTTGAACTTGTTTCTATAATGTATTATTAGATTAATATTTTGTCCAGATTTAGACATCCAATTAAACCATAGAAATCCTCTCATAATCATGATCATCATAACAGTTTTGAGATCACCCCTTGAAGTTACACAGCAGTTAATAGTAGCCTTCGTTTGATTGGACAGAAAGAGAAAAACAGTTCAATATCTATTATAGTTTACTAAAAACTACATGCATGGTTAACTTTTCAGATATTCAAATAAAATTGTTCATCTTTGGGCAGGTAAATTTAATTCCAGACATTTAGCTATGAATTAGTTGCTTGCAACAGAGTAATTTATTGGTCAGTTTTGATTGTATGATAATTATATGAATTAATTTGTCCAAGTTTTTGTTCCCCTCTGAGCAATTTTGTATTATACAGCCATTCATCTGACATAGATGTCACAGGGCTGCCATAAGTTGACATGAAAAATCCTAAGATTTCCAAACTTGCATTTTTTAAGTGTGATTTTACGAGTCGTACCTTTACCCCATTGCCTGTTTCTAGTTTTGTTGACATGTGACTACTTCAAGCAGGCTGTAGGTAAAGCAGAATGTGCCTTAGGGCGCATTCTGCTTTACTTTCAGCCTACTTAAAACTACCATGTACTGGTAAAAAATCCGAAGATTTAGGAAATATCAGGAGAAATGGCAGCCTTGATGTCAACAACTAAACACTAACAAAGAAACTAAACCATTATATTGAATAAGTTTGCTTGTATTTTCTCGCCTTCTGTCCAATGAACTGAGGCATTTATGTATTAGTATTAATCATAATGTTCAAATTTCATATATTTCATAACGGTTATACATCTAGGTTTAATCTGTGCATTATAGTCAAATCTGCAATTATGGTAGTGACAATTCTGAAGAAATTGTGTACAAAGAGTTTTACAGACAGTCAATAACTTTAAAAACACAATGCAGATCAATGCGGGTCATTAATCAACCTATGACTTAATGCAGAACAAAAAAATGCAAAAGAGCTACCTGGGGGGCTTTCTGCATTAGTTTAGTTCTGCATTAACTCATTGACCCCTGAAACTTCCTGTTTACGACTCCAATAAAGTCAAGGTCATTTTGGCAATATATTGCAAAATGACCAACAGAGCAGACCCTGAACAGAGAGCTCCTGTAGAAGTCCCCTGATCTAGGGCTACACTGTTTGCATAAGACAGGAGTTTTCAGCATTCACTAAATTCTGCACTAGACATTTGTTTGTCATACTGTGTTCAAGAAAGTTAACAGAAGTTTGAATGTTGCTGTGTGTCAATTTTCTCAGATTTAAGACCAGCTTATTCTATGTCAATGGCTCTGATTTGTGGAGTTTAACCCTTTGAACCCTAGTCCCGCATATAGACGTCCTTTTCAAACAGTGTACATGTGAATAGTACACTTGTCCTATGCAAACAGTGAAGACCCAGATCAGAGGGCTCCAAAAGTAGCCCTCTGATCAGGGTCTTCACTGTTTGTCATAATGCCAAACATTGACAAAAACAACCCTTAAAAGTCAGAAATGGACTAGACTAAAATGGAAACTGGAATTGCCAGTTAAAGTTTTAGGGAGTAAAGGGTTAAGCTCTGTTTATTTAGCCAGAGGTATTTGTTGCAATGTTTAATTGTATTCTATTGGCATTATTAAGGGTATTCCACTGTAGTCCAGAACAAAATTGTAGAAGCTTTGACTTACATTATAAACAAAAGTTCTTTCAATTTTGAGTTAAAAAATTACAAACAGCAAGAATTATTGCTGCACAATTAAAATCAGCATAGTGCAAGCATGGCTCTAGATAAGAGGGAGTAAATTGAACAAATCTAATATTTTCTCACTATTTTCAGCACCAAATCCTATGGCGTGACTTTTCATTTGAATTGTCTCGAAGGGACCATTCTAATGAGTAGTGACACCATAGGGTTTAATTCAGAAATAATTTTTCTGATATATCCATCACAAAATGATGTATATGTATGTCAGTCAAAGAACTGAAAAGGTTAAAATCCAGAATATTTGTAACTCTGGTATTCTGGTCAGGGTTCAAATTTCTAGATCAATACCTCATATTTTTAGATCAATGTAAATGACGTGTTGATCTGGCAACTTGTCTCCTGGAGTCACGATATGACTGAAATACTGCTAAGGCGACTTAAAACCCCATTTCAACAAATCAAATCAGAAATTAAGATTTTAGTTTTTGAAAAACTCCCCTGATCTGGATCCCTGGCAATTGATGCTTTTCTGTGATTCAATTAACCCTTTACCCCATAAACACACCTTTTTACGCTTTCTATTTATTTCATGATTAGAAAAAATTATTTCAATTTAAATGGTCATGAATATGTATCATAAGAAACAATTTCTATATTTCTAGTAGATGTTGGCTTAAAACAGGCTGAAAGTAAAGCAGAATGTGCCTTAAGGCACATTCTGCTTTACTTTCAACCTGTTTTAAGTATTCACCTATCTTCAAAACAGGAGCGGACTATGGGGTAATAGGTTAATCCTTCATTTTATGCTGTTTCCCCACCCACCCCCTGTTTCCACCCCCACCCCTTGTTTCCCCACTCACCCACCCTGCCTTCTGTATGTTTCATGAGCTGAAGCCCTGGGAGGATCATGACTAAAAGTCTATGAACCTTTTGGTCTATTTTCTCCCATTTCGTAACTTTTTGCCCATTTGTTTGGAACCTGCTTCAGTCTCATGCAGCATGACTGTGTTCCAGTCTAGCCTCTTTCTGAAGTCCATCACAGTTGTCTCCCTTGCTTCACTAAGGTACCACTGCCACCATAAGGGATTTTCAGTAACTTGTGTTAGCAGACTTGCAGAGTAAGATAAATGAGTATTACTGTAACAGGAAACAGCTAAGTGCATGGCAATTTGTAGATTTAGACTCAGAGATGTCCTACAAGATTGCTCTGCTTTACTAAGATAAGATAAGTTTTTCTCACATAACTACCCGTTTTCATTTAGTGAACAGTGATCGCCAACTTTTTCCTTGTCTCCAACATGTGTGAGATCAATTTGATGATGTCACTATTTTATAAAGGCATGATTACATCACAAGGATTCAAAAAAAGGCATATTGCTTTAAAAATCGTTGGTTATGTGAGAAAAAGAATCTGTCACACGTCAAGATTTGAGACAAGCTGATCTAAACCAAGTCTAGAATAGAAAAGTTATTAAGCTCGCCAAGGCTCGCTTAATAACATTTCAATTCTAGACCCAGTTGAGATCAGCTTGTCTCAAATCTCAACTCGTGACAGATCCTACAATTTATTATTCTTAATGATCTGAATCAAGCAATAAGTTGTCCTTTAGAGCTCTTCATACCTTACTCAGCACAAGATTGACTAAATATTCATGTTTGTTTTAACCCATTACCCCATAAATACGCCATATTAATTACTCCTTTATTTATTTCTCTACTGAAGAAAATAGTTTCAATTTATACCGTCACAAGTAAAACTCATAAGAAATATTTTCTATATCCTAGCAAGCGGTAGCTTAAAGCAGGCTGAAAGTAAAGTGGAATGCACCTTAAGGCGCATTCTGCTTTATTTTCAACCTGTTTTAAGTGGTCAAATATTTTCAAAACTAGAAATAGACAATGGGGTAATGGGTTAACAAAGCCGGCAGTGGCTACTGGTGGTCAAGTCAAGGGAGATTACTCCTGTGAGGATGATAACAACGTGTAGTCAAGTGTAGATTTGCAGCAGTTATTACTCAATTAAAATACTCACACTACTAGACAATTTGTTAAGGATAGAAATAGATTGATATGTTTAGGTTAAAGTTTCTTGCAAAATTTGTATAATTTATTATAATACCAAAACATGAATCTGTGCTAAAACATGATGATCTTGTATCAACTATTCTAATATGTTCTTATATACAAACAAGTGCAATACTATGATAGATTTGTGTTGTGAAAACTCATACATTTTATGTGTGGAAGAAACTATTACTTGATATATATACATGTATATACCACTTCTGTGAGGCCAAAACCTCTCACAAAGTGACTAGGCCTGTTGTAATTCTTTGAAAGAAAGGGTTAGACATATGAGGGCTCCAGATAAGGGAAGTATTTAAAAAACTAAATTCTTTATTTCTACATTAAACCCTATGCTGTCACTACTCATTAGAATCGTCTCTTCGAGACGATTCTAAGGAGTTGTAACATAAAAGGATTTGGTGTGAAATAAGAAAAAGGTTAGATATGTTCTGTATACTCCCTCTTATCTGGAGCCCTGTTTAGAATTTCTCTTTATGTCATAAGGCTGACTGAAGTTCTGTTGCTACAACACACATAGGTCTAGTGATTTTGTCTGTGGTTATTACAGTCAGTCATATACAGTCACATTTGTATTAAGCAACCGTTCATTGTGTAAGTGATCAAAGTCAGGTTAATTCTAAATGCAGGATAAAAATAATGCAGAAAGCTCCTGCATTATTTTTATCCTGTATTTAGCAACAAACTATATATATTTAGCAACAAACTCTATAGGAGACTTCTTTTGTGCATTACATTGTATATTGAATTGATCGTTTTATATCAGGTAGTCACTTAATACAGGTGGTCACTTAGTACAAACTGTCCCTTAATACAGGTGGTCACTTAATACAGATTGTCCCTTAATACAGGTGGTCACTTAAATCAAGTGGCTGCTCAATGCATGTGGTTACCAGAGCTCCAGATAAAGGAGGTATTTCAAAAACAAAAATCTTCACTTCTGCATTAAACCCTATGGTGTCACTAGTCATTAGAATTGTCTCTTCGAGACGATTCTAATGAGTAGTGACACTATAGGATTTGATGCTGAAATGTGCGAGAAAATGTTGGATTTGGTCAGTTTACTCCTTTTTAGTTCACCTGAGCTAGCTCAGGGTGAGCTTTTGCAATCCTTGAATGTCCGGTGTCCGTCGTCCTTCGTGCGGTGGGCGTCGTCCGTCGTCAACAATTTTAGTGTTTACACTCTAGAGGCCACAATATTTATCCAATCTTTCTCAAACTTGCTCACATTGTATATTACCATAAGAGTTCAAATGAGTTTGATTATGGTTGAAATCAGAATGATAGGTCAAGAGTAATCTACCTTTGAATTGCTGAAAATGCCATATTTAACTGTTTACACTCTAGAGGCCACAGTATTTACACAATCTTTCTCAAACTTGCTCAGATTGTATATGACAATAAGAGTTTGAATAAGTGCAATTATGGTTGAAATCTGACCAATAGGTCAAGAGTTATTTGCCCTTGAATTGCTGAAAATGCCATATCTAACAGCGTTTACACTCTTGCAACTAGTTTTCAATGGATTTTGATTATACTTGCACACAAAGTATATATCTATAAGTTCTCGAAGGAGTGCACTTATTGTTGAAATCTAATCATTGTGGCAATAGTTATATGCCCTTGATATACTTTGAAATGCTAGAAAAGGCTTCATTTCAGTATTGTTTAGGCTCTTAAGTTACCTGCCCTTGATGTACTCTACTATACTAGAATTATGAGGTTGTATTCCAAAATTGTTTACATGCTATCCTACAAATTTGAATGGATTTAGATAAAACGGGTGAAACAGAAAGGTAAAGCTATCAGGCTTCAGTACAACAGGTGAGCGATATCAGGGCATTCAGGCCCTCTTGTTATCTGGAGCCCTGGGTAACTTACCTGTAATACAGGTGGTCTCTTAATACAGATTTGTCACTTAACACAGAATGGTGGCTTAATGCAGGTTTGACTGTATTTCAGCCATTATAGCACCTGTCCACATTATATAGGCTCTTCTAACAGTAGTTTAAATGTTGTACCCATTGTGATATCTTAGTGTTCAACTTTAGCTTTCTTTTTAATTGACACATAGCCAACCATCCTCATCACATGATCTAGATATCACATGATCTAAATATCACATAACATGGCAAACTCATATTGAATGACTGCAAAATAAAGTAGAAATGGAGATTTTCAATTACAAATGACTGGTTTGTGCAGGACAAAAGCAATGCTCCTATAGGAGCTTCTGTATTACTTGTGTCCTGCATTAACCCTTTACCTGATGGCCTATTTCTAGAATTGAAAATAGGTTACTACTTAAAGCAGGTTGAAAGTAAAGCAGAATGCGCTTAAGGCGCATTCTGCTTTACTTTCAGCCTGCTTTAAGCTATCCTGTGCTAGAATATATTGAAAATTTTCCCTATAATATATATTCATGACTGATTAAATTGGAACTATTTTCTTCAGCGGGTGAATAAATCAGATTCGCTAAAAGTCGCTTCTATGGGGTAAAGGGTTAAGCTTTCAATTGTTACAAAGACTATAAAAATCTTTTGGTCATTTAATATAAGTTTGTAAGTGAGAACTTGTTATCTAGTAGTATATATGGTACATATGTCTACATGTGGCGAAACTGATATACATATTTAACTATTAACTGTTCCGTTTTCTCTAGATCTATGGGATCTTTTCTTAAAGATGACAGCATGTACTTATTTGGCTGCTTAGGTTATTTCGTTTCTTCTGAGATGTAACAATTTCAGTCTTGTGCAATAATAAATAGGGTTAGTGAAAGAATCAAAATAATATTTTTCATGAGATTTTTATGATCTTTTTGTTTTCCTCTTTTATAAGAAAAGATTATGGAGCATGAACCACGATTGTTGTGTAAAGATGTTTAAATATACAGTTTGTAGTCAAACCTGTGAGCAATTATTCCAAACAAGATGTGTGGACAGTCTTAACCCGTTACCCGATAAATAAGCCTTTTTACTCCTTTAATAAATTCCTCTACTGAAGAAAATAGTTCAAATTTATACTGTCACAAATAAAAATCATCAGAAATATTTTCGATATTCTAGCAGATAATGGCTTAAAGTGGCTTGAAAGTAAAGCAGAATGCGCCTTAACTCTTTCCTCCCTGAAACTTTAAATGGACAATTCCAGTTTCCATCTAAGTCTAGTCCATTTCTGACTTTAAAGGGTTGTTTCTGTCAATGTTTGGCATTGTGACAAACAGTGAAGACCCTGATCAGAGGGCTCCTTTCGGAGCCCTCTGATCTGGGTCTTCACTGTTTGTATAGGACATGTGTACTATTCACATGTACACTGTTTGAAAAGCACGCCTATATGCGGGACTAGGGTTCAAAGAGTTATGGCGCATTCTGCTTTACTTTGAACCTGCTTTAAGTGGTCATATGTCTTCAAAACTAGAAACGGGCTATGGGGTGATGGGTTAACCTGTTACCCCATAGCCTGTTTCTAGTTTTGAAGACAAGTGAGTACTTAAAGCACATTGAAAGTAAAGCAGAATGTGCCTTAAGGCACATTCTGCTTTACTTTCAACCTTCTTTAAGCTACCTATCTGCTAGGATATGGAAAATATTTCTTTTGGTACATGTTTATGACTGTATAATTTTGAACTATTTCTTTTGGAACTATATTCTTCAGCAGAGGAATAAATTGAATGCGCTAAAAGGCGCTTCTATGGGGGAAAGGGTTAAGCTGTCAGCTGTAAAAAGAGATCGTCACATGTCTACATGGAAACACAATGAGCACAGGTTTTGACTTTAGTGACAGTCAGGTGTTGTCAGTACAAAGTGAAAGTTAATTAGAAGAAAACATTGATTGGTGCTGGTTAAAGCAGGTTCTCACAGTCTGCTCTAAGCAGCCACCTATCTTAACAAGGCTAACACGCTAAGCGGGAAAAGGTTAATTGTCAAGTGACAATACATTGTAATATTATTAACAAATCGGCTGTTAGCCAAGCCTTTCAGTAGATAATTGTCAATTTCATTATTTTAACAAATAAATTGGATGCCTTTACCATGTAAGTGATTGTTTACATACATGCAAGAAAAATGAACTTTGTGTATTCTGTAATTACTGTGAAATATCTAATATGGCCACTAAAGGAGGTTAAGTTTACAGTGTTTAAGGCAGATGGCTGCTTGGAGCAAGATGAAAGTAAAGAGGAAAGTCCCTTAACCCATTACCCAGTAGCTTGTTTCTAGTTTTTGAGATCATTTAAAGCAGGTTGAAAGTAAAGCAGAATGTGCATTATGGGGCATTCTGCTTTACTTTCAGTCTGCTTAAAGTTATCAGCCTGCTTAAAGCCATCATCTGTTAGGAAACAGAAAATATATCTTATGGTGTATATTTGAATAAATTAGAAGGTGGAATAAATTAAGAAGGTGGAATAAATTAAAAGGTGTAAAAGACATATTTATGGAGTTGTGGGTTAAGCTGTCACATGTCTTAGTATCTTTAACTAGACTTCTTTTCAGTGGTCGTAACTCATAATTGAGGTGATTTACTGTATAAATATTTCATATTTCCAGTCAGGTGCAATGCCGTATTAAAGTGTTTATCGTTGTTTGTTTTGGAGACATTATGTGCAATGTACATTTGGCTTGTATATGAAAACTGCCATATTACGACCACTAAACAGAATGTTTATTGATTGCATGAAAGCCAGGTTGCAGCTTAAAGCAAGGTAAAAGTAAAACAGAAAGCTCCTTTCACTTTGCTTTAAACAGCCACCTGCCTTAAACACAACATAATTGAAACAATTTAATGGTCGTAATAGAGAGGTTTTACTGTATATGATAATGTTATATATTGAGAAACCGTACCTACCGGTATGTACCCAGTTCAGATGCAGCATAAAAGACATTGTAGACATGTAATATTGATATTATGTTATTGTATACATGTAATATTGATAGTATTGTATGGTTTACATGTAATATTGATATTATTGTATGGTTTACATGTAATATTAATATTATTGTAGTGTATACATGTAATATTGATATTATTGTAGTGTATACATGTAATATTGATATTTATAGACTTTCTTATTGTGACTTGGATATAATTATTGTCATTGTGTCTATTATAACATACAATTGCTGCTTTCCTTGCGGTACATGTATCTGTGGCTAGTTTTCTTATGTGTGATTTCAGACCAAGTTTCTGCTGTAGCATGTTCTACTCTTTAATTAACAAAAAAATACCAGGATCAAGGGCCCGTTTCATAAAACTTCGTAACTTACAAACTTCTTACAAAAGAAATGATTGTACAAAGTTTTATGAAATGGGGTTATTTTCAGTGTTAAATACAGGTGACTGTTTAAAGCAAAATTAAAGTAAATTTGAAAGCTCCAGTGGGAGCTTTTGGATTACATGTACTTCAATTCTGCCACCTGTCAATTTGACCATCAGCGAATCTTGAGTAGCTAAATTTTGCTGTAAGATGAAAACGGTCACAGAAATGATGTCAAGACATAGTAGATCTTGTGGACATTGTTGTCATGTCTACAATAGTACAACATTTTAATGTTACTACTAGGTCATATAGTGGACATCATCAACAGTGAAATGTGATCATTATTTACTAGCACTCTTTTTAGCTGTATTCTGCAAAAACCCTTCATGGACATCACTTTTCAATGCAGTGGGCCTCTCTTTAACCCTTTACTCCATAGAAGCGCCTTATAAGACATTTAATATATTCTTTATTTCCTCCACTGAAGAAAGTAGTCCAAATTAAAACAGTCGTGAATATCTACCAAAAGAAATATTTTCGATATTCTAGCAGATGGCAGCTTAAAGCAGGCTGAAAGTAAAGCAGAATGTGCCTTAAGGCACATTCTGCTTTACTTTCAACCTGTTTTAAGTGGTCAATTATCTTCAATACTAGAAATAGGCCATGGGGTAAAGGGGTTTGGTTCAGTGTAAGACAGTATGGAAACTGATGAGAAGTGAAGCTATTTTACTTCATATCTGGATCCAAACTGTTTAGAAAAGTTATCATGTAAGACTCCTATAGTATGTTACTGGTAGAATTAGCTTTGTTGGTACTATTTACATTTTGAGCTTGTTTTCTGATAGCAAACATCAAATAGTTGTGTATTTTCTGTTAAGATGTGTATCGTTATTTATTTTGATTATTGATAAATTATTTGTGGTTTTAAAATTAACCCTTTACCCCATAGCATGTGTCTAGTTTTGAAGATAGGTGACTGCTTAAAACAGAGTGCACATTTAGCTTTAGGCATATTCTGCTTTACTTTCAGCCTGTTTTAAGCTACCATCTGCTAGGATAAAAAAAACAACTTCATCATAGTGCAAATTCATTACTGTTTGCAGTGGAATGATTTTCTTCTGTGGAAGAATGAATTAAAGGCATAAAAAGGAATATCTATGGAGTAGGGTTAATTTGCATAAATGTCCATGTTGTGACATTGATTTGGATAAATCTTGAGTTGTGAATCATATTGGTTGTCATAGGTTTGGAATTGGTACAAGGCTGAAGTTTTCAAGACATATTTTGTTTACGCCAGAAAAAATCTCCAAAATTTCATTTAGATCCTTGTTGATAGGTAAATATTTATTTCTAAATTTTGATTGGCTAGTGTACTAATTGTGTAAAATAAAATTCATTTTCATTAGTCAATTTTCTTAGATATAAGGAGTAAATGTCATGAAACATTTTGATTGGTCAATCCTTTGATTATGGAACAGGGGCATGTGTTTACATATGTATATTTGTTTCAATGGTTAGTGCATTGGGTTCATTCAGAGGTGGCAATTTGAACCAATCTAATTAATAATTATTATAGGATGTTCAACTGTCTTATCTCATTTATGCCTACAAACCTTCTGTTTTACTTAACCCATTACCCCATAGCCTGTTTCTGGTTTTGAAAACAGGTGACTACTTACAGTAGGTTGAAAGTAAAGCAGAAATGAGCCTTAATGCGCATTCTGATTTACCTTCATCCTGCTTTAAGATACCATCTGCTAGGATATAGAAAATATATTCTTACAATAATTATTCATAACTGTTTAAATTGGAATTATTTTCATCATTAGTGGATTAAAAATTAAATGCGTAAAAATGTGTATCTTTGGAGTAATGGGTTAATTTGAAGCCGTGTTGTATAGACAATAGTAATGTTTCCATATAGCTGCAAATAAACAACAAACAGTGCAGAACTTAATCAGATGATATAATGTGAAACGTCTAACCAAGGTCTACACTGTTTGCATGTTTCCTTCGTTAAGAAGCTTTGCATTTACTGCTTTACATAAAACTTTCATGCCGTGACTTTGTTAGCAAACAGTTATATATTTTATTGTTTGTTTTTTCTCCGCTTTATGAGCACCAGGCCCTAAGGTTATAAAGCATTTGAGTTGAGTCTGAGATCATTCTCAAACATTTGATTGGTCAGATTTTATTTCTGAGATCTTTCTCAAGTATTTGATTGGTCAGATTTGATTGCTGAGATCATTCTCAAGAATTTGATTGGTCAGATTTAATTGCTAAGATATTTAATTGGTCAGATTTGAGCTTTTGCTAAAATCTGACCAATCAAATGCTTGAGAATGATCTCAGACTCAATTCAAAAGCTTTATGACCTTGGAGTCAGCTAGTAAATAAGTTGTAAATGTTCTTAAGTTTTTGTTTATTATTTATAATCTCTGCTTCCTATGTAGCAGTCATATTGTGATACAAACCCATTGGTTATTTTGTTTTCAGTTTTGCTTATACAAGTCAAGTCTGTGTCAAGTGACATTTCAAACAAGGCATGGGCAGTCCTTAACACTTTCCAACAAAGCCTGTTTCTAGTATTGAATATAAGTGTCCACTTAAAGAAGGTTGAAAGTAAAGCAGAATGCGCCTTAAGGCACATTCTGCTTTACTTTCAACCTGCTTTAAGTGGTCACCTATTTTCAAAATAAGAAACTGGCTATAGGGTAATGGGCTAGTCCATATCTGACTATTAAAGGATATTTTGTAACAATATTTTACAAAATAACAAACATTGCAGACTCGACATCATGTAGCTCTTTGTTCAATTGTGTTCAATTGGTGAAAGCATTAAGGTTTTGTCGTTCTTAACCCTTTGAACCCTAGTCCCGCATATTGGCGTCCTTTGCAAACAGTGAACATATAAATAGTACACTTGTCCTGTGCAAACAGTGAAGACCCAGACCAGAGGGCTCCAAAAGGAGCCCTCTGATCAGGGTCTTCACTGTTTGTCATAATGCCAAACATTGACAAAAACAACCCTTAAAAGTCAAAAATGGACTAGACTTAAATGGAAACTGGAATTGTCCATTTAAAGTCTTAGGGAGGAAAGAGTTAATTGACTTGTCACTGGACACCAGCCTTGCATATAGCTTTATTTCATTAAACTGGTGTTATCTCTGTGTGTGTATTTATCATGGGACAATGTCTATATGTATTATGGTGCAATCATCTTGTGTGAGTCTGTAGTGACAAGTGTGTGTGTGAGAGAGAGAGAGGTTTGAATACAGGGGGACATGTAACTCGCAGTTATTCTTACGGCCATGTTAACCCATTACCCTATGAATACGCCTTTAATTTATTCCTCCACAGAAGAATATAGTTCCAATTTATACAGTCATGAATAATTTTATGTACCTTAAAAAATAGTTTATATATCTTAGCAAATTGTAGCTTAAAGCAGACTGAAAATTAAAGCAGAATGCGCCTTAAGGCGCATTCTGCTTTACTTTCATCCTGCTTTAAGTGATCATCTGTTTTCAAAACTAGAAACTGACTATGGGGTACTGGGTTAAGGACACTAAGAATTATGCGACATTTGAAGTAAGCCTCGTTTTCAGTCCTTATGATATGTGGAAGCGTAATTCTGGGCAAAAATAATGTAGTAAGGTCTATCCGGCCATTGCTGTTGAAGATCCACAATATTACCTACAAGTTTGTCTTTGATGAAGGGTTGTATTGTTAATGCATGAAGTTATTATCCTGTTTAGAAATCAGTGCAATACATATTTATTCTTGAGTTTTGAAACAAGTTGTGAAATATTTATTTGAAAGGTAAAATATATCGTGACATGTTGATACATGTTGAAATTTATCTTGTTTCAAACACAAAAATCATATACATGTATATCTATTATTTCAGAATCCTTGTCAGTCATGTTCAAAAGGTTTTTTATTTTCACACATAATATATTCAGTGAAAAGTACAGTCAAACCTTAGTAATTCGAACATTATTACATAGAAGCAACCCTGTTTTTCAACAGTAAAATGGTAGTCATTTAAACTCACTTTAGTTTAACATACCTGTATTTCAAAGTTAAAACGAGGCTAAGTCATGTTTTAACTTTGAAATAAGGGTATGTTCCGACTTCAACAAGTTTCAGTTACTCGAGTTTGACTGTCTTTTAACCCATTACCCTATAGTCTGTTTCTAATTTTGAAGACAGATTATCACTTAAAGCAAGTTTAAAGTAAAGCACAATGTGCCTTAAGGCACAGTGTGCTTTACTTTCAACCTGCTTTAAGCTATCATCTGCTAGGATGTAGAAAACATTTCTTATAGGGAATATCATCACTGTATAAATTTGAACTTTTGTCCCAGATCCAGTGAAGGACTCAATTAAAGGCGACAAAAGGTGTATTTATGGGGTAATGGTTTAAGAACAGAATGAAGAGGGCAGTCAGGATTTTATTGGGCAGAAACTCATTTCTTCTCATAAGGATATGTTTACTTGTTGATTGTATTAAAGGCATTGGAGGCTTAGGGAGGTGTGGTGTGAGAGTGTAAGGGCACACAAGTTCAATCTTTGATTACTGTATTAGACTGGTCTTCTGTCTCTAGTCATAAACATAAAAATAAAGTCATTCTTTTATTTCAATCGTCTTCTTGTTATTTTTGTTGTGGTAAATAAAAGTTTTAGCTCACCTGAGCCGAAGGCTTAAGGTGAGCTTATAGAATTTCCTTTTGTCCAGAGTCCGGCCGTCCACAATTGCTTTAAATGACTACTCCTCCTAAACCGCTGACCAGATTTCAAAATAACTACACAGAAATGTTCATCATATTGCCCTCTTCAAAACTTAGTATAGTCGTTCCGCTCCACTGATCAAGCTAGCCACCAGAGCTATGAATATAAAAGCATATCCTAAGCCGATGATCCAAATTCAAATTAATTTCACAGAAATGTTCGTCACATGGTACTCTTCGAAAGTTATTATGCCCGTTGTACTCTGCTGAACAAAATTGCTACAAGAGCTAAAAAAAAGGCTTTAAACAACATCTCTTCCTAAGGCAATGGTTCAAACTCAAAGTAATTTCATATAAATGATTTTCTTGTGATACATTTCAACAGTTAATTATGTATATTATATATGCCCGTTCTGCTCCGCTGAACATAATCGCGGCCAGATCTAAATTTGAAGAAAAAAATCCACAGGTATGCCTTTTCATGGCTAATAGCTAACTCCCTTTTTCCAGCCACACAAAATATGATGGTTAATTTGTCATTAGGGAGCTGGTGCCCGTTTCATAAAAAATCTTACGACAAAAACGATCGTAAGTCTAATATTAAAAATACATTTAATTTCTGATTTCTCTATCTAATCCTGTCTTGTAACACCTCTTTGGAATCGTCTTGAAAAGACGATTCCAACTAGGTGTCACAAGACAGGATTAGATAGAGAAATAAGAAATAATTGAGACTTTTATAATCTGACTTACGACAACATTTGTCGTAAGAAGTTTTATGAAACGGGCCCCTGTTACCTGGAAGGCTGTGCATCATAAATTCATTTGTGTACTAAGCCTACAGTATTAGCCCTCACTATGCTGACTTTCCAAATGGACCGTTTAATACATAGTTTTTGCTGAGTGGGATACCAATTTGAACTGTATCCCCACATGCCAAATATGCAGGACTAATTGTGTTTGGTCATAATAATTATACAAAAGTTTAATGCACCATGTGCTGACTGGGGGGTGGGGTATTGTTTTTTGGTCTGTCTGTTTGTCGTCTGTCCTCAACTTTAACCTTGTCCGTAAAATAGAACTACATGTGGTAGACACTTCATATTTGGCATGTGTACCCAACTCAAGAAGCACTTCAATTCAGTACAATTTGGGTCATGCCCTGCAAAGGTCAAGGTCATTTAGATGTCAAGTGGGCAACTTTTTAGCTCACCTGAGCTAGCTCAGGGTAAGCTATTGCAATCCTTGAATGTCCGGCGTCCGGCGTGCGTCGTCCGTCGTGCGGCGTCAACAATTTTAGTGTTTACACTCTAGAGACCACAATTTTTATCCAATCTTTCTCAAACTTGCTCAGATGGTATATTGCCAGAAGAGTTCGGATGAGTTCGATTATGGTTGAAATCGGACATATAGGTCATGAGTTATCTACCTTTGAACTGCTGAAAATGCCATATTTTAAGGGTGTATCAATGTCATGAGCCATTTTTTTCAAAGTATTAAACTTTTTTTCTATCATTGTTTTTTTGGAAGAGCTATTTATGATGAATGAAATAATGAAAAAAAATATATATGGTGGTGTCCTTTTTTTTTAGCTACAGCGATTTGAAAAAGGTATGTCAAATTTGGATTTTTTTTCTCTCAAATTTTACCCATTCAGAGTACAAGCTTAAGTAAAATCTATTTCAAAACAAAACAAAAATGGTAATTTGGGTTTTCTTTATTTATTTCATGTCTATGGTGGTATGTTCACATATATAAACCAAATTTAGACAAAGCAGGCACCAGGTTTGAACAATATGGATCCCTGAATATCAAAAATATGCTGGATATAGGGCATGATTTTATTAGATTTTTTTATTTTATGAAAAAAAGTAAAAAAGTTTGAAAATGAAATAGTTCTAGTATTTAACTTTTTCTTATATTCTACCAGATGAAAGCCCATACTAAGGCAGTTCAAAATATGAAAAGAAATTGAAAGGTCAGTGTTGAAAATTTTGAGTTATTAAAGTAAAAAGAGTTATCACCCCTTACAAAATTTACAAAAAAGTACCATATCGATGATATTTAGAGCTTTATAAATTTCACATTTGGTGCCTATTTTTCTTAAATTAGTTTTTGTATGAAGAAATACTACCATAGATAGGAAATTAATAACACAAACCCAAATTATCATATTTGTTTCATTTAAAATGGGTTTTATTGAAGCGGGCTGTTTTAAAAGGACAAAATAAGAGGAAGTGGGTGGGGTAAATTTTACATGGCCATAGAGCCAACTGTTGTTCACCAAAATGTACACTTTTTCTATTTTTTCATTCATCTTAAATAGCTCTTCAATAGAAAACCATCATAGAGTGTTTTCATATACTTTGAAAAGTTCCCAAATTCATGACATTGATACACCCTTAACAGTGTTTAACAGTGTTTACACCTGCCCAGATTGTATATGACCATAAGAGTTCGGAAGAGTTCGATTTTGGTTGAAATCGGACTAATAGGTCATGAGTTATCTACCTTTGAATTGCTGAAAATGCCATATTTACGGTGTTTACACTCTAGAGGCCACAGTATTTATCCAATCTTTCTAAAACCTGGCCAGATGGTATATGACCATAAGAGTTCGGATGAGTTCGATTTTGGTTGAAATAGGACAAATAGATCAAGAGTAATCTACCTTTGAATTGCTGAAAATGTCATTTTTAACAGTGTTTACACTCTAGAGTACACAATTTTTATCAAATCTTTCTTAAACTTGCTCAGATTGTATATTACTATAAGAGTTCAAATGAGTTTGATTATGGTTGAAAGCAGACTTATAGGTCGAGAGTTATCTACCTTTGAATTGCTGAAAATGCCATATTTAACGATGTTTACACTCTAGAGGCCACACATTTTATCCAATCTTTCATAAACTTACTCAGATTGTATATTGTTATAAGACTTCGGATGAGTTCAATTTTGGTTGTAATCTGATCAATAGGTCAAGAGTTATCTACCTTTGAATGGCTGAAAATGATATATTTAACAGTGTTTACGCTCTAGAGGCCACAATATTTATCCAAGCTCTCTCAAACTTGCCCATATTGTATATGATCATAAGAGTTGGAAAAAGGGTGATTATGGTTGGAATCAGACAAATAGATCAAGAGATATCTACCTTTGAATTGCTGAAAATGCCATATTTTACAGCGTTTACACTCTTGCAACTACAGTTTTCAATGGATTTTGATTATACATGTACTTGTACACAAAGGATGTAGCTATACATTCTCGAAGGAGTGAAATTATTGTTGAAATGTAATCATTGTGGCAATAGTTACCTGCCCTTGATATACTTTGAAATGCTAGAAAAAGGCTTAATTTCAGTATTGTTTAGGCTCTAGTTATCTGCCTTTGATGTACTCTACTATACTACAGTAGGTCGACACACTTGAGTGGATTTAGAATAAAACGGGTGAAATTCAAAGGTAAAGCTATCAGGCTTCATTACAAATGGTGAGCGATATCAGGGCCTTCAGGCCCTCTTGTTTATTTTGCCATAACTTCAAAATTATGTGCGATAGAGACTTCATAATTGACATGTGTGCTCAACTCAAGCAGCTCTTCAGCTAAGTACAACTTGGGTCATGCCTGGTAAAGGTCAATTTTATTTAGAGCTTAACTGGGCAACTTTGTTATTTGACCAGAACTTCAAAACTATGTGTGATACAGACATGTTCAACTCAAGAAACTCTTCAGCTCAGTACAACTTGACCATACCCGGCAAAGATCAAGGTATTTTAAAGGTCACTATATAAGAGGTCAAATAGACTGAAATTTAACTTGGACATCATTTGGAACTATATGTGATATAAACTTCATAGTTAGCATGTGTACTCAACTCCAGGAGCGCTTGCCAAATGAATACATTTCACTGACAAAACACGTCGGGGGCATTTATATCACTAGTCTGGTACCCGACTTCTTCACAAAGTACGTCAGGCAATATGTAATAATGGCCGCTCCCATGAAATAGAGAAAAGTGGGTGGAGTTATATGAGCTGTAATAGGGGTTTTCTTATTTTAGGTGGTTCACAATATCTCATTGTAACCTACGGGTTCAATGTTATTCAAAACTAAATTACCAATTCAAACATATGTGGTAAGCGACTGAATTCAGCAGAAATTCGTGCAACGAATCATTTTAAAGAACTCCTATGTTCGGCTATTATAAATAAGTTGGATTAGATATTAGTATGTTGTATGGTTGGTGTAGTGGTTAGCGGCCCTACTTCTCGTACAGGCGACCCAGGTTCGAATCCCAGCCGGCTCAATATTTTTTTACTCTTTATTTGGAAAAGTATTTTCAATATAAAACGTTAAATATTTTTACGATCGGATAACACCTCTGAGAACATTAAAATGTAAAATTCAATGAGTTTAAAAATGTTGATGAAATCTCAGAATTTCCTCTATTTCCCCCTCCGGGACCTGAACAAATTTAAAAGTGTAGATCTATATGTAACCGAATGAATAACGACGACGTATTAGAATCTGTAAAATTTGAACCTATAGCATTGATTTCTCCATGTTTGGATGGAATTGATCAAAATATTTTGGAAGTTATACGGTGAGACAGTGGTAGGGTCAATGCATTAATTGGTAGCCAATCTATGAAGGCGTATACCTTTGTTGCTAATTAAACTTTGAGTGATAAATCAAACATTAGTTTAGTTATTTTTATTTTTTCCGAAAAATAAATCATTAAATAGATGACATTTATTATTTACTACGTTTAAAAAATATGACCAAAAAAGAAAAATACATTCCGGTGACGGGAATCGAACCTGGGCCGCCTGGACGAGAAGCAGGGATCCTAACCAATACACCAACGGCTCAGTACGGAGGTTAAATCAAACTGATATATATATAATAGCCGAAAATAAGGTTAGTGTTCAAACAAATGAGACAACTTAAGGGCATACGCGCCAAATTCATGGTAACAAAGTACGATTCAACGAAATTGTGCGTGTCGGTTACCTCCCGTAGATACTTTCGGTTGCTAGCAATCTCTATAAGCGTGAAATTTAGTGTGAACCCCAGAACACATACAGACACACAGACCTTAGTTATCGCTTGGCTGCGATCCAACGCTCAACCAATCAGAGCACGACACCCATATTTCGGTCAAACTTAAGACGCGTGGTGCTATGTTAAATTGTGGTCACGACGTCATTTGAATTGGAAGCAGGCTGACTGGCACCGAGTTCTCTTTCGTGACGAATCTCACCGAGCAATGCAGATGGTAGTCTACACAAATTTTAACATTCAAGATTCAGCAGTCAAGATTTGAGACAGGCTTCACAGGCAAGCGTGGGGGACTGAGGTACTTATTGAACGTTACGCTACGCCGTAGAAATGTAGCGTGTATTGGTGCAAATAGTGGCCATTCACGATATTAATGATACTGAATACAACTTTGGACTTTTTATGATAATTCATTAAACATCTAAACATTTTAAGAAAAAAACAACTTTTATTCAGACCCCTACCAACTTCTTTATTACATCACTCGACAAAAATTCTTCACAGCAGTATGAGGTTAACTGATATGGATTAAAAATGATAAACTTCATTTTCGGTATAGGTTTTAGACCATCAACATTATAACTTTCCAGCAAATGTTCCTGTAATCGTGTGGGACGTTTCTACTTTTGCTCAGTATATGTAAAAAAATACTTCAAATGACCCCACATATTTAAATCTTGAACAACATTTCTCGACAGGTTTCCTTCCAGATATTAAGCTTCAACTTCTACCCGACATACTCATATCAGTATACCCCCTCTAAGTAGTTGGGGTTCGGGGACTTGCTCCCCCGGGGAAATTTTATTCTTAGATGGCTTCAGAAGCGTTCAGGGTCGTGCTGTGCATTTAAAACAGGTAAAATACTAATAAAAATCCATGTAAATGTTCAACTTAAAATAACAAATTATTAATGATAAAGGATCATATGTTTTGACGTTGTCTTCCGGCTATTAGCATAGTCTACCTCTACCCCCTCTAATAAGTGTAGCACTTTTACTAGCGTGTCCGGGGCATGCTTCCCGGGATATATTTTAATTCTATTGTCTTTGGTGCATTCTAGGGGAGTTTTTTTTTATATATAATATATGCTTTTTTTACCATTTTCTTATTATCCACACCTAAAGCATTTAGATCTATTTATGAAGTTTGATCCATTTCTTAAGGATATATTTTGATTTAGTAAGTGTATTCACTGAATTTGAGCCAAAAACAGTTAAGAACAAGAGCGTGTCCCAGTTACACGAATGCCCCCGATGATACAGGGAGGGGAATCCAGACTATCAAACGTAAAAGTTAGAGAGCTGAAACTGTAGTGGAGCGCCATTTTGAGGACTTCAAGGGCCATTACTCCAAAGGGCCTAGCATAAATTGGTGCCGCTGGTTATCCAAATTGGTCTCCATTTTATGTCAACAAACATTTTCAGAAAGTTTGGTGATGATCAGATGAAAAGCAATGTGTTTGTGAAACACAAATGCCCCCAGCCAGCATCATGTTCTGTAATGTAATGCTTATTTGCAAAAGTAGGTCAAAAGTCATGGTCGTAGGGTAAATGAAACATTGGCATGGTTGGAGAAGTCTTAACACAAGAAACATATAAAGTATGGAAGCTCTAGACCTACTGGTTCAAATGTTATAGGCGTATAAAGATTTATACAAATAAAGGTCAAAGGTCAAGGTCACAAGGGCAAAAACGTAGGTATGGTTGGAAAGGTCTTGACACAAGAAATATATAAACAAAATGGAAGCCGTAGGCCTACTTGTGCAAATGTTATAGCCATTTAAAGATTTCAACAAAAGTAGGTCAAATGTCAAGGGCACAAGGTCAAAAAGTTTTGTATGGTTAGAAAGGGAAAACACATGTCAAGTATAAAAGGCCAAGGTGCAAAAATGCAAAAGTTATATCCAAGGTTAAGGTTTTTGGTTAAAGTTTGATTAAATAGGTCAAAGATCGAGGTCAAGGTCACATGGTCAAAGATGTTGGTATGGTTGGAAAGGTCTTGACACAAGAAATATACATACAAAATATTAAAGCCCTGGGCCAACTGGTGCAAATGTTATAGCCATTTAAAGAGTTTTACAAAAGTAGGTCAAATGTCAAGGTCACAAGGTCAAACAGTTTTGAATGGTTGGAAGGGTCTTGCCATGAAGAATACACATGCCAAGTATAAAAGGCCCAGGTTCAAAAATGCAAAAGTTATAGCCAATGTTAAGGTTTTTGATTAAAGTTTGATTAAATATGTCAAAGGTGAAGGTCAAGGACACATGTTCAAAGATATTGGTATGGTAGGAAAGGTTTTGACACAAAACATATACATACAAAATATTAAAGCCCTATGCTAACTGGTGCAAATGTTATAGCAATTTAAAGATTTTTACAAAAGAAGGTCAAATGTCAAGGTCAAGGTCAAAAAGTTTTGTATGGTTGGAAAGGTCTTGCCATGAGGAATACACATGCCAAGTATATAATGCCCAGGTGCAAAAATGCAAAAGTTATAGCCAAGGTTAAGGTTTTTGGTTAAAGTTTGATTAAATAGGTCAAAGGTAAAGGTGAAGGTCGCAAGGTCAAAGATGTTGGTATGGTTGGAAAGGTCTTGACACAAGAAATATACATGTACATACAAAATATGAAAGCCCTGTGCCTACTGGTGCAAATGTTAAAGCCATTTAAAGATTTTTACAAAAGTAGGTCAAATGTCAAGGTCAAGGTCACAAGGTCAAAAGGTTTTATATGGTTGGCAAGGTCTTGCCATGAGGAATACACATGAAAGTATAAAAGGCCGAGGTTCAAAAATGCAAAAGTTATAGCCAAGGTTAAGGTTTTTGGTTAGAGTTTGATTAAATAGGTCAACGTTGAAGGTTAAGGTCACATGGTCAAAGATGTTGGTATGGTTGGAAAGGTCTTGACACAAGAAATATACATACAAAATATGAAAGCCCTGGGCCAACTGGTGCAAATGTTATAGCCATTTTAAGATTTTTACAAAAGTAGGTCAAATGTCAAGGTCAAGGTCACAAGGTCAAAAATTTTGTATGGTTGGAAAGGTCTTGATACAGGGAAGACACATGCCAAGTATAAAAGGCCTAGGTACAAAAATGCAAGAGTTATAGCCAAGGTTAAGGTTTTTGGCACAGACAGACGGACGGACAGACGGACGGACAAACCAACAGACATGACAAAAACTATATGCCCCCGAATCGTAGATTCTGGGGGCATAAAAATGCACATACTTCAGGCAACACACTCTAATGTATACACTTTGCATCATACTTTTAGTAAGCGTCACCTTTTAACTGTTTTATAGTCTGTTTGTGCCAATTATTACTTAACATTATTTCAGAAAGCCAAAAATAATGCATGCCAACTCTTTGCCGAGAAAGGCTATATTATATATTTCAAATACCCATAGACAAAAAAGAATATTATAACCTATGTTTTTACTTTTTACCATGGTACATGTACTAAGGTACGTTCGAAGAACCTAAGTAGAAATATTCATAGAGTTCCTACGCAGATTTCATTTTGGCGCGTATGTCCTTAATTCAATAATAATCATACAATCTGGCGAGGTTTTATTTATCCGAAATGTCAACGGACCGATAATAGGGCTAGTTTTGAAATAAACTCGTTGCCCGAATTCATACTGAATTCAACTGGGTCGCCTGTATTTTTGATTGATAATGTAACTTTGTATAAAACTGTACCCATTTACTACAATGGCTTATCGTGAACCACCTAATATAAGGAAACGCCCTATTAAGCTCATATGACTCCACCCACCACTTATCATTATGGTTCCCGGTTTCCTCTCTTTCATGGGTGCCGCCATTTTTGCCCGTTGCCTGGCCCTAACTGTCTGAAGATAAAGGGACATAATCAGGCTATCATATCACTTACTCAGTTCTCAGTTACGGTGACACCGTTCTTGTTTTAACTTGTCAAAAATTTAAATAATTATACGCCATATATAGCTTCGGTTGATATCGATTGTTTATGTTTACGGAAAATTACCATCGTTATGGGTAAGTCGGTGTTGAAACGTGAAGTTGATATGCAGACAGGCGCGTAGCTACCTGTACGCAAAAAACGCAACTGCGTACACATTTCTCAAAAATAGAAAAATCGAAAAGTCCAAAAATGCAAAAAAATCGTAGGGGGTAGAGATCAAAGACTGGAAGAAAAGCTGTCGGAAAAAATCGTTATCCTAGAATCAATAATTTGTTATTTTGAGTCAAATTTTTACATTGTCTTTGAATGCAAGAAACGCCCTCAGAACGCACCAGAGACCATCTAGGATTAAAAATTTCCCGGGGGAGCATGCCCCCGGACCCCTCTAGAGTAAGGGTTTTAAACCAATCAGACGGGGTAAGAATTAGAGATAAATGGCCGGGACACACGCAAATATATATATACAACTTTTACGTAATTTGGAGTCGAATTTTACATAGAGATTAAAATGCTGTTGCCAGATTGTATTTTTCCGTTTAAACGTTTTTGATTGCTCAGAATGCCCCCAGAAACCCACCAAAGCCCATCTAGGAATATTTTCCGGGAACTGGTCATTTCGTACCCTCGCCTTTTCGTACCCTATTTTTTTGGTCATTTCGTACCCACATTTTTGGTCATTTCGTAACCTTTCAAATTCACTAGTCATTTCGTACCCATATTTTTGGTTATTTCGTACCCTCGAAAAAAATCTTTTTATTACATATATTCACGAATGAATTATAACGTTATAATTCATTCGTGATATATTTCATAATTTTTACGCAAAATTTAATAAGATATAATTATGTTAGATCGGGTAATCTGTCTGCTCAGAAATGAAAACAAAAATCTTATTCTGCTGGTTTCATAATTATTTGAACAGTTATCAAATCCAGTAGTAACTTCGAATCCATATGTACATTTAATACAAGCTATAGTGAAGACACGTACGTTAACTTAAGTGATGTAGTTAGCAACAACAATCCTGTTTAAAATACAGTGCTCCATCTCTAAAACAGCCATACGAAGCTCCTGTTCTTTGGTATCAAGACTTATACACATTTGAAAGATTATTAGGATTATTGAACAATGGTAACATCTTAGACGAATCGTTTGTTAACCAGCTCTGTTATAGTAGTGTCATAAGGTTTGAGGTACCAGCACGGAATGTTGCAGAGTGTGCCAGTTTGTGCACAATGACTGAGGACTGCAATAGCGTGATTGCAGTACGGAACATAACCAATGCATGATTTGGTCTTACGATCTACAGTGCATGTCTAGGACATGCTTCTTCCCTTCAAGGTGCACAATTCTACGGGCATGAGGAACTAGGGGATACACCCAACAGGAGACACAAATTGTGGGCGTTGTTTGGAGGGAGTCGTTATCGGAGGGAACTTTGCAAACAGATTGATTCCAGATCAGACGCCGCGTAACGCGGCGTTTGATCTTGAATCAAGCTGTTTGTCTCTCATTATTAAGTTTTTTATGTCAAAATGTCCATTACGTAACTTTGAGAAAAACAGCAGATGACAATTTTAAGCAGACGACAATGTTAAGCAGACGACATTGCATCCAGACAATGGTGTGTGTCAGTCATGAACCAAAACGTAATTCGACAAGCTATATAGCGAACAATGATTCTAACCAACAAAGACTAAACATGTCCTTTATCTGCGTTATTTATCCACAAGTCAATACAATTGGACTTCTTTAAAAAAAAAAAAAAAAAAAAAAAAAGGAAAAAAAACTTTTGATTCGAATGAGACTCGAACCTATGACCTTTTGATTGTTAGTCAACCACACTACCGACTGAGCTATCAGCACTTATGTAGAATAGTGGTACATGTATGAGCTGGGTGCTGGGATCCTAACACCTTTTATTCATATGCTAATCTAGGACCAGTGGCGATACGGAGTACAAAACGACTGATGTACGTTTTATAATTTTCATTAAAATTAATTCAGATAGCACAGCTAGTATAAGATTGAATGAAGAATTAATTATTATGATATATTTCCACGTAACCATGTGAATTTAAAAGCTTTTTGTATTACTTTCAGAATTTATTTTAACTTGCTGAATGTTAGAAATGTTTTATTTAAGATGTCATAAATTTCCCTTCTGCCAATTTCATTGAAAAGTGCAATACTTGCGTTCTTTGAATAGATTCCCGTAAGGGTAATCACTGACGCCTTTGGTGTCATTTGTATTTGTATGCACGGGTCTTGCACCGACGGGGTGAATTAGACTGTGCGTTTGCTGCTCTTTTACAAGAGCAGCAATCGAGTGCCTGACTATGTCTGTAAGTCACTCGGTTTCTTTGAGTGCTTGGCTATGTCTGTAAGTCACTCGGATTCTTTGAGTGCTTGGTTATACCTGTAAGTCACTCAGTTTTTTTCCTTTGCACCATTCCTTTAAGGGGATAGTGCATCAATGGACAGAAGTCCGACATATGGTCGTCGGATTCTTCCACTTCCAACTAGTGCATTCCCAAAATGGTCTGCTTTATTTCTGCGTTCGATTCTCAAAGCTTGCTTAAATCAAACATACATACTTCTTTTAAAGCTTTAGTTTTGAAATACATGTATGTTTGTTCTGAGTAATAATAAAACGTCTCTAATACGACCACTTAATTATGTTAATTATTACGGTTTTACAATAGTTTGATTGCTTAAAGCAAGGTGACAGTAAAACGAGGAGCTTTCTTAAACTGTCACCTGTCTTTAAACACTCAATTAGCCTTCTTTTAGTGGTCGTAATAGAGAGGTTTTACTATTTATAGCAATAGAGTTGTGTTCGACTGATTACAGTGGAACCTTTGAATCCCGAACACCTATATTATACTTCAAATAAACATTAACTGGCGAGATGCTTTCCGTTGGCGCAGAAATTGAGTGTAACCTGTCACGAATTCGCCTATAACATCCAGATGCCCGTTGCGTGTTATCCCCCCCCCCCCCCCACCACCACCACCACCTTTCACAAAAACGTAACACAAACACATAGTATTCGTGTTTTCTTCTGACCTGTCTGAGTTATTTTTAGATTGGTACTTTCTAAAACTTTTAAAGGGATGAGTTTTCTCTACATCCAGTTAGAGATACGGATAGCTGCAATTTGTGTGCGTAATGTCACGGAGTAATTAGAGCTCGCTCTAATTACTCCGTGGCAATATACAGTAGAGGATACATTATTCTTTTCCGTTTAAACGCAATGCACTAAACTGGGGAAAATTACTTTTAGAAAGGTTAACTATGGTTTTAATCTGAGTAGCAAACAGGGGTGCCTGGTTTAAATTTTCATTTTCGTTTTGCTTGATATTGAAATTCCTATAATGCGGCGTCTGATCAGAGTCTACACTGTTTGCCTATTTCCCTTTTGTAGGATGGAGTAAATACAAGAATGAGGAGAAGGCGTTATTCTTTCCAAATAAATGCGTTAAAGCTATTATTTCCATCGGAAACAATTCATATCTTGCAGTCAACAATGAGTGGTCGTTAAGTACTTTGTTGTTGATTAAAACAAAATTAAGGCTAAAAGATCATTCAAATATCTTTATTACATGAGATAGAAACACATAGTATCCCTTTCCCACATAGAAGCGACTTTTAGCGTATTTAATTTATTCCTCCGCTGAACAAAATAGTTCCTATTTAAACAGTTTTAAACATGCGCCATAAGATATAATGCCTACATATTAGCAGATGGTAGCTTAAACCAGGCTGAAAGTAAAGCAGAAATCGCCTTAAGGCGCCTTCTGCATTACTTTCAACCTGCTTTAAGTGGTCCTTTATTTTCATTACTAGAAATAGGCAATTGGGTAAAGGGGTATAGATGCTTAAAGTTGAACCTATACATACCTACACATTTTTATGAACACTTTGTTGTATTTGCATATTAAAGGGATACATTGCCAGTAGGTAGTTCTGTAATAGCGGAAACACTTTTTGGGACAACTGTATGCATGTAGCATAGCCAATAATGCAGACGCAGGTGAAACACACAACAGTCTATAAGTGAAATTGGCAGATGCAAAAAGACATTTGCCCTCATCTCTTTTAGACTTTTTCTTCCACTTGAATTACAGAAGCAAACAATGTATATCCAGATCAAACAGCAAGTAACTGATCTGATCAGAATTTAGCCGGCACTCAGCAATCAGAAAACAATAACAAAATATTAACCCATTGTCACTAACAAACAGCGTACTTATGTTTGAATTTGAATTTCTAAATGTACACTTGTCGTATGCTAGCATTAGTTATCTGAACAGGGCATACACTGTTTGCTATTTTGCAATATTTTTAACACAACCCTAAAAAGTAAAGAATGGACTAGACCTAATTGGAAATTAACATGTCAGTTAACCCTTATCCTGCTGATTTGTCGTCTGCTTCAAATATAATGTCTGCGAAATATAATAACTAATTTTGATCTTTTTAAATCTAAAGAAAAAGTACTTTTCGAGTGACAAACAGCTTAAATCCAGATCAGACGCTATGTAACGCGGCATCTTATCTGATCTGAATCCAGATTGTTTGCAAATATAATCCAAGTCCCGCTTAGCACGATAATTAAGGGTTAAGGAGCAGTGACTCGCGCCTTTAGTTTTGCCGGGGCCTTTTTACTATCCCGGAGCAGAAACTTGAACTTTGACACGAGTTACCCAGATCAATCCGTGTCAAATAGTTTGGATCATGATCTGACATAGATAGTCTAAATGAATACGACATCGTTTCCTATAGAATTGCATTCAGTTTCAAAGTTTTTCACACAAAACACTCAAATCAAAATTGTTTTCAGAGTAATTTCCGACACATAATTGTTGGGGGTCTGATCTTGATCCAAACTGTTTGTGACATTACGCACACAAATTGCAGCTATCCGTATCTCTAAGTATACGCACATTGGGCATACATCGTACATGTAATTTATGTAATTAATTGATCTAACAGTTCTTGCTTTATATATGAAATAACTGATAGTGTATATATCACCAGGTCAATAACATTCAATATTCGTTTTGTGGTGCTTATTATCTACTATCAGTGCACACTCTGATTTGACAAGCGGCATTTTAAATGCTGCCTCTAAGCTAGTACACTGGTTTAATTGTCAAAATGCTGTAATTTAACCCTTATTGTGTGCGATGCGAATATAGCTTGTTACTTAACCCTAATTGTATGCGGAACAAGAATATATATCATTTGAGGACCCAAATCAGAGTGAGTATAGCCTACAGTTCAAAGTATAATGTGTCTTACCTGTAAATTTGAAGCTTTTACATTTATATCTAAAGCCATGTTGTGGAAATTCCAAAATTTCAAATTTAAACTAATTTTTTTAACCAGTTTACCCCGAAAAGTCATATTTGGCTTTGTTAGAGTTTCCTTTATTTTGCTGTTTGTTTTAATACATATTGAAACATACTAAAACATATAAATCAATTCTCAATACTTTTCCCTTTATTTGCTTATAATTTAAGGCTTTATTTGGAATTTTCAGGTCAGGAGATCTCTGCTAAAATCTCTAAAATTGGTGTTTTTTTTGTTTAATTATTATAACAACTTTACTGCATAAATCAGTTTTTTGACAGTTTATTCATCTTTATCAGTACCATTCCACAGCGCAATTGAATATTTGTTTAACCTGTAGATTTGGAGCTTTTATTTTAATAGCCACCATCACAGTAGTAAAATCCCGAAAAAGCTAATTTACATTTTATTTTTCAACGATTTTACCCCCAAAACACCATATTTGGTATTGTATGATTTTCCTAGATGATTTTTCTATTAGTTTGTACATATTAAAGCGTATGATAACACATAAATCACTTGATTTTGATGGCAGGGATTGTCTACAAAAATCCCCAAAATTGGTGATTTTGGTTTAATATTTTGACAATTTAATCCAAAAAACCAGTTTTTTTTAAAGTTTTATTTATCCTTACTAGTACCATTACACAGTAAAAATGATGTTTTGTCTAACCTGCATATTTGGTGTATTTATATTGATATCCACGTTCACAGTAGGGAAATCCCAAAAATTCGCGTTTTCATTTATTATTTCAACAATTTTACCCCAAAATTCATTTTTCAAAGTTTTAGCTATCCTTAATGGTACTATTTTACAATAGATATATATAAGTATCTAGCCTGTAAATTTGGAGCTTTTATGATGATAACCAACGACACAGTACTGAAATCCCTAAAATTGGCGTTTTCATTTATTATTTCAACAATTTTGCCTCAAAAAACGTATTTCGCATAGTTTGATTTTCCTAGATTTTTCTTCGGTTATTTGGTACATGCTCTGCCATATGAAAACACAAAAACTATTTCTGTGCATCTTTTCTTTATTAGGATGTTTGACACCAGGGAAGCTCTACTAAAATCTCCAAAAATTGGGGTTTTGTTTAATATTTTCATGATTTTCACCCAAAAAGAACCATTTTCTGAAAGTTCTATATATCCTAATTAGTACTATTCCACAGTGGATATAACTGCCAGTCTAATTTGTAGATTTGAAGCCTTTATGTTAATACCCAGGGTCACAGTATGGAAATTCCAAAAATTATCATTTTCGTTTATCAATTCAATCATTTTACCCCAAAAAATCATATTTCGCATCGTTTGATTTTCCTAGACTTTTTTTTCTGTCATTCGGTACATATTGGAGCATATGAAAACACAAAAATCATTTCTGTGCATTTTTTTCCCCCAAAATTTTTAAATGCCCTCTACTACTTTACGTACTCCATAGATCAATGATTTATACTAATGGTATACATGGTCGCTGCATCTAGATGCACATTTTTATGATATTTAATTCATTCCTCCACTGAAAAAATAGTTCCATTTTATACAGTCATGAATGTGCAATATAATAAGTATTTTCTATATTCTAGCAGATGCTGAAAGTGAAGCAGAATGCACATTAAGGCACATTCTGCTTCACTTTCAACCTGCTTAAAGTAGTTCATTGTCTTCAAAACTAGAAACAGGCTAAACTCTTTCTACCCGGAAAATTAAAATGGACAATTCCAGTTTCCAATAAATTCTATAGTCAATTTTTAACCATTGTTGTATCTCAAACTTTACTGGAAAATGGCAAACAGTTCAGACCCTGATCAGAGAATTCCTGTAGGAGCCCTTTTTATAAAGGTTTACACTGATTATATAGAACAAGTAAACTATTCCCAGATACACTGTAAAGGATACATTTACCTTACATATAAGTTGGAAATATTGTCTTAACTGGGGGAACAAATTAAATATGTAAGAGCCCCATGGGGCATATTTCGCTCACCTGAGAATAGCTGACAAAATGGAGATAATGATTTATGTCCAGGATGGGGTCATTTTTTACCTGAGTGGCATAATTTGAACAATCTCGATAGAGGACCTGTAGATGATGCCATGTGCTAAATATCTAAGATCAGGGTACTAGGGTTTTAGACAAGAAGATTTTTTTAAGTTTCCATTGAGAAAATCTATTTTTAGCTCTTGTGACCTACATTTGCAACAGACTGAAACCATTTGAAACAAAATAGATAAAGGACATCTAGAAGTGTCACCATGCCGAATATCAAAGCTCTGGCCATATTAGTTTCAGAGGAGAAGACGTTTGAAAAATTCACTATATAATTCTATGTAAAACTGTGACCCCCGGGTGGGGCCAAATTTGACCCCAGAGGCATAATTTGAACAAACTTGATAGACGATCTGTAGATGATGCTATGTGCCAAATATCTAAGCTCTGGCCCTTGCAGTTTTTGTTTGACTAGAAGAATTTTAAATTTTTATAGAAAAAATATATTTTTAGCTATATATTTTTTGTGACCTAGATATGCAACAGACCGAAACCATTTGAACAAAATACCTAAAGCATATTTAGAAGTGTCACCATACCAAATATCAAAGCTCTGGCCATATTAGTGTCAGAGAAGACGTTTGAAATTTTCACTACATGTATACAACTCTTTTGTAAAACTGTGAACCCCGGGGCGGGGCCAATTTTGACCCCAGGGGCATAATTTGACCAAACTTGATAGAGGACCTGTATTTTTAGCTCCTGTGACCTAGATATGCGCCCGATCAGAACCATTTGAACAATATTGGAATAGGACATCTAGAAGTGTCACAATGCCAAATATCAAAGCTCTGGCCATATAAGTTTCAGAGAAAAAGATGTTTGAACATTTCGCTATATAACTCCATGTAAAACTGTGATCCCTGGGGTGCGGCCAATTTTGACCCCAGGGGCATAATTGGAATAAACTTGATAGAGGACCTGTGGATGATGCTATGTGCCAAATATCTAACCTCTTGCCCTTGCAGTTTTTGACAAGAAGATTTTTTAAGATTTACTTATTTTTTCCCTTTGGTTGCCATGGCAACCAGAGTTCTGCATCGTTTTTAATTCTTTGAACAAATTTGAAAGAGCTTGACCCAAGGAACATTTCTGTAAAGTTTGGTTGAATTCTGTCAAGCGGTATAGGAGGAGATGTCATTTGAAGCAATTGTTAACGAAGACGGACACAGGGCCATCTAAGGGTCAAAGCAAGGTGAACGTAAAACGGAAAGCTCCTCCTGGAGCTTTGTATTACTTTTAGCTGTCACCTGTCTCCTCCTGGAGCTTTGTATTACTTTTAGCTGTCACCTGTCTTTTATACAATACATTAGCCTTCATTTTAATAGTCATAATACAGAGGTTTCACTAAACAAAGTCTAACGAAACTGCTGTACAGACTACAGACAATAGGAAAGGGCTTGCAAGCACTAAAGTCCCTTCATTATTGGGGCAAGAGCATAAACAATGATTATTTTACTAGCAGGTTCAAAAGTTCAAAAGTCAAAATAACTTTCATAGATTTTATTAAAACAATAATAGACGATATATATATATATGAAATACAAGATTGATCAGTTAATTTGCATCAAGCCTCCTACGCTTTATCTGTATACCATTACTTAAACTCTTGTAACCTAACCCTGAAACAGTCAGACCTGTATTAAGCGACCACTATAAGATGATATATATACAGGTTTGACTGTATTTATGACTGGTAGCAGCTTAATGCATGACAAATGTAATGCAAAAGGCTCCTATAGGAGCCTTCTGCATTACATTTGCCTAGCATTAGACGGTCACCTCTCTTTAACAATCACTGTGCTTCTTCATTCAGTGGTCGGTTAACACAAATTTGACTGTACTCGGAGACCAGGGGCCCGTTTCATAAAACTTTGTACGATAAAAACGGTCGTAAGTCAAAACTTAAAAATACATTTAATTTCTGATTTCTCTATCTAATCCTGTCTTCTGACATCTCTTTGGAATCATCTTGTAAAAGACGATTCCAAATAGATGTCATAAGACAGGATTAGATAGTGAAATAAATAATATTTGCGACTTTTATAAACTGACTTACGACAACATTTGTTCTACGAAGTTTTATGAAACGGGCCCCTGATATATCCATAATATGCAAACAGTGCAGACCTAGTCCAGAGCCTTCTGATATGGGTCTGCGCTGTTTTGCCATTCTTTGAAATATTTTGGGAACAAGCCCCTAAATGAGAAAACAGACGAGTCCATTTGAACATGGGTTAAAATTTGATACATGTTCAACTATAAGAGCAGTGTGATGATGGTGCGAATAAAGAGGACCCAGATCAGATTCAGGGATGAAAGGGTTAGCCTGTTTCTAGTTTTGGATACACATGACCACTTAAAGCAGGTTGAAAGTAAAGCAGAATGTGCCTTAAGGCGCATTCTGCTTTACTTTCAGCCTGCTGTAAGCTACTACCGGTATCTACATGGATCTAGAAAATATTTCTTATGCTGAATATTCATATAAACTGGAATTATTTTCTTTAGTGGAAGAATAAATTAGAGGCGTAAAAAGGCGTATTTATGGGGTAATGGGTTAAATTAAATCAGTATGGGCTCAGATCATCTGTATGAGATATGTGACTTCTGATAAGGATCTACACTGCTTGCTTCGTTAGCAGACAACATGCTGATTTACCCTTTGGCCCAAGGTTATAAAATGTTCGAGTTGAGTGTGAGATTGTTCTGAAACATTTGAGCTTTTGCTCAAATCTGACTATCAAATGCTTGAGAACGATCTTAGACTCAAGCTCAAATGCTTTATAACCTTGGCGCCAGGACTCTATATATTTCCAAAACTGCATGATTGTGATCTGGGTCTACATTGCTTTCAGAGGACTTTTTAATGACATGGCTCAATCTTAAGGGTCAAACAGTTTGGATCCTGATCAGATTTTGCATTTTCCATCATCTGATCAGGAACCAAACTGTTTGCACATTCTAGTAAAGTTGTGACAGAGGGTTAACGTTTGGCATGGTGGAAAGATGCTACAAACAGTTACAATGTATCTAAATATGATGTCTTACTAGGAATAATGACTGAAATTCGTAAACAGTTTGGAGAAAGATGAGACACCCTGTAAAGATTGGGTTCCCAAACTGTTACAGGGCACCTGATCTGCAAAACAATATACTAATATTAATGTGCAAATATTGGAACAAATATTTATGAAATTCTATCGCTTTGTATATAATATAAATATAAACATGTACAACAATATCTATAGTGTATGAAAGCAAAAACGAAAGAACAACAAAATATTGTAAGATGACAAGGATACATTGTGTAAATGCTCAAGAAATGCTTTATATGAAATGCAAGACAACTTATGGTTACAGTGTTACCATAACCTCTACAACAAGGAAGTGCCTGGGATGAAATCTTTGAAAACTTCCAGACCGAGAAACATTGTATCTATTTATTGTGTGTCATATGGACATGAAGTTATTTAGCTTGTTGCATTTACACCACCTGACTGCTATATAAAAATTAAGTCATGTCAATTTCACTACAATTTTTACCAATCACAAACACTTAATTTCTAACATTATTCTTTAGCCTGTAAAAACCAAATATGTTTCTAACCAAATCATATTAGCTGTCACTATACCTTTGTTTTGTCTTGTTTCATGTTATGTAACTTTGTTCTATGTCAGATGGTGGTTTGGGAAATATGCGTTGTGTGTGTAATATTCTCTGCTCTACTTCTATTTTATCATTGTTTAGGAAAGTTTAGCACCTTTTCCAAAAGATGTGAATTTGTTTCAGTGGACAATTTATCATAGGACAATAGTAATGCAGAAAGCTCCTTAAACTCTGTCAACACTAAGTACATGTTGTGTAACTCTTTTGGAGTTGTTAGGTTCCCTTGTGGGTCATTTTAGTAACCAAAACATCAACCGGTCTACCTGGAATTCTGGGTAGTTCAAATACTGGTCTAAATTAGCAAACAGTGTAGACCCTGATCAGAGGGCTCCTAGGAGCCCTCTGATCTTGGTCTACACTGTTTGCTAATGTATTGAGTATATTTTAAACAGGTCCATAGTGTTGAAAGAGTCCAGTAGCTTTCGTCATTATACTGATGGCCTGCTTTCAGAGGTAAGACAGTATATGGAGGTAACTGTGTACAATACTTTATAAGTTAAAATGATGATGAAGTTGATGATACAGTCGGTGGTCTATGCTATATGACAAACAAATTCAAGAATAATGTCAGAATGATAATGATATAGATGTTAACCCATTACTCCAAAAATAAGCCTTTTCACGCCTTTAATTTATTCCTCCACTATTAATTTTCTAAATTAAAGGCATGAAAAGGCTTTTTATCTTTAGTCAATAGAAGATCGTTCCATTTAATTCAGTCATGAATATGTATGATAAGAGATATATAGTTTCTATACCCTAATAGATGGTAGCTAAACCTAGGCTGAAAGTAAAGCAGAATGATGCATTCTGTTTTACTTTCAACCTGCTTTATGTGGTCCAAAGGAAAAACCAGCTATGGTGTAATGGGTTAATGATTATTAAGATGACGATGATGATGAAGAAATGATAGCGTAGATGGTAATGATGAACTAACTACATTGTGTACTAGATTAATCTTTAACCTTTATAATGCTGAAACCCAATACAAGTATATTCATCCTTTGCAAACAGTGTAGACCCTAGTCTACATTCTGCTTTACTTCCAACCTGCTTTAAGCTTCCATCTGCTAGGATATAGCAAATAATTCTTTTCATACATATAATTATATCAATGACTGTATAAATTGAAATTATTTTCAACAGTGAAGGAATAATTTAAAGGTGTTAAACGACATTTTTATGGGGTAATGGATTAAATTATGCCTTATTGTAAATGTTCAAGACAGGGGACAGCTTAGTTCAGGACAAAACTAATACAGAAATATCTTTAAGGAGCTTTCTGCATTACCTTTGTCATGTACTATGCAGTCATTGTTTATAAAGATGTCCATTCTTATTTACCTGTACATGTATGTCACTCAAGCGAACATTGTAGCCATATATCAGAAAACAGACGAGTCCATTTCAACATTCAGCATTATAAGGGTTAAATATTACTTATATAATTTATACTTAACTTATCTTACAAGCAATACTACATAGAGAACATGTAAGGCAAAAATGTCTGAGGTATACATACATGAGATATTACATGACATAGAGTGGGATAACTCACTGAAACATGACGTAGAGGGCAGCACAGTCACTGAAACATGGGATAATACATGACATAGAGTGGGATAACAATCACTGAAACATGGGGTAATACATAATGTAGAGGGCAGCACAGTCACTGAAACATGGGATAATACATGATGTAAATGGAAGAACAGAACAATAATTGGAACACTCTCATGTCAATATATAGAGATAATAACACAGTAAAACAGCTCTATTACAACCACTAAATGAGCTAAATATTTTGGTGGTTTAAGCAAGGTTGCTTTAAAGCGAGAAAAAACAAATAAAGCAGAAAGCTCCTACAGGAACATTCTGCTTTACTGCCATTTTGCTATCAACTGGCACCTACCTTTTATACCATTCCGTAACATTTCTCTCCAGTGGTTGTAATATTGGTTTTACTTCTGTATTTTATGCCTTCATAATGACTAAATAAGAACACAAATTGAAAGTTGCATTGAATGTGTGACTGCTGTTATTTGTAACAAGCGTTGTCACTTTAACAGTCTGGACGCTTTAAACTGAAACTTGGTATAAAGGAATATTCAGAATCTAACATAAACTTATCAGGAACAAAACAATTTTAAGCGTGTCATCAAAAGAAGGGCCACTGTCAGTTTTTGACACAGGTAGTTAGTTTAAACATATATTTTTATTCCCTCAAATATACATGGAATTGGGGTTGGGTCACAAGTTATAACAACATTAGATCCGACCCTCCCCCTAAGGTAGTTGCCCAATGCAAAATAATTTTATTTTTCCTGATTTAACAAAACACTTAATTGTCTTAACCCCTTACTCCATAGAATTAGATACACATATTTAGGCATTTAAATTATTCATACTCTGAAGAAAGTACATGTAGTTCTAATTTATACATTTATAAATATGTATCATAAGAAATATTTTCTACCTGTAAATCCTAGCTGATAGTAGCTTAAAGCAGGCTGATAGTAAAATAGAATATGCCTTAACCCTTTAACCAATAGCCTGTTTCTAGTAGTTAAGATATGTGACATATTAAAGCAGGCTGAAAGTAAAGCAGAATGTGCCCTAGGGCACATTCTGCTTTACTTTCAGCCTACTTTAAGTTACTATCTGCAGGTGTATAGAAAATATTACTTATAGTACTTATTCATAACAGTATAAAATGGAACTATTTTTTTGGCGGATGAATAAAATGAATGCGCTAAAAGTCGCTTCTATAAGGGAAAGGGTTAAGGCGCATTCTGCTTCACTTTAAAACTGCCTGAACTGATCATCAGTCTTTAAAACTAGAAGCAGACTATGGGGTAATGGGTTAAGTGATCTCCATGCTTCTTCTGGACTGGTTACTAAATACAAATTAGAATATTGTAAAAATTCCTTTTAACAACAAATATAACATCACAAACTATAGGGAACAAACAGGTCCCTGAAAAGATGGACGTTTTAACAAAGTTCCAGATAAGAGGGAGTAAACCGAACAAATCCAACATTTTCTCACTCGTTTCAGCACCAAATCCTATAGTGTTATTACTCATTAGAATCGTCGCGAAGTAGTGACACCATAGGGTTTAATACAGAAATAAAGATTTTAGTTTTTGAAATACTACCCTTATCTGGAGCTCTAGACAACAGTACAAGCTTATGCCAACATCAGTACAATCTTTCTACAATGTATCTTAATTGTAACATTATACTTCTATGCCATTCCTCTTCTTAATGTACTTTGATCAGGGCTCCATTTAAGAGGGAGTAAACTGAACAATTCCAACATTTTCTCACTCATTTCAGCACCAAATTCTATGGTGTGACTACTCATTAGAAACGTCTCTTCAAGACATTTTTCATGAGTAGTAACACCATAGGATTTAATGAAGGAATAAAGATTTTAGTTTTTGAAATACTGCCCTTATCTGGAACTCTGTAAGATATATATGTTTTAACAAGCACTGAAATATCTGAATAAGCACATTTAATGTTTGTAGTGAATATTCAAAGATCATTTGAACTTAACTCGTCAATATTCATGAAAACGACACATCAAACTCTGAATATTTATGTTTTAATAGGGTTATATTTTACTTGATTTCTTTATGTATAAACAAAACTAATGTTGCTCAACACTTTGCTTTTTCTAAGGGTTGCCTCCCCTGAGTACAACTTAAAATTTAGTCCGAAAATCGTAAAAAAGTATTCACATGTGACCAATTCCCAATTGACCTGGTGACCCAAAATGCTGAAAACACTGTGTTTATGCGAAAAAAAAAGCATCTTTTTGAGTGGGAATGGTGATTATTAATTCATAATAGACTAATAAATTGATAAAATTTATATGTCTCTAAATATGCTATCACAACCTAAAACCTTATTTCTATGGTGTTTTCAGCATTTCATAGTGTTATTACAGTTCGAGGGCTCGGCGCAAGAGGGGCGTAACTACATATTTTTCCAAAAATGACTTTTTTTGATTTTTCAGCTTATATTAGTCAAACTCATATGCTGTATAAATTTAAACAAAAAGTTTCAGATATTTATATCAATAATTTGATATTGCAATAAGGGCGTATCTCAGATTGCCAAATTATCCTAGCGCAAGAAGGGCGTAAGTCCACTTACGCCCTTCTTGCATGCTAAAAAACATCTGGTTGACTTACAATCTATCCTGCAATACAGACTTAAGTAAACAAATAACTGCTGTGTTGTTATCTTATGATGGCATTGTGTTCTTTATGACATCACAACAGTATATTATTGCATCATAACAGTCTACTGAAGCACTGACATGACACAATATTTTCAATTTTAAGGTGAAAAAAAGGTTTAAATCTTATACTTGAGAAAAGAAGGCAGCCATAATGTGGCTTATGGGGGCGCCTGAGTCTTGAATAAGGGCAGTTTGCATTTTATGTACATTAAATTTGTGTTGGAGGCAGGATGTGTAAATATATATGTCATTTTTAGATATTTTAGGGTTCAGAATTTGGTTATAACAGTCTACAAAACCTCTCACTATTTCCTTTTCTGGCGCGAGGTATTAGAATATTATTGATAAAAGATCTACTTTTTAGGCAGATTTAGTGTTAGAGTTATCAGTTTTTAATATTTTCAAAACTGAAATTTCCCTTTAAACACATTCAAACCTAGAAGCAATGAGTATACTTGTCACAAACAAACAGTGTATCTGCAAAAAGTACACTTGCCCTATGCAAACAGTGCAGGCCCTGAACATGTAGACAGCTAAGACCTGCAGGAGCTCTCTGATCAGTGTCTCCAATGTTTGTTATTTTGCAATATGTTGTTATTTAAAAAACCTTTATTGGTCAAACATGTACTTAAACTTAATTGAATGTGTTCTGTTAAAGTTTCATAGGTGACTGAGTTAAGACTTTGCCAGTCAGTTGTTTTGGTTCTTCAGATATAAAACATACCTAGATCTACTGGAAATTTCCCAACCAAATGAAGATCTGTGGTCACTGGTCTCAACAAATTCACTTCAACAAAATTGAAACTTTGTTTATACTCAAAGCACCTGTTCTATTTTTGTGCAGGTGTATAATATCAGTATGCAGCTTTGCTAAATAAGGTCTCTTCTGACACAGTGTTGATCTTTAAAGACTTTTCCTCAGTCCATTGAGGGACCACCAGCCCATTGTTCTGGAGGTGTCAGTGTAACTGTCAAATCATGCGCATATCATGTGCAGCACAATCTCAGTTTACCTGGTGAGGTCCAGATTATACTCATGCTCTAGTGATTTTCAATGGTTATTTCTAACCCAACTATCAAATATAAAGGTAGAGTCTCAGACGAGAAGCTTCAATGGTTCTTTGCTAACGGTATGTCCACAAGACCCATGCTCTTTGCAAGGATATTGTCTGGCAGGGTGTTATGACCAAAAGGTCGTCAGGAGATGTCTTTAAGTGCAGTTTTGACTTGCTTCTGTATACCAATAGTTTTAAGCACTCACTTGTAGCAGGTAAACCAGTATCAGGTTGAGAAGCTTAGACACCGCTATGAAAAGGGCATCATTTTATGAACTGAGTTATCACAGCTTGCTTTGCTCAAGAGCTCTTACCATATCCTATTTCAAATTAAGTTCAGAGCTGTGGGGAAATCAGACCCATATAAGTCTGTGACTTGTTGAAACTCTGCATCATATATGGCTCTTGAACATATCTTGGCAAGTTCATATGTATACATGTACATTCTGTACCCGAGCTGTTTTCGATACCATTTGATTTTAATTTAGTAATCATGCTCCATTATAATTAAGTACATGGTTTGGGTACAAGTTTATGTGAAGGAGCCCCTGTAAAGTGTTGTTATGGTGGCCTTTGCTGCCTTAGCAAGCCAGGGTCACCTACATAAGGAGTTTTGGTCAACTTTTCAACTTCCTAACTAAATTCGACAAAATTCCTCATCTCTAAGACCCTTTGACTATAGCTGATGCCATGCTCTGACTGAACAATTTGGGTACCTCAAGTCTCTTTGCCTGATTATCACTATATGAGAAAACATTCTCACAGAGAATGCATTCTGAAGTTTGCCATATTTCTTCAGGATCTGCTTTATTCTACTGCATGGATGATGGCTACAAAATATTTTTCAGATGTTTTACCTTGGTTCAGCCTGTTTAAGAGCATTTGATGTCAGCTCCTTCACACTTTTCACCAGAATCATGTTTTCCTTATTTGGTTGAGGCCTGTGCATTCATAGTAGATAGGCATTTTTAGATAACAAGCAACAAATTAATTTGGCTCCACATGTTGATATATGTCCACATGACATGTACTTCTTTTTTATTCGACTGTAATATATAGTCAACTGTCACACATTTTTGTTGAAAATTTTTGGTCACAAAAGTTAACCACTAATTTTTTTTTGACTCACTTAAATCAGACCAGTGTAACTTGTAAAAGTGAAAGCTGTCCGTAAACAGTATGCATGCTTGATAATAAAATTGGACATAAGGCCTGTTCTTATTTTTCTGTTTACAAATTGTAAAGAAATTCTGAGTACATAGGGGCATAGTTTGTGATAAGAGTTATAGGCCTTGAAATTTCACATGGATAGTGTTGAGGAACAGTAATTTAACTTTTATTCAAATCCAATGTAGGTAGTAGAAATGAGCAAAACTGTAGAAAAGGTTAAAAAAAAAAAAAGGTATAGGACTTGTTGTTGTATGTAAACCAGGACTTTTTCCCAAAATGAGCTGTTTACGGCAGGATTTCCCCCCGAAATGAAAGTTTTACGACTCATTTTTTTGTCCAAATCAAGTATTTTACGTTGTTTTAGAGCATATTTTTACCAATTAAATGGGTACCAACCCACTCCCAAAGTCAAGATTGACAAACAAATACTGAAGTCAGATGATAACTGAATGCTTGAGTAGTTTCAAACCTAATGAGGACAAAAAATGAACTAAGGGCAAATTTCTAAGAAATTCATATTTGTGAAAGAGTTATAGGCCTTGTGTCATTTTAGTAATGTGGGTGATTGTAAATTAGTCTTCCTTTACTATTTAATCAAATCCATGAAGAAATAACATAAGCAACATTGATAGTAAGATATATATGTGGTAGAAGGTAAGAAGAGGCATAACTCTTGTCAAATTTAAAAAGAATGATAAGACTTGTTGCTGTATGTTATCCAGATTATACTGCTCACTTGGGCTAAGTGATGTTTCAAAATAAATGGCAAAATATGTGAAATATTCAGAGTTATAGGACATGTTGTACACTATGTCAAATGATACTGAACACTTTAATGAAGTTTTAAATTGATTGAGGCACAGGTGAGAAAATATAGTCTGATTATGTTTTCAACCGGAGAACTGTGAATGTCCTTAATTAAATACATTTTAAATCAAAACGGAAATGTACATCAAAATAACCCAAGCAATACATGTACATATTCTGTTGTACATTTTATTATTTGCATAAAAGGTAATAAAAATTCACTTTTTTTTTTAACTTCAGTTTAACTGAAAAATATATAATAGAACAGTCCTGCCAGATGTACTTGGGAAAAATGTGCAACGAGAGCATAAGTCAAACATTATCAATAAGATGTATTTCTGAAATACTATGCCCCCTGCATGTGACCTTGACCTTTGTATGACATGATCTAACTTGTACTGAGCTCAAGAGCTTCTGAAGTCAAGTACACATATCAAATATGGAGTCTCTATCACATGTTGTCCCAAAGTTATGACAATTTTTTTATTAAGTTAAGCCTATTATCCCTTAATGACCTTGACCTTGGTCTGACATGATCCAAGTTGGGTTGACCTCAAGAGCTCCTTGGGTTGAATACACATGCCAAATATGAAGTCTCTATCACATGTAGTTCCAAAGTTATGGCCAAGGTTAAGTTGACTTACGCCCTTCTTGCATATTAAAATTTCTTCAGATTTCCTTGAAAAAGCATGCAATAAGGGCGTAAGTCAGATTTTTTTAAATATAACACTATTTTGTAAAATTTTAATTTTTTTTTTTAATGTTTCATAAAGAATAAATTATCTTAAAACAAAACACATGGTAAATATGTATGTAACTTTCAATCTATAGAAATAAATTAGTTTTTTTCACTTCCTGAACATTTCTGAAAAATGTAGTTACGCCCCTCTTGCGCCGAACCCTCGAGTTGAGAATCTGTTATTCTTTCCCGTTTAAATGCAAACGTATGCAAACGCAAAGCACTAAAACGTAGAAAAGAACAACTTTTGGACAATTCTGATAATTCTTGTTTATCTTGGTGGCAAACAGTTTGGAGCCTGATCAGACGCCGGGTTACCCGGCGTCTGATCTGGCTCCAAACTGTTTGCACTGCAAATAATAGTTTTAGCGTAAACGCATTTGTTGGGAAAGAATAACGTTTTCTCCACTGTAGCATTTCGGGTCACCCCTATTGACCACTTGAAAGTCACATATGAATATCTAACACATATGAGTACACAACATTATGACACTAGTTGATACAGATTCTTTCCCAATAAACTCATTAAGCTAAAACTATTTTTCCAATGCAAACAGTTTGGAGCCAAATTAGAGGCCGGGTGACCCAGCCTGTGATCAGGCGCTAAACTGTTTGCCACTTAGAATAAAAAGAATTAATAGTCAGAACTGACAGAAAAGTCGTTCTTTTCTATGTTTTATTGCAAGGCATTTGCATTTTGATGTGTTTATACTCGAAAGAATAATGTCTTCTCCACTGTAGCTAGCAGCAGAAAAAAACTGAATCTCATTTACGGTAATTTCAGAAGGTGACCAATTCACTATTGCCCAATCGAAATTTGACTGCCTAAAACAAGAGTAAACCGCATTGTGATACGAGATGATAGCTATAAGTAGCAGTAGATAAAAGATGAATCTCAGTTACGGTAATTTCAGAAGGTGACCAATTCACTATTGCCCAATCAAAATTTGACTGCCTAAAACAAGAGTAAACTGCATTGTGACACGAGACGATAGCTATAAGTAGCAGTAGATAAAAGATGAATCTCAGTTACGGTAATTTCAGAAGGTGACCAATTCACTATTGCCCAATCAAAATTTGAATGCCTAAACCAAGAGTAAACCGCATTGTGACACGAGACGATAGCTATAAGTAGCAGTAGATAAAAGATGAATCTCAGTTACGGTAATTTCAGAGAAGGTGCACATGATTTTGAACAAATTTATTCAAAATCATGACACAGCAATTTATACCTTGTTTATGTCTTGTCCTATATTGATACAGATTATGTCTTGTCCTATATAGATACAAACAGTGTAGACCAAGATTAGAGAGCTCCTGAAGGAGCTCTGAGCTCCTGAAGGAGCTCTCTGATCATGGTCTGCACTGTTCGTCATTATGAAATATATGGCAGAAAACCCTAAACTGGACTAGACTTAATTGGAAATTGAAATTTCAATTATAAGTTTTAGGGGTGAATGAGTTAACGCTACTCTCCTAATCTGGGGCCCATCTTACGAAATGTCATACGATAACAACGGTCATAAGTCGAAACTTTAAAAAACATCTAATTTCTGTTATCTCCATCTAATCTTGTCTTGCGACATCTTTTTGGAAACGTCTTTTCAAGACGATTCCAAAGAGATGTCACAAGACAGAATTAGTTGGAGAAATAAACAATTATTGAGGAATTCAGAATCTGATTTTTGACAATATTTGTCGTACGACGTTTCGTCAGACAGGACCCTGAACCCCTGTCCTCCAGCAAGCAAGCACCACAGCCTGTAAAGCCATTGTTGTACGGCCAACCAAAAGCAAGGAACATATGCACCCACAGTTTGTTCAATACAACAATGGACAATGCTCCAGATAAGGGGGAAGTAAACTGAACAAATCCAACATTTTCTCATTTCAGCACCAAATCCTATGGTGTTACTACTCATTAGAATCCTCTCGAAGAGACGATTCTAATGAGTAGTAACACCATAGGGTTTAATGCAGAAATAAAGATTTTAGATTTTTCAAAATACTCTCCTTATCTCATGTTCTGAATGGATTAGTTTTGTCTGAGTATTTTACGCCAAGACACAGATCAATGCTTTGCCTTCAACGACTTCCTCCTCTACTTTCCGACTGGATGTCGCTCGTTCTGCTCCGATGGACAATACTGAACATATGAACACTAACACAACCCCGATTACACACAGATAGAATGACCAACCTGAAATATACAAAATAACAGTGAACCTTCTGTACAGTGACCAGGGGCCGTTTCATAAAACTTCTTACGACAAAAACGTTCGTAAGTCAAAACTTTAAAATACATTTCATTTTTTATTTCCCTATCTAATCCTGTCTTGTGTCTTTTCAAGATGATTCCAAAGAGATGTCACAAGACAGGATTAGATGGAGAAACAAGTAATAATTGAGACTATATGACTTATGACAACATTTGTCGTACGAAGTTTTATTAAACGGGTCCCAGCTTTGTTCCTCATGGTAACTGGTTTCTCTCCTCACTGAATAAACCTCTCTTACAATGTATCTCATGCAATAACAAACTTTTCCCTACTTAGAATATAACCTACATTTTTTATCAATCAAACTGCCTTTTGCACCCCATTAAGTACCGCACTCAATCATGAAACATTTTGGTTTCTTTTCGACCTTGCGTGGTGTCTGCACTCGCTACCATAAGACATCACACTACCATAACTCCACCTTCTTGCAACTAGTTGTAAACAAAGGAGTGTGAAGTGCTGTTCCCACACAAGGTTTGTTTACTAGAACTGTGGGAATGATTTACTCTGGGCCAATCAAAATATAGGTTATATTCTAAGTTAAATAAGAAATCTTAGTGGCTCGCTCTGCACCTTCTTAACCACTAAGATTTCCCTTAATATGTTCTAAGTTCTAACCATAACTTATAAAATATTTTTTACAACAATCAAACACCAATAAAGGAAGAAGAGGGGATAAGGCCAAGGACAGGTTTTTGCTTAACCCATCACCCCATAGCTTTTTTCTATTGTTGAAGACAGTTGACCACTTAAAGACATACGTGTGCAAATGAAATTTCCATAAGAATGTCTTAATACTTTGTTAACACATACACTCAACCATTCTAAGAAAGAAAATAAAAAGAAAGTATTGGGTTATCAGCCTAAATTTCCTAAAATAGGCTTGTACAAATATGACCCTTGATTATTTATGAACACCGCTGGGAAATAAATTTCAAAACTGCAGCTGATTACCTTTAAGTTTCTCTCTTTGCTAATTTGGTGATATTTAATGTGAGTTAAGTATTATTTCATAACATTGATATAAATAAAGTATATCACAATGATTTTACTGGTAAAATGAAACAATTAAAAGAATAAATGAGAAGCAAAATTTGCACTGACACTCTCTTTTATAAGAACTTTTTCCATTTTCGAAATAAAAATGTCATAAAAATGACTAAATCTTTATAATTACCCATAATATTTATTCTTAACTTGGCAGAAATAACGATTGCTCCCATGCCCATCAGAAAATGTAAAGAAACCTAGATGTCACAATGCTTATTTATGAAATATGGTCAAAATTCTAACCCTACCCCCTAGATTTTATGCAGAAAAAAACACATCACCAACTAGCCAAATTAGGTCTGTGTTGGCCTAAAAATGAGAAATATCTATCCAACAATTGCTTAAATTGATTAATATATGAGTGTATGTTAATACAACAGCATTTAATAATGTTTTAGTTACTGCAAGAATTTACAGTGCTGCAGATAAAAACAAAAACATGATTTCTGCAAGAAATGCCACTCGGGACAGTTTTTTTCAAATCTTGAAACAGTGCCTGTATGGAAAGGACTATATTTCACATAATTTACCAACAAGAATTTTTCAAAATTTATTTTTGTTGTTATAAATGTATTGCAAACCAGAAAAATATATAGTAATCAAGGTATTTAAGAAGTTTGTTTTTCAACATTTTTGATTTGCAAGCGTATGTTTTTAAAACAGGTACTTAAGGCACATTCTGCTTTACTTTCAGCCTGCTTTAAGCTATCATCTGCTAGGATATAGGAATTATTTCTTATCACACATATTCATAACTGTATAAATTGGAACTATTTTTTCAGTTTAGGAATAAGTTAAAGGCGTAAAAAGATGTATTTATGGGGGAAGGGGTTAATGCAGGATAAATATAATACAGAAAGCTCCTTAACTATGGAGGAAAGGTTTAGGAAGAAGCACGGCTTCAGATAATGGGAGTATTTCATCTGTTTTGTGCTTTACTTTCAACCTGCATTAAGTGGTCACCTGTTTTTTAAAATTTATAGAAACAGGCTATGGGGTAATGGGCTAAACGGGAAATAATTATGTCTTTCCTACTGTATCAGTACACCTAGTGCTTACCAAGACTGCACTGGCCAATTGTAAAAGCTCCTGCTCCAGGACCACAATATATTCCCACCTTGACTGTCGACCAACCCACAGGATACAGTATCAGTCCGATAACACAACATAAACCTGCAATATAAACAATTATAACATGACCAACCAACATGATCAAAACTTTTTGCAGCTAGTTCAGTATTCTATCAGAAACTGCTAAATTCTTTTGCAAATATTTGAGTTATACCGGCTGCAGACAACATTTTAAAATGGCCGCCAAATATTACCTAGCATGCAATGGGTTAAAGAATATAAATTATTTTCAATTGATGTAGTTCTAGTGTATGTTTCTAATTTTTCATCTGCCTTAATTAATTCTGATCACTATTTCTTCATTACTAAATAGCGTTTCGCCATTTCTATCCATATATTGAGTAGTTTATGTAAAGGTATTGGAGTAATGTCTACTGGATAATCAGTGGCGGCTAACATGGTTGGCTAAAAAAGTATATGGTCTTTATGGGCTATTGGAATAACGTTGGAGAATAGGCATTCCTGATTGGTAGAAAATGTAGTGAAATTGACACAACTATACATGATTCCAGAAATTAGTATTTAACTGATTATCTTCCCTGAATACTATATAGTATTCAGGGAAGATAATCAGTTAAATACTAATTTCTGGAATCATGTATAGTTGTGTCAATTTCACTACATTTTCTACCAATCAGGAATGCCTATTCTCCAACGTTATTCCAATAGCCCATAAAGACCATATACTTTTTTAGCCAACCATGTTAGCTGTCATTTTCCCATTGTTCTGTCTGGTTTCGTGTTACGTGTTTTCTGTGTCAGATAGCGAATCGGTATAGTATGCGTTGTGTGTGTGAAATTCTCTGCTGTACAACTACATGTATCTTATTGTCCGATTTTTCTGACCTGTCAGAGATATTTTTAGAACAGAATAGTACATAATGGTAAATAGATAACACGGTAACATCAGATCTGTATAGTCGTACAGTTTCCAACTTGAGATAAGCATGATTCTCGTGCAGCACGAGACAGCTGCACTAATTTTATTGATATGTTATTCATTCTCAATAAAAGTGTTTATGCTAAAAACTATTATGTCCATTGCAAACAGGCTTGAGCCAGATCAGACGCCACCCAGATTAAAAAGATAAAATTAATTTTCTACAGTTTAGTGCATTGTGTTTGCGTTTATTCGGGAAATAATAATGTCTTCTCTACTGTACATTACACACAATAAATACAGTATTCCGTATCCCTGGCTGACCGTATGGAAATCAACGAGTACGGTGATCATCCCGTTTAAATTTTTAGAATGTTCCAATCTAGAAATAACTCTGACAGGTCAGAAGAAAACACTCATATCTTACTATTACAGCACATTGTCTGTATAAGACAAGTATGAGATATATGGTAAGGGAAGTAACTATGGTAAAACTTAATTTCAAGCTAAATGTTGGAGTTGTCTCCCTTGTCTAGACACTAGTTCCTGGCACTCTTCATTGACCAGTACAGTGCCTGAATGAAACACAATAATTCACTGACTGTATAAAAGACAGGTGACAGCTTAAAGCAAGGTAACAGTAAAACAGAAAGCTCCATTAGGAGCTTTCTGTTTTACTGTCACCTTGCTTTAAGCAGGCGTCTGTCTTAAACACTTAATAATTCACACAATTTTTTGGTCGTGTTAGAAAAGGTTTAACTGTATAGTGCGGAATGAAATCCTGTCTTGGCATGCCAAGCCAATTATTCACAGAGTAATTACAGAGTGATAGACTGATATCCAGCTGCCACTGCTAGTGACACTTGCAACAGTCACACATCACCATACCTTAGTTAAATCAATAGGCCAATATCAGATAGCCAATAATAGATCAGCCAAGGCCAAATATATGTAACTCAGGGATCCAGTTAAAAGATAGTAATCTGAACAAATCCAACATTTTTTCACTCATCCTATGGTGTTACTACTTATTAGAAACATCTCGAAACCATAGGGTTTAAAGCAGAAATTAAGATTTTTGATTTTGAAATACATGTACTCCCCTTATCTGGAGCCCTGATAAATGCCTGTTTTTCTCTATCAGGGCTGGACAAATCCACTTGCCAGTCCCACAGGCAAGCTAAAATTCTGTTTGGGCAAGTCAAACTCAGACAGCAAATTGCCCTGGGCAAGGTCGATTTTAATATCGGGGCAAGCTCAAATTCTTGGAAAAAATTGTAAATAAACTAACCTTTTGTCTAGTTGTAATTGGTTAACAATCAAACACAGCAATAATCAGTGCCCCTGCCCTAAACCGTGACTAATATTCCGCAATGAAAATACTATGGGGTGGGGATTAACCCTTCCCTTCCCTTTATTTCTGTAATAAACCCTTTGGTGTCACTACTCATTAGAATCATCTCACACCATAGGATTTGGTATGGAAATGATGGAGAAAATGTGGGATTTGTAGACTAGAGTCCTAGGGTTAAAATCACCTGCAATGCTTTGGATAAGTCCAGAAACGGTAAAGATACTTTTCCCACACATGGACTGGTTACAGATGCTGATTACCGACGTGCCCATAGTGAACACAAGAAGCAGGGAACCAATGCAGATAAGGAGTTTATCAAAAATTAAAATCTTTATTTCTGCATTAAACCCTATGGTGTCACTACTCGTTAGAAGCATATCTTCGAGACGATTCTAATGAGTAGTAACACCATAGGATTTGGTGCGGAAATGAGTTTACCCCCTCTTACATAGTGCCCTGGAGTATTTCAAAACTAAAATCTTTATTTCTGCATTCAATCCTATGATGTCACTACTCATTAGAATCATCTCTAAGAGACAATTGTAATGAGTAGTCACACCATAGGATTTGGTGCAGAAATGAGTTTACCCACTATTATCTGGAGCCATTGGAATAAATTTACCTGCAATGCTTTGGATAAGTCCAGAAACGGTAAAGATGCTTTTGCCACACATGGACTGGTTACAGATGCTGATTACCGACGTGCCCATAGTGAACACAAGAAGCAGGGAACCAATGCAGAAAAATATCAGAGCAGCCTTCCAGGCATCGGGGAATTTGTCGTTCGGCATTCGAAAGTCTGTCACGTAAGTCGCACAGTTCTCCTGTTCAAAGATTCGCTGGAACTGAAGGAGCCTTGTGCAGCGGTTTATTATTCCTATCGTAGGTTTATAGTTGTCCCCTGTCTTTAGGTATGTTTTATTGGTAAGTTCCAACACCTCGATACTTTTAGAATCACGTTCAAACCCGATCAGCCATTGCGGTGACATCACTGAGGCGATCATGATCTGGGTGGTTGCTATGGTGAGCAGTGTCCACAGGATAGACCGACAAGTGATGATCACCGGACACATGGCTAGTTCTGAAATACACAAAAAAACACAGTAATTATTCAACTTCAATTCCACTTTCCGATTAAGTCTAATCCATTTTTGCTATTCGGGCCTGTTTAGTACAATGTATAAAGTACAAAATGTATTGCAAAATGTACTGACTCTGGTCAGAGGGCTCCTGATCTGGGTCGAGACTGTTTGCACAGGACATAATTAAACACTGCTTGTAAAAAACATGTATGCATCACTAGGGTTGTTACTTAAACCCTGTCCTCCATAGCCTGTTTCAAAATTTTAAAGACACATGACGACTTAAAGCAGGTTGAAAGTAAAGCAGAATGCTCTTTAATAGGCATTCTGCTTTATTTTCATTCTACTTTAAACTACCATCTGCTGGGTTATAGAAACTATTATACATTCATGACCGTATAGATTGGAACTATTTTCTTCAGTGGAAGAATTAATTAAATGTGTTAAAAGGTGCATCTATGGAGTAAAGGGTTAAAGGCAACCAGAAGTCTGATAGTAACCTGCCTCTCCCATCTCTTAGTGTTATCTGTATACAGCATACAAGCAATTTAACATGATAACGCCTAATTTGTCCTATCTGAAATGACTTCCGTGCCTTGAGCTACAATTCCCAGCCTGCCTGATAGTGGTATAGTGTAGTAGTAGCTAATAGTATGCCATCTACCACACAATCAGGCCACTAATCACCTTAATAAAATACCCATTCAGAACAGCCTTGCCCTGATACTGAACTCTGACAGCTGTTTCTGAGCAGTCAGAAAAAAACTGAAAAAAACCCAGTAAATCCAACTCAAAATTACTATAGGTGCTATGGGAACAAATACTCAAATTGGTATTCTAACACACCTCAAGCAAACCCCTATATAAACAAAGAAGAAACATAAATTATGTATGTATGTTTAAATTCATGATAAAATATGCACACACTGTAACTGCTCAACGTGATGTAATATGGCTTCGATAATTAGTGACCTAAAAAAGGTAGCGCCTTTGCGTTAAAAATTGGTGCGATTGTAGTTAAATTGAAAGGTTAGAATCGAAATAAAAAAATTAATTCTCATGTATTATGGTGTAATAGAATATGGGGAGTTGTTGAGATGCTGGTAATTAAATCACTCTGCCTAAGGCCTCGTAATTTAATTACTACACATCTCAACTCCTACTCGTGTTCTCTTGCACATTAATACATTGGTATGAATTTATTAAAACAAACTTTAATTTAGAAACTAAAATCAGTACTCAAACATTATCCTACATGAGGGCACAGCTAACACTTTTTTTTGATTGTACAAATGTGGGAAATGCAAACTTTAATGCCAAAGCTGAGACAAAACATGGCATATACACACCCCTATCTAGAGCTTCTGGAACTCTTCATGTTCTCCGAGAATTTCAATCACATGTACCCACCATCTAACACTGTCAGTTGGCACCACTCCATTGGCATTTTAAGAAACAAAAGAATGCGGCCAGGTTGTTTTTTTATTGCAAATCAAGTCAGGTTGTTTATACTGAACACCAGGAGACAATGACTTGTAGAGAACAGAATTGACCAGAGAAGAGGCGAATATTTGTTTTATATTAACCCTACTCCTATTAAATATTGATATTTAAACCATGGTAAAGATCTATTCATCTGAACTATTACAATGGGTAATAAAACAAGGAAATGTTTCCCAAGGAGAGAGTTCAGACTCATGTCTGACAGATTCAACAAGAAAACAGTGTAGACCCTGATCAGACAGCTCCTAAAAGAGCTGTCTGATCTGGGTCTTCACTGTTTTCAAAAAGTGTCCAATTATTTGCTAATAGCTGGAGAAAGGTTAAAACCAACAACACAATGCCTCGAACATGTTTCGTAACATAATTAAAATGTCTTAAAAAACATGTTCCGAGGGCTGCATGCCTGGTTATTTTTAATGAACTGTTTAATTACTTTTTAATGTTTCAGAGTCAGGTTTTTTTCAAGGCTCACAATAAAGGGTAACATTTCTCCTGTATGTCTCAATCAATTCCTATGTGACCTCTCATCAGGATCTACACAGTTTGCTTTTCCAGATAAGAGGGAGTAAACTAAACAAATCGAACATTTTCTCACTCATTTCAGCACCATATCCTATGGTGTAACAAACTACTCATTAGAATTGTCTCGGAGAGGGTTTAATGCAGAAATGAAGATTTTAAATTTTGAAGTACTCCACCTTATCTGGAGCTCTGTGTACTATATGAAATGCAGTGCTGTATGAGCATGCAATCACCTCATTTTCTGTAGATCACAATTGAATATCTATAATGAAACCTTCCACCAAGCAAATAGGGAGAATTCATTGCAATATCCAGGCACAACAAAGTTCAGCAGTATTCTGTTTAGTGATAGTGATGTGTTTTGCTGAAGACTTTTTGCAGTAATTTAGATTCTGGGAAAACTGGTCCAAAATTCTGGCAGTAATTTCAACAGAAATGCATCGTGCATACATTTGCATGAAGTATTTTCTGGCATGAGACCATACACTGAATGAAAATAGATTTCATGCATATCTAGTGAATAATAAAATGTTGCTGTCTCTGTGAGTAGTTTGTATAGAAGTTCTGCCCTGGAGATATCCCAGACCTTTCATCAACACATATGTATGTTATTCCTTTACCCCCATTGCATGTTTCAGTGTTCAAGACAAGTGGTTATTTAACCCATTACTCCATAGCCTGTTTCTAGCTTTGAAGACATGTGACCACTTAAAGCAGGTTGAAATTAAAGCAGAATGCACCTTTAGGTGCATTTGATAATTCTGCTATACTTTCAACCTGCTTTTATCTACCATCTGCTAGGAAATAGAAAATATTGTTTAAATTGGAACTTTTTTTATGATGCAAGACTGTATAATTCAATAAATTGGAACTATTTTCTTTAAGCCATCAAAAGGGCTATTTATAGCGAAATGGGTTAAGCAACCAGATGTATTACTATTTGGTATTGATTGGCAGAGACTGTATCATTGGTTTGACAGCCTCTCATAACTCATTGACAGATTATCCAAATAGTCTGACACACAATCATACAAAACCTTGTCACAGGTCAGCAAATCAAATTATCTGTTTCCATGGCAACCCCAGACTCTTCACAGAGGCAATTTAAATATGGTCTTATCAAGCAGAGTAAGGCAGGGTTTTCCAGGATCTGTTACTGTTATCTCACTGTGATATTGCCACCTGCTTTAACAGGGAAACATTGCTGAATAAAAACATTGTCTTAACCCATTTAACTACACAGATTAAACATTTTACTCCTTTAATTTATTCCTCCACTGAAGAAAATTGTTCCAATTTATAGTCATGATTATGTACCGTAAGAAATATTTGCCTTATCTTGGCAGATGGTAGCTTAAAGCAGGATGAAAGTATATCATTTAGTTTCAACCTGCTTTATCTTAACAACTAGAAACTTTAAGCTACCATCTACTAGGATATAGAATATATTTCTTGTAGTGTATTATATATAGTCATGACAATATAAAATGGAAATATTTTCTTCAGTGGAAGTCTGGAAGAGTATAAAATAAAGGCTTAAAATAAAGGCGTATAGCGGTGTAGTTATGGAGTAATGGGTTACGCTTAGCATCTACAAAAGAGGGCATCGGAAAACAGTGTAGACCCTGATGAAACACCACATTACCCTGCATCTCATCAGGGTCTGCATGCACTGTTTGCTATTCCATGTGGCAATGATATGCTGTCTTTAGAACAACTATTCCAGAATAATTTCTTTAATATTCATGAACGTTTCTAAAAGCGGCCAATTAATGTTCATGAATATTCTGCAAAAATTCTAGAATTTCGATGCTTTTACAACCAATAATTGTTCTAGAATTACAAAAGTTCTTGAATTCCTTTTGTAGAATCTGTAAAGTAATTCTTGAGCTCGAGAACAATGCTAGAAGCGGCCATTAAACATTCATGAATATTCTAAAATTATTGAACACTATTCACAGGGGTTGCATATCTACAATGAAATCTTCCAGTATGAACACAGGGAGAGTTCATTGTAATATCTGGACTCAAGCTCACTGTAATTGACAATCATGTCCGTCTTATCAGAACAAGTGTAAATATGAATAATGTTCCAGAAAAAAAAAAAAGTCACATTTCAAGGCCCTTTCCCACCTGTTATCTTAAAGAGCTGTCTTGTTTATATCAGACCTAAGTGGACTAGTAGTGTTATTCTATAAGAGGGGGACATTAATCAGAGAAAGAGAGAGTGCATGTGTGTTCTACAAAATGGTGTCTCTATTGATTGAACCAAGAGAAACTTTTGTTCAAAATGCATTTCAACGGATGAAGATTGGTTTTGAGATGGGATTCATTACTTGGGCTCCAGATAAATTGCTTCCAACAATTTAATCACAACACTATCATTTGGCAATGTATTTCAAATACTCCTCTTATCTGAAATTTAATCAAATCATCGATTCCTGAAACTATAACCAATTCCCTCATAAATATGCCTTTCATTTAATCCTCTACTTAAGAAAATACTAAGTTCCAATTTATACTTTCACAAATAAGAATCATAAAGATTGTTTTCCATATTCTAGCAGATAATAGATTAAAGTAGACTGAAAGTAAAGCAGAATGCGCCTTAAGGCGAAACAGGCTATAGGGTAGTGGGTTGAATGGCCAATTCCAGTTTTCAATTAAGTCTAGTCCATTTTAATTACTTTGGGCAGTTTTTACAAACAGTGAAGACCCAGATCAGAGGGCTCCTATAGGAGCCCTCTGATCTGGGTCTTCATTGTTTGCCTAGGATATGACATTGTGTACATGTCCTCTTCACAGGAACACTGCTAGTAAAAGTCAGTTATAATACTCATCGCTTTGAGTTCAAGAAATGTATGGATATCGACTTTGATTTTTTTTTCAAATGCATGTCTGGTTTTCTAAAAAACAAAATTAAAACAATCATAACAACTACCAGGGTTTGTAGGAAATGCTTGTAGAGTATCAGCTATAGAAAGTGCCAACTTGAAGCACCACTTGAAATTAATTTTCCACAAATCTATTAGCACTGCAATGAAACAAACTGGCAGAGCCATAACACTTGAAATATTTAAAAAGTTTAATCCAACAATCTGGGGAATTCTTGCAATTGCCTAATAAAATGCAGCCGAGAAGGGTCTGCATGCCTTAATGGAAATGCTAGACCTTGATAAGCATGCAGAGTAATTCAAATATTGAAATCCTTCCATCTCAGGCCAGCCCTAAGGTACATTATTTTTTTCTCAACAGGACAATTCTAAGGAGAAGAATAAAAAGTTTAACCCTTGCACACTCAATGACGCCTTAAAATCGGGTTTGCAAACATTTTGGGTCCTGATCAGACGCCGCGTAACGCGGCGTCTGATCAGGACCCAAAAAGTTTGACACTCTTATCGATAATAGTTAAGTCATACAACCTTAAATCTAACTTTGACATGTGTCTTGTTTACTCTCTCCTTATTGATTTCCATGTATAGAATCGTTCTAAAAGTTAATCATTTAACCCTTTACTTCATAGCATGTTTCTAGTTTTGAAGGTAGGTAACCACTTAAAGCAGGTTGAAAGTAAACAGAATGCACCTTAAGGTGCTTTCTGCTTTACTTTCAGCCTGCTTTTTAAGCTACCATATGTTAGCATATACAAACTATATTCTATAGCATATATTAGTGCCTGTATAAATTGGAACTAATTTCTTTAGTGGAGGAATAGATTAAAGGCATAAAATTGCATAATAATGGGTTAAGAGACATAACTCTGTTCAGAAGAACAAACCAACATTGCAAGTACAGTAAAACCTCTCTATAACGACCACCTAAAAGAATGTTAATTGATTGTATAAAACACAGGTGACAGCTTAAAGCAATGTGACAGTAAAACAGAAAGCCTCCTACTGGAGCTTTCTGTTTTATTCTCACCTTGATTTAAGCAAGCACCTGTCTTAACCCATTACGCTGTAGCCTGTTTCTAGTTTTAAAGATAGATGATCACTTAAAGCAGGTTGAAAGTAAAGCAGAATGCGCCTAAAGGCACATTCTGCTTTACTTTCAGCCTGCTTTTAGCTTTCAGCTGCTAGAAAATAGAAATCATTTCTAAAGTTAATTATTCATAACTGTATAAACTGTAACTATTTTCTTTAATGGAGGAATAAGAGGCGTAAAAGGCATATTTATGGGGTAATGGGTTGATTAACACAATTTAGTGGCTGTAATAGAGAGGTTTTACTGTATTGTGTACAAAGTCTGGTTATTTGTATCTCTACAGAAACACCTGAGGACATCTATACCACCTACTCCACATAAAATTATTTGTAGGTGATTAATACAAGTATGAGCTTCCTCTGCATAAGCACCACACATATAATATGATTTAACCCTTTCTAAATGTGTAAAACATCAATAACAACAGGTAATCACAACAACTTTTCGGCTTACCCCTTCCTTTACATAAGCACCACATCCATGTAACATTTACCCCTCCCTTTACATAAGCTCTACATCCATTTTTCCTTTACCCTTTCCTTTACATAAGCACCACATCCATGTAACATTTACCCCTCCCTTTACATAAGCTCTACATCCATTTTTCCTTTACCCTTTCCTTAACATAAGCACCACATCCATGTAACCTTTACCCTTTCCTTTACATAAGCACCACATCCATGTAACATTTACCCCTCCCTTTACATAAGCTCTACATCCATTTTTCCTTTACCCTTTCCTTTACATAAGCACCACATCCATGTAACCTTTACCCCTTCCTTTACATAAGCACTACATCAATTTTTCCTTTACCCCTTCCTTTACATAAGCACTACATCAATTTTTCCTTTACCCTTTCCTTAACATATTTAGCACCACACCCATGTTACCTTTACCCCTTCTTTTACATTAGCATCACACCCATGCTACATTTACCCCTTCCTTTACATAAGCACCACACCCATGTTACCTTTACATACATAAGCACCACACCTAATTTGCCTTTACCCTTTTCCTTTGTATAAGCACCACAGCCATTTTGCCATAAGCCCTTCCTTTACATAAGCACCATATCCATATTACCTTTACCCCTTCCTTTACATAAGCACCACACCCACGTTACCTTAACCCCTTCCTTTACATAAGCACCACACCCACGTTACCTTAACCTCTTCCTTTACATAAGCACCACACCCACGTTACCTTAACCCCTTCCTTTACATAAGCACCACACCCATTTTGCCTTTACCCCTTTCCTTTAAATAAGCAACACACCCATTTTGCCTTAACCCTTTCCTTTACATAAGCACCACACCAATTTTGCCTTTACCCCTTCCTTTACATAAGCACCACACCCATTTTGCCTTTACCCCTTCCTTTACATAAGCACCACACCCATTTTGCCTTGACCCCTTCCTTTACATAAGCACCACACCTAATTTGCCTTTACCCCTTCCTTTACATAAGCACCACACCCATAAAAGCCTTTACCCCAACCTTTACATTAGCACCACACCAATTTTGCCTTTTTCCTTTCCTTTACATTAGCATCACATCCATTTTGCCTTTACCCATTCCTTTATATAAGCACCACACCCATTTGGCCTTTACCTCTTCCTTTACATAAGCACCACACCCACTTTACCCTTACCCCAACCTTTACATTAGCACCACACCCATTTGGCCTTTACCTCTTCCTTTACATAAGCACCACACCCACTTTACCCTTACCCCAACCTTTACATTAGCACCACACCCATTTGGCCTTAACCTCTTCCTTTACATTAACACCACACCCACTTTACCCTTACCCCAACCTTTACATTAGCACCACACCCATTTTGCCTTGACCCCAACCTTTACATGAGCACCACACCCATTTTGCCTTGACCCTTTCCTTCACATATTAAGCACCACACCTGTTTTGCCCTTTACCACTTCCTTTACACAAGCACCACAAATTATTCTTCACTGATTCTGTTGATTATACAGATAATTAACATCCAGCAAAAATTAAGTACAAAGCACCTAAAGGAGCTTTCTGCATTATTTTCAAATATTGGTTTAAGTATTCTGTCTTAATCACATTTGGATATACACATAGGTGATTTACTCATTTGTTTGGCTATGGAGAAATAGGTTAAAGAAATATGAAAGTAAAGCAGAAAGCTCATATGTGAGCTTTCTGCTTTACTTTCTTCTTGCTTTAAGCATTCACCTGCCTTAGACAGAGTTGTAATTAGGTGAATTATTTTACTTACTGGTAGGGTTAGTTTACTGATGTCTACTTCAAGCATAACTCACATTCTATCTCATTTAAATCCCCAATTAAAACAGCTTGCATGTTTCTTCACTGTAAACATTCAATAACATTAGAGGTATTTTACATTAAGAATAATTTGAGATGTTCATTTCCAAGCTGTTACCAGCTGTCAATTCCTAAACTACTGTGATAAGATGGTTTTCCATTTCAGTCTGATATCTGTAGACAGCCTGGATCCAGATCATAATAATTTTAACCTATTAATTCATTAGCTTGTTTCTAGTATTGAAGATAGGTGACCACATAAAGCAGGTTGAAAGTAAAGCAAAATGCACCTTGAGGTGCATTCTGCTTTTCTTTCAGCCGGCTTTAAGCTACATCTGAGAGGATATATTAAATATTTCATATTGTGCATATTCATAGCTGTATCAAGGTATTTTTGTATGGAGGAATAAATTAAAGGCGTATAAAGGCATAAGTGAAAGCTACATTGTGATGTTAACTGTTACAAGATATGTTACTGACGTAATCTTGCTTATCTGACTGGTAACTTTCAACAGATGTAGGTTTTATCAACTGATGTGGGTTGTGAATGGGTTTTACAGATCTCAAGATGAGCCGGCAGCTGCTAGAAAACTTCTCCCTTAGATAGTCATACAGTGGAGAAGAGACCTAGCTGGACTCCAGATAAAGGGGAGTTAACTGAACAATTCCAAACTTTTTTCAATCATTTTAGCACCAAATCCTATGGTGTCACTACTCATTAGAATCGTCTTGAAAAGACAATTCTAATGAGTAGTGACACCATAGGGTTTAATTCAGAAATAAAGATGTTAGTTTTTGAAATACTTCCCTTATCTGGAACCTTGAGAGACCATTGGTTTAACCCAGCACCCCATAGCCTGTTTCTAGTTTTGAAGACAGTTGACCACTTAAAGCAGGTTGAAAGTAAAGCAGAATGTGCAATAAGATGCATTCTGCTTTACTGGTACTTTCAGCCAGCTTTCAAGCTACCATCAGTCTGATTTAGTATAAATAATATTACTATAGATCTACTATGATACATTTTCATGTCTGTATACATTGGACCTATTTTCTTGAGTGAAAGAATAAATTGAAAGGCGTAAAAGAGCATATATATGGGGTAATGGGTTAAATGTCAACTTTACATGGCATCTGGTTTTGAGGACAGATATAATTGGCAGCTTAAAGCAGAATGGGCCTTAAGGTATATTCTGCTATACTTTCAGACTGCTGTAAGCTATAGGGTATGGAAAATATTTCTTTTAGTACACTGTTCATGACTGTGTAAATTGAAACTATTTTCTTCAATGCAGGAATAAGATAAATGCTCTAAAAGGGCTTGTATGGGGGAGGGTTAAACTGTTTACAAAGTGTAAGTAAGCACTTTAATCTCTGATCATTATATAACACGACTCATCCAATCCTCTTAAAGGCTTAAAGTGGCTGACTGCTCCTTAAACACCACAAACAACAACTGACAGCTAATCCTTTGAACCCACTTTTGCTGAAACATCTCAAACCCTTGGTCAAGCTCAAAAAATGAGACTGGTCTCAAGTCATGCAGTTAAACAACAATTTTGAGATCGGTTTCATCTAAATTTGCTTAAATAATTAATCAAGAGACAGTACTTATCAGTTGGTGGTAGGGAGAAGGTTAACCCATTACCCCATAAATATGTCTTTTTACACCTCTAATTCCTCTTCTGAAGAAAATAGTTCCAATTTATACAGTCATAGACATGAACCAAAATAAAAAATGTCTACATCCTAGTAGATGATAGCGAAAAGCAGGCTGAAAGTAAAGCAGAATGTGCCAGTAAGGCACTTTCTGCTTTACTTTCCAGGGTTCGACATTGGCCTACGTCCGATAGACATTCACTAGTAGTGGCGATGTTCGGTCTAGTGATCCCTCGTAGTTACTAACCCGAATGGTCTAGTTAAAATCTGAGGATGATATTTTTTAATTCACGCATTTAGAAAAGGACATCATATTATGTTCAAGCTAAAAATCCTGCCAAGTTCGCCACTGTGGTTTCAGACAAGCAGGTTGTTCAGACCTCAAAACTGTTTCCGCATCTAAATAAAACTCGCAGTCGGGAAATCCTTGTTCTAAAATTAGCAGTAGTCAGTAACGAGGGCGAAGAGTAAAATCCGGTTCAGTTACGAAAAATATCGGTGTTATTAATTGATCATCTCGCGTTCTACTTAAAACACCTGATTGTGTTGTTTACAGTTACGTTTTGAATGTTTTTAGAATTTATCATTTTTAATTAGAAAGCTACAATATCCGAAAAGGTAACTGCAGTCTCAGTTTTTGGGATTGAAAATGACAATTTCTTCTGCGAACCGATATTTCTCGGTAGTCACCGGATATTACACTTTCCAACGCTTTTCACTACCATGATTGTCGTAAGTATCTACAATGTAATTATTTCACCTAAAACACAATTTTGTATCATTTTTTATGTGCGAAACCGAAATCAATCCAAGTTCTGATATATTATTTGTTTTTGTTAACGAAAATATCCATTTTTCTGCGAAGCATAAGTACGACATTGAGCGAACGCTTTTTTGTTTGTGTACATCGAAACGTCAAATCATGTCATATTTATTCAGCTTCGGTTTTAGTGGTAAGAAAAAGGAAGAGAAAAGGGCGAGTACAGCTACGGCGGAGTCAGAGACACACTATGAAAAGCAAAAAAAGTTTACCAAAGATTCAGTTGTTTCTGTTTGGTCTACCAACTTTTTGGTCTGGTCTAGTAATGTTTGCAGGCTACAAGACCGAATGTCTAGTGAAAAAAAAAGTTAATGTCGAACCCTGCTTTCAACCTGCTTTAATTTAAGTGGCCACCTGTTATCAAAATCAGAAACTAGCTATGGGGTAATGGATTAACACCCACAATCCACATCTACACAACTTTTAACTCTCTTTACCGAATAACCTATTCCTAGTATGAAAGATCGGTGATCACTTAAAGCAGGTTGAAGTTTACTTTCAGCCTGCCTTAAGCTACAATCTGCTAGGATATAGAAAATAATTCTAATGGTGCAGAGCCATGACTGTACAAAGTGGTACTATTTTCTTAAGTGGAAGTACATTGTATAATTAGAGGCATAACAAGAAATATCTTTAAAAAAGATATTCCGTCGCAGGTTAAAGTTTTTTGTGGGATACAGTATTCACTCAAGTGTATACACTGATTCTGGCTAACATCTTTCGTAAACAGATTTTCCCACAAGCTAAATTTAGAGCTTATCCACGCTAAATTTAGAAATGATGACATTGTAACGCAGCAATAATTTAGACTGCATCTCATTGTTTTGCCAGGTTTACACTCGCAAGATAGATGTGAAAAAATAACAGAACGCCAGTCTAGGCCATTTTGGCATATTGGCCGATAAGAGTACTGCATTTCAAGCACGTGGTCATTGACCAGGATTTCTGATCATTCCTGATTGGTTAAATTGTTTCATACAGTAGCGGTCAAATTGGGTCAATAGACAAAACAGACCCGTCTGCGACGGGAAAAAGGTATATTTATGGGGTAATGGGTTAAGGCAACAGTTTGGTAGTGAGATTATGTCAAATAAAGAGCTATGACAATGCAGGTTTATTGTATCACAAATGTATTTTAGATCATACCATTTTATATGCTCTGCATCTAGACTAATTCATGGTGAAACACAAGACTGCCAACATAAATAAAGTGTGTATTTTTGCTTTCGTTGCTAACAGAAATAGCTGGGTATGTTTAGGTCGGCAAACATATTCACCTCAGTTCTTGAGAGGCAAGATATATAATGTTGAATTGAATCATATTAACGCCTACTGTGTCCAAAAGTAGCACAGTGAAGACCTAAAGTTTGTAACACTGCCTAAATATGTCAAACTAGTGTTTAGTCCATTAAAAGTCTTGACCAACAAGTTTGTGGTCTTGACCCTTACCCCATAGAAATGTCTTTTAGCGTGATTTATACCTCCACTGAAGATTATTTCCAATTTATACAATCATGAGCATCAGGGCTGCCATTTATCCGGATTTTTACTAAATCTCCGGATTTTTTTTCTCTACATGGTTTCTTAAAGCAGGCTGAAAGTAAAGCAGAATGCGCCCTTAGGCGCATTCTGCTTTACTTACAGCCTGCTTTCAGTAGTCGCACATCAAAAAACAAGAAAAAGGCTATAGGGTAAAGGTACGATTCGTAAAATCCAATTGAAAAATGCAAATTTGGAATTCTTAGGATTTTTCATGTCAACTTATGGCAGCCCTGGAGCATGGATGGTAAAAAATATTTTCTAAACTGGTTGCAAAGACAATCACTGTGGCAGATATTTCCGTCGCTAGCATGCAAAGACTTAAGCATGAAACGGATTTAGATGTCAAATGCTTCAGCCCATTACAATTTGAACTTTCATATCCAATAGGAACAAAATACTTAGTGGACTACTTAAAATACAGACACAATTCTTGATGAAGTCTACCATAACACAGCATGGAAATGACCTGGATCCCGGCAGTTACATAAACAGCACATGACAATGTGGGAACCAGTAGAGTAACTTACTTAACCCATTACTCCATAGATATGCCTCTTCACACCTTTCATTTTCTTCTCCACTGAAGAAAATAATTCCACTTTATATATTAGTATACAGTCATGAAATATGCACCATAAAAATACTAGTTTCTAAATCCTAGCAGATGGTAGCCTAAAGCAGGCAGAAGTAAAGCAGAAAGCCCTGTAAGGAGCATTGTGCTTTACATTTAACCTGCTTTAAGTGGTTACCTGTTTTCAAAACTAGACAGAGGCTATGATGTAATGGGTTAAAACCCTGCATTTACTGAACAGAGCACTACTGCATAATTATGCTCAGTTATGGTGTTGAATACAGGTGGCAGCTTTCAAAGCCAAATGAAAGCAGACAGTGCCTAAAGGAGATTTCTCCTTTACTTTCATTTTGTTTTAAACCTTTGACATCTTTACATATTCCTCCTAAGTATGTCTTTTCATATTTCTCTCTCTTAAAAGCCATAGGAAAATGTCCATGCATCCTGACAGGTTGATGTTTAAAGCAGGCTGAAAGTAAAGGCAGAAAGCTTTCAGCCAGCTTTAAGCAACCACCTGTTCTAAACTTGGTAAACACCCTATTGAGACAAGGGTTGAGCGAAATTTCTCAGCAAATACTCTGCCTTAGACCCAGTTGGATATGGGTGTTTTGCACTTTTGGCTATGGAGGAAAAGGTTAAAGCAGATGACAGTTTGAAGTAGACGACAAAGTTTCAGCTAATAATGATTTCACTCCTCCACAGTCAATGACCATTGACATTACTGATGATCCATCAAGTAAACATCCCACCCTCTCCTTACACTACCCAACAATACACTCCCCACACCTTCACACACAGTCTGGATCCAGACCAGACACCCGGTATTACAGCATCTCATCAGGATACAAACTGTTTGTCACTTGGATCTTAGATATGTCGATAAAGTGAAGGCAGGGAAAACATCAGTTTTAAAGCAGACATCAACCTGGGATACTTATTTACTAAAGATTTCAAAGCCACATTAGGGGTCCTTACCCAAACCACTGGACCCTTAACTGCTTCAAACTAGTAGTCGACAAAGTTTCAAAATGCAACTTGTTATTCTGTCTTTTCACTGTCGCAACCTTGTAAACAAGTGTTTAAATTACCAAAGACTCTGATCAGTTAATATTGCCTTGACATATGTTACTCTATATACATGTTCTGAATCAAAACAGTTAAGATTACCAATAAATGTATGCTAAGCTAGTTAAGTGTTGAATCTGTTATTTTGGGACTTATATGATCAATATCTTCCTATAAGGACTTTAACTCCATGAACTTTTCACCCTTACTATGCTAAATTTTCATACTAACTCATCTCTTTCTTCTAATAATTACAAGTTTACATTGACTCTCAAGCATTTTCCCCCAGAACATATCAAAGGTAAGGCAAACAGTGTAGACCCAGATCAGAGGGCTCCTTCATACACTGTTTGCAAATAATGCATTAGATATCCTGTTCAAGAATTGTCTGCACTATTTAGTCTTACAATGCAGGTTGTGCCATTATAGTTACTCAGAACTCAAGATTATAAAGAAACTAAAATCTTTATTTCTGAATTAAACCCTATGGTGTCACTACTTATTAGAATCGTCTCGAAGAGACGATTCTAATGAGTAGTAACACCATAGGATTTGATGTTGAAATTGTGAGAAAATGTTGGATTTGTTCAGTTTATTCCCTATTATCTGGAGACCTTGGTAACAATCTGGAAATCTTATTTCCTGTTTTGAAAGGTTAATAAAAATACCAGCTCACCTTTATGAGAACTCCACTAAGCCACACCTAGTATCCCTGCTGAACTGAATCTCTCACTAAACAAACTCCACAGTATTCCAGTCTCAAATGTGTCTGATCTGAATCACTAACCCTGCTTCTATAATTATGTAGTAATGTATCCCAGCCTGTGTCTGATCTTCAGGTAGAACTAACTCAGATCTGTAAATATAACATTGGGTATAGATTGTAAGTCCCTCGACAAATTACTGTGACCAATATATGCTAGATCACACTAGGATTGTGACTGTAAGCCTGTTAGCTGCCAATCTGTTCAACATTCTCTCTCTCGCTCTCTACTGTCTAGCTGATAGAAATAAGATCCATAATCCTATAGTAGAGACCTGCTGGAACATTATATAATGATGCACTTCAACAAACACTCACAGTCGGTGTTATTGTAAACCCTTTACCCCATAGACTGTTTCTTAGTATAATTGTTAAAGACAGGTCACCACTTACCCATTATCCCATAAATACGCCTTTTTACGCCTTCAAAAAAATTTACTTTTATTTATTCCTCCCCACTTTATACAGTCATGAATATGAACCATACATGTCTATAACCTAGAAGATGGTAGTTTAAAGCTGGCTGAAAGTAAAGCAGAATGCGCCTTAAGGCGCACTCTGCTTTACTTTCAACCTGCTTTAAGTTGTCAACTATCTGCAATACTAGAAACAGGCTATGGGGTATATATAATGGGTTAAATAGAAATAAGATTCATAACATTCTATATAGTAGAGACCTGCTAGAACAACACTCAGTGGTATTGTAAACCAGTGACCAATTAAAGCAGTTTGAAAGTAAAGCAGAATATGCTTTAACCCCTTCTACCCCATAGCCTATTTCTAATTTTGAAGACCGATAATCCCATAATCCTTTACTCTATAGGTACGCCTTAAGACGCATTCTACTTTACTTTCAGCCTGTTTAAGCTACCATCTGATAGGAAATAGAACATATTTCTTACAATGCATATTCATTATTGAATAAAGTGGAACTATTTTCTTTAGTGGAGGAGTAAATAAAAGGCGTAAAAATGTGTATCTATTGAGTAATGCGTTAAGACTGCCATTGTGTTGTTATGCTTGAAAAGTCTTCCTGAACAGTTCTTTAACCCATTACCCCATAGCTTGTTTCTAGTACTGAAGATAGGTGATTACTTAAAGCAGGTTGAAAGTAAAGCAGAATGCGCCTTTAAGGTGCATTCTGCTTTACTTTCATCCTGCTTAAAGCTACTATCTGCTAGAATATAGAAAATATTTCTTATACAAATGTAATACATAATCAAGAAATTGGAACTATTTTCTTCAGTAGATGAATAAATTAAATGTGGTAAAAGGAGCTTCTATGGAGTACAGGATTAACTGTATTTATTATCTCCATACATCAGCCACAAATATAACTATATCTTCCCCAACAGTTGTGTGTTGGATCTTCTGTAACAACATGTTATCTTTGAAGTATTTTTACAACATTCCCCAGGTATCTAATGAGGCATGGAAGTCTGTTTAACCCTGGGTGAGCCCTGAGGAACAGTGCCATCTGCTTTAATATTGATGGAATATTTCATTGTAGACACACAAGGGTCATCTAAAGACACTGCAGTCTTGACTTGACTTGATCCTGAGTTTATTTGTCATCTGCTGCGGGATTAGTCCCAGTAGCTGGGGTAGGCAGCAGGCGGCTAGAGCGTCTAACCCCTGATTTCCACGCTCCTCTGTTCTGTGGGTCTGTGTCACCCATGCCACAGGTGTGCAGGTCATCCTTAATACAGTCCGACCACGATTTTCTTGGTCTTCCTCTACCTCTGGCACCAGGAATGGCCATCTTCGTGATAGAGTTGGTGCAAGAAGTGGCACGCTCGACATGCCCGTACCACCTCAGACGTCTGGCTCTCAGTGATGCCGTGACTTCTGGTATCCCTAGTTTACCATACAGCGTGTCAGTGTCGACTACGTCGTCAGGTTTGACGCCGCAGATCCAGCGGGCCATTGCTCTGTCATTTCTACGTAGTCGTTGTAGATCTCAAGTAGATGGTGCCACGCTTCACTACCATTTAGCATGGCAGAACGGACACACGCATTGAACACTTTGCCACGGGTTTTGAGGGAAACATGCTTCGACGTCAGTATTAGCAGGAGCTTCCTAAACTTTCCCCAGGCAGTGCAGCATCTGGTGATGATGGCAAGTTCGCAGCCTCCCCCAGCACATAGCGTATCACCCAGGTAGCAGAAGCTGGCCTCAACATCAAGCTGGGAGCCATCAACGACGACCTGGGTAACTGGTCTTCCATCAATTGGACGTGCTTGGTCCAGGCATCTAGGACATACATAGTCCGGAATGCTGGTGATTCTTCCCTTGATGCCACTGCACTTCTTGTGCACCCACAGTTTGCACTGGGTGCACTCTATCGAGTTCACACCGACTCCACTCCTACATACTGCACAGGGATGTGCCCCCGAGTCACGTAGAAGATTCAGACCAGGACCGGTGATCATGAGCTTTGTCTTCTTCATATTGACCCTCAGCCCCCTGCTTTCCATACCATCCTTCCAACCTTTCAGTCTGGAGAGACACTCCTCCAGTGAGTCCGCGATCACTGCAAGGTCATCAGCGTAGAGGAGCTCCCATGGAACCCCGACACGGAATTCCCTCGACAGAGCCTCAAGCACTAAGTGTTTGTCCATACAGCAAAATATTTCCTATGACATAGCAAACAGTGCTGACCCTGATGAAATACCACATAGCATAGCTTCTTATCAGTCTACACTGTTTGCCAATGTCCACTTTTGTAGACACCAGGCTTAACCCTTTACCCTATAACCTGTTTCTAGTTTCGAAGACATATGACCATTTAAAGCAGGTTGAAAGATAAGCAGAATGCTCAAAAAGGCACATTCTGCTTTACTTTCAGTCTGCTTTAAACTACCATCTACTAGGAGATAGAAAATATTTGTTTTGGAATTAATGTTTATGACTGCAAATTGGAACTATTTTCTTAAGTGCAAGAATATATAGATTGGGCTAAAAGGCACTTCTATGGGGGAAAGGGGTTAAATGGGATAACTTGAACCAAGAGCTATATCCAAATATATCTGCCTGTACCGGGGCTCAAACTCATGCCCTCAAGTGGATTCAAGAGTTGGCACACAGCTCTTCCCACCAAGCCAAACACTGTAACACTCAGTACCTGCTGTCAGTCATAGACAGAGCCGGGTGACACTAATTGTCTAAGTAGCACACTAATTATAGATACCATCTGATAGGCTGGTCAGATTGGATTTACTGTTAATCCTTCTCCCCCAGGAATATCCATGACTCATGTCAGATAGACCCCATAATAACTAAACAGTGTAGACCCAGATCAGACAGCTCCTTCAGGATCTGAGTCTTCATTGTTTTCTTAAATACGATCCCAGATAGAGACGGTGACACTTATTGTCTAAGTAGCACACTAATTAGATACCATCTGATAGGCTGGTCAGATTGGATTTACTGTTAATGCTTCTCCCCAGGAATATCCACGACTCATGTCAGATAGATCATATAAGAAAACAGTGTAGATCCAGATCAGACAGCTCCTTCAGGATCTGGGTCTTCATTGTTTTCTTATATAGGATCTACTTGACATGAGTCTGCACAATTTTCTATGATAAATTTTCTTTACTTCTGCAACTAGCATATAATTATATCAAAACCTTTTGAAAACGGTGTAGACCCAGATCAGACAGCTCCTTCTGGAGCTGTCTGATCTGGGTCTACACTGTTTCCAAAAAGCATCAATATACACTTACTGCAGTAGTACAAATATCAGATGGTGTTTTTTACAAAACAGCATAAATGTAAACAAACAAAATTAACGATAAATACATGTAAAACTTAGCGACATATGTCAGAGTGGTTTAACTTCGGATAGTTGTCTTAATTGTGTGACACCGTTGGCGCAGCTGATAAAGGTGCAGGTTAATGTTCTTTCTTTTGAGGTCGTGAGTTCGAATCTTGAGAGCACTGTGGTTTTTTTCATTTCGTTTTCAATATTTTCTTTGTCAATTGCTGTATACAATGCACTAAAATAAATGGATAAAATGAGTAATTTGGGTGATGTTGTACAAAGTGACCATAACCAGGTGGCGTCTATAGGAGCCCTCTGATCAGGGTTGACACTGTTTGCCTAAAAGGACAAGTATACTCTGCACTTGTACACTGTTTTATAAACGACATATATGCAGGGCTCCAGATAAGGGGGAGTGGACTGCACAAATTCAACATTTTCTCACTTATTTTAGCATCGAATCCTATGATGTTACTACTCATTAGAATTGTCTCAAAGAGACGATTCTAATGAGTTGTAACACCATAGGGTTTAAAACAGAAATTAAGATGTTAGTTTTTGAAACAATACCTTTATCTTGAGCCCTGCATATGTATGCAACAACTGGAATTAATGTGTTACACTGCCACCTGTCAGGATTAAGAGAATGTCCTATGGCTCGTAAACTATTCGGTACAGAATCATAAAATAAGCATTTACATGTGTGAAAGACAGTCTCTCACATCATGTGGCAACTACCGTAACTATGCAGAATTAAGTGAATACAGAATAAAGTGAATTAAGTTCCCAACACTATCTTTACAGAAGGCCATGTTACTTCAATTAACAGACATTTCACGCAGTCCTATAAACACGATCGAATGTTATTCTTGTAGAATACTTTCTCAATTCTTTCCTCCATAGCCCAAAGTGCAGTTTTCATATCAAACTGTGTTTGATTGAAGGATAATGCTTAACCCATTACCCCATAGCCTAGCTGTTGCTAGTTTTGAAGATGCCTGTGACCACTTAAAGCAGGTTGAAAGTAAAGCAGAATGCACCTTAGGGTGCATTCTGCTTTACTTTCAGCCTCCTTTAATCTACCATCTGTTAGAACTTGGAACATATTTCTTTTGGTCTTACATGTATTTATGACTGTATAAAATGGAACTATTTTCTTCAGTAGCGGAATAAATTGAATGCGCTCTATAAAGTACAGGGTTTTAAGGCTTGGATAGCCGGGTAATTTCTAATTTGACAGACATGTCTGTGAGATGGTGTGAGATGATTGGAGATATTATAATGAGATAACCCTGATTAGAGATAAATCAGATACACCATTATCTTATCTCATGCTCAGATCTGACAGCTGCAGAGTGATAAGCTCATGCACATGGAAAGAAATGTTTCACTTCATCATGGAGCAACAAAATACAAATTAAACTAGTCAATTAAATTTCAAATCATTTCAACCACTCAAGACTCCATTAGGCTAGGAGCCTTATCAATAATACGGGAGAAGTACAGTTGAGAATGTCACACACGGAACACACATTTGCACGGTACCATCTGACATACTAGTTCAAAGTGAGTGGAAACCATAGCGTGACAGACAGATGGACGGACTGACTGACAAACAGACAAATGGGTGGCACAAAAACAATATGTCTCTTAAATATTTCTTCTGGTGCTTTCATGACTGTATAAAGTGGAAATATTTTATTTAGTGGAGAAATACACTAAAGGCATAAAAAATGTGTTTTTATGGAATAATCCTTTACGCAAACAACAGTATCAAAGAATCAAGTTGCATGACATGGACATGCAGAGCTTCAGATAAGGGGCATAAATTTCAAAAACTACAATCTTTATTTCTGCATTAAACCCTATGGTATCACTACTCATTAGAATTGTCTCTTCAAGACAATACTAATGAGTAGTGACACAATAGGATTAGGTGCTAAAAGAAGTGAGAAAATGTTTGATTTATTCAGGTTACCCCCTCTTATCTGGAGCCTTGTATGGATATAGCCTGCATTATAACACAGCTCTACAACACTAGCAGAACATGCAGCAAAAACGCAACAAGTTACAACAACAACGCCTTTCAGCACCTTTAGCTTGTCTTCAATGTTTAACCCATTCATGTCTCAATAATTGCCAGGGCTCCAGGTAAGAGGGAGTAAATTCAGCATTTTATCAATCATATCAGCACCTATAATCCTATGGTGTGACTCCTCATTAGAATTGTCTCGAAGAGAGGGTAGGGTTTAATTCAGAAATACAAGATATTACATTTTGAAACACTCCCATTATCTGGAGTCCTGATTGCAATGAACTCTCACTGTGCTTGCTGGAAGATTTCAGTATAAATATGAAAAATAAATTTTGATTTGAAACTGCAGTGTTTAAAATTGTCCATACAGTATAAATTTTACATTTTATGCGAAATAGCACCCGGCTGTACTTTTTCCAAGGTTCAGTGTAAAATTTCCATGGAATATGAATAATTTACGTGGAATTTACATGGAATTCTAAAAGTTCCATGGTTATTCGTAACAATTTCCAAGGTTTTTGTTTAGTCACCAAAATTTCCATGGTTTATGCATGCTTATGAACAAAAAAACCACGTTAATATCAAGAAAAAACCTTGGAAACTCTTACAACCTTGGCAAAAGCTCGGAAAAATTGGACTTTGGCAAAAATAAACACGGAACAATCTCGGAAATAAGAACTTAACCATTTTTTAGCACGGAAAATCCTTGTAAAATAATAACTTAAACAATTTGCACCTCGTAAAAATTGTACTTAGACATTTTCCAGCACGGAAAAACCTTGGAAGTACAACTTAGTGAATTATAAATATGAGTATTGTAAGTTTCACAAAACAGTGAATATTATACACACCCAGGACACCATCTCACAACAATCAGAGGTCAGAGATTTAAGTTGTCTGTTTATCTATACTTTAAAATGTGAATGTGGCAAAAATTAAAGACTCCAAACCAGTTCAGACTCCTGACAAAAGATTCATGGTAAGTTACATAACTTACATAAATACAATTTTATCATGATCATAATATATTTTGGATATTTACATGATACAAACAAAAGCATGTGGTACCCCACCCACTAGTAGTTAACTATTCCTCGTATATATATACTTTTCCATGGTATTTTGTCGAAACCACGTAAAATGGTTCTAATATTTCCATGGTTTTTTCCTAAATATTTTACAAGGATTCCTCGTAAACTTTTCCGAGGATTTTTTGTTTCCGTGGTTTCCTTGGAAATTAAATATTTTACAAGGATTCCTCGTAAACTTTTCCGAGGTATTTTGTCAAACCATGTAAAAACCAAGGTCTTGTATTTTCTAAGGTTTTCTCGTCTTTTTTCCAAGGTTTTTGTAATATGACCGTCCGAATACTCCGTGGTTTTTTCCATGTTTTTTTTTCATAAAACCTAGGAAAAAGTACAGCCGGGCAAACAGCGTAGACCCTAATCTAGATGCTAAACAGCCAGGCGTCTCATATCAGTGTCTACACTGTTTACCAATGCATCCTCTTTTAATAGTAGACGCTTAGCTTCAATGCCAGCTAACACCTTTTCCTGTAAATTTTAAACTTTGTTTTCAAAGCATTTCAAGGTCAGGTGATATCCTCTCTTTTACCCCATAGCATGTTTCTAGTTTTGAAAACAGGAGACTACTTAAAGCAGGTTGAAAGTAAAGCGTGCTTGAAGCTGCCATCTGCTAGAATAAAGAAATATTTTTTGTAATACATATTCATGATTGTATAAATTGGAACTATTTTCTTCAGCAGAGGAATAAATTAAATGCGCTAAAAGGTGCTTCTATGGTGTAATGGGTTAAGTGGGGGAAGTTTCAGAGAGAGAAGGGTAAAGATTTCCATGTTTTTTAATGAATTGAAACTAAATATAGGTTTGTCTGAGCTTCAATGAAAATAATATAAATGAATATAATATCTATTATGAAATACACTAAAGGTGACAGTGTCTGGTAACACCAAAGTGAACAATTAAAATTTAGACAGCACAATATCTAACCCTTTCAACCCTGTCAAGATCTTAGGTATACTGAAGATTTTTGGAAACAACTTGGATCGAGATCAGGCCCCACTTGATGTGGGGCCTGATCAGGATCCAACCTGTTTGTCACCTAAGGATCTTGTATGTTGATACATAGGGGACACATTTAAGACTTTTAGCAAGCACTATTTTAGCAAACAACCCGTAATACTTATTCAAGGTTGAAAAAGTAACAAATCAGTAACAGCTGAGTTCAAGCAATGAGATTTAGGTAACGGTGTTGACCCAGATCACACTGTAGCTGCATACACACACTGGTCAGGTTTTAAACAAGCTGCCAGGTCAACTTCCATTTTCTAGACTAAAACCTGGGCAAACAGGCTAGATATTGAGAAGACGACAATATTCAAGCAGATGACACTAGCTTTCAGTGATCACAAAGATGTGACTGTTCTGAATGACTCTGGGTCATCAAAAGTCATGACCTGATGTGACTTTTGACCTATCTGTCACACTCTTACCTTTTTTCAGGCATTTTCTGTATTTTCAACCTGCTTCAAGTGGTCACAAAAACACTGGCTATGGGAATAAAAGGTTAAATGTTTATACTGATTAACCCTGTACCCCATAGCCTGGGTCTTATTTTAAAGACAACTTGTCACTTAAAGCCGCGAGGTTAAAAGTGAAGCAGAATGCGCCTTGAGGCACATTCTTATTTACTTTCAGCCTGCTTTAAGCTACCATCTGCTAGGATATGGAATATATTTCTTATGGTTCATGTTAACTATAAATTGAAAATATTTTCTTCAGTGTAGGAATAAATTATGTGCGCTTAGAACCTCGCTTCTAATGGGGAAAGGGTTCAATGTCAAACCGTCTGGCTCCTGATCAAATATTAAGTTCAATCTGATCTGGATCAAAACAATTAAGTTCCACATCCAGTCCGCAGTGAGTGGTTTACATAAGGGAGAAACTGTTCACATGACAACACTTAAATAGCCATACATCATTAAACTGACATAAAGTGCCCCCAATTGTCATACATTATGTCATAAAAAAGAAATTTGCTCTCCAATTTAACACTTTATGATAAATGTCACATTTCACATACATGTACACAAACTTCAATAATTTGTCACAAAATGACACAGATACTCCCTGTACGAAATGTTCCGCCCGGAATTGGGGCGGAATCTCACATCCTATTCCGCCTGCATTTCCGCCTGTTTCCACTTATATGAAATAAAGAATAAATTCCGGGCGGATTCCAGGCGGAAACGGGGCGGAATTCGGGGCGGAATATGTAAATGAGGCACATTTTACGGGCGGAAAAAATTTCAGGCGGAAAAAATTCTGGGCGGATTCCAGGCGGAAACGGGGCGAAATATGTAAATGAGGCGGAAAATCTTCCAGGCGGAATTAAGATATGCAAATGAGGCGGAATATATTCCGGGCGGATTCCAGGCGGAAACGGGGCGGAATTTGGGGCGAAATATGTAAATGAGGCGGAAAATCTTCAGACGGAATTAGGATATGCAAATGAAGCGGAATTTTCTTTGGGGCTGAAATTTTGATGCAGAATAAGTAGTAAAGGAAGGGGAATATTCAGGGTAGAAGCTTTGCAAAATCTATTTTGGGTAGAATTTGACTTTAGAACATCCTCTTTTAATTTTGCAGTCAAATTAGGCATGCCCATCACAACTTCCATCAAGGATTGCGAAAAAGAAACTCCAAGAGCTACTGAAAATAGATAAACAACCAAAAAAGTGCATATCATTAAACTTTTTAATTAAAAAAGTAACATATTAATCAATTTAACTTACATAATCACACACTTTGATGCTGTCCTAGAAACCAAATGTCTTATAATGTGTCTCGTATGATAAAATATCTCCAAGAACAAACCTGAAATCGTTACCCAACAGCACTATTTCTTTAACCCATTCAACCATAAATATGCCTTTTTACACCTTTAATGTATTAGTCTGCTGAAGAAAATAGTTTATACAGACATGAATGTGCTTCATAAGAAATATTTTCTTTATCCTAGCAGATGGTAGCCTGAAATCAAAACAATGCACCTTACAGTGCATTCTGCTTTACTTTCAACCTGCTTTAACCTACATAACCCCATAAATACATCTTTAACTTATGACCCCAAAGTTCCGTTTTTCCTATATCCTAGCAGATGGTAGCTTAAAGCAGGTTGAAATTAACTAAAGCTGAATGTGTCTTAAAGTGCTTTCTACTTTACTTTCAACCTGCTTTAAGTGGTCACTTGTCTTCAAAAGTTGAAACAAACTATGGAGTAATGGTTAAAATGTCATGCTCCAATTATAATCAAATTAGTACTTGACAGAAATATACATAGTTTGAACTTGGAATGGGAATTTCTTATCCAAGTAAAAAGAGCAGGATAACACCTGCAAAATTTGATAAACAAACAGAGCAAACACTGATCAGGAACAGTCAAATCTGGGTCTTCTCAGTTTGTTAATGCCATAAAAAAGTGTCTATGAGGGAAATATTTAATCTGTCTTAACTAATGTACAATTGTATAATCAAATATTTATACACTTATTATTTACAGAGATATTTATCAAGTCATTGTCTTTGAATTCTATTTTCTTATTAAAAACCTCATATAAATTTGATGGGTTACAGATTATCAAACAGAAAATTTCTATCTTTGACATAAACACTTTAGCTCATTAACTATTTCAACACTAAGTAACTCTTGTGTGTTATTAGGTTCTCTTGTAGATCCTTTTAGTTACAAAAATATGAACCAATGTCTACTTGGAATTCTGGGTAGTTTATAAATACGGCTCTACACAAACAAACAGTGTAGACCCTGATCAGAATAGCCCTCTGAAATGGGTTTACACTGTTTGCAAATTATGTAACTAGTATATTTTAAACAGGTCAATTGTGTTGATAGAGTTTACCCTTTTTGAAAATAGGTGACTATACTTAAAGCAGGTTGAAAGTAAATCAGAATGCACCTTAAGCGCATTCTGCTTCACTTTCAGCCTGCTTTAAGCTACCACCTGCTTGAATATAGAAAATATTCCTTATGATACATATTCATGACTATAAATTGGAACTATTGTCTTCAGCGGAGGAATAAACTAAATGCACTAAAAGGTGCTTCTATGAGGGAAAGGGTTAAACAAATATGGCACAGGTAATGTTCAATTTGGCCTACAGAATTACCTAAACAAATCCATTCTAGGATCAGGATAAGTCTAGTTGAAGACTAATGACACATCCATATCAAATGTCTAAGGTTTTAGTTGTAACTTGTTTCCCAGCATAAGATGATCTCCATGTCACCGTCACCGGGCATCATTCATTCACTGCCTTGTTGGTAAAAACTTGGCCAATATTTTCCCACATCAAGTGTTGACATAATCTAAAAGACAATCAGGAGACACTAAATTTAAAATATGACTTCAAATATTTATTACAAAAAACTTGAGTCTGAATTAATTTCAAAATGGATCTTAAGGTTGAGTACCCCTAATGAGATCGTGCCAATTTCGGTCAATATTGGAACTCTACAGAGAGCGATCTGCCATTCTCATCAACTGCCGACCTGTTCTGAACTGTGCTAAAACATGCATGGTTCGAAACACTTTGGCAGTTGACAAGAATGGCTGATCGACATAGAAATTAGACTACCACTTGTGGTCTGATCTCATTAGGGGTCCTAAATCTTAAATCATTAACTTCAGTAAGCTACTTGTTTTATCATTAAATCGGATTAAAACCGAACTTCCTGTTCAATCTTTTGATTTTGTTTAGATTGCGTTAAATAAAAGTTAACTTTTACGCTGCATTTGATAGATACGCCAGTATATTAAATTCGTGAAAACTGGTGACAAAATTAACTAATTGCATTTTGGTGCACCCCAACGATAAAACAGGAGGCGTTCCGCGTGATATATTTTAGCTTCTGGTTATCGGCATAATTCATAAAACAATGAGCGCCCAGTAAGACTCCGAAAAAAACAAAATGAAGCTGCAAACCATCGAATGCCGCGGCGATAAAAGAGGTTTTAGATTGTCCAAATGAAGTTTTTCGTACCGCTACGGAAAATTATCGGCAGCAATATCAAAATCACAAACGACCCCTGTTAAATCTGCTAACCTTGTTATTTTAGGAAGCTTGTCATATTATTGAAATCATTCAAACATCAAATACACCTAATACACAATTGAATATTTTCGTGATATATCTAGTATATGTGGTGCGCTTCGATAAAAAATGGTACGCTTTGATCTGGAGTTCTAATCCTTACCATTTGATGATTTGGTCACATATTAATTATTATAGATGACTGGCTCCCGCCGCTGTAAAGCATCACTGACTGTGTTGTACCACACAAGACAACCATCCAACATTAAAGTTCAACAACATCATGGGGTTTTCCCTTCATTTTCTGTCCTGACTCCATCATTTACATAGTTTCTGAAAAATAAAATTTATCTAAATTAGTGATGAATTAATTAGTAACCAGAATTATACTCACTGTAGGGACGGGTCCATGGAATTTTAATTCAAATTCAATGTTCTTTCAGAGATGTCCTTGAAGTGAAAAAGTTGTGAGTTTTTGCACCTCAAAGAACTATTTTACAATATAGTCCTTTGCAAATTCAATAAGTATTTTAATGGGTACTCTCGTAACTCTGAGTGAATGGTGGGGGGAATACTCATTTGAATTATCATTATATAATATATCATAGATTCAAAATTGCCAAAACAATGTGGAATTCTAGTGTATTAGTGTTAAAAAAACACACTAAAGAAATTGTGTTCAGTGGTGATTAAATAAATAATATATAAAGAATCAGTGTCAAATATTTTTTTGGCGACTTTGAATTCGGATAGTTACAAAATTGACATGGTCCGAATCATCAAACACGGAAATCGACTCTCTAACTACGAAAAACGCGTAACATGCATTTCTCGCACGTTGTCGACATTATAACAGTATCTTCTCAGCAGACTCGGTTATTAACTTCATCTTTCGACGTTTCACGTCTTTATCACAAAAAAGCTGATCGATTCACACGCCTTTTTCATAAAACAAGAGCCGCATGCGGCCCTAAATCGCTCACCTGGTACCCATGATTACGGTCATGTAAATGGACCAGTAATTATTACGTTTTCACTTATTCACCCCACCCACTGGTGGCCATGTTGTTTGAGCTAGTAAGATTATTTGTAGAAAACTGGCAAAGGGTCACCCATGAATCATTATTTGTGTAAAATTATTCTTAAATCAGACCAATAGTTTCAGAGAAATTGTTTTTGAAAGTTTTTCTATACAGAAATATAAGGAAAACTTGCCCCACCAACTGGCGGCCATGCTTTTTAAGATAACAAAATGATTTTAAGAAATCTGGTAGAGGGTCATCAATTTACCATTTGTGTAAAATTATTTTGAATTTGCAACAGTAGTTTCAGAGAAGAAGATTTTTAAAGTTTTACTATACAGTAACATAAGGAAAACGTGCCCTACCCACTGGCAGCCATGTTTTTTTTAAGATAACAAAATGATTTTTAGAAATCTGGTAGAGTGTCATCAATTGACCATTTGTGTAAAATTATTTTGAATTTGCACCAGTAGATCTAGTTTCAGAGAAGAAGATTTTTAAAGTTTTTACTATACAGTAACATAAGGAAAATATGCCCCACCCACTGGAGGCCATGTTTTTTTTAGATATCAAAATAATTTTAAGAAATCTGGAAGAGGGTCACCCATGGTTCATTTGCATAAAATTACTGACAAATCGGACCAGTAGTTTTTGAAAAGAAGATTTTTAAAGTTTTCTCTATATATCAATATAAGGAAAATCTGCCCCACCCACTAGCGGCCATGTTTTTTAACCCTTTCCCCCCCATAGAAGCGCCTTTTAGCGCATTCAGTTTATTCTTGCCCTGAAGAAAATAGTTCCAATTTATACATTCATAAATATGTATAATACAAAATATTTTCTATATTCTAGCAGATGATAGCTTAAAGCAGGCTGAAAGTAAAGCAGAATGCGCTTAAAGCGCATTCTGCTTTACTTTCAACCTGCTTTAAGAGGACACCTATATTCAGTACTAGAGATATGCTATGTGGGAAAGGGTTATGATAGGAAAATTATTTTAAGAAATCTGATAGAGGGTCACCAATGGCACATTTGGGTAAAATTATTTACAATTCGGACCTGTAGTTTTTGACGAGAAGATTTTTAAAGTTTTTTCAATTGGTTGCCATGGCAACCACAATTTCAATTGGATGACCTATATTTGAAGAAATCTGAGAGAGTACCTTACAAGGAACAATCCTATGAAGTTTTGATGAAATTGGCAGTGGTTTTCAAGAAGAAGATCTTTGAAGAAAAAGTTTGACGACGGACGGACGACGGACACAGGGCTATCAAAATAGCTCACCTTGGCACTTCGTGCCCGAGGTGAGCTAAAAAAAAAAAAAAGCTGACCGGGTCTGGGCGAACAGTGACTCAGTGAGTAGAGATATTTCCTTAGACCTTTGTTTGTAAGAATTATTGATATTTCAAATACACGTTCTTTTCGGGTTCTTACCAAAGTAAATTATCACGATATGTCATAGATTCAGGAATATGTGCACTGTGCCGGTCACTTTATCCTGACACCGACGAAACCAGTTGTTACTATATGCTACATGTAACCCAAAACCCTGAGCGAGGAGGGAACTTCATTAAAAACTACTAATTTTTAAGTCTTTGGTTTGCCCCGGCCTGGTATTGAACCCGCAACCTCCTGCACTAGAACGGGACGCTCTACCACTGAGCTATGTACACAGACCGTGTCAGTGTTGATCATCTAAAATAGAAGTACTCTTATTTAATATTTCGGCAGTCTTTACCTTGTGAAATGGTAACACAGCTGTTAAGCCACCTCAACATCTCTGGTCCATCATCCATGGATCTTTAAATAAGATGTTTCAACAGTGTTGTAACTATTCTATTGGTTGACTCATGGAATCTGAAATAGAGACATATGCTTTGATAAAATTAAAGTGTATCTAGATCTAAATTTGAGTTGTGAGAAGATAGATAAAATCACATCTAATTTCTAAATAACTTGTTTACCACACATTAAACTCTAATTAACTTGTTTAAACTAAAAGAATGTATTTTAATCTAAGAAAAACAATCAAAAACGGGACAACTTAATTACAAAATGTTAATGTTGAAACGATTTTCTCTATCTAACTATACACTGCAATCACTATTCTATAGTGTGTAGGCCGAATTAAACCAGTTACGATTTGACTTGGGACGAATTGAACCGCTACGTTTTCAGCATAGGAGATTGTATTCACCTGAATCTGCCTATCAATTGCATTTCAAATGATGGAATTAGGTAAATAAATATTTGCAGCTTCGACTTGAACACCTATCTACTGAAACAAATCTAAATACATGTAAATATCTGCATTAAATCTTACAATTATCCTAGTAGGATCAACTGACAAAAACAAACACCCAGGCAGCGTTCGATAACATCTGAATTATAATTTATACACGAACATACAAGTTTAAATACACAATTTACCTTTAATCACAACACACATTGTCCGCGACAGCGTGTATGAGCCATACAAGGTGTGATTTCTTGGTAAAAACACAGGGACATTCATGTATCGTCGTTACAAATTATGGCTCTTCATTTCAAATTTCGAGACCAACAGCTAGCGCATGCGCGGAACGGAGCGCTCGGAGAAACTTCGACCCCATTGAGTTTCGGCCTTTCACGTAAATAAGGTGTTATTCTTTCTGCTAGAAACAGAGAATAAACGTGAATTATCTCTGAAATGATATTATGTGCATATGAAAACTACGGGAAACGTTGAAGAGAATTTAAAATTGTTCTTTCCTTAAAGTTAAATGGCTATTTCTTAAAATAATTTTCCAAGATTAAAAAAAAAAACAGCAGTGGGTGGGGCACTCGTATTTCCTTTATTTGGCTATAATATAGTGGAAACTTTAAAATTCTTATTTTCTGAAACCACTGACTCAATTTAAAATTAATTTCATACAAATGGGTGAATCTGTATCAGATTTCTTCAAATATAGGTCTATCAGTTGAAACTGTGGTTGCCATGGCAACCAATTGAAACAACTTTAAAAATCTTGCTTAAATGAAACTGCAGTTCTGAATTGAAAGTAAAATTCACACAACTGATTCCGAGAGAGAGAGAGAGGGGTGGGGGGGGGGGGGGGGGGGGGGGGTATTGTCTTTAAGATACTTACTCCAGTTTAACTGATGCTAGTGGAATAAAATTTCATATATGGAAATCGCTAGCTTGGAGAGATTAAGTGCAGGGTCCATAACTCTGACTAGACATTAATATTTTCGGAGTTATTCCCCTTTGTTATATTTGACCAAAAGACCTTCCTCATTTGTACATATATGACTTCTTTGTTTTATGGCGATAATTTTAAATCCATGAACACCCTGATTTTATTAAATAATTAAAAAGATACAATTTTTTAAAACTTTTTTCACGTTTTGGACTTAAACATTTTTTCAAAATTCACAGTCCAAAATTCCGCCTTGTTGCAATAGTCTAAGTATGAAATTCCGCCTCATTCAGGCAGAATTTTAACTAAGTCCGAAATTCCGCTTTATTGAAATAGTCTAAGTCAAAAATTCCGCCTCAATTTCCAATGTTTTCTCATTTTCCGCCTCGAGATGCTAGTCTAAGTGAGAAATTCCGCCTCTGAAAAATGTCAAAGTACAAAATTCCGCCTGGATTTTAAATTCCGCCCGGAATCTTCTCAAAATTCCGCCCGTAAAACTGACCGACTTGAGGCGGAATTTAGGTTTCCGCCCCAAGTCCGCCCGGAATCGGCCATTTCCGCCCCAATTCCGCCTCATTTCCGGGCGGATTCCGCCTGAATTTTTCGTACGGGTCTAATTATATGGCTCAAATATCAACCCATTACCCCATAGTCTGTTTCTAGTTTTGAAAAGATATATAGGTGACCAATCAATTTAGTAGCAGGTAGAAAGCAAAGCAGAATGCACCTTAAAGCGCATTCTGTTTTACTTTCAGCCTGCTTTAAGTGATAATACAGAAAAATCTTATCAGGTATATATTTAGACGATGAATGTGACCTATTTTAGACATGCAACAGTCTATTGCAATGTTTTTTACGGATTTTATGTCTACAGTGTTCTCTCTCTACAACAGCCCTCCAAACAACGACTCCCTCTTTACAACGACCCTTGCAGCAGTTCCCTAAACAGGACAATTGTGTCTAATGCTTATACTTTTGCAATATCGTCTACTTAAAATTTTCGTCTGTTGTTTTTCTCAGTTACATTAAAGTCGACATTTTGACCAAAAAAAACCAATTGAGGAGTGACTTATAGCTTGAATCCAGATTGGCGTCCAATCTGGATTCAAGCTGTTAAATTTGCAATGAAAGCCAATTTCCCTCCCTATAACCCCTCCCTCCGAACAACGTACATATTTTTTGTCTCCCATGGTGTGTTGTTGAAGAGAGGGAGTGCTGTATATAATATCTCACTGGATGCCGACTGAATATGCGAATTTCTGATGGTAGATACAGGTAATCACTTGAAGAGAAGAAAACAGAATAAATCTTACCTTGTAACTTGTGTAAGCTACAACCTGACAAATCCTTTCTCTTTTAAGTCTTTAATATTCCTATATTTTACAAACTGAGAAGCCCCTCCTGATTTTCAATACAATATTTCTCTCACAATCCTCTGATCTGTTAAACACCTCTTGATTCAAAACACACTGAGCGTGAAATGAAGAAAATACCAACAACTCCGCTACTTCACCGACCCACTTCACTCTCTCTCATTCACCAATATCCATACTCTAATAATCCTTATCCCACTGTACTATCTATCGCCCCTTTGAAATCGTTGTCTACAAAAAATATTCATTTCAGTTTTATGTATTTTTCAATTACGGAAACTTAAAAAGCAGTGTCAAACAGTTTGGATCCAGAACAGACGCTGCGTTACACAACGTCTGATCTGGATCCAAACTGTTTACAAATATTAATCAAGTCGTGATAGGCATAAATTTTGCAGTTTAAGGGTAGAATACAGTTGAGTCGCACTATTATGGCAGCTCAATAGAAGTTTTGTATTAATTTAATAAAGCAGGTTACTGCTTAAAGCAGGATGAAAGTAATGCAGAAAGCTCCTTAAGGAGCTTTCTGCTTTACTTTCATCCTGCTTTCAGCTGCCACCTGTCTTAAATATCGTCAATGATTCTTATTTTTTGTGGTGACTATAGCAGGGTATAACTGACTTATACCACAACCACTAACGTTTTTCATCCAGTGAGTGTTACTTTATGAATTACAAGCATAGTTGACCTATAGTGTACTTCACTAGTTAGTAAACATGATGATGTCATCACTCGGGTATCCTTCAATGAACCTAAAAAAACGTTGTCTGCTTCATACTGTTCGTCAGATGAAAATTCATGCTGTTTGACTATACATGTATACATGAGAAGTAATTGGTATAAAAACAGTTTCGATCGTGATTAATATTTATCCTATTTATATAACTGTGCATGAATGTGCATTTGTGAGTTTGTGTGTTCGACAGAATCGACACTAGATAGTCTATACTATGTTATTATCGATTCTAGTCCAACAAGTTACAGGTAGAATGCATGACGTCTTTAATTTTGTTCATAGAAACACCTCAATATGTGGATGTATGCTTAAAGCTGCATGCCTGAGAGGCTGAGAGTTATGGAATTTCTGCTTTACTTTCACAATAGTTTAGGCAGCTACTTAACTCATTACCCCATAAATACACCTTTTTACATCTTCAATTTATTCCTCTACTGAAGGAAATATCTAGTTCCAATTTATACTGTCACAAATAATAATCATATGAAATATTTTCTATTTTCTAGCAGATAATAGCTTTTATTATATGCCTTCGTATGATATCGAGTGTTTCCGCGTGTATTTGCACAGTAAAATACAAGAGTCTGTATCAGCCACCTTGTATCAGCCACTTTGTATTTTACTCTGACGTCGCTTTCGGTTTAAAGTGACGTCATTTACGTTCATGTGCAAGTGCCGCGTTATTCTTTGTGACATACAAAAATTCTTCTTCTGCTTCAAATAACTAATAAATATTGGGTATTAAATTATTTAAACAACTATTTAGTTGTTTCTGGTGTGTATTCAAGGCATATAATAAACACATCACCAGTTGACAGTGTGCTACAGAGTGTTGCATTTAGCTCGCCACGTTTTTGGCGGAAACAACCGATCAGACTCGCGCCTGCAAGGCGCTCGTCAGATCGGCTATTTCCACCAGAAACGTCTCGAGCTAAATACATCACTCTGTAATTCACTGTCAACTGGTAATGTGTATAAAGCAGGCTGAAAGTAAAGCAGAATGCGCCTTAAAGCACATTCTGCTTTACTTTCAACCTGTGCTTTAAGAGATCACCTGTCTTCAAAACTAGAAAAATGCTATTGGGTTAAAGTACAACACACTTAAACTAAGATTTTTAGTCTTGACAATGAGCCACAAGGATGGCAATTAGCTTATTTTGTGATGGTTCCTGCCAATAACCATTTCAGATTGTTCCCAAACGAAAGGAGTGATTCCTATTATGGGTACAGTGTCAGCTGTCAGATCTCACCTAGATATATATACTCCCATAATTACCTTTAGATAAAATATTGGCTTGATTTGGATCAAAACTGTAATTCATAATAATGAATCCTACACAGTGGAAGAATCAATAAATTTCAGTTTTCCAGCAGGCAGTCTGTTTTCAGTGTTGAAAGAATTAATGTACTATACCTAATGAAGTCATCAAAATGAAATATGATAACAATCTATGACTCACTAACACAATCAGTGAGATCTCACATAACTACAGAAATACACTGCTGTCAAGTACAGTAAAACCTCTCTATAACAATCTCTAAAATGAAGGATAATTGATTGTATAAAATACAGATGACAGCTTAAAGCAAGGTGACAGTGAAACAAAAAGCTCCTTTAGGAGCTTTTTGTTTCACTGTCACCTTGCTTTAATAAGCATGAAGTCACCTGCCTAAACATCCAATAATTAACCAACTTTAGTGGCCGTAATAGAGAGGTTTTTACTGTACCCTTCTCTGTATTAGCCATTATGGAACATTTTCCTGCTGGTAGCATAATATTGATGCTTTTTGAAAACAGTGTAGACCCTGAAGGAGCTGTCTGATCAGGATCTACACTATTTTGTATAGTATTTAAAATTAGTATGGAATAGCAAATGGGAGACAAACTGTTTGACACTCACAGCACTAGTTCTTTTATCAAAATATTTGCATGAAATTCAGTGACCTTGAAACTTGACCTGATAACTCCCAAATACAATCCCAAGCTAGGTCTTAACTCTTTCCTCCCTAAAACTTTCAATGGACAATTCCAGTTTCGATTTTAGTCTAGTCCATTTCAGACTTTTAAGGGTTGTTTTTGTCGATTTTGGGCATTATGACAAACAGTGAAGACCCTGATCAGAGGGCTCCTTTCGGAGCCCTCTGATCAGGGTCTTCACTGTTTGCACAGACCAAGTGTACTATTGACATGTACACTGTTTGAAAAGGACGCCTATATGCGGGATTAGGGTTCAAAGGGTTAATGTAAGCTTTCTTAATCCACAGTTTGGTGGAAATTGGGATATCCAATCTGCAGTTATTGACCAGAAACAGTTTTCTATTGCTAGTAACAACGACCTTGACCTGATAAACCCTAAATACAATCCTAAGCTAGGTCTTAATGAAAGCTTTCTAAATACAAAGTTTTGTCTAAATTGGGATATCCAATCTGCAGTTATTGACCAGAAACAGTTTTCTATTGCTAGTAACAACAACCTTGACCTGATAAACCCTAAATACAATCCCAAGCTAGGTCTTAATGTAAGCTTTCTAAATACAAAGTTTGGTCAAAATTGGGATATCCAATCTGCAGTTATTGACCAGAAACAGTTTTCTATTGCTAGTAACAACGACCTTAACCTGATAAACCCTAAATACAATCCCAAGCTAGGTCTTAATGTAAGCTTTCTAAATACAAAGTTTGGTCAAAATTGGGATATCCAACCTGCAGTTATTGACCAGAAACAGTTTTCTATTGCTAGTAACAACGACCTTGACCTGATAAACCCTAAATACAATCCCAAGCTAGGTCTTAATGTAAGCTATTCATTAGTCATTAGTCAACACTGTTTTCATATCATGTTGAAATAGTCATCAAATGAATGAATGAATAATTGTGTGGTGTTGTATAGCCTGTCAATACAAGTGCTCTATTACAGCTGAACAATGGCAACTGAATCCATCAACCATGTTTTCCTTCAATTTAACCTTGTTTCACAGTAATCATGTTTCACTCTAAATACATGTCATCTGATTTCTGAATAAAAGACAAGTTTACATTGATTTGACCCTTTACCCCATAGTTAATGTTTCAGGTTTTGAAGACAGATCAATTTTGACCACTTAAAGCTGGTTGAAGGTAATTAAAGCAGAATGCGCCTTTAGGCGCATTCTGCTTTTTTTTCAACTTGCTTTAACCTAATTATAGGATAATGAAATATTGCTTGTGGTACATATTCATGAGTGAATAAAGTGGAACTATTTTCTTCAGTGGTGGAGTAAATTAAAGATGTAAAAAGATGTATTTATGGAGTAATGGGCTAAAAAGAAAATAGATTCTTAATTAGCATTAAACAGTTCCGATCACAGATAGCAGTAATTAAAGATATAAGATCAGGCATGTGTTTAGTGAGGTCTGATTTGAAGCCAAACTGCGGACATTCAATGTATGTATCCCAAATTTATACATGTGAATTTGGTTAAGGGGTCTCACCGTAATGAAATGACTGAACCTTTGGTATAAAACACCAACCACATAAAACTGTTAAATTGATATGCCCGACCTTGATATCGTGATAAACATGTGTTCACAATCATAACCTTCTGCATGCTACCATGTCAATTGGTTTCAAACAATGTCAATTCATATGAGATTACGAATTACATATACCCAGATTCTCATCTGGATCTAAACTGTTTGACACTGAGACAGACATTTATGAAAGAAAATGTAGATAAATCAGTTCTGTGACCACAACTTTTGTAGCTGACAAATAGTCTCAGCTTGCAAAATGTTAATGGCTGTTTGTTCATTAGCCCATAAAAATTATATTTTAGAATACATTGAATAGGGGAACGAGTGTGTGGGGCATTTGAAAAGTAATGGCAACTGATCAATAACTTAAATATAATAAATGCAAAATGCATGTGTTATATATCATTTAAAAGAGCAATTTTTTGCCTACAAGATGGTATAATGCATGATAAGATCACATAAGTCGTTAAGTCACAACATGAACATAAATGACCCCTTATTGCTGGAAATTATGGTACTATTGCTCCTGATCAGTACATTATGAATGGAATTTCTGTGAGCTATTAGCATTAAATGAGCTTTTAACCCATTGCCCCATTGCTATTTTACTAGTTTTGAAAAACCTAAGAAAAATTAAAACAGGTTGAAAGTAAAGCAGAATGCACCTAAAGGAATTATTTTTTCAAGAGGAGGAATAAATTAGAGGCATAAAGAGGCGTATTTATGGTGTAATGGGTTAAGAATCCCTTCTATCAATATAAGATGAAGTAAAACTTCCCTGTAACTCTTTAATTAGGAATTTAAGTAGATGCATGAAAAAGTCATCTCAATAAGGAAAACATTTATAAGTAAATGCTCTGAAACACGCTGCAGTTGGGGAAAGTTTTAGCGGTTTACCATCATAGCTAGGGTATTTTATACTACAAGCAGATGACATTTCTCCAGTCTGGCCACTCAGATTTAAACACTTAGTGACCATTCATCTCATTATGCCAGCTATTTGCTATGCATCACCTGCCTATTAGATGGATGTGATTTTAATCAAGGTAAAGGTCATGGTGAGGTGAAGATTCATTCACCGGTTCCCAAACTCTACAGGGCCGCTTCCCACACCCCATTATAATACCCCATAAATATGCCTTTTTATGCCTGTAATTTATTCCTACACTTAAGAAAATTGTTCCAATTTACCGGTATACAGTCATAAAAATGTATTGTAAGAAATATTTTCTACATTCTAACAGATCGTAGCCTTAAGGCACATTCTGCTTTACTTTCAACCTGTTTTAAGCAGTCACCTGTTTTCAAAACTGTAAACGAGCTATAGGGTAATGGGATACTCTATACCAGTTCCCATACTCAAAACAACTTTAAAATTCCCATACTCTACATTAGTTCCATGATACTCTACATTATTCTATATTGGTTCCCATTCTCTACATTGGTTCCTTAACCCATTACTCCATAGATACACATTTTTATGTCTTTAATTTATCATTCCTTTACTGTAAAAAATAGTTCCAATAAATTATACTGAGCAAATTCACGTTGACTTTAATGCGCACGCGCTGGCCTCACTTTCGATTGACTAGAGGTTCGAACTATAGTTCCACGGGAAGTAGTTCACTATGGTATCAAAAATATGCACCATTAATCATTATAAAGAAATATTTCCTTTATGGGCTGAAAGTAAAGCAGAATTCTCCTGAAGTAGCATTCTGCTTTACTTTCAGCCTGCTTTAAGCAACAATCTGTTTTCAATTGTGGGAAATTTACCCCTGTAAAAAGGTCTGGAACTGTTCTGGAACATTTGTTATACAGTGCTCCCTCTCTACAATGACGCCCAATGGGAGACACAGCTTGTGTGTTGTTCGGAGGAGTTGTTATAGGGAGGGAAAATTAAGACTCGGCTTACATTTGCAAACAGCTTGAATCAAGATCAGATGCCGTGTAAAACGGTGTCTGATCTGGAGACATGATGTTTGCCATGCGTCATTATATTTATTCTATCGAATGTCCATTTATTTGTAGCTTTTGAGAAAACACAGCAGACAACAATTTTTGCAGACGATATTGCAGCAGTGCAAGAGTTAGACATGATTGTCCTGTTTAGCCAACTGTCACAAGGGTTATTGTAAGGAGGGAGTCGTTGTTTGGATGGCCTTTGCAGGGAGGGAATACTGTAGAGCTGTTTTGAAACTACAATAGATACGGTTTTAGGTTATTATATTGAGTTGCTGTTGTGAGCAGGTTTTACTGTACAGCAATAAGAAACTTTATGGAACAGAAATAAAACCTGTACAAGCTGTATAAAATATTTTATAATCAAACAGCAACTGATTAATAGTGTATGAAACACTAACTGATTAATAGTGTATGAAATTACAAGCTTTTAACATTGAACCTGCAGCCAACCTGGCAGCAGCTGCTGCGAACATCCTCCACTGAAGAATATATAATGTTCAAATTTATACAGTCTTGAATTTGCACCATTATATATAAATATATATCCTAGCAGATGGTAGCTTAAAACAGGATGAAAGTAAAGCAGAATGTTTGTATTTTGCACCCCTTTTGGGTATTACTAGAAGGGGTTATGAGGCACACCCTGGCCAGTTACTTTATCCCGACACCGACGAACCAGTCGTAATTCTTACCAAAAATCATGAGCACCAAGGAGGGAAGCCATTACTACTACCAATTTTTATGTCTTTGGTTTTACTCGGCCGGGGATTGAACCCGTGACCTCCCGCACTGCAAGCGGATGCTCTACAACTGATCCGTTATGCACATTCTGCTTTACTTTCAACCTGCTTTAAGTGGTCAACTGTCTTTAACAAGAGGGCCTGAAGGCCCTGATATCGCTCACCATTTGTAATGAAGCCTGATAGCTTTACCTTTGAATTTCATCCGTTTTATTCTAAATCCATTCAAGTTTGTCGACCTACTGTAGTATAGTAGAGTACATCAAAGGCAGATAACTAGAGTCTAAACAATACTGAAATTAAGCCTTTTCAAAGTATATCAAGGGCAGGTAGCTATTGCCACAATGATTACATTTCAACAATAATTGCACTCCTTCGAGAACGTATAGCTACATCCTTTGTGTACAAGTATAATCAAAATCCATTGAAAACTGTAGTTGCAAGAGTGTAAACGCTGTAAAATATGGCATTTTCAGCAAATCAAAGGTAGATATCTCTTGATCTTTTTGTCTGATTCCAAGCATAATCACCCTTTTTCCAACTCTTATGGTCATATACAATATGGGCAAGTTTGAGAGAGCTTGGATAAATATTGTGGCCTCTAGAGCGTAAACACTGTTAAATATATCATTTTCAGCAATTCAAAGGTAGATAACTCTTGACCTATTGATCTGATTACCACCAAAATTAAACTCATCGGAAGTCTTATGATAATATACAATCTGAGTAAGTTTGAGAAAGATTGGATAAAATTTGTGGCCTCTAGAGTGTAAACATCGTTAAATATGGCATTTTCAGCAATTCAAAGGTATATAACTCTCGACCTATAAGTCTGCTTTCAACCATAATCAAACTCATCTGAACTCTTATAGTAATATACAATCTGAGCAAGTTTAAGAAAGATTTGATAAAAAATTGTGAACTCTAGAGTGTAAACACCGTTAAAAATGGCATTTTCAGCAATTGAAAGGTAGATTACTCTTGATCTATTTGTCCGATTTCAACCAAAATCGAACTCATCTGAACTCTTATGGTCATATACAATCTGGGCAGGTTTTTAGAAAGATTGAATAAATACTGTGGCCTCTATAGAGTGTAAACACCGTTAAATATGGCATTTTCAGCAATTCAAAGGTAGATAACTCTTGATCTATTTGTCCGATTTCAACCAAAATCGAACTCTTCCGACCTCTTATGGTCATATACAATCTGGGCAGGTTTTAGAAAGATTTGATAAATACTGTGGCCTCTAGAGTGTAAACACTGTTAAATATGGCATTTTCAGCAGTTCAAAGGTAGATAACTCATGACTTGTTTGTCCGATTTCAACCATAATCGAACTCATCCGAACTCTTATGGTAATATACCATCTGAGCAAGTTTGAGAAAGATTGGATAAAAATTGTGGTCTCTAGAGTGTAAACACTAAAATTGTTGACGCCGCACACCGCACGACGCACGACGGACTACGCACAACGGACAATCAAGGATTGCAATAGCTCACCCTGAGCTAGCTCAGGTGAGCTAAAAAGAAGAAACAGACTATGGGGTAATGGGTTAAATGTTTTATAGATATCCTTTCAGATGAAATAAACTCTCTCACAAACCCAAGCACTGTTCTGTACAATTGTATAACCCATTACCCCACTAATATGCCTTTATACGCCTCTAATTTATGCCTCAACTGAAGAAAATAGTTACATTTTATACCATCATGAACATGACTTGTACCATAAGAAATTTTCTATATCCTAGTAGATGGTAGCTTAACCCATTCCCCCCATAAATATACCTTTTTGCGCCTTTTATTTTTTCCTCCACTGAGGAAAATACAATGTACTTCCAATTTATACAGCCAAGAATATGGATCATAATAATTATTTTCTATATTTTCTAGCAGATGGTTTAATAAGCTTAAAGCAGGCTGAAAGTAAAGCAGAATGTGCCTTAAGGCACTGCATTACTTTCAACCTACTTTAAGTAGTCACCTATTTTCAAAACTAGAAACAGGCTATGGGGTAAAGGGATAAATTATATTCAGTTTCCACCTACACTGTAATGGAACACCTCATGTGACTGGTATAGAGCAGTAACCCTGGAAACATGATCAGACTGATCAAATTCCTACATCTAACCTAAATTACAAACATTACAATAAAACATAGCAAGTATTAACTATTCAAATAAAACAAGGGAGGTTTTTTAGCCCATTACTCCATTAATACTCCTTTTTACATGCCTTTAATTCATTCCTCCAAGTGGTCTGAAGTAAATAGTTCCTCTTTATACAGTCCTGATTACACAATAAGAATTCCCTAGCAGATGTTCGCTTAAAGCAGGCTGAAAGCCAATGCAGAATTTACATTTAGATGCATTTTGCTTTTCTTTTTAAAAGTGGTTATATACCTGTCTTCAAAACTAGAAACAGGGTATTGGGTAATGGGTTAAAGACTGAGAATACTTATGAATGCAGGATAAAAAGTTATGTATATAGCTTTCTGCATCACTTTTATCCTGCACTAATCAAAAAAATATTAGTGACCCAGGACTCCAGATAAGGAGAGTATTTCCAAAACAAAATCTTTATTTCTCCAGTAAACCTCTTCAATATGATTCTAATGAGTAGTGACACCATAGGATTTTTTACTGATATAAAGGAGAAAATGTTGGATTTGTCCACTTATAGTCTTTACTCCCTCTTTTCTGGAGTCTGAAAATTGTTTGTAACTGTAAACTATAAAACACTGGCGTGTTGTAGTTTTTTGCTCTAACTATCTTTGTAATCTTGATGGCCCATTAACCACTGTTCATTAAGTATATCACTCACTGTTTTACAAAACACTAGCAAAAATGCAATCCTTCATTACACTGTTTACTTTCCAAATGAACTTTTCCATTTTCTTAATTATGACCACTTTTTACATGGACTCTTTGTGAGGTTTGTCCCAAAATACTTACAATTATCATCAATATGGCAAACAGTGCAGATCTTAAGATCAGAGGACTCCTCCTGGATCAGGGTCTATAATCTAATCTGGGTCTACACTGTTTGCAAATTACCGCACAGAAAATTCACCTTCAACATGCCATGACCAAACTTACTACCTAAACAGTTTGGATTCAGACGAGATGGCATTTCAAACAGTTTGGGTTCAGATGGCGTTTAAAACAGTTTGGATTCAACAATAATCTCATCTGGCAACAGTCTACTATACTGTATTAACCTGTTACCCCATAGCCTGTTTCTATTTTGAAGACAGGTGACTACTTAAAGCAGGTTGAAAGTAAAGCAGAATGCGCCTTAAGGCCCATTAGAATATAATTCTTTTAATGCATATTCATTGCTGTATAAATTGGAGCTATTTTCTACAGTAGAGGAACAAATTTGAGGCGTAAAAAGGCGCATTTATGAGGTAATGGGTTAAAATTCTTTTTTTTTCAAAATACTTTTTCCAAACAAGGTCAGAGTTTCAAATATTCGGATTCCAAGTTACTTGGCATCTCATCTAGGTCCAAACTGTTACAATTTTAAAAGATATTGCTGTTAGCATACAATTAGTTAATTTAACTTACATGTAAATATATAGTTGTATAAATTTCTATATTTCTCCAACTATGGTATATCCCTGAAGCAAACTGACAACAATGCAATGTTAACCCTCCAACTGAATACTCATATGCATGTACAGTAAAACCTCTATAAATCATACAGTTTTCAAATAATATTTTTGTTCACCAAACCAGCTAGTAACAGGTACTGACAGCTTAATGCAGGATAAAAGTAAGACAGAAAGCTCCATTTGGGAGCTTTCTGTCTAACTTTTAACCTGCATTAAGTAGTCAACTGTCTATTGTGGCCTACCTTCTTTTTAAAAGAGTATCCTGTTTATAGAGGAGTGCATATATAACACTTCACTTGAAATGACCATCTGCCATCTTAACTATTACATTGGCTAACAAAATAAGGAATAATTCCGTATGGAAAGAGGGCAGACTTATCCCAAGCAGATCTTATTAGAAAACAGTGTAGACCCAAATCAGACAGCTCCTTAAGGAGCTGTCTGATCTGGGTCTACTCTGTTTTCAAAGTGCATGGATATAAGCTAATCCTAGGAGAAGGATTGACCGAGGGTCAGGGAGCACTTCACTTACACTAACTAGACTAATCCCTTTACCCATTAGTCTAATCCTGGCTATAACCCTTATCCTTTCATCTACAAGTCTCTTCAAAGTATACTAGTGTGCTAAATAGTCACTAAAATATCATGAATCAAAGCCCTGAGAGGACTGATAGCAGCTATTGTACTTTCATCCAGTACCCAATACATGTAGCCTAATTTTCTAGTTTTGAAGAAATTAATATTTTAAGTGACCAGTTTAAAGCAGATTGAAAGTAAAGCAGAATGTGCCTTAACCCATTACCCCATAAATACGCATTTTTACGCCTATAATTTATTCCTCCACTGAATAAAATAGTTCCCTGTTATACAGTCATAATTATGTATCATAAGAAATAGTTTCTGTATCCTAGCAGATAACAGCTTAAAGCAGGCTGAAAGTAAAGCAGAATGTGCCTTAAGGCACATTCTGCTTTACTTTCAACCTGCTTTAAGTGATCATCTTTCATTAAAACTAGAAACAGGCTATTGGGTAATGGGTTAAGGCACATTCTGCTTTACTTTCAGCCTGTAACTTTAAGCTACCATCTGCCAGGCGATATAAAATATTGTGTAACAATATGTTCATGACTATGAATTGTTCATGACTATGAATTGTTCATGACTATGAACTATTTTTTTCAGTGGATGAATAAATTGAATGTGCTGAAAGGCCCTTCGAAGGGGGAAGGGTTAATTTGTTTGCTATTAGAATGCAGATGGTAGCTTATAATTAAAACAGGCTGGAAGGTATTCATATATTTCTAAGATAAGTACATTAAGGTGCATTCTGCTTTACTTTCAGCCTGCTTAAAGTGGACATAGTGTCTCCAAAGCTAGAAACAGGCTATGGGGTAATCACCAGTGGTAAATATTATATTCTATATCACCAATGCAGAGAAAGCTAGAAGCTAAGAATCATCCAAACATGCTTGTGCAAAGGAATGGGCTAAGGGCCTGGGTCAAGTGGACAAGTAATGACCAGTGATTCTGACAGAAAACCTGTCAAAATATTGAAATAGACTGACAGGCTTAGAGCCTGAAGGTGACAGTATTACAACCATTATCCACCACTAACGACATCATATCCACCACTAACGATTTCATCATAATACTACGTATTAATCCATCTATACCTGGATATTGCAATGAACTCTCCCTGTGTGCTTGCTGGAAGAATCTAATATAGATATACATGTACAAGGGTGATCAGAAGACACTATCATGCTTGTCAACATAGCAACACAAAATGCATATGAATTTGATATAACACAGAGTACATAGCCTGATGAAAAGCAGCATAACACTGCTCATCAGGATCTACACTGTTTGCTAGTGTCTACTTTAGTAAATTCTAGGCTTAAATGGGTTAACCACCTCATCACAACATGCTTACTGCTAGATCTCCTTCAGCTGCAGATGGAGCCCTCTGATCTGGGTCTACACTGTTTGTAAAGGAATTTTACTCTCAAACCAAGGACTGTTAGGGTTAACTGTTATAGCCCATTATCCCATAGCCTGTTTCTACGTTTGAAAACACAGGTGATCACTTAAAGCAGGTTGAAAGTAAAGCAGAATGTGCCTGTAGGCACATTCTGCTTAACTTTCAGTCTGCTTTGTAAAGCTAACTGTACCATCTACAAAGCTAAAGAAAAAACATTCTTATGAAGTCTATTAATGACTGTTTCTTCAGCGGAGGAATAATTTAAAGGCATACACGAAAAGGTATATTTATGGAGTAATGGGTTAAAGGGACTCGCAACCGGATGGTGTACTTGTCAAAATAAAATAAAATACTCAAATAAAAGCAAATTTGTGGCATTATTTGGCTTCTGACATTAAAAAAATATGATCAGTCCAAAATAAGTCTCAAGAATCGTCACCGAATCTTAGATTTTTAGATATTTTCCATCGTTTTTCTATACCGACTAGTAGACGGTATAGTTGTTGTTGTTGCTTCTTTACACGGGCTCAGACATAAACACGAGCCGAATTACGAAGTTGTATGCACTTTCGATTACTACACATTGAAATACGTTAAATCGATCCGAGATAAAACGGATAGTTCCGTGGTCCATTGGTCTAAGCGGTTTGCCCTATTTTGCCTTCTGTCCGCCAATGCCGGGCCCCGGGTTCAAATCCCACCAGAGACCAATATTTTTTTTTATTGAAATACATTTTTTTGAACAGAATTTCTTATCCTAAACTAATTCTTTACCATTTATATAAGCGTTTGACACATATTTACAAATTACTATTTTTAATGCACCATCTGGTTGCGAGTCGCTTTAAAGCCGACTTTGTGCTGTTTCTTTGAAAGATAATTAATTGTGGTGTAAATGAGATGGTAGGGCTGGTCAGGTCACTGGTTTGAAGGGTTAATATATTACACGTAAAGTGATGATGGTTGAACACCTTAGGCTAAAGGCTTAACCGCTAACCTGACACACTTGGTTTAACCCTTTACACCATAAATATGCCTTTTTACACATTTAATTCCTCCACTGAAGAAACAGTTTTAATTTGATATATTACAGATATAGTGATGATGGTCTAACACCTTAGGCTAAAGGCTTCACCGCTAACCTGACATACTTGGTTTAACCCATTACCCCATAAATATGACTTTTTACACCTTTAATTTATTCCTCCACTGAAGAAACAGTTTTGATTTAATATATGACACGTAAAGTGATGATGGCCATCTAACACCTTGGGCTTAAGGCTTCACTGCTAACCTGACACACTTGGTTTAACCCTTTACCCCATATTTATGCCTTGTTTACACCTTTAATTTATCGTTCCAATGAAGAAAATCATAAGATCATTTTATACAGTAAATTGAATAATGCGCCACATGAGATATTTTCTTTATTCCAATGAATGATAACTTTAAGCATGCTGAAAGTAAAGCAGAATGTGCCATAAGGCAATACCCATCCCTAGCCATTAGGCACATTCTGTTTACTTTCAACCTGCTTCAAGAACTTTTGTTAATTTTCTAGAACAATCACCAGGTTCTAAAACCATCAAATTTTTAGATTTTTTCTAGAATTTTTGCAGAAAGTTCATGAACATTAAATTGTTCACGACTATAAATATTCAAGAAACTATTCTAGTAGAATAGTTCTATAATAATGCAATACCTTCCACACGGTAAATACACTGTAATGTTTTAGATCACATTGTATATATCCAGGGCTGCCATTTCTCCGGATTTTTCCTAAATCTCCGGATTTTTTTCTCCAGTACATGTTAGCTTAAAGCAGGCTGAAAGTAAAGCAGAATGCGCCATAAGGCGCATTCTGCTTTAATTACAGCCTGCTTTAAGAAATCGCTTGTCAATAAAACAAGAAACAGGCTATGGGGTAAAGGTACGATTCGTAAAATCGCACTTAAAAAATGCAATTTTGGAAATCTTAGGATTTTTCAAGTCAACTTATGGCAGCCCTGTATATCTATCATGAAATCTTCAAGCAAGCATGCATACAGGGAGAGTTCTTTCGGTTTGCACGTTACACTAGTAACTTAGACCGAAAGCTCCTAAACTATTAAAAGGACCTTTCTTAAATTCTACCTTACATGTATACTGTGACGTGTCATCTTGTGTTAAGTAGTCAACTGCCTTAAACACCTAAAATTTAACACAATTTAGTGGTCGTAAAAGAGAGGTTTTACTGTACCGTGTTCTGTACCAGTAGGTTTATTATTCATACATGTATTGATCACACCCATTCATGAACACGTACGCTTGCACGACCCATAGTTTTAGTGAATGCAATACCACAGCCCAATAAGTGCAAGATAGATCTAGTTTAGTGGAAACTGAAAAGAAGGAAACTTCAAACAACCATTCCAACACAATTCCCAACTCTTTGCATGCTGGGTAGATCTAATTATTTCGTCTGCCAAAATTGTCGTCTGCAACAGTTCTAAATTAGAATTATTTCTAAATTTCTTTTCAAAACATGGTCAGAGTTTCAAACAGTTTGGATCCTGATGAGACGCCGCGTTACGCGACGTCTCATCAGGATCCAAACAATCATGAATCTGCCTCTAGCGTACAAAAGGTGTATTAATGAGTTTCGTTTGTTTTCATTACGATTCACTTACCTGTTAGAAACCTCTTCAAAATCCAAATACGTCAAGATTTCTTATTACACAATGTTGAATGTTCAATTATAGATTGATCACTGGAAACATATACCTTGACACCCTATATGCTCACACAATTTTCTGAACACTTAAAATATTTTTCAAATCGCCCAGCATCAAAATTCTTTCAATACATTCCAACAGATATTCACTGTTCACGATCGTATGGGAATTGGCAAGTAAAGTGGTGAGGAAAAATCCCGTTTATACTCACCACCAGACGAGCTGCAACTATTGTCTATAGGACGTGCAGTGGCACGAGCGGTTTTAAAGACATTTCCTCAGTCCTCTGATGGACTCTCCCCTCATTTTTCGATAAGCGTGAAAGTAACTGTAAAGCAGGAGTAACTAAAGTGTGCAAAGCCAATGTCACTTATCGCAAGTTGTCTAGAGAGGCCCTGATATACTCACACCCAATGTTTATTTCAATAGTTTTCTCTAGACAACTTGAGATTGGTGACATTGGCTGTGCACTTTACCACTGCTTTACATTTATTTTCACCCCTATCGAGAACAATTGGGGATGTAGTCCATCAAAGGACTGTGGAAATGTCTTTAACTCATTACCCAATAGCCTGTTTCTAGTTTTGAAGATAGGTGACACACTTAAGGGCTGTATCAATGTCATGGCTTTGGGAATTTTTCAAAGTATATGAAAACACCCTATGATGGTTTTGTATTGAAGAGCTATTTAAGATGAATGGAAAAATAAAAAAAAGTGTACATTTTGGTGAACAGCAGTTGGCTCTATGTAAAATCTACCCCACCCACTTCCTGTTATTTTGTCCTTTTCAAACAGCCCGCTTCAATAAATCCATTTTAAATGAAAACGAATATGATAATTTGGTTCTGTGTTATTTATTTCCTATCTATGGTAGTATTTCTTCATACAAAAACTAATTTAAGAAAAAAAAGGCACCAAGTGTGAAATTTATAAGCTCTAAATATTTTGTAAATTTTGTAAGGGGAGATAACTATTTTTACTTTAATAACTCAAAATTTTCAACACTGACCTTTCAATTTCTTTTCATATTTTGAACTGCCTTAGCATAGGCTTTTATCTGGTAGAATATAAAAAAAAGTTTAATACTAGAATTATTTCATTTTCAAACTTTTTTAATTTTTTCATAAAATAAAAAATCTATTAAAATCATGCCCTATACAAAGCATATTTTTGATATTCAAGGATCCATATTGTTCAAACCTGGTGCCTGCTTTGTCTAAATTTGGTTTCTATCTGTGAAAATACCACCATAGACATAAAATAAATAATGAAAACCCAAATTATCATATTTGTTTTGTTTTGAAATAAATTTTACTGAAGCTTGTACTCTGAATGGGTAAAATTTGAAAAAAAAACCGTCAAAATTTGACATACCTTTTTCAAATCGCTGTAGCTAAAAAAAAGGACACCACCATATATATTTGTTTTCATTTTTTCATTCATCATAAACAGCTCTTCCTTAAAAAAAACCAATGTTAGAAAAAAAGTTTGATACTTTGAAAAATTGGCTTATGACATTGATGCACCCTTAAAGCAAGTTGAAAGTAAAGCAGAACGCACCTTATGATGCAGTGATTCTGCTTTACTTTCAGCATGTTTGAGGCCACCATTTTCTTCAATAATAATTGGCAAACATTCGAACTTGAATACATGTAATTATGATGGCCAAGGGGTGGGGGTTAAAATGAAAGATAAATGCTGGGCAATCTTAAGCTACTCAATCCAACCACAAATGATGAGTTGCCCTTCATTGCAAGTCAAAGTGCAAAACCTAACTCCGGGCCGCTATTAGGGGTTGCACGTTCACTTGCACATGCAGGGCATGGATGTTGACCCTTAAATCGACTTTGAAATATGGGTATGTTCGAACTAAAGCGAGTCGAATTATCCAGTTTCGAAATGTATGGTTTTATTGTACACCGGGCATCGGAGTTTGATTATTGACATTTGATATACCAAGAAACAACACTGAATTGCAATATTGTTTAAGGTTGAGGACCCCTATCGGCCATTCTCGTCAACTGTCGACACGTTACAGACCATGTTATGTTAACCGTGGTTCGTAATGGATCGACAGTTGATGAATATGACCGATCGCTGTATGTAGATTATCGAATTTTTTTCGATTTCATTAGGGGTCCTCAACTTTAATTTTGTAACTAGATCTAGTAGCGAGTTATGGTCATTTCGTACCCACGCCTTTTCGTACCCTATTTTTTTGGTCATTTCGTACCCATATTTTGGTCATTTCGTACCCTTTCAAATTCACTAGTCATTTCGTACCCATATTTTTGGTCATTTCGTACCCTCTAAAAAAAATTGTATTACATATATTTCATTATTTTTACGCAAAATTTAATAAGATATATGTTAGATCGAGTAATATGTTTGCTCAGAAATGAAAAAAAAAATTCTTATTCTGCTGGTTTTATAATTATTTGAACAGTTATCATATCCAGTAGTAACTTCGAATCCATATGTTTGGTCATTTCGTACCCACCCCATAAAAGCACGATTGAAGAACAACTTCTCCCAACTTTTACCAAATGTGAAACATATTTAATGCATGAAAAAAAGAATTAACAAAACAAGAATCTATAAATACATGATATTTAATAGACTTTTGAGAGCTATAAAGACATGCACAATACAGAAAAAAACCCTCTCTTTTACGACCACAAAAATACGACGGCTATGGTTTTTATTAAAGACAGGTAACAATTTATAGCTGCTTGACAGTCATGTCCAAGAATGCAGGCCATATTTACAGGATTGTCGTTCTTGCTCACTTTAGTATATCAGACGTAAACCATTATCTCCCTTGGTCCACGAGATCAAGTATCGATTTGTTAGGCAGACTATCCGGAATCGCTTGATCATCTTAGCCTTGATAAGAAATCACGAATGCTTCGTTATCATTCGGCTGCCTCCGGAACAATGGTTCCGGACTCGTTCTTATTCTCAGCGGGACCTCTGAAAAGCCATTTGTGTTTATCTGCTGATTCAATTGTTGTAAATCGCGTTCTACATCAATTATACCCTGACCAGCATTATCGATCGAATCTTTCACTAGTATATTACTCGTACATCGACACTTAACAAACGATAGTATGAATTAGACTAAATACTAGTTCAGACTAAGTAATTTGTCTAAACGTCAATTTGCAAACTGTTAACCAATCGGATCAAAACTAATTGATAGCTAAAATGGTAAAAAACAAAATTAAAATTAAATTAAAACATACATTTTTCGATTTTCTTTTTAAGGAGTGATTTACACATATAAGATTTATATTATGGAAATGCGTTCCGAATAAGATGTATTTGTAATTAACATAATTAAGTGGTCGTATTAGAGACGTTTTATTATTACTCAGAACAAACATACATATATTTCAAAACTAAAGCTTTAAAAGAAGTATGTGTGTTTGATTTAAGCAAGCTTTGAGAATCGAACGCAGAAATAAAGCAGACCATTTTGGGAATGTACTAGTTGGAAGTGGAAGACTTCTATCCATTGATGCACTATCCCCTTAAAGGAATGGTGCAAAGGAAAAAAACTGAGTGACTTACATGTATAACCAAGCACTCAAAGAAGCCGAGTGACTTACAGACATAGTCAGGCACTCGATTGCTGCTCTTGTAAAAGAGCAGCAAACGCACAGTCTAATTCACCCCGTCGGTGCAAGACCGGTGCATACAAATACAAATAAAGGCGTCAGTGATTACCCTTACGGGAATCTATTCAAAGAACGCAAGTATTGCACTTTTCAATGAAATTAGCAGAAGGGAAATTTATGACATCTTAAATAAAACATTTCTAACATTTAGCAAGTTAAAATAAATTCTGAAAGTAATACAAAAAGCTTTTAAATTCAAATGGGTACGTGGAAATATATCATAATAATTAATTCTTCATTCAATCTTATACTAGCTGTGCTATCTGAATTAATTTTAATGAGAATTATAAAACGTACATCAGTCGTTTTGTACTCCGTATCGCCACTGGTCCTAGATTAGCAAATGAATAAAAGGTGTTAGGATCCCAGCACCCAGCCCATACATGTACCACTATTCTACCTAAGTGCTGATAGCTCAGTCGGTAGTGTGGTTGACTAACAATCAAAAGGTCATAGGTTCGAGTCTCATTCGAATCAAAACTTTTTTTTCCTTTTTTCTTTATTTTTTTTTTTTTTAAAGAAGTCCAATTGTATTGACTTGTGGGTAAATAACGCAGATAAAGGACATGTTTAGTCTTTGTTGGTTAGAATCATTGTTCGCTATATAGCTTGTCGAATTACGTTTTGGTTCATGACTGACACACACCATTGTCTGGATGCAATATTGTCGTCTGCTTAAAATTGTTATCTGCTGTTTTTCTCAAAGTTACGTAATGGACATTTTGACATAAAAAACTTAATAATGAGTGACAAACAGCTTGATACGCGGCGTCTGATCTGGAATCAATCTGTTTGCAAAGTTCCCTCCGATAACGACTCCCTCCAAACAACGCCCACAATTTGTGTCTCCTGTTGGGTGTATCCCCTAGTTCCTCTTGTCCGTAGAATTGTGCACATTGAAGGGAAGAAGCATGTCCTAGACATGCACTGTAGATCGTAAGACCAAATCATGCATTGGTTATGTTCCGTACTGCAATCACGCTATTGCAGTCCTCAGTCATTGTGCACAAACTGGCACACTCTGCAACATATTCCGTGCTGGTACCTCAAATCTTATGACACTACTATAACAGAGCTGGTTAACAAACGACTCGTCTAAGATGTTACCATTGTTCAATAATCCTAATAATCTTTCAAATGTGTATAAGTCTTGATACCAAAGAACAGGAGCTTCGTATGGCTGTTTTAGAGATGGAGCACTGTATTTTAAACAGGATTGTTGTTGCTAACTACATCACTTAAGTAACTTAGTTAACGTACGTGTCTTCACTATAGCTTGTATTAAATGTACATATGGATTCGAAGTTACTACTGGATTTGATAACTGTTCAAATAATTATGAAACCAGCAGAATAAGATTTTTTTTTCATTTCTGAGCAGACATATTACCCGATCTAACATAATGATATCTATATCTTATTAAATTTTGCGTAAAAATTATGAAATATATGTAATCAAAAGATTTTTTTTCGAGGGTACGAAATAACCAAAAATATGGGTACGAAATTACTAGTGAATTTGAAAGGGTACGAAATGACCAAAAATGTAGGTACGAAATGACCAAAAAAATAGGGTACGAAAAGGCGAGGGTACGAAATGACCAGTTCCCCTAGTAGCAACGTTTCCACGCCAATGGCAGTAGTGTAAATAATCTGAAACATTGATCCAAGTGTCAAACAGTTTGGATCCTGATAAGTCGCACATGTTAGTGGCATATAGAGCCTACAAAATACAAGAAACCGTTTATTTATACATATAGTCGTGTCCTTGTAAACATATTCTAACATTAGCTAGAAGCTATTTACCGACTTTAACAAATACAAACAACCTGTAAGATAAATTATAGCTTTAGTTTGTTTGTTTTTGGTGTTTTGTTGTTGTTGTTGTTGTTGTTGTTTTGTTGTTTGTTGTTGTTGGGTTTTTTTTTGGGGGGGGGGGGGGGGGCTTCAAAAAATAGCAAGCACCACAAACTGAACCTAGAACTATTTACATTACGGTGTAAAGAAGAAGCACTGTGCATATCCTGCAAAGGGGAGTAATGAGAGATGGACACAGCAGTTTTTTGACAAGCATTATTCGCCTTTGGTACTTACAAAATCTAATCAGATTTGATCTTGAAGCATGCTGAAAGCAAAGCAGATTAATATGTATTAGTCACGAACGAATAACAGATGTTATTCATTCGTGGTATTAGCATAGATCTAGTATATTTTAACTTTATCTAAAGATAAGTTTTCTGAAATTTGTAATGTTTGAGACGAAGAAGTTATAATGGTAAATTTCCCTTATCGAGTATGTTTATAAATGTGTTTCTTGGTTTTCTACATGCAAATAAAAATATATTCTTCTTACTATAATGTCTCTGATTATTTAATTCCAAAATAAGTTTTACCTTTTATCAATCATTGGATCGAGATGGCCGACAGTCAGTGTGGGGAAATATAAAGTGCTGATCACTATTTCATGGTCTGCCCAAAGTACCAAACTATATGGACCAACAACTCAACTTCCTCTGCACTGCTACGACTAAAATTCTTCTGTATGGAAGTCCCAATTTCCCACTAGCCGCAAACGAAACTATTTTTGAAAGTTGTTCACATATAACGGAGAGCAAACGATTTATCCGAGAACCTCTTTCCAACTGCGTATTACAGTGCCCCCTCCCTGCAACGGCCCTCTTAACTACGTCTCACTCCTCACAGCGACCTTTGTCGCAGTTCCCTAAACAGGACAGTTATGTCTAACTCCTTTACTGCTACAATACCGTCTGCTTAAATTTGTCGTCTGTTGTCTTTCTCATTGGTCATTTTGACAAAAAGCTTAAAGCCGCAATGTGTTTTTGAGAAACCTGCATAAAACGGTTGTTTGGGGTCCCATTTGAACTACGTAGGACGTGATTCTTTCACAAAAACCGGCTTTATCTAAGAAATACGCTTTTTATTTTTAATTTTTTAATTTATGGATATAACTTCCATTTAATTTGACCTTGTGAACGGAAAGGACAACTCTGTAAATACAGGGCTCCAGATAACGGAAGTATTTCGAAAACTTAACTCTTTATTTCTGCGTTTAAACCCAATGGTGTCATACTGATTAACATTGTCTCGAAGAGACGGTTTAATCAGTATTAACACCATAGCATTCGATGCTGAAATGAGTGAGAAAATGTTGGATTAGTTCAGGTTACTCCCGCTTACCTGGAGCGCTGAAAATATAGCGGTTAACCCTTATTCTGCTGCACAGACGTCTGCTTTGAAATTTGTCGTCTGCAAAATTTGTTCAGTTTAGATTTATGCATTGTTTTAATTAAACAAACATTAAGACGAGTTTCAAACAGTTTGGATCCAGATGAGACGCCGCGTTACGCTGCGTATTTCTAGATTCAAACAGTTTGTAAACTCCGTAAAGTAACGACCAGTAGGCACAGGGTTAAACACTATGAGATCCAGTCGCAAAGTGTAAATAATATTCACGGTGGGTGAGCGAATAAGAAAAATACGGAGAATCTATACCAAGCTTGCTGAAAATGACTGTTTCAGCCTTGTCCGCTCTCTAACTCAACATTTCTTTTTGGATCTTCACCGAACTTGCTACAAATGTTTATTAGTATATAATCTAGGTCAGGTTCAATAACTAGCACAAAATCGCATGAGGAATGTTAGAGTTATTGTCCTTGAATAATTAAAAAATGACTGTTTCAGCATTTTCTGTTCTCTAACACAAACAACTTTTATTGGATCTTCACCAAACTTGCTGACAATGTGTATTGGTATTAATCTAGGTCAAGAAAAAAAAATCGAATATAGTTGAATGAAAATCCTTCAAGAGGTAAAGGAGAAATGTAGTGGTCATTTATTACTTAACTTATTACCAACACGGCTAAGATGAAGCACATGCAACCATTGACCAAATTTTGGCTAAAATAGAATAAAAACTGGCCCTTTTACAGAGTAGACAGGGCAAAAATAAGGATGTGTGCTTAATAGGCATATTTAGGCAGCCATTACTGAAAATCTCATTTTTGTCAGTATCTCAAAATTATTTTAGTTTCAATCCCCATGTTGCGAGAGGTTAAGAATCAGATTAACCCCTTACTGATGAAAGAAATTGTTGTCTGCCAAAGTTTTCGTCTGCTTCAATTTTCAAACTTCTTCAAAGTCGCTAAAAATTGGTGAAGCTTTTCTGCAAAATATGCAAAAGAAGAACCGCCATTATTGATGCGACGGTCGAGTCTACGTTCTCTTTGTGTCGTCTGTCTGGTGTGTGTTCATCATTTATATAAGAGCATTAAAAGAATGGTCATACCTCAGCTAGCTTAAGAATTCTTAGGTTAATTTTTTTGACAATATAGATACATTCTAAGTTCCTTTTCAATAGTGTAACGACCGCAAAATTAGGATGATGCTGACAGTGATATTTACTCTTGAATTTTATTAGTCCTTACGGTAGCCGACAACAATGTAAAGTCATACTTTATCCCTAACCGAACATAATAAAAGACTGATACACACACAAACACCGCGGCAGACATGGTCCAGTAGTAGCACACTCGACTACGATGCCAAAGGTTGTGAGTTTGATCCCCTCCTGGACCAAGTCCTTCGGATGAGACTTTACACTAGGCATATAAAATATCAGAGAACCCTGTCAAAATTAAGAGTAAGACATCGCGCCCAGGTTTCTGTATCCGCTGCCCTCTCTTTTGGATGTCCAATTAGCCCATATATTGCAGAAAAGGATGTTTACAAACAAATAAACAAAAATTCGGTCAGTTGTTGCTTTGCAGTCAAAGGAGGCACATAGAAATATAGCTCTAGATTTTAGGCGGTTGGTTTAGACATTATACTTGTACTTTGAAGTAGTGCAGAGTATCAAGATGAAAGTCAGAAATATATGTACATGTAGTTCTGTTAGTGTAGCTTAGCTGAGTCCGAAAAGTGAAACATCCAAACCGTGACTGGGCGCTTGTAGGTCATACACATCGCCCGTGCTCGTCTGAATTGCCGGACCATAGGTAAAGAAGGCACTGAGCATCATACACTCAAGAAAGTCCATCAATAGTCAACTATCAAATTGTTGATGATCAGCCGTTGATCGTCATAAGAGCTGAGCTATTTGAGTATATCTCATCAACTACAGTAGCTGGGCACCTATGGCTCAGCTGTAGGGTCTCGTTGGTAGTTAAGTGAGGGGATCGACGACCCATACCTGATCCATACAGGCAGGAACACACGCTGCACAACTCCACAGGTTAAGAATTCAGAGATGATAGAAATACTGGATGGCTGTGCTATCATTTGGGTTATAAACGAGTCTAATCAAGGAACTGTAAATGGCTTCATGATGGATGTTATGAAGAGGGTGGCAAGCTATAAGCCACTCGATCGCTACTTCAACTTCAGGATTAAAAGTTTAATGTGGGCAGCTCGAGCTGGTGACGAGGCCATACGACGACAAAAACTGCAGTTACATACTCCAATGCCGCTCCAGAAGGATTTCCTTACAGCAACTGAGAATAAGGTACAGGTCATAGTTCTGATGTGTCAGAGTTTGATCCAGAAAGTCGAATGGACATAGTCTGGCCATTACCTCTACTAACACTGTAGGCCTACTAGTATTTCAGGATGACATTGTCTTCCGCAAGAAATAAACCATGACCCTTCATGAAGAAGTGGGTGTAATTATCATACAGTAGATGGTTAAGGCAGCTGAAAGTGGTGTAAAAAGAATCAAATATTGTTTGTGAGGACATTGACGGTTTCGACCTCCTGCTGCACTTCTACGCAAAGTTGAATCTGGCCTGTCGTTTAACCTTGGAAGGACTACATGCTTAACAAACTACTATAGACATTGCCGCAACTGCAAGTGAACATGAACACTTGTTTTCACATCTGCCAGTCGCCCATGTCCTCTCAGGCTGTGTCACTGTAGGTCAGTGCTTCAGAGTAGAAAAAGGCATTGTCATCAAAGTCCTAAAGATCGGTGTGGTACTGGAAAAAGTGGGCGAATTATCTTATGCTATAGGCGACATCGTTTGAGAAGCGACAGGATTCATGGCTGCCTGTTACAGGGTCACAAGCTTGATGACATCGAACATGTCTGAAGTTTGAGGAGAAGTCTGGTTGCAAAGAATTGGTAGAAAATATGTTACAAATGCCCCACAGCTTAAGTCACTTTCACCTTCTAAAGAGGCATTCAAAGAGAACGTAAAACATTCAGACTGACATTTGGAAATCAGCTCCCAAATCAGAACCTGCATCATTAGATCTTGTCGAGTTTGGGTGGAAACCTGATGAACGCACTAGATAATTGATACCAGTTGTATTGCAAGTTGTATTGCAAGCAAACGTTACTATTGCTCCACGTGAGGTGCTGGAAATGATAAGGTGTGGTTGTGCTACGTATACACTCTGTCCGACAGCAATGTGTCTGTGATATACGACTCGCTTGCCATGCGCAATATTTTGTTGCTGCCACTGAGAAGCACCCTGCCAGACGGGTCGATGACAGTGACAATGTTGTTAAAAATGACTTGTTTGAGGACTGAGTCAGTTCAGTAATGGCAATCTACATCATTATAAGTAAAAGGAATGCTTTGTAACTTGGATGTACAGTGAAGTGGATTGTTGTCTATTTTGCAAAACATGTTGGTGTGATCAATACTGAAATGGTTTAATCTGCTTCTTTTCCCTACCGGTGGTAGTAATCCAGTGGTACCGCGTTGGACTACGGTACCAGGGTTCGTGAGTTCGATCCCCCACCGGACCAGCGACCTGACTAGGGGATTTTTCCGATTCCCCGATGATGTACAGGAATATGCTTGAGCAAGATCTGTACCGCGAATAGCTCCTCTCTACACAGGGGTAAAAATAGGTACCTGCGAAGGGTCTGAACCGGTACTGCGGCTGCTTATGCGCCATATGTTAGCAGTGCTCAATATTGTAGGTAAGATGGCTCAATGATCAGGGGAGTAAATGTACAGTCGGCTGAGCGGTCATTCGGACTGAAAGTAGACTTTAAATTGATACTTTTTTTTACTTTTACAAACATGAGTACAGACGCCAGAATTATGTTAATGCATGTATCATAGTTCCTGAGGTATTGTCAGTACTGGCTGACTAAATATGCCTATTCAGAAAAACTATTTGTGTGATCTTTAGTGAAATGGCTTCAAATGATTATTTACCCCTAAAACATGTGTTTAAAAAATACGCCAGAATTACTTTGATATAATATGTCGTAGATGCTGAGATATTGATGAAAACAAGATTTTCGGTAATGGCTGCCGAAATATGGATATTCATCACAACCTTATAAATATATTTGTGGGATCAATACTAAAATGGTTTTATCTGATTTTCTACCCCTCAAAATATGGGGAAAACACCAAAATTATTCTGAAACCGTATGTAGTTACTGAGATATTTACGAAAACGAGATTTTCAGTAATGGCTGCCTACATATGCCCATTCAGCACAAAATATTGGTGTGACCTTTACTAAAATGGTTTAATCTTATTCTTTACCCCTCAAAACATGGAGATAGACACCAACATGATTTTGATACCATGCAAAGGTACTGAGATATTGACGAAAACGAGATTTTCAGTAATGGCTGCCTAAATATGCCTATTCAGCACAAAATATCGCTGTTATCTTTACTAAAATGGCTTTATCTGATTATTTACCCCTCAAAACATTGGGATAAACACCACAATTATGTTGATACCATGCATAGTTTCTGAGATATTGACGAAAACAAGGTTTTCAGTAATGGCGGCCTTAATTTGCATATTGTGCGGATTGCCCAATGATGCCAGAGTGGCATCATTCAGATTCTTAAAGAGCACACCTCAGAGGTATAGAAACAGCAAAAAAACTTTGTACGGCCCCGCAAAACACGCTTATCGGTCTCTGCCACCGGACTATAATAAGAGATAAGCGAGCACAAAGACGGGCTGTGCGATCCCGATTAAACGAGGTTTTGAGCACAGCGCACAGCAATCAAGGAAGCTGGCGGTTGCAATATACTATTACGCAGTGTCTGATCAAGATCCAAACTGTTAGACACTCATATACATGGTTTCAAAGTAAAACTGCCTACAATCCTAAATTTTAGAAATAAAAGCAGACAATAAGTTGGCCAGCAGCCGATGTTACGGAGGTTTTAAAATTAGTTGATATGAGGTACTGATCTAGAAACGAGTACCTAGAAATCTGGGCAGCGTTTCATAGAGAATTTTATCTTAACTTAACAATTTATCGCAACTCCTGGACTTACGCCAATATCTTAGGTAAGTTAAAAGCGTTTCATAGACCTCACTTAACTCTCTCTTAACCGAAAAACTTACGTACGACACTGCAGCCAGAGTTAAGAGTGGTCTTAGGCTGTCGTAAAGTTACGACAAATTGCACCGTTTTCGCAGCAAAGATCAGGCTAAAGATTCTTTATGAAATGGTACTATCGTAAATATGGCGGCCTAAGTGAGGATTTACTAAATTTTCTAAATTCTTTTATAGAAATCTTCCTCTCATTAACAAGTATAAATGTAACTTAAAGTCTTTTCTGCGGCAAGGTATTTCACATCCGGAGTTTTATGGTGATGTGATTTACAGACTTCGTAAGATTCTTGGACATATGAATTTTCAAAACCTATTTGTGAAACGTATTAGATTTTTCCTCAAAAAAGATTATGATCCAACTATATTGCTGCGCACTTCACGTTTGGTTATCGATCAATCTACAATTGATAACTATGCTTTCCTCTTTGGTTGTGCGACGACAGATAGGGCTTAGCACTACATGATGATGTATCTTTAAAGCCGTCCTTAACCGGGAGAGTTATGTCGGATTTTCGTGCTTTGTTTTTTCTCTCCCTCTCTGTCGTACCCTGGACCCTTACATGTCTTACAGTTACTCGTAACTACAGACTAGTCGCTTGAGTACAATTTGACCGTTGCCATAGTGGGTTATTTTTAACACGGGCTTGAATGTTTAATTCTTTCCCATGTTACTAATGATCTTGTCATAGAATTTTGCTAAATGTTTTACATGTATTTACTTACTGTGCTGGCGGTCTTTTTGATTGTGAGGTTGTGGAACAGGGTTTATATTTTATGTACACTGTTCGTCTTTATAGGTGAATATAGGAGATAAGTGTGAGGTTGGGCGCCCCTAAACCCAGGTTTAACCCCCCAGTGGTTGTTAATAATTAATTAATTTATAGTTAATTATTGATTGCTACTGACCGTTCCAAGGCGGGCACCTATATTCACTTTGCTTTATGTTTGTCTTGCGTGTTGTTTTCTATTTAGTGTGTAGATGAAGGAATGTGTGTGTGTGTGTGTGTGTGTGTGTGTGTGTGTGTGTGTGTGTGTGTGTGTGTGTGTGTGTATGCGTGTGTGTGTGTGTGTGTGTGTGTGTGTGTGTGTGTGTGTGTGTGTGTGTGTGTGTGTGCGTGTGTGTTTGTTGTGGTATGACTGTGTGTGTGTTCTGCTTGAGAGGTGGGTGTATTGTTTGTGTTACGTTTCCTGCTTGAGTCTTTCGTATTTATTTACGCTAATTTAAGGCTTAAGATTCTTTATGAAACGGGCCCCTGAACCATGACCAGGATACAAGCTTTGCAAATATTCTGGATTTTAACGTTTTATGATGGATTTATCCGTCAATCGAGTCACTGAAAAGTTTACAACTTTTGGCATCCTTCAACTGTATCACAGTGATAATTTTAGAAATCAGATGAATGAGTCCTCGGGATGAACATTGTGTAAAATAATGAGTCATTGAGGTGAAAAATTAACCAAATATCCTATAACTTGTTTCTTGTTTTGAAGACAGGTAACTACTTAAAGCAGGTTGAAAGTAAAGCAGAATGTGCCTTAAGGTACATTTTGCTTCAATTTTAACCTGCATAAAGCTATTAGTTGCATGTGAGTAATATGTCAATAAAGGCCTAAAAAGCTATGGGTCCTTAGAACTACCAACTATTTAAATAATGAGTCCCTGGCAAATTTAATGACTATAGGACCTGGGATGCACATGTAAAATTATCACTGTATCATGCCATACTATTGCAGTTGTCTACATTCTAATCTGCCAGTTGATCCAGCTGGCATTCCCCAGCCCCAATAAAGCCTCTGATACTATTCACGTTTGAGTCTGGCCAACTAAGGGACGTTTTAACAAATTTCAAAGTTTTAAAGCCTCAGTCTTTCCTGTGTGGCGTTTCCTGTGTCTTTTTAAACAACTACCGACAATAAATGTTTTCCCACATTCGTCACACTTGTAAGGTCTCTTTCCTGTATGGACCATTGTGTGTGCTACTAGATGGTGCTTTATTCTAAAACACATTCCACATTCCTCACACTTGTAGGGTCTTTGTCCTGTGTGTACCCTCGTGTGTGAGGTTAAATGCTGTTTCATTCTAAATGATTTGCCGCACATCTCGCATTGATAAGGTCTTTCTCCTGTATGTACTCTAGTATGGAGACTTAAAGCTGAAGATTGGCTGAAAGATTTTCCACAAGTTTTACATTTGAAAGGTTTTTCTCCTGTATGTATTCTCTTATGTCTCTCTAACATTACTTGACTGTGAAAAGCATCTCCACAAACATCACACTTGTAAAGCTTCTCTTCTATATGATGACTTATATGTTTCACTACATTCCGTTTCTGTTTAAATAACTTTCCACATAAATCACACACGTATGCTCCCCCTCCTGTATGAAGCATTTTGTGAATTACTAACCGACGTTTGGTAATAAAGGCGATGCCACAAACACTGCACGTGTAAGGCAACTCTCCCGTATGTATCCTCATATGTATCACTAAGGCTACATTTTTGCCAAACGACTTTCCACAAACATCACATGTATGTGGCCTCTCTTCTGTATGAAGCGCTATATGTGTTTCTAAATTACCTTTCGATGAAAATGCACTTCCACACAAATCACAAAGGTAAGACTGTTCTCCTTTATGGGTCTGCATACGTGTCAATAACTTATTTCTTTTTCCAAATACATCATACTTGTGAGGAGCGTTTCCTGTATGGATTCTAATATGGCTGACTAAATAATCACTGCGTCTAAATTGTTTACCACATTCACCACATTTGAAAGGTCGCTCTCCTGTATGAATACCTAAGTGTCTCTTTAAAGTATGTTTCTTCTTGAAATATTTACCACATATATCACATACGTAGGGTGTCGCTCCTGTATGTGATCTTATGTTTGACTCAAGGGTACCATTCTCTTCAACAGCTTTTCTGTGTTGTCTTTTTGTATGTCTGAATAACTGATGGATGTGTCTATCGCCACCGCAACTTTTCTCGTGGCGGCAAGCGTCGCTAAGGTACTTGAAGGCTTTCTTGCATTTCCCGCAGCGAGAGGTGCGTTTCTCATGTTCCGCTCGAATGTGCCTCAGTAGGCTACTTTTTGTCGTGTAGACTTTGGGACAGTGGCGACACGCATGGCGATCCGTTGACTGATCTCCGGGAGCATGCTGAATGTGTATATCGCCACCGCAACTTTTCTCGTGGCGGCAAGCGTCGCTAAGGTACTTGAAGGATTTCTTGCATTTCCCGCAGCGAGAGGTGCGTTTCTCATGTTCCGCTCGAATGTGCCTCAGTAGGCTTCTTTTTGCAGTGTAGACTTTGGGACAGTGGCGACACGCATGGCGATCCGTTGACTGATCTCCGGGAGCATGCTGAAATGAAAAGAAAGGTTTATCATTAACAAATCCACATTTCAGTCCCTCTGTATAATTATGCAGTTTTTTACTATCTACAGAGAAAAGAAAGTTTTGACTCACTGCTGTTTGGTGGAATTCTCTATTTAAGTGATATAATAGTATTTAATACAATTTTCCTATTGGTTAAAACATATTATGATGTAATCTTAATCTACTTACGAGAGCAGAACATCGGTCTTGATCACGGTGACTTTCCTCGTGTTGACGTAGTGCTTCGGTGTCTTTAGAGATTTCACCACACCATTTGCAAGGTCGGGCCATCTGCAATGAATTAGTTGAAAACGTTTTATTCAATTTTACGATAGCGAACAGAGAAAACAAAAAAACATTATTTGTCAAAATAATGATAATAATTTAAAAAAAAAAACTTTTTCAAAAAAAATAAATAAATAAAATAAATAAATAACAAGAGACCCAGAGGGTCACATTTCGCTCACCTGAGGACACTGTACCATTGAATCTGACTGGGCAAGACAACATTTTGATATAGCTATGACCCAGGTCCCATAATTTGATCTTGGTAGAGGACCACAATGCGAAGCTACATGTCAGATATTAATGATCTGGGCCTTACGGTTTATTCTAACACGACTCGAAACCTACGGCATATAGACAAAGAATACTGAGAAACGTATATTACGTCGCGATAATGAACTGCACGCGCGGCATTTCCATCCGCTGTTCCATTTGCCCCATACGCGTAATACATAAATAGTAATTTTACAATTAAAGTCGTGTTAGAATAAAAAAAACTAAGTCTTAATTCTAACACGTCTCGAAACCTACGTAATGGAGACAAAGAATACCGAGAAACGTATATAACGCCGCGATAATGAAATACACGCGCGGCGTTTCCATCCGCTGTTCCATTTGCTCCATACGCGTAATACATAAATAGTATTTTTATAATAAAAGTCACGTTAGAATTAAAATAACAAATTCGTATGTGTCCATTACCGAGCATTAGATCACAGGTAGTCGTTAAGATGTGGGTAATTAGATCACTCGGCCTAAAGGCCTCGTGATCTAATGACTCCACATCTCAACTCCTGACTGTGATCTAATGCACGGTAATGAACACCTACGAATTTGTTATTTCTTAAAGAGAAGATTTTAAAGGTTTTCCTATAAAAACTGGGTGGGTCCAATTTTTGCCCGGTGTCATAATTTTAACACACTTGGTAGAGAACCACAAGGCAAAGCTATATGTCAAATATTAAGAATCTGGGCGTTACAGTTACAGAGTAGAAGATTTTTAAAGGTTTTCCTATATAAGTCTATGTAAAACTGATAAGCCCCGGGGCGGGGCCAAATTTGATCAAGGTTCATAATTTGAACAATCTTGGTAGAGTACCATAGGACAAAGCTACATGTCAAATATAAATGATCTTGGCCTTACGGTTTCAGAGAAGAAGATTTTTAAAGGGTTTCCTATGAAAAACTAATAGGCCCGAGGGCGTGGCAATTTTTTACCCGGGGGTCATAATTTGAACAATCTTGGTAGAGGACTACAAGGCAAAGCTATATGTCAAATATTAAAGATCTAGGCCATACAGTTTGAGAGAAAAAGATTTTAAAAGGTTTTCCTATATAAGTCTATGTAAAACTGATAAGCCCCGGGGCAGAGCCAATTTTGACCCAGGGGTTATAATTTGAACAACTTTAGTAGAGGACTATAAGGCAAAGCTACATGTTTAATATAAATGATCTAGGCCTTACAGTTTCAGAAGAAGATTTTTAAAGGTTTTCCTATGAAAAACTGATAAGCCCGAGGGCGGGGGCATTTTTGGCCCGGGGGGTCATAATTTGAACAATCTTGGTACAGGACCACAAGGCAAAGCTATAAGTAAGTAAGTAAGTAAGTAAGTAAATATTTTATTATTGTGACATGTGCATAGAACAAAATGTTTTTAACAAAATATTGTTTAAATACAAACAATTTGCACCCGGCCCAGTGGGCCTATAAGTCACCACCAATTTAAACATAAATGATCTGGGCCTTACAGTTTCAGAGAAGAAGATTTTTAAAGGTTTTTCCTATATAAGTCTATGTAAAACTGATAAGCCCTGGGACGGGGCCAATTTTGACCAAGGGGTCATGCTTTGAACAATCTTGGTAGAGGACCATAGGGCAAAGCTACATGTCAAATATTAATGATCTAGGCCATACAGTTTCTGAGGAGAATATTTTTAAAGGTTTTCCTTCAATAAGAGCTTCAATAAGCGTTAATTATGTTGGTGTTTAGCATGCTTAATGTCTCAAACTTATCATTTGAAATAACCTTTCAATTTTAGAAAAATATTACAAACAAAATGACTTTTTCGTCTAAAACAGAAATCAGAAACGAATGGTTTTCTTGTTTTCCTCGAGCCCAAGCCAGTGCTAAATAGGTTAGACCATGGTTGCGCGCGAATAAACGACATAGTTCTCGTCGAACTATATCGTTTATTCGCTTGCAACCATGGTCTAACCTATACAAATAAATCAGAGCTAATATATAATTACTCCATGGTAAAATGACACATTACTTTTTTTTTAGTCCTCTCTAATATCAGAAATGCAGATTTATACAGAGCATAAAAACACATATTATTTTAAGCGAATACCATTTTTAAACCTATTTTGAATGTACACGCTGGTAACGCATCAGCGAAAAATACACTCTGTCGCTTAGTAACGAATATACATGAGGCCAATTTGACAAGTTTACATTACTAGGTTAACAGCAGTAGTCGGGAATATAAAGCCATGTTAAGCGCTGACAGTTTATGGTGCTCAATTGTTTTTAGCTCACCTGAGCCGAAGGCTCAGGATGAGCTATTGTGACCGCTCTTCGTCCGTCGTCCGGCGTCCGTCGTATGTCGTCTGTCGTCCGTTCACATTTTCAAATGACATCTCCTCTGAAACCATTGGTCCAAATTCAACCAAACTTTAGCACAAGCATCATAAGGTTGGGAGAACGAAAACGTGTTAAAAGTTAGTGGGTGGGATATCTTTTCTTGTTGCCATGGCAACCGCGCACACAATCTAGAAAAATATTCTTCTCTGAAACTCCGATTTCAATTTTGTTTTCACCAAAATGTTTGTCAGTTGATAGACTTTCAAAGTTGTTCAAAGAATTTTGATCCGTAAAAAACATGGCCGCAAGAGGGCGTGGTCATTTTCCGTATTTACATAATATTGACAACCCAAGTCAAAAACTTTAAAGATTTCCTAGTCAAAAACCATAAGTCCTAGAACGACCAAATTTCTTATGTAGCATCATGTAGTAAACCTTTATCAAGATTGTTCAAATTTTGACCCTGGGGCCAAAAATAGCCACGCCCTGGGGCTTAAGAAAACCTTTAAAAAAATTCTTCTCAGAATCCGTATGGCCTAGATCATTGATATTTGACAAGTAGCTTTGCCTTATGGTCCTATACCAAGATTGTTCAAATTATGACCCCGGGTCAAAAATGGCCCCGCCCCGGGCTTATCATTTTTACATAGACTTATAAAGGAAAACCTTTAAAAATCTTCTTCTCTGAAACTGTAAGGCCCAGGTTTTTAATATTTGACATATAGCTTTGCCTTGTGGTCCTCTACCAAGATTGTTCAAATTATGACCCCAGGCCAAAAAAGGCCCCGCCCTCGGGCTTATCAGTTTTTCATAAGAAAACCTTTAAAAATCATCTTCTCTGAAACCGTAAGGCCCAGATCATTTATATTTTGACAAGTAGCTTTGCCTTATTATCATCTACTAAAGTTGTCCAAATTATGACCCCCGGGTCAAAATTGGCACCGCCCCAGGGCTTATCAGTTTTACATAGACTTCTATAGGAAAACCTTTACAAATTTTCTTCTCTGAAACTGTAAGGCCCAGATCTTTAATATTTGACATATAGCTTTGCCTTGTGGTCCTCTACCAAGATTGTTTAAATTATGACCCCCAGGCTAAAAATGGCCCCATCTTTAGGCTTATTAGTTTTCCATAGGAAAACCTTTAAAAATCTTCTTCTCTACCATAAGGCCCATATCATTTATATTTGACATGTAGCTTTGCCCTATGGTCTTCTATCAAGATTGTTTAAAATTATTACCCCTGGATCAAATTTGGCCCCGCCCCGTTGCTTATCAGTTATATCAGCTATATCAAAATGTTGTCTTGCCCAGTCAGTTTCTATGGTACAATGTCTCAGGTGAGCGAAATGTTTAGATTTAACCATTGCGATAACACTATCATGACTATTTAGACCAAGCCAATAAAGGTTAGAATCGTCTGCTGAATGAGGGAGAATGCTGATAAAAGACATGCCTTGTTATTTCGAGTTTAACGTGTGTCTCGTCCGAAAATTTTGTACAACATACCAAAATTTTCGGTCAGAGACAGTAATTACAAGGCATCTGATACCTACAAAAAAGATTGTCTCCGGATGTTTAAAGAGCGTGATTGTTTTATTCACACCATAGTAACATAAAATTGAATATTTTGTGGGCAATAAAAGGATAACTTCAGTGCAAGTATATAATGGATAAAATTGGAATACGGATGTGCTACTCTATAAAGGTAAGATTAGTGTTGCTGTTGTTTTCTAATGCTTTGGATAAAGGTAGCTATCTCAGTGACTGCAATATACTTAATCTTAAGCGATGTATACTATACGTCGACTTTTTTATTTATTTATTTTAAACAGGGTACTAGTTATAAATACTGTAACGTAGCTCTATTGATAGCCAAATTAGTCATTACCAGTCTACAGCTGCGATATCGCATCTACGTTCTAGTCAGCGTATTAACGATCACAGTTTAGTTCCAAGACGGATAACACATATTGCCAAATACGTTATAACGTACATATTATATATTTCTTTGAAACATCACACTAGTCATCGTATTGTCGGTAGACTGCAAATATACATCGCACAATACGCGAGATCTTAAACCTGGTTTCTTATACATAGACGTAACTTTATCAACCTCATACTAGTGATCAGCCTATTAAGGACAGACATACAGACAGACTGACAGGAACACACATATACACACAGACACACAGCCACACACGCGCGCACGCACACACACACAAATACACAATAAGCCAGATCTTTAACCTGGTATCTTATACATAGACTGAACTATTCCAACCTAATACTAGTGGTCAGCCTATTATAGACAGACAGACAGACTCACTGACAGACAGACAGACAGACAGACAGACAGACAGACAGACACACACACACACACACACAGACAGACACACACACACAGACAGACAGACACACAGACAGACAGACACACAGACACACACACACACACACACACACACACACACACACACACACACACACACACACACAGAGACAGACAGACAGACAGACAGACACACACACACACACACACACAACCACACACACACACACACACACACGCACGCACACGCACACGCACACAGGCTAGTAGAATAGAATAAACTTAAAAAACTTACCTCTAAGAAAGTATATTCAGTCTTTTCAACAAACAAAATTCCGATTTTTTTAAACAAAACAAATATTGTTGTGAACTGTAAGAGAACGTTTTTGGTAAATGTGGCGGGCTGTTTGGGGCTCTTTATATATAGAGTTTTAGGGCGGCGGGAAACCGTAGTCTTTCATACAAACAGGGTGTCTTTTTTAAAGAGCGGAATAGGTGACTTGTACCCATTTCTATATGTTTGCAGTTCGCGCGCTTTTTATGACTTCATGGTTAACGAGTTTGTCGCAGGATATCATTCTCGTCATATTACATCTACCTTTCTTTTGTACGCTCAAAATCTCATTTAGATCTTATCCCCTCTGTTTACTGAAACGCACAAACCCTATCGAGGCGCCCCACCGACTTTAATTTTTGGACGAAAAGAATTCAATTAAAATGATAAAAAGGTTGTCATGCCTGAGGGATGGCATCACTAAAGAGATTCAACAGGGCAAAGGTGTGAGGTATTCAAAAAATACGTATACGGGTTTTCTACATAAATTGTAGTCGGCTTAGAAAGAAAATCTGAATGGTAAAGAATTATCAGTTACGGGGTCTACCCTGTCCAACATTAGTATGGCGGTAGTTTGTTTTTGACTAGGATTGGACACTAGCTAGAGACCTACAGACGCAGCGATACACGCTGTTTACGAGTTTGGAATTTGACAAAAATTAAATAAATTCAATTCAATAAAGAAAACGTCTGCGGGGTTTAATCGTGCGTGAGATATTACCCCCCCCCCCCCCCCCCCCCCCCAATTCTCTGACGGTTCCGTCGCAGTCCTTTCCGGTCATCTGGTCCCTGGGCTGTGCGATCCCGATTATGGGGTTTTGAGCAAAGCGCACAGCTCACGGCAATCAAGGAAGCTGGCGTTTGCATTATACTACTTCAGTTTTTCGTAAGCTGACTTTTGAAATGTGGATCTCGCGTAAGTCGAACATACCCGTATTTCAGAGTTTAAACGTGGATAAGCCACGTTTTAACTTTGAAATATGCATGGGTACAGTGGAGAATGTGTTATTCTTTCCCAATAAACGCGTTTACGCTAAAACTATTATTTCCAATACAAACAGTTTGGAGCCAGATCAGACGCCGGGTAACCCGGCGTCTGATCAGGCTCCAAACTGTTTGCCACCAAGATAAACATGAAATATCAGAATTGTCCACAAGTTGTTCTTTTCTACGTTTTAGTGCTTTGCGTTTGCGTACGTTTGCGTTTAAACGGGAAAGAATAACAGATTCTCCACTGTATGCTGCTACTAAAGCGAGTCGAATGATCGAGTTTCGACTATAATAAATTATGTTGTCCTAACGTCTTCTCTTTCTTTTTCTCTCTAAACTCAGCTTTACTGTATATTGATTGTGAAGTGGAATCCGCGTTAATAGAACATACCCGTATTTCCAAGTTAAAACCGTGGCTAAGTCACGTTTTAAGTTTGAAATATGGGTCTGTTCGAACTGATGCGAGTTCAAAGTATCGAGTTTCGACTGTATTTTATCCTTACGTCTTTTTATTTTTTTCTTCCTTAACTCAGCAGGGCTGCCATAAGTTGACATGAAAAATCCTAAGATTTCGAAATTTGCATTTTTCAATTGCGAATTTATGAATCGTACCTTTACCCCATATCCTGTTTCTAGTTTTGTTGGCCCGTGACTACTTAAAGCAGCCTGGAAGTAAAGCAGAATGCGCCTTATGGCGCACTCTACTTTACTTTCAGCCTGCTTTAAGATACCATGTTCTAGAAAAAAATCCGGAGATTTAGGAAAAATCCGGAGAAATGGCAGCCCTGACTCAGCTATACAGTACATGCCAAAGGGATATTGCTAATCACGTTTATTTCATGCATATATTTCCATAAGCTCTTTTGTAGAAACACATAAGTGGCATAACACAAGGCAATAATTTTAGCGAGCTTTGCTTCCGACCCAGTCCCTATATTCCAATATTGTTAAATCGCCATCTTATGTACTGTTACGTCTTCTAAATAGAGTTTGGAGTCAGTGGTGGGGAGATTCTACATGCTACATCAAAATGGACGATGACACAGTTCTCTTCTTGACAACATTTTATTGTCTATTGTACAGTTCTAAACCCTTTTAGAATTAATCTCTGCAATTTATTTTCAAATTACTTTAAACTTCCTTGCTTTTCTTAACCCTTTCACTCTCAATGACGTTTTTTTTTAAAAAACAAAAAAAACGCGTTTGCAAACAGTTTGGGTCCTGATCAGACGCCGCGTTACGCGGATCTGGACCCAAACTGTTTGACACTCGTTTTGAAATATCTTCAGTCACACTGCCTTAATTTTTAACTTTGAAACGATATTGCAGAAAACAAAATAGCGGAAGACGACAGTGAAACGGTGACGGGGTAAAATTCTCCCGAATAACTTGATCATGAAAAGGTTAATAACTATTTCCAACGATTAACTGTCCTGATGTTAAACTTCTGTGAAATGCTTAAAAGCCGAAAGATCTGGATCCAAACGTCCAAGTTCAAAAATGCCTAAAAGATCCCGAACCAAATTAAGGAAACTCTATACTTTTATATTGGCTAAATCAAACAAATATAAGACTATGAGACATAGTTTTAAGTAACTATACTTAAGAATACAATCAATATCAAACGTGCACTCAGTTGGTAATTCTAAGGAAAATGTGAACAACAATCACATTTGAACTAATGTTTAACAAATAATGAACAGCTTCAATACTTGAAAAGCATTACTTAAGTGTGTCCAAAGATAAAACTGAATGATAAAACTAAATAGTATCCAGCACAAGAAGTATGTCCATAAAACTGTGTACGACAAATGTTGTCGTCACTTGAAGTCAGATTAAAAAAGTCAAAATAATTATTTATTTCTCCATCTAATCATGTCTTGTTCATCTCTTTGAAATAGTCTTGAAAAGACGATTCCAAAGGGATGCTACAAGACAGGATAAGATAGAGAAATCAGAAATTAACTGTATTTTAAAGTTTTGACTTACGACCGTTTTTGTCGTACGAAGTTTAATGAAACGGGCCCCTGTATTGTCCAATGTGCTATAACGATAAAACACACACTATATATGTCTTTCAGTTTGACACACCGTGACACATTGTCCTAAAATGTGCCTTCAAGTTAACTTAAAACACTATCATTTGGTAATGAAAAGAGGCACTTTGTGAAAAGAATGAATGGTAGTCGTCTCTATCATAAAATGTCTTTTCCCCCGTTAATTAATATTAACATATTTATTACAAGAAATAAATGTGTCGCTTATATTTGATCTGTAATAAAAGACACACACAAATTTTAATCCAAGCTGAATATGACATTGAGCGGGGTTATTGTTGTATCGTGCAAACCAAGTTACGCATCAACAACAAACCCTGTCGATACAAAGCTTAACATATTCAACTCTAGCGACGAGTATACTCGTCATTTAGATAGAGTGAATCTGCGAGGATAACACTTGTCCAATGCAAACAGTGTAGACCCTGATCAGAGGGCTCCTTCAGGAGCCCTCTGATCAGGGTCTACACTGTATGTCACTTTGAAATTTATTGTTAAAATCAACCCTAAATAGTCAAAAGTTGACTAAACTTATCTTGAAATTGGAATTGTTTCAGGGGTGAAAGAGTTAAGCTAACAACATGAGGTGTTTGTTGCGCTATATATAGTATATTCACTCTCTTCCCAACATACAATGATTCAAGGGGAAGCCTCATTTGCATAAACCAAATGTTCAACGAACGTTACATAACTCCCCACATCGAGAAGTCTCGTACCGAGACCTCGAACCTGGGAGAACCGTGGGTACGGCAATTCCGGTTCGTCAGTTGTCTTTATCCCACCGCTGCCACCATTTGTAACGTGCAAACGGAGTACTGTCGGTGCAAAGCTTAAGCTCACACCATTAGGTGTTTGTTGCACTTGATATATTCACTCACTTCCTAACATACAATGATTTGGAAAACCTCATGCATTTTATATATAATTATACCAAACGTTCCTCGAACGTTACATAGTTACCACCTGAACTTCCACAAGTGACACTTTTGGTGAATAAACATATTCAATTAATCCATAAAAATACGCAACTTTAAAATTAACCCAATTATACCCAGTGGATTCTTCCATGTTTATATATTGGATTAGTCTATTTTTTATCAAAGGGATGCCTGGTCAAAATTTTCATTTTGTTTCATACTGAAATTCCTATCAGCAAACAGTGTAGACTCTGATTAGACACCGCATAAGGCGGCGTCTGATCAGAGTCTACACTGTTTGCCTATGTCCCTTTTATGGGATGTTGGGCACAAATGGGTTAATCCAGACAGAACTGCGATAATCCTCAATTGACACACGGTGAAAACATAATTCCAGTCACTATTTCCACTTTATAACTCTTTCATTGCAAAGTTTGATCGTCTGCTTCAACCCTCTTATCGCCCAAATATCGTCTGCATTGGCACTGTCGTCTGCAATATTTATAAAGTCAGCTTTAGGACTGTTTTAACTGAAGAAATGTCGATACGCGTCGACTGATCAGGATTCATAATGTCGACTTTAAGCAATGATAGATTAAGTTAGGTTTTACGGCAGCGACACATGAATGATCATATGGCGCCGAGAAAGGATTTAATTTGCACCCATGGAACTTTAATTGTCCAAACCAGTACCAGGTTCAATTTCAATGACAGGTTTATCCAAATCTGTTGTTTCCATTGTTTTTGTTGTTGTTTTTGTTGTTGTTGATGATAATAATGGTGGTGGTGGTTCTGATGACGTCATTGTTGAATTCCGCTTCCGCTTCCGGTAGTTGTGAGCCGCCGATGATAGATATCCGGGTAGTTCCTCCGGAACTCTTTGTGAACATTTTACGCGGGTTAACTCCATGTTCGCGTCACGAAGCTGTGATTTCAAATTTAAATTTTCTTCACGGAGCTCCTCAATTTGTCTTTGTAGATATTGAACATGCACATCATGATTTCGCTCATTACTTCTATACATCTCTTTAACAAGACTGAAAACTGAATCGAAGTTGTGATCCATTTTGATAGAGTGTTAATCACATAAATTTCCGCCTATTGCCACATCCAGCCTTATATATCATAGGGGATAACACAGTAAAACCTCTCTGTTAAGACCACTAAAAAGAATGCTGATATGTTGTTTAAAAGACAGGTTATTGCTTAAAGCAATGTGACAGTAAAACAGAAAGCTCCTTTAGGAGCTTTATGTTTTACTGTCACATTGCTTTAGGCAGCAACCTGTTATAAAAACTAAAAAAAATTAATGCAATTTAGTGCTCGTATTAGAGAGGATTAACTGTGTGTGATGTGAAGCCGAACGTGACATTTGCAAAAAAACACACTAAAAAACAACAACAGTGAAACCTCTCTCAACTAGACTTTCTTTGGAAAAGAAGGTTGACCACAAAAGACAGGTGGCTACTTAATGCTGACTACAATTAAGATCGAAAACTTTCATCTTGCATTTAGCTTCCACCTATAGTAGGTATTCATGTATAGCAATTCAGCATATTTTTCAAATATCCGATTCAGCTTTTTTTGGAATTACTGACTAGATTCAGCATTTTTTTCTTTTAAAAAAATTCTTTTCATCTCCAGTTAAACGCCCTACCCGATCAAATTTAGCCTATTTCTAGCTTTTTGCGGTTCAGTAATTAACTAGTTGCCCTCTGATCCTGACTTTACTTGGTTGGTTTTTTTTGCAAATAGTTTGGATCCAGATCAGACGCCGCGTCACGCGGCGTCTGATCAGGATCCAAACTATTTGACACTCGTCTTTAAGCTCCTTTACTTGAAATATATATAAATCTGAATTTAACACATTTTGCAGACGACAATTTCAAAGCAGACGATATCACAGCAGGAAAGGGATTATTTATCAACAAGTGTATTATAATATAGAATGTAGTTCGTCTTGCAAACATTTTGGATTCAGTTTACAGGTAAAAAACTGTATAGTAATTCAATTGTAATATAAAAAAAAATAGGGTAAAGTTAGTGTCACCTGAGAAATAACCTACATGCTGATTATTTTGCAAACAGTTTGGATTCGGTTTAAAGGTAACGTAATATGATTCGAACGTGATGTAAATTTTGGTAAGCCTAAATTAGGGTCAGCTTCGAATAACCTAAACAGATTCACAGGGTTCCAGATAAGGGGACTACATGTATTTCAAAAACCAAAATATTTACATCTAGTTCCACAATGGTATTGCTACTCATTAGAATTGTCTCTTTGAGAGTTAATACACCATAGGATTTAGTGCGGAAATGATGGAGAAGATATTTGAATTGTTCAGTTTTCTCTCCTTATCTAGAGCCCTGGATTCAGTGATAAAACCGTGACAGATGAGTTAACATGCAATGGTATCTGTTAAATCACTTTTAAAGTTGCGGACCCCTAATGAGATTGGACCAATTTCGCTCAATATCGGAGTTATCGTCAACTGCCGGTCTGTTCCGAATTATGCTAGAGCAGTTGACGAGAATGGCACATCACTGCTCGTAGAAAACCGATTTTGAACCGATCTAATTAGGGGTCCTCAACCTTAAACTAATATACTGTAGAACCTCTCTCTTTTACGACCACTAAGTTGTGACAAATATTAATCGTTAAAGACAGGTGACTGCTAAAAGCAACGTGAAAGTGAAAAAGAAAGCACCTACAGGAGCTTTCTGTTTTACTTTCACATTGCTTTAAGCTGTCACCTGTCCTTTATACGGACAATTAGCCTTCTATGTAGTGGTCGTAATAGAGCGGTTCTACTGTACATTTTCCTACTCGGGGTGAGTCAGGGAATTGGTGTCTATTCTCCAGGGACCCGCTTCATAAAACTTCTTACGACAAATGTTGTCGTAAGTCAAATCTTCAAAAAACATTTAATTTCTTATTTCTCTGTCTAACCCTGTCTTGTGATATCTTTTTGGAATCGTCTTGAACAGATGATTTCAAAAAGATATCACAAGACAGAATTAGATGGAGAAACAAAGAATAATTGAGACTATTATGATCTGACTAACGACAACATTTGTCGTACGAAGTTTTATGAAACGGACCCCAGGATCTTTTGACAAGTTCTTATTAACCCTTTTCTTGATAGCCTATTTCTAGTATTGAAGATAGATGATCACTTAAAGCAGGTTAAAAGTAAAGCAGAATGCGCCTTGAGACACATTCTGCTTTACTTTTAACCTACTTGAAGCTTCCATGTGCTAGAATATAGAAAATATTACCTATACTATATATTCATGACTGATTGAATTCGAACTATTTTCTTCAGCGGAGGAATAAATCATATCCGCTAAAAGGCGCTTCAATGGGGGAAATGGTTAAAACATTTTGTTACGCACCGGGAAGATACTCTTTGTCAAAAACCCGTTGAACTAGCTTAGCCCTTTTCTCCATAACCTGCTTCTTATTTTGAAAGGTGATCACTTAAAGCAGGCTGATTTCCGCTGTTTTCCGTTTAACCCTTTCATGCTCAAATTATTCGGGAGATGTTTACCCCTTCACTGTTTTATTGTCGTTTGCTTCATTATTGTTGGCTGCAAGACACGTTTCGAAGTTAGATTTAAGGTTGTATGACTTAATAAATATCGATAAGAGTGTCCAACAGTTTAGGTCCTGATCAGACGCAGCGTTACGCGGCGTCTGATCAGGACCCAAACTGTTTTCAAACACGCTTTAAAGCTAATTGAGAGTGAAAGGGTTAAATTACCACCCTATAGATACGCCCTTTTTACACCTCTAATTTATTCAACCCCTGGAGAATATAGTTTCAATTTATACAGTCAATAAATATTTACCAGAATAACATTTCTTTATAAAGCAGAATGCGCCTTAAGGCGAATTCTGCTTTAATTTCAATCAGCTCTAAATGGTCACCTGTCTTCAAAACTAGAAACAGGCTAATGGGTTAAGGGTTAAGAAAGCTTATTTACCGCCTGTTCGTAACATTTAATCACATTTTCCTTTAATTAACCCATTAACCCATAGCCTGTCTCTAGTTTAAAATAAAGAATATCACTTGAAGCAGATTGAAACTAAAGCAGAATGCGCCCTGAGGCGCATTCTACTATACTTTCATCCTGCTTTAAGCTACAACCTGCTTGGTTACAGAAAATATTTCTTATGGTGCTAAATTCATAACTGCATAAATTGCAACTATTTTCTTCAGTGTATGAATAATTGAAATGCGTAAAAAGGCGTTTTTATGGGATAATGGGTTAAAACTTATACTTTAACGAATTATGTGATTAGTTTAATTAAATTTAATTCGTGTTGATGCATATATTTGATTGCGGCTAATGCAACTCAATTTTGTAGCTAGTTTTATCACCAGTATACTCCGCGCAGCCAATCGTCTATTGATTTATCATAACTCTGCTTATTTCTTTCATAAAACAGCAAAAATCCCACTGACTCATCCCCTGTGAGATTCTACATCTTTCTGAACATGCTGGGCACGCGAGTCCCCTAGGGTGAGAGACCACAGACAGTAGTGCGTGATTAAGATCAAAACATTTGCAAATTAGTTCCTAGAACTGCCTTTACACTATTATGAAACGTGTAAGCGTTCGGATTGCACTGGTTTCCCAAAAGGAAAGTTGAAATTTCAACATGGCCGACAAAATGGCCGCTAATAATGTTGATAAACACCTATGGGTCAGTTATTACCGCAATTATTACCATTACCAAGCAGCTGTGTGGTGTTATTTCTTCATCAGTTCTAAATTTCACGCCATATTATACCATTTTTATATGAATAAACATGAGTTTCAGCAAAATACAGCCTTTATTCGAGGAACCGAATGGACAAAAAGACGTACTTTTATAAAAGATAAATATTTTATTTGTGTTTTCAGTATAACAATAACAATATTTTTGTAAATGAATTGCAAGTCAAATTTCATTTAAATGCATTTATAATAATTCATAATATTTATTACTAACAGATTCATAAACAAATACATTTGGAACTTTAAAGTTAATTTAGTGGGTGGGGTAATTTAACCCAAGGAATAGTGGATTAGATATATTTTTATGAAATATTTTTAGATTATGTGAATTTTTGGTTATTTTTGTATAAAACTATTTGTATAATCATGAAGTAAACGTCAGCTTCAATTAAATACTTGTAAGTGTATATTGATTATGTAACATGTTTATGATTAACATATTTATAAACAATTGCATTTGAAGTCAATTTTGATGGTAGGGGTAATTGACCCAATATATAGTGATTGATTGAATGCTTGATTTTGGTTTTATGGCACCGTGACATATACAATGGTCATATTCAGAATACATACATATAGCTATCATTAAGACATAGACATGAAACTCATCATAATCGAAAACTATTTCCCCAATAGAAGCGCCTTTTAGCGCATTCAAGTTATTCCTACACTGAAGAAATCAGGGCTGCCATAAGTTGACATGAAAAATCCAAAGATTTCCAAATTTGCATTTTTCAAGTGCGATTTTACGAATCGTACCTTTACCCCATAGCCTATTTCTAGTTTTGTTGACATGTGACTACTTAAAGCAGGCTGGAAATAAAGCAGAATGCGCCTTAAGGCGCATTCTGCTTTACTTTCAGCATGCTTTAAGCTATCATGTACTAGAAAAAAATCCGAAGATTTAGGAAAATCCGGAGAAATGGCAGCCCTGAGAAATACATGTAGATCTACATGTAGTATCAATTTATAAGGTCATCATAAACATTTACCATAAGACATACTTCCTATATCCTAACAGATATATAATTTAGCTTAAAGCTTAAAGCTTAAACACCGATTTCTTCATAAGATAAAACGATTACATATTGTTGTGTAGTGCTTTAATGAATGGTGTAAAAACCGGCCACAAACTTTTTCGGAAAGGTAGTATATTTGTATTTTGGCAGTAGAATTGCTGTGTGCCTTGAAGGGAAAGATCGGTATTGAACACAATGGACTGGCGGTAAACCGCCATGCCAAAAAAGCAAGTTGAAAGTAAAGCATAATGCGCCTTCAGGCACATTCTCCTTTACTTTCAACCTGCAAAAAGCTACAGTCTTCTTGGTTTCAGAAAATATTTCATATGGGACATATTCAGTACTGTATACATTGGAACAATTTTACGAGAGTTGTTCAAAAAGTAATGATACTTGATCAATAACTGCAATAAACTAAGTGCAAAATACATGTGTGATATAGCATTTTAAGAACAATTCTTGGCTTATACAATGGCATAATGCACGATACGATCACATAACTCAATAAGTCATAACATGAACCTAAAATACCCCTCATCGAGGACACTGGACCTCTTTTGTGTATTGTTGAGTTTCTTAAGCTGTTTGTCACTCGTCATTATAGTTATTCTATCCAAATGTTCTCGTATGTGTAACTTTGAGAAAAACAGCAGACGACAAATTAAAGCAGACGGCATTGCAGCCACGAAAAGGTTGGACATAAATGTCTTGTTTGGGGAACAGCGGCAAGGGTCGTTGTAAGGAGGGAGTCGTTCCTTGGAGGGCCGTTGTAGGGAGGAGCACTGTAGTCGTAATCGGACTAGACTTGTACACTGACATTTGCATTAACCTAAATACCCTATAGCTTGTTTCTAGTTTTGAAGACAATTGACCCCTTAAAGTAGTTTGAAAGTAAAGCAGAATGCGCATTAAGGCGCACTCTGCTTTACTTTCAATCTGCTTTAAGCTAACATCGCTAAAATAAAGGAAATACTTCTTCTGATACATATTCTTGACTGGTACACCATAGGTGTTTGTTATAATGTGGTATTAACTAGATCAGTATGTGTAAGACTGCGGGTGGGTTCATTGAGGTTAGGCCAGGTATTTATTGATGTCACGTGCTGTGCTATATAAACTTTATTTAACGATCATTCCAGAGAGAGAAGCTGCGAACGAATAACTGATGCACATAGTATAGATCAAGTTGAAACGCCGAGTAACTCGGTGTCTCATCTGGATCTAAATTGTTTGTAAATTCGCAAATGCGTTTTATGATTTCATTGAGAGTGGAAGTGTTAATTGGAAGTTTGTATCATCTATCTGACGTTCCAGGGGCGGATGAGTTAGGCTGCTTCATTTTATGGGTGTCCTTTATAAAGTTAGTATGTTAATATTACGAGAGAGATCTGTTCAGTCAATTAAAACAGTTGTTTGTGTAATGATCTAGGGTTACGGATTTAGTATATTGCCTGAAGCACAGGGAGCCAGAACGTAGGGGGTATTTGTGGCCTTAAATGACCCAAACAAAATAAAAAAAAATTATATTCAAGTATGTCTATGATATATACTCATATAATTTTTTTTTATTTTATTTTTGGGGTCATTTAAGGCCACAAATACCCACTACATTCTGGCTGCCTGTGGCCTGAAGCAAATATCACGTAGACGGTATTGGGTACAGCTACTACAGAATCTACATTGCAAATATTCCTTGTGTCTGCTAAAGAGGGCATTGGCAAGCAATGAAGACCCCGATGAGATGCTGCGTTACGCGTCTCTTCGGGATCTGGCAGGTCTTTATTTTTATTTAATATGAAATTGTCTGTAGTAAACTAGTACGGACAAACACTGAACTGTCTTGAAATCATCCATATGTATACCTATACTTTCCAGCAAGCACACAGGGAGAGTTCATTGCAGTAACCAGGCATTTAAATGTAAACTTGAACTTAAAGAAGTTAAGATTGAGGTCTTGAGGACCACTAATGAGATCTGCCCACAATCGGTACTCAACGTATATAAAGTGATCGGCTATTCTCGTCAACTGTCGACCTATTCCGGACCATGCTTAGCATGGTTCGGAACGGGCCGGCAGTTGACGAGAATGGCCGATCGCTATACGTAGAGTTTCCGATATTGACCAACATTTATAAATGTTAACGCCTTTCTCTCATTTCTGCCATCTAAAGGCTAGTTGGACGCTCCAGAGAGAGAGGAGCGGATACAGAAACCCCGGACTAGATACCCTACTCTTAATATCGATAGAGTACTCTGCTTCTTTTGGATGCCTAGTGTAAAGCACTGATACATCTGACCTTTGTTTTCAAAGTCTCATCCGAAGGACTTTGTCCGACGGGTGATCGAACTCATGACCCCTGGTAACGTATTCGAGTGTGCTTCTACGGACCACGCACGCCGGTTCAGGTTTTACGGTAAATGTTATTTTTAACGCAGCGACTTATCGACATGGCGGTTTATCGATATCTCCACAGTTTTCAATTTGTTTTAACCGAGTTATAGACTAGGTTCTACAACACAGGACACATCGCTGAAGAATCAGTAGACATGTAGAATTATGGCATGTTTATACAGCTGGTATTGTAATCAGTCTGTGTACTGATCAGTGATATTTCCGAACACTGGACTACATCAGGCTCCAAGGTTATAAAGCGTTTGAGTTGAGTCTGAGTTTGTTATCAAACATTTGATTGGTCTGATTTGAGCCTAGGCTCAAATCTGACCAATCAAATACTTGAGGCTGAAATTAGACCAATCAATTGTTTGAGAACAAACTCATACTCAACCCAAAAGCTTTATAACCTTGGACCCAGGGAAGCATGGCCGTTTGTTTCGACGTCCAGGCGATAATGGTGCCATCTGCGGGATCCCAAAACGTGGGATGAGGCAGATATTAGTCACACGTGGGACGCTAAAACTTAGCAGCGACAACAACAACAGCTTGGCAGTTTGGTATAGACATGTCATTCAAGCCGTAACGCTTTCCTCCATCGACGCTTATCACATCTTATTCAACTCGTCGTAGAGATGTATAGACTAAACTCGATACTTCGAACCCGCGTTAGTTCGAACATACCCATATTTCCAAGTTAAAACATGTTTCAGACACGCACCAGTACCAGGCTTAGCCACGTTTTAACTTTGAAATACGAGCATGTTCGAATTAAGCGAGATCGAGTTATCGAAATTCATCTAATGAAATACAGGTAAGGTCGATATAATCGAGTTCGAAGTGTTATATATGAGTGCTAAGTGATAGAAGAACGTTCTGTGAAGGTACATGGGAGGGAACTCTTGCAGGTACTTGTGGAAGTAAATGGAGAGTTCCCTCCCTTGTCAGTTAGGGCTATTTAGCTATAAGGAAAAAGACAGAGGTTGTTCGGATGAAGGAAGTTACATCTACATCTACATCGTACGTTGACGCATTCAATCGTGACTATTACGCAACGGTGGTGCTAGTCAAGAAAAGAGTATGAAATGAAGTAAAGGAAAGATAGAAATAGGTTGAGTAAAGTCAGAAATAGAAAAAGATACGACAGCTGCTTTTTCACCCCCTCAACCCAAACCTCTCCGGTTGCGGTGGCCGTGGCCGGTACAGCCTTGAGTATCACTGGTGGCTACTTACAGCTGGGGCCCTACTTAAGGTTTAGAAAGGGAGAGATCCGAGTCCCCGCTTGAAGGATACCAAGTCGGGGGACTCTGCGACATCAGCTGGCAAACTGTTCCATGCTGCTATTGTCCGTGGGAAGAAGGAGTATCTGTGATACGCTGTAGATGTGGATGGCATCCGATAATTCCTGGAGTGGGTAGATCTGGTGACGCTCTGTGCCAGGGTTAGGGACCTGTCAGCCGGGATGTCTACTAGGCCATTGGAGATCTTGTAGAGCATAGTTAGCTGGGAACGGGTTCTTCTGGACTCCAAAGTGTCCCAATCGAGATGGTCGAGCATGCTGGTGACACTGCTAGTATTGTGGTAGCGGTTGGTCGCAAACCTTGCAGCCCTCCTTTGGACCATTTCCAGCTTCTTGGTCTGTTCCTTTGTGTAAGGGTTCCAGATTGTCGAACAGTACTCCATGTTTGGTCGGACGGGTGTCTTGTATGCCATACTTTTGACGTCTTCGTTGGTGACATGTAAGTTTCTGCGGAGGAAGCCAAGGGTGCTGTTTCCTTTCTTCACAGTCTTGTCTATATGATGGTTCCACGAAAGATTATGTGATATGTGGACTCTGAGGTACTTGCAGTGATCTTCTGTTGATAGCTTGCATCCCTTCAAGGAGTACTCATGAAGAATCGGCTGTCTCTTTCGGTGTACATGCAGGATACTACACTTGTCTGGGTGGAACGACATACCCCAATGCTTTTCCCAATCCGCTAGCCTGTCCAAGTCTTCTTGCAAGGCATTGCAGTCTTGCTCGCTGTTTATCTCCCTATAGACTACACAGTCATCAGCGAAGAGTCTTGTCTTAGAAGAAACTTGAAGGGGAAGGTCGTTGATGAATACCAAGAAGAGTATGGGTCCGAGGACACTTCCCCGAGGGACTCCGCTTATGACGGGTGCGGGCTCGGAACTGGCTCCATCAACGATGACTGTATGTGATCTGTCGGTCAAGAATGCTTCTATCCATTTGAGTGTTGTGCCTCTTATGCCGTAGTGGTGGAGTTTGGCGAGAAGACGTTGGTGTGGGACCCGGTCAAATGCCTTGCTGAAATCGAGGACTGCTACATCATTTGTTTCTTCTTGTCAAGCGATTTCACCAGCTCGTCAGAGAAGGTCAGTAGTTGTGTTTCGCAGCTACGTCCTCGTCTAAAACCGTGCTGAGAATCTGTCAGTATGGCGTTGGCGTCAAAATGGTTCATGATATTACTAACAATGATGTGCTCCAATATCTTGCATGGTATTGACGTGAGGGATACCGGTCTATAATTGCTGGCCTTGTACCTCTCCCCTTTCTTGAAGATCGCTGTGACTTTAGCCGTCTTCCATACCTCAGGGATCGAATCAGAGGAGAGGCACTTCCTGTAGATGGTAGACAGGAAGGGAGCACATTGGTGTGCCGTTTCTTTAAGGATACGCGCTGGTATCATATCTGGTCCTGTGGCCTTCCTAGGGTTGAGCTTTAAAAGTAGCTTGGTGATCCCCTTAGTTGTAACGTCTATTTCAGGCATATCCGGGATAGGGTCGCCCTCTGGTGTTGGTATGCTGGATACATCTTCTCTTGTAAATACAGATTAGTACTGTCGGTTCAAAATGTTTGCCTTGTCGGTGGGGTCATTATGCAGTTTGCCTTTGTCCTTCAGAGGTGAAATCCCGCAATTGTCCTTCTTCAAAGACTTGATGTAACTCCAGAACCTCTTATGCTTACAAGGAGACTGGTCCGAGTCTGGGTCACCAATCTCTATGAGGTCCTGGACGTAACGCAAATATGCCTGTCTTTCCATTCGCTGAGTTTCTCTCTTTGAATGCTGATAGCGTTGTCGGTCTTTGACGGAATGTGATGCCTTGGGCTTTCGGTAGAGCTTATTTCTCTTTCGGTGGAGGGATTTGATAGGCTTCGTTATCCATGGTTTCTTCCTCTTACTGTTGGTCATCATCTTGGAGGGAATGTACTTGGAAATCAGGTTACTTAGTTTGTTTTCAAAGGTGTTCCACATTTTATTAGTTGAGTCGGTAGCTGTGTCGATGAGGAACCTGGGGAGGTAGTCTGTAAGGTCCTTTCTGAAGTTATCATAGTCGGCCTTCTTGTACAGGTAGACTTTCCTGGCAGGTGTTTTCATCTTCATCGGGCGGAGGCTCGATTCAATGAAGACTGCCTCGTGATCTCCTATGCCGGGGAGTACTTCACAGCGGTTGATCAAAGTCTTGTTTCCAGTGAAGAAAAGGTCCAGTGTTGTGGCCGTGTAATCACTGATTCTGGTAGGCTTATCAACCATCTGCTCAAGAAAGGCGTCCCTGGTAACCTCTAAGAGTTGCTGACATTGGTTCCTATTCACAGCCTGTGGCTTGGGGCACTCGTTTTCCCAGTCTATGTCGGCGAGATTGAAGTCGCCCCCAGCCATAGATGTGCTCCCCTTGGGATTCTAGTGAGGCTGTCGCTGAGCAGGTCTAGATACTCTGGATCTGTCTTGGAGGGTGGCTTGTAAAAGGCACCGATGTACAGGTCCTGGGTTCCTATCACCTTGACTTTGGCCCATAAAAGCTCACAGTCTCCATTTGGGGTCAGTTCTTCTGGCTCGCTACTGGTGAGACTGTCCGAGACCAGTATGAAGACTCCTCCACCTCTTAAATAACTATCCCTGTCACGCCTGTAGGACTTGAAGTGTGGGGGGAAAGACTTCTTGAGAGTTTATGCTGCTGTCTAACCAAGATTCGGTGCCTATAATGATGTCAGCTTGGGATGAGGCAATCATGTTTTCAAGTTGGCCCTTTTTCCATGGACTTTTAACAGATTGGCAGTTAACAACAATAACCCTGAGTGGCAAGTCATAGCGATTTTCAGTGTGACTAGTTCTTGGTGGTTGTCGAGGCGACGAAGTGGCATTCGGACAGCTGAAGCTGATTTCTCCATCACTGTGGGTTGTATCATTAAGACTGGTAAATGAGTTACTTGTATCGAGTAAGGAAGAATAAAAAATACAGGTAGAGAAATTAGGCATGTGAATGTGAAAAGCACATGTTACCCACGAGGGAAATAATAAAGAAGATATTGATATGAAGATTGATTTGTCATTTAATTGATCATCCCCATAACATGGTGGAGAATCCAAAAACGTTTACAAACAGAAATATTCGGTAACGTACGATATACAAGTGACATTTGAATGGTGCTGAGAACTGAAATTTCCCCACCCACCACACCACCCATTATAAGTCGCCATACGTGTTTTCAACTTTTCAAACATGGACAAATCGACCAATCCTTTCCTTAATTCACTAGAGGATAACTATGAGTATGGATTGAATGATTCGATAGGCTTACTTGCGGACACGCACCCTAAAGTCCCAGCTCACCAATCGACGCCGAGGGCCAATACTAATTTGCCATTACCACTTCAGACCCCACAGTTTCTGGTGGTACAACAACCAATGCCGGTTTTGGCACGAGTACAACCATTTGGGGGGTTCATGCACGAGGATGGATGTAAATTTTTATATGATTTCGAATCGTATTTGACTTTATCTGCCATAGACACAACTGCACCTCGTGTTGTTGCAGCCTTTCATCTCCATCTTACGGTCCGGCACGGACATGGTTTAATAGTCTTGCAGTCAAAGAGACGTGGGCAGATGTTAAAGTTTCATTTAAAGAAGAATTTCGCAGTTCAAACAGCCCAACACTGATTGCGGAGTCGGCAGCCTTCGAAAACCTAAAACTTAAGGTTAATCAGCCTATTGAGGCATACCATGCCACAATAATGGAAAAGGGAACAAAATTAAACAAAACGCAACATGACATGTTACAGAAATTTATAATTGGCCTTCCGCCACAGTTGGCATTTTTTGTTCGTGTTGTCGATCTCAGAGAGGCACTACAGTTAGCTAAGATCGGAGAGGCCCATGGATACTGACAGGGAGATATACTACATATGCCAGTAACAGAACAGCAAAACATGGCCGTTATACCTCAACAATCGCCAGCGGTAGTTGCGACAGTTTCCGGCAGCAAGGATAACTTACAGACTCAGATTAATGAAATAAATAAACGCCTTGCCCAAATGCCAACGTCGGGTTACGAACAACGTCGAGGAAATCAAACGCGTTCCTGTTATCAGTGTTCAGGAAAGGGACATATAAAAACCAAGTGTAATTGGAATGGTCGTGGACAGAGCTCCCCAGAGAGTAAATGCCAGCTATGTTTACAGTTCGGACACATGACACCAGGGTGTGTCACTCTTCGACCGTCACAACCCTCATCAGAAGCATGTCAACTATGCAGTGGTGTTGACCATTCAGCAAAAGACTGTCCATCTTTAAACTCGAAGGGTCTGGGACCGAAGCACGTCTCCCAGGCCTAGCTCACAGCCCAGTTGATCCTGATGCTGAGAAGCGCACATACTATAATATGATACACAATTTCATGTATTTGTATTGTAATGTTGGTAAAATTCCAATAACTGCCTTGTTGGATACTGGAAGTTCCATAAATATTATGTCTCAGGATTTGTATGAATCATTACCTGAATATTGTAAATTGACTTTCAGACTAGTGAAGAGGAGATTCTATTAGCTGATAACAGATCTATTTCTATTTATGGAACTGCCAGAGTCCAATTTTGTACTGTATCCTCAAAAACTTGCCATGATGTGTCTGTGTACATTTTTCAGCAAACATCACATCCTTTTATACTGGGTATTCAGTATATGCAACAGAGGGGTATGGTTTTGGATTTTAGTAAAGCATGTACAAATACAGTGAAAGCTACAACAAAGATTGTTTGCAACAAATCGGTTGTTATACCTCCACAGTCAGAGGCACTTGTGTATGGTAAGCTTCATAAAGACATGCAGATCGGTATGCAGGGTCAATGTATAGGGCATAGTGATATGACAAACAAAGAGTTACTTGTATCAAAAGCACAAGTCACTTGTTTAAAGGATCATATTGTACCTGTGAAAATTCTAAATCCAACTACAGCACCTGTACATGTTAATCAAGGTAGCTTTTTGGCAAAGTTTCAGATCTTTGACAATGCTTTTGATATACACTATATGGGTACAAAAGTAAAACAGTTAAGTTAAGTTAAAAGCGTTTCATAGACCTCACTTAACTCTCTCTTAACCGCAAAACTTACGTACGACACTGCAGCCAGAGTTAGGAGTGGTCTGAGGCTGTCGTAAAGTTACGACAAATTGCACCGTTTTCGCATCAAAGATCAGGCTTAAGATTCTTTATGAAATGGTACTATCGTAAAAATGGCGGCCTAAGTGAGTGAGGATTTACGCTAATTTAAGGCTTAAGATTCTTTATGAAAGGGGCCCCTGAACCATGACCAGGATACAAGATTTGCAAATATTCTGGATTTTAACGTTTTATGATGGATTTATCCATCAATCGAGTCACTGAAAAGTTTACAACTTTTGGCATCCTTCTACTGTATCACAGTGATAATTTTAGAAATCAGATGAATGAGTCTTCGGGATGAACATTGTGTAAAATAATGAGTCTTTGAGACCAACATTGGGTCATTGAGGTGAAAAATTAACCAAATATCCTATAACTTGTTTCTTGTTTTGAAGACAGGTAACTACTTAAAGCAGGTTGAAAGTAAAGCAGAATGTGCCTTAAGGTACATTTTACTTCAATTTTAACCTGCATAAAGCTATTAGTTGCATGTGAGTAATATGTAAATAAAGGCCTAAAAAGCTATGGGTCCTTAGAACTAACAACTATTTAAATAATGAGTCCCTGGCAAATTTAATGACTATAGGACCTGGGATGCACATGTAAAATTATCACTGTATCATGCCATACTATTGCAGTTGTCTACATTCTAATCTGACAGTTGATCCAGCTGGCATTCCCCAGCCCCAATTAAAGCCTCTGATACTATTCACGTTTGAGTCTGGCCAACTAAGGGACGTTTTAACAAATTTCAAAGTTTTAAAGCCTCAGTCTTTCCTGTGTGGCGTTTCCTGTGTCTTTTTAAACAACTACCGACAATAAATGTTTTCCCACATTCGTCACACTTGTAAGGTCTCTTTCCTGTATGGACCATTGTGTGTGCTACTAGATGGTGCTTTATTCTAAAACACATTCCACATTCCTCACACTTGTAGGGTCTTTGTCCTGTGTGTACCCTCGTGTGTGAGGTTAAATGCTGTTTCATTCTAAATGATTTGCCGCACATATCGCATTGATAAGGTCTTTCTCCTGTATGTACTCTAGTATGGAGACTTAAAGCTGAAGATTGGCTGAAAGATTTTCCACAAGTTTTACATTTGAAAGGTTTTTCTCCTGTATGTATTCTCTTATGTCTCTCTAACATTACTTGACTGTGAAAAGCATCTCCACAAACATCACACTTGTAAAGCTTCTCTTCTATATGATGACTTATATGTTTCACTACATTCCGTTTCTGTTTAAATAACTTTCCACATAAATCACACACGTATGCTCCCCCTCCTGTATGAAGCATTTTGTGAATTACTAACCGACGTTTGGTAATAAAGGCGATGCCACACACACTGCACGTGTAAGGCAACTCTCCCGTGTGTATCCTCGTGTGTATCACTAAGGCTACATTTTTGCCAAACGACTTTCCACAAACATCACATGTATGTGGCCTCTCTTCTGTATGAAGCGCTATATGTGTTTCTAAATTACCTTTCGATGAAAATGCACTTCCACACAAATCACAAAGGTAAGACTGTTCTCCTTTATGGGTCTGCATATGTGTCAATAACTTATTTCTTTTTCCAAATATATCATACTTGTGAGGAGCGTTTCCTGTATGGATTCTAATATGGCTGACTAAATAATCACTGCGTCTAAATTGTTTACCACATTCACCACATTTGAAAGGTCGCTCTCCTGTATGAATACCTAAGTGTCTCTTTAAAGTATGCTTCTTCTTGAAATATTTACCACATATATCACATACGTAGGGTGTCGCTCCTGTATTTGATCTTATGTTTGGCTCAAAGGTACCATTCTCTTCATCAGCATTTATGTGTTGTCTTTTTGTATGTCTGAATAACTGATGGATGTGTCTATCGCCACCGCAACTTTTCTCGTGGCGGCAAGCGTTGCTAAGGTACTTGAAGGCTTTCTTGCATTTCCCGCAGCGAGAGGTGCGTTTCTCATGTTCCGCTCGAATGTGCCTCAGTAGGCTTCCTTTTGCCGTGTAGACTTTGGGACAGTGGCGACACGCATGGCGATCCGTTGACTGATCTCCGGGAGCATGCTGAATGTGTCTATCGCCACCGCAACTTTTCTCGTGGCGGCAAGCGTTGCTAAGGTACTTGAAGGCTTTCTTGCATTTCCCGCAGCGAGGGGTGCGTTTCTCATGTTCCGCTCGAATGTGCCTCAGTAGGCTTCCTTTTGCCGTGTAGACTTTGGGACAGTGGCGACACGCATGGCGATCCGTTGACTGATCTCCGGGAGCATGCTGAAATGAGAAGAAAGCTTTATCATTAACAAATAAATACGAAATACTCAAGCAGGAAACGCAACACAAACAATACACCCACCTCTCAAGCAGAACACACACACACACAGTCATACCACAACAAACACACACACACGCAATACCATTCCCTCATCTACACACCAAATAGAAAGCAAAACGCAAGACAAACATAAAGCAAAGTGAATATAGGAGCCCGCCTTGGTACGGTCAGTAGCAATCAACAATCAACCATAAATTAATTAATTATTAACAACCACTGGGGGGTTAAACCTGGGTTTAGGGGCGCCCAAACTCACACTTATCTCCTATATTCACCTATAAAGACAAACAGTGTACATAAAATATAATCCTGTTCCACAACCTCACAATCAAAAAGACCGCCAGCACAGTAAGTAAATACATGTAAAACATTTAAAAAAAATTCTATGACAAGATCCACATTTCAGTCCCTCTGTATAATTATGCAGATTTACTATCTACAGAGAAAAGAAAGTTTTGACTCACTGCTGTTTGGTGGAATTCTCTATTTAAGTGATATAATAGTATTTAATACAATTTTATATCAGTAATATCAGTTAAAACATATTATGATGTAATCTTAATCTACTTACGAGAGCAGAACATCGGTCTTGATCACGGTGACTTTCCTCGTGTTGACGCAGTGCTTCGGTGTCTTTAAAGAATTCACCACACCATTTGCACGGTCGGGCCATCTGCAATGAATTAGTTGAAAACGTTTTATTCAATTTTACGATAGCAAACAGAGAAAATAAAAAACATTATTTGTCAAAATAATGATAATAAAAAAAAACGTTTTCAAAAAAAATAAAAATAAAAAAAAATAAAAAAAATAGATCAACAATAACGAGTTAGTCTTAATTAACAATGAGTTTGAAATGTTAAATTGTATTAGCCATTTCGTTAAAAATACAATAGTCTTCGAATGCGTTTATTTTCGCAGATCTATACTGCTGTCGTTGAAAATATAGAATTATGTTATCCAAATAGCATGAGGTAACTAGACATAGTACTTTAGTCTAATGAGAGTGTACTTTACATGAGTTAAACGTTATACGAAAACATTGGAGCAAATGGCATGTTTCCGCATTAAATGCAGCTTATGGTGTCATATAACTGCTACGGGAGCATTAACACTCTTTAAGTGATGGTTATTTCCTTTACAATTTTATAAACTAAGGGAAAGATAATGTTCAACACAATAAAAGGCAAAATAAATCAGAGCTAATATATAATTACTCCATGGCAAAATGACACATTACTTTTTTTTTAGTCCTCTCTAATATCAGAAATGCAGATTTATACAGAGCATAAAAACACATATTATTTTAAGCGAATACCATTTTTAAACCTATTTTGAATGTACACGCTGGTAACGCATCAGCGAAAAATACACTCTGTCGCTTAGTAACGAATATACATGTGGCCAATTTGACAAGTTTACATTACTAGGTTAACAGCAGTAGTCGGGAATATAAAGCCATGTTAAGCGCTGACAGTTGATGGTGCTGAATTGTTTTTAGCTCACCTGAGCCTAAGGCTCAGGATGAGCTATTGTGACCGCTCTTCGTCCGTCGTCCGTCGTATGTCGTCTGTCGTCTGTCGTCCGGCGTCCGTTCACATTTTCAAATAACATCTCCTCTGAAACCATTGGCCCAAATTCAACCAAACTTTAGCACAAGCATCAGTAGGTTGGGAGAACGAAAACTTGTTAAAAGTTAGTGGGTGGGATAATTTTTCTTGTTGCCATGGCAACCGCGCACAAAATCTAGAAAAATATTCTTCTCTGAAATTACTTGTCCGATTTCAATTTTGTTTTCACCAAAATGTTTGTCAGTTAATAGACTTTCAAACTTGTTCAAAGAATTTTGATCCGTAAAAAAACATGGCCGCCAGACGGCGTGGTCATTTTCCGTATTTACATAATATTGACAACCCAAGTCAAAAACTTTAAAGATCTTCTTGACAAAAACCATAAGTCATAGAACGACAAAATTTCTTATCTTGCATCATGTAGTAAACCTTTATCAAGATTGTTCAAATTTGACCCTGGGGCCAAAATGGCCACGCCCTCGGGCTTATCAGTTTTTCTTAAGAAAACCTTTAAAAATCTTCTTCTCAGAAACCGTATGGCCTAGATCATTAATATTTGACATGTAGCTTTGGTCTTCTACCAAGCTTGTTCAAATTATGACCCCCGGGTCAAAAATGGCCCCGCCCCGGGCTTATCAGTTTTACATAGACTTATATAGGAAAACCTTTAAAAATCTTTTTCTCTGAAACTGTAAGGCCCAGGTCTTTAATATTTGACATATAGCTTTTCCTTGTGGTCCTCTATCAAGATTGTTCAAATTATTACCCCCGGGCCAAAAAAGGCCCCGCCCTCGGGCTTATCAGTTTTTCATAGGAAAACCTTAAAAAATCATCTTCTCTGAAACCGTAAGGCCCAGATCATATATATTTGACATGTAGATTTGACTAATAGTCATCTACTAAAGCTGTTCAAATTATGACCCCCGGGTCAAAATTGGCCCCGCCCCAGGGCTTATCAGTTTTACATAGACTTCTATAGGAAAACCTTAACAAATCTTCTTCTCTGAAACTGTAAGGCCCAGATCTTTAATGTTTGACATATAGCTTTGCCTTGTGGTCCTCTACCAAGATTTTTTAAATTATGACCCCAGGCTAAAAATGGCCCTATCCTCAGGCTTATTAGTTGTTCATAGGAAAACCTTTAAAAATCTTCTTCTCTACCGTAAGGCCCATATCATTTATATTTGACATGTAGCTTTGCCCTATGGACTTCTACCAAGATTGTTTAAAATTGTTCAAATTATGACCCCCGGGTCAAAATTGGCCCCGCCCCAGGGCTTATCAGTTTTACATAGACTTCTATAGGAAAACCTTAACAAATCTTCTTCTCTGAAACTGTAAGGCCCAGATCTTTAATGTTTGACATATAGCTTTGCCTTGTGGTCCTCTACCAAGATTTTTTAAATTATGACCCAGGCTAAAAATGGCCCTATCCTCAGGCTTATTAGTTTTTCATAGGAAAACCTTTAAAAATCTTCTTCTCTACCGTAAGGCCCATATCATTTATATTTGACATGTAGCTTTGCCCTATGGACTTCTACCAAGATTGTTTAAAATTATGACCCCCGGATCAAATTTAGCCCCGCCCCGTTGCTTATCAGTTATATCAGCTATATCAAAATGTTGTCTTGCCCAGTCAGTTTCTATGGTACAATGTCTCAGGTGAGCGAAATGTGGCCCTCTGGGCCTCTTGTTTAGATTTAACCATTGCGATAACACTATCATGACTATTTAGACATAGCCAATAAAGGTTAGAATCGTCTGCTGAATGAGGGAGAAGGATGATAAAAGACATGCCTTGTTATTTCGAGTTTAACGTGTGTCTCGTCCGAAAATTTTGTACAACATACCAAAATTTTCGGTCAGAGACAGTAATAACAAGGCATCTGATACCTACAAAAAAGATTGTATCCGGATGTTAAAAGAGCGTGATTGTTTTATTCACACCATAGTAACATAAAATGGAATATTTTGTGGGCAATAAAAGGATAACTTCAGTGCAAGTATATAATGGATAAAATTGGAAAACGGGTGTGCTACTCTATAAAGGTAAGATTAGTGTCGAGTGTTGCTGTTGTTTTCTAATGATTTGGATAAAGGTATCTATCTCAGTGACTGCAATATACTTAATCTTAAGCGATGTATACTATACGTCGACTTTGTTATTTATTTATTTTAAACAGGGTACTAGTTATAAATACTGTTACGTAGCTCTATTGACAACCAAATTAGTCATTACCAGTGATATCGCATCAACGTTCTAGTCAGCGTATTAACGATCACAGTTTAGTTCCAAGACGGATAACACATATTGCCAAATACGTTATAACGTACATATTATATATTTCTTTGAAACATTACACTAGTCATCGTATTGTCGGTAGACTGCAAACATACATCGCACAATACGCGAGATCTTAAACCTGGTTTCTTATACATAGACGTAACTTTATCAACCTCATACTAGTGATCAGCCTATTAAGGACAGACAGACAGACAGACAGACTGACAGGAACACACATATACACACAGACACACAGCCACACACGCGCGCACGCGCGCACACACACACACATTCTTGTAAAACATCCCAACTGGGGAACTATGTCCAGAACCTACCAACCGGGTGCCACCATTTCTAATCATCTAGAGAAGCTCATACTCTAGCATAAACATTCATTTGCATTACAGATCATAATTTTGACCTTAGTTATGTTTTCCAACCATTTTTAGAGCATGAGTTTTTTCACAAGCAAACCGGGGAGCCGTGTGTATACCAACTGGGGAATTAGTGTATACTAAATGGGGAACTTTGTGTATATTCCAAATGAGGAATTAGTGTATACCAAACGGGGAACTCTGTGTATACACCAAACGGGGTTTGTATATAACAAATGAAGACGATGTGCAATAGTTTCCAAACACATTGCTTTACGCTTACACCTACGATTTCTATAGCAATATTTGGTATCAACGTGTAGCATAGCTATCTGTTTTTACCCTCATGAAAGAATACAGTTCAGACCTTTGCCAAATAACGAGCACATATACGTTTGTTGTATTGTAAACATTATTTAAATAAAAACAGCTTAACGATTCACAATGTTAAGTGCATACAGACCTATGGATAAGGGTTAACCCTATAAATTTGGTACCAATCTGTAGCTTAGATATACATATACTCAAACGCAATGCAAACGCACCACTTCTAAAATATGAATATTTTTTCCAACTAGGTTTAGTTTCTGATTTTCGTTATTTAACCAAGCTTATGTCTTGCATAGGTACACACTGCTAATGTTTTTTGTTTGTTATGTAACAACACAATGACGTCAACGTGTCGTCCGTGCAAATGCCCATATTTGTATTATCAGTGTAGTATTCATGTGTATTTATTCATTTTAGCCCTAAAATAAACGTCTGTCTATACATGAATAAGAAGCCGCGAAAATTAGATACCAACGTCAAAGTTATGTGACATTTAAATGACGTCCATCGTCAACGTCACCCTTGCGTCATGATTTAACAGCAAACTAACGCAACATCGCATTCAGCTAGAGTGACTTCAACGAAAGTTATAGGCTATAAACGACGTTTGTAGCCAATAATAACATCCATATTCTTCATTGGCTGGCATTGTCGCCTGATCTGAACCAATTGAGTACATTTGGGACCAGTTTGGACGTCGTGTGTACAACGGCGTTCTGCAAATTCAGAGCCGTCATGATGTGATTGATGCACTAGTAGAGAAGTGGAATGGTATTCCACAATACCGAATACAGCGTGTGGTCCACCGTAAACGCTCCGGTATTTCCAGGCTGGGGTTAATGACGTGGGTAGTTTTACCAGAATCTGAAATTTGTGACTTTTGAAATTCGACTTGTCTTGTTAAAGACATTACTTTTAAGAGCTTGCCATGAATTTTACAGGTACTGTTGTGACAATGTGTCACCACTGTCTTATTAAAAAGAAATTTCAAAAGTCCTTTCACAGAAAACAAATTCACTAAACTTTTACGGCTGGTACGCTTTCATTGCGTTTGAGTATATATACTCTTATGTACGAAAACAATGTAGTTCTTGCTCAATAACGATAAACTATATGTTTTTGTATCATAAATGATTATATTTTAACGAAAAAAGGCTATGATTTATTAAAAGAAAAAGCCCGTCCAGACGGATGGACGAGTGATACATGCATCGTATTTTCAGAACTTGCTATTCAAGTACATCGCTGGTATAATATATTACCGGTTTATATTTAGTATTCATTTCCTATGAAACACTCGGCAGCCGTTAAATATAGCAATAGTTAGTAACTTATATTACAGAAATGTGGTAATGTGAAAGACAGACGGATGGACAAATTTATCAAACAATATACTCGGATTTATTAGGAATGTATGCTATACTCTGACATTTGAAGAAACAATAATAAATCACAACACATATTGTGATGGTCATTTTCTAATCAAATTAAAAGTATGTGAATCAGATAGACTGAAGACCAAAATAAAACAGACTTCTCGATATATTGAACTATTTGTTGCATATGGCATTGTTCTATGCAAACGCGTCATTGTCTTCATCTCGATTATTTGTGCTACGGACATTTTTAGTTATTCAGGTTCTTCCTTGTGAACATGAATATTAAATTTTAATCAGACTGGTCTAAGCATATTTCATACAGTTTTACTAGCAGGGAATAAACATGCATGTACATCGGCAAGAAACTGTATACTACTGCAAAGTGCATCTAATATTTGCAAAATAATATATCGGTATGAGACATGACACGTTTAAAAATACAGCCCCTTAATGCTGTTGACATGACATAATCAGTACTTGAAAAAATGTGCTCCGTTCTCATTTATGCGTTTGATTGTTCATCTTGATGATTTGTCTATTGTTTCTTACTAATTACTTTAATTAGTTTAAATTAAATTCACTGTTGGCAAATTTTACACCTGATTTATCCACACAATACGAATGTCAGTCGAACATATTTTTAGTTTGTTGGTATCTCTTTATGGATCTATTATACCACTACTATATTTCTCCCTTCCTTTTTTGGTTGTTATTGTACTCCGTCAAAAATCTTTTACATGTCTCCATGTCCGATCAGAAAACACACTCTCGTATGTAAAGCATTCTTCTATTGCCTTCTTTCCGGGAATCCGCCCCATAAGTATTTCTCTTTCGAAATGTCTATTGATGGCGACCTTTTCCTTTTCTGACCAGTACTTCTTTTGGTCATACGCACTTGACGTATTGTCGATGTGCCTAAAAGTAAAAGCGAACGACCTTTTACCTTTTAACTACTTTTCCAACCCTTTGCATTGTTAACAACCAGAATTTAAAGCTTATCCAGCGCTCCCTTTCTACAACGACACCAAAATGGGGGACAAAAAATGTGTGCGTTGTTCGGAAGAAGTTATAGGGAGGGAAATGGGCTTACATTTGCAAACAGCTTGAATCCATATCAGAAGTCGCGTAACTCGGCGTCTGATCTGGATTTAAACTGTGTGTCACTCGTCATTAAGTTTTTCTGTCAAATTTTTTATTGTTTAACTTTTACAAAAACAACAGACGACACTTTTAAGCAGACGATATTGCAGCCTTGAAAAGATTGGCGATCATTATATTGTTTGGGGAACAGCTGCAATGGTCGTTGTAAGGAGGAAACCGTTGTTAGGAGGGCCGTTGTAGAGAGGGATCCTTGTATGACTAAAAAAATACTTCTTCCGCGGTGGGTTAAAGCATTGTTATTCCATACTCTAATTTGTATTCAATACTGCATGCTATACTGTATAGAATTTTTAACGGCAATTTGCTTTGAAATCTGGATTTCATGGATAGATGATTAAGGCTTTACGGCACTGTGACTCAAAATAGGCCATGTAGCGCCGATGAATGCTGAGGGATGATGATAATGATATCAGGAAAATAATTTCTGATAATCGCATTTGTTGCAGATCAAACCATCGGCCTGCTTTCCTTTAAATTATAGGCAGAGGGGATAATCTCCGTCGATTGCACATAGAGTTTCATAGATCAATAGATACTGAGATTATTTACTATGAGTATAACAAACGGGAAATTAGTGTATACTAAATGGGGAACTTTGTGTATTTACCAAACGGGGAATAAGTATAGAGTAAATTGAAAAATGTGTGTATAAACCAAAAGGGGAACTAGTGTTATACTAAATGGGGAATTTTGTGTATTTACCAAACGGGGAATAAGTATTGAGTAAATGGGAAACAGTGTGTATATACCAATCGGGACTCTGTGTTTACAAAATAAAGACTATGTGCAATTGTTTCCAACCAGGTGCGATTTGAAAAACGAAAAAAGGTTAGATACCGAATAAAAGTCCTACCGTCTTTTTACGAATCTTGTCGCAGCGCTATAAAATAGAAATTAGCTTCTTTAGTGGTGAAGAATAAGTATGCTTCGTACATCCCAAATGACCAACTTTGAGGTTGGATACAGATCTTCCAAATTAGTGATCGATTATTACTTTTATCTAGGCAAACATTAACTGTCATGAGATCGTACTGAAGGCTGTTACGTACCCGCTTGTTGGTAAAGACAAACATGTCTTAGTGTTCCTAAAAGTTTATTTTTAATTAATTCATAACCCAATTTAATTAGTTAGTGTATGGTCTGGTTCTAACCTATGTGGTTATTTCAAACTTATGATTAGATGCAAACTTGTTATAGAGGGTAAATAGATGATTACGCTAGAGGTTGATGCTAACTATTTGGATTATATGCCTGTTCATAGGTTTGTAAGGTCTTGCTAACCTACATAGACCCATTTTGTTTTCTAACTAAAAGCTGTTTAGATATCATTGATCTACTAAATGCGTATTGCGATATAATGTAACAATGTCTATACTGTTTCTTACTTGTGTAGCTCGGTATCTTAGTAACAGTTTAATGCCAAATATATAGGGTGTACACTTTTTGTCCGTCTATAATGAATCATTAATGAATCAATGCCTTTTTATAAAAATAATTACTATATACGATACAACACATTTATATCGCATTCTTCGGATAGATGTGTTCGCAGCGGCGGACATGGTCAAGTAACTATGCGGTCAATTACAATACCAGTGGACATGAGTTCGAGTCCCCGCCGGACCAAGTCATTAGATAAATTGTAACTGTATCTATCAGCTCTGGTTCGATATCAAATATATTGGACGTACGTGTGCCGGTCTAACCGGGTCTGCCAACCTCTATAAGACCCTTTGGTGTAAAACAAAAAATAGACAGCATAAGCCTCTCTTTGTTTTCACATATGCAGCCTACACACGGAGAGTAATACGAGTATATGTAAACTTTTACATCACTGTCAAAATTAGACCATAGGCTATCGATCTATTCCCAAAGTATAAATTGATCTATTTAAATTTTGCTAGTTTACATCTTTATTACGGCATTTTCGGCGGACGGAAATGATCAGAACCCTAGAAATATATCATCGCATATAGTTGTACTATATCTTGAATTTAAAACATTCAATTGGTGAACAAAACATTTTACTGAAAAAGGACTTGCTATTAGTCATACTAAGCATATATAACATTATCTTAAGCGGACGTCGTTTTATACCAAGACAAAATCTGTCTATCCGGATTAGAACGTCTGAAACATACGGACGGACAGTCTTACACCAAAGAGCTTGATATTATATCTATGCTAAGGCCATAAGCTATCGATCTATACCCCAAATATACAACTATCTAAATATTAACCTTCACATTTTGATATTTTGATATTTTACGATAATGTCATTTTCGGTAAGAGCGGTCGGACTATAGCAGACCCTCAGAAATATATCAATGCATAGAGTTGAAGAATATCTTGAATTTAAAAGATTTTTAAGTTTTAAAAACATCCCACTGAAAAAGTACTTATTAAGCCGATTGCAACAATTCATCATTCTTTATATCGAGAAACCATCTATACACCTTAACACATCTGAAACACACGGACAGACGATCTTCTACTACATAGTTTGGTAAAATATCCAAGTTGAGACAATAATATGTCGACCTATACCCAAAATATGAATCTATCTATAATATTTATGCTTAAATTGTGATATTTTGCTATTTTATAATGTCGTTTTCGGCACGAGCGGACAGAAAGACAGTAGCAGATCTCTATAAATATATCAATGCATAGAACTGTATTGCATCTTGAATTAAAAACCGACCGTTTAAAATTGCTTCTACTAAAAAGGGACATACAAGCCGTTTATAATAATTCATCTTAAGCGGACATCGTTTTATGCCGAGGCGAAATCCGTCCTTTCAGGTAAGCACGCCTGAAAGATACGGACAGACGATCTAACTTTAAAATGTTTAGTATAATATCCAATATATTAAGTTTAAAATGTTTCCTACTGAATAAGGACGTACGCTCGTTTACAAAAATTCACTTTAAGCAGACAGCGTTTTATTTCGAGACGAAATCCGTCCTTTCAGGTAAGCACTGTTGAGCCGAATTATTCACACTACGAATTCTTCACACCTGTGAGGAATTCGTAGGAATTTCATACGAATATGTCACACATTTGTGAATAATTCGTACTTACTCTCAGCCCCCCTGACAGTAGATACGAATTCTTCACATGTCGATTTTTTTTTAAAAACGAATGTAAAAAATTTGTGCATACGAAAACGTCACACTTTCCAAAAAGCTTTTAGCCACCAGATGGATAGGGGGACATATTAGGTTTGCTTTACTTGATAGATGTCTTATATTTCACATAATGACAAAACATATGTACTAGACTGCCTGTTTAAATTGGGTCATAAGGTAAAAGGTCAAGGTCACATGGGGTACAAATGTCACATTTTCGGCACACGATATAATTAATTATAGACACATAAAACTGAAAAATAGCATGGTAGTAATAGCACTTTGGTGACCATATAATTTACTCGATTCCGTCGTATCGGATATTATTCGGTCCGTCTGTACGATGCATTCTAAGAACTTTATAAATGTATGGACCGGTTTCTGTGTCACCAGCTGAAGGCAATGATGACACGTCGGGGTCGGTCAACTTACTGTCTGTCCGATCGTCCGACTGTCATGGTTTTGTTTTTTACTGAAGTTTTAAAGGTGAAATTTCATTTAAAGAGTTTAATGAGTAGACGTGTATTGCAAACACAGTTCATAATTATTGTATAAACACCGTGAGAGGTATTCCCCTTTCTACTATTTTCCGAGAGATTCTGCCATTCCGAAGCTTTTGAAATTAAAATTTCATTAACGACTATCGCGGCAGTTTGTTCGAATTTTCAAACCATTCAGATTTTTTTCAAATTCTGCATGTTGCTAGTATATACCCTGTTGTGCAGAAATATGAAATAAAATAGGGAGTCCCCGAACTGGTTCTTTTCTTAATAGCTTGTTTTTGGTATACCCCTAATTATCCAGAGACACGTGCTGTTGATAATAAAATCTCAGAATACCCTTCTTCAGCTTTGTAATTTTCCTTAGATATTGGGTTATTCATATGTTTTCATAAAAAAGAAAAGAATATGAGGAAGTAGCATAAAAACATGGAAACAACATTTTATTCGTCAATAAAGGGAACACATCAAATAGTTATTTTTCAAAAAGTTTCTCCTACAGTTCTTACATTCAGATGTTGCCAATATGTTTCACAAATATTAATAAAGCATTAATTTACTGAAATCACTAATTACAGTTACGGTTACCCGAACTATTTTTTCTACAAAATACAAAGTCTGCATGTAGAGTAACGCATGTCTATCCAATTACATATAGGGCTATCTATAAATGATATATGTTAACCACTTTTAAATGCTAAATGTGTCAAAATCCACTGTTTAATCGTCAGCAATATATCACTTAACAAGCATTATTAGTATATATAACTTATCGTGGACGCCAAATTATATGATCACACCATTAAGCTTTTTGAGGTAGGAAAAAATACAAATTTCAAATATAAACTATATTGAATTAGTTAAAGGAAAACAACACATCAGAAGTTTTGCAAAAGTTGCTTCCCTTTGACTGTAAAAAATTAGAAACTGGCGCGATATTCCTTAATCGAAAGAGATTGATGTATAAAAGTGTTTTGCATGAGGATCATAACTCCTGCATCAGTGCGGTGAGAGTAATTCCTTCTTTCCCTGTTTTCTGCCTATAACTCCGGTTCTACTATTGTTTATCAGATGAACTTTCATTTATGGAAATAGTTTGGTGAGGGGAAGTGCCTTGCACATGGTTCATAACTCTTGCATCAATACCATGAGATAATAATAATAATTTCCTTTTTATACAGTTTATTTTCTGGCAGATAACTTCTGCTGTACTGCAGCATGGATTTTTAGTTGTTCGACTGATCATTGCTGGCAGTTGACACATGTTTCCCGAAGAACACGCTTCTAGTTATATAACTCGGAACACGTAACAATCACAGCACGACCATACGTGATGTGCAAAACTCAGGTCTAATCAGCACAAAGACCAATAGCACAGATAACTTTGAACTTGTTGATTTTCAAAATATAAGTATTGGGGTGGTGTTACTGGTGGCAGTGTGGGGTATAGGGTGTCCTGTATTCTACAGGATTATAGAACAATTTGGAAAAAATCTTACTGTAAAATGAAAACGTTTCTATGCAGACTAAAATCCGTAGCTCAACGGACACGGGCACAGTGCACGTTTGAGCTATATTGATTTTAAAGTATGGTAATCGGGTTGTTGAGTATTGCCTTTGGCTTTGTTATTGGAAGCGTCCTTCAGTGTTCATGACCAAAGTGGTCATTTTCCCAGAAGAAACTTCTGCTTATGACGAAACGGTAAAAACAATTCTTCAAAGAAGCCATGCTTCATTTTTATATAACACTTCTTGTTAGTCTGTTTGTTAGTTTGTCTGTCTGTCCTCAAATTTAACCTTTTCCATATTTTTTTTAAAAATAAAGGGACAGGTATGGGAAAAAAACTGACGATTTGTTTTATCTGAGTGGCAAATAGTTTGAGCTTGTGTCTGACCTGACTCTAAACTGATTTCAATGAACATACTCGTTTAAGCACAAACATGTAAATTGCAAATGAGAACGTATTTCCCACTGTACACCTATGAAACTATTTGATATAAACATGCCGGGGTTCCAACCTTCAACTAAATTTGTTTGCTCAGTTTCAGGTTTCTGATCCTGTTATAAAACGTTATCGTTCGCAATTGACGTGTTAATGTTTAAAAGAATTTGTAGACAGATCAGATATCGGGTAACCCGTCCTCTGAACAGGCTCAAAACTGTTTGTAACTTGGATAAAAATAATCTTCAGAAAGATTTATATTTCATTGGATTGCGTTTGCGTTTAGTTTCTACGGGTAGTGCTAATCACTATTTTCCTCAATCAATGTTCATGATATTATCTTGATAATCATAGATAATAACTTGAAATATTTTAAATGTACTGTCTTTAAATTTAAGGTTCGATAGTATCATCTCAATAGTTTAAGATAACTCAGTTATGAATTCAAGATTATTATAAGTTGAAAGTTCAACTTGTTAGCCTCAAATTTCAACATAATTTGATACATTCAATTGCAAGGCATTTGTAGTTAGTATGGAAGAAATTAATGCCATTTTAGCTACAGCACCAAGCGATCGAGGTTCTATCACAGCGGAGAAAAGTTATTCTTGCTGTTTAAACGAAGCAAAACGCAACTACACTCCAATACAAATCTAAAAGTGAAACTGTTTTGAAAAATTCTGTCGAATTACTGTTTCTGGTCGGTAAATAGTTTTAAGCCTGTGTCTGATCTGACTCCAAACTATTTTCAACGGAAATAGTTGTTTGTGCATTAAGGTGTCCACAAGGTTAACATATTCTCCACTGTTTTAATTAACTGACATGACCCTGTCGATGATCCAAACTGCAACTCAGGCCAGGTTATACCAATTACCGTAAAAAGTGAACAGAGACGATGACGTTTTCTTTCATTATTGACGTTTTCATGCTTAAAAACTATTTCCATTTTAAATCTTATGAGAAAGATCAGACGCCTGGTGACCAGTTGGTTGATCAGGTTCAAAACTATTTGCCACTAAAAAAAACTCCATTCTGTACATTGCATTGGTTATCGTGGGTTCAATATATGAATGAGGTTTACAAAGACGCACTGATTTCACTTCTTTGTTATGTTGCTCACTTTCTTACATGGAACCATACTACCGATTGCCTTATCGTGTAGTCCAGATCATGGGCATTCAGTAAAAACGTGCAATACTGTGGGAGACCGAAAGGAACCGGTGTTATCCGGTTGCCAGTCGGGCGCCGGTGTAAAGACGAAATGTGCCCCCCCCCCCTCTAAAGAGTGACACATGAGGACAATTTTTGACGTAGAAAACTGTCCTTGGGACTTGCTTTGGCATAATACATGTAAAATGACCCGGGAGGTTAATTTTCTGAGTCGAAAAATATCCCGGGGTCACAATTCTGAGTGGTAGGGTCACTTTTCGTCATTACAACGGCCGGTATATGATAGACAAACGCCGGATGGAGACGGCCTTGTCCGACTTCTGACACGCTTGTATACGTTTGTATATTTGGTCAAAAGCTTTCTCGGGTCCGATCGACGTGTAAGGTGCCCGGAATCGACCGATTTTAAGGCGATGTCGTTTCTATGACCGTCGTTGAAACTAGCTTTTAACTCCACTTTAAAATCAAACCGAGGACCAGAATTCTGAGTTCATACTATGTTAACAGTATTTCAGTCATATCTCGACATAAAGCTAATTGCATATGGGAGAAGAAACAGGATGCACGTCATAAACTGTATCAGGTAAAAAATTGCATCTGGGTAAAAGCACCGAATTTCCGATAGCCAGCTTGAAGGCTCCTCCAAATGAAAAAGCCCAAATGTTCAGATTGGGATTCGAATCAACAGCAGTAAGGAGCCAATTGAGTGTAAGTTATAGTCACTATGAGCACTGGACCACGGCCACGGGTCCCATCTCTCCCCATCCCGTTAAGAATACCAACAATCTACCAGCATTCGGCAAGCAACCTGTCGGTTGTCTGCCTATTATGCCTCAAAGGAAGCCGGGAACTAAGCATAAACTCAACGGGACTTAAGTTTGATCATTGGATAAAAAAGGCTGTACTTATCCACAGATAATTCTTCGGATTTAGGTCGGCTGTTAAAGAGCATTTTTGATCAAATCGTAAACACTGCATGTAAAAGTGGATAACACAGTTTTAGCGCACCCGCTTCTTAACAATGCATCCCGAGTTCGATCCCGGGTCATGACAGTACGTGAAAGGGTCGCCTGTTTTCCCTAGTACTCTAGTGTCATCCCACAAAACGACGCAATACACCATCTTTTGCGCTATGGAAAGTGATTTGCCTAAGCTGTTAGAACTTGTTTCATAAAGAAATGTTAAACGAAAGGTGATGTGTGAAGAATCCGTAGGTACCAACAGGTCGTTCAAAAAGGGGGTACGAAAATCTCACACTGCCATTGTGTGACATATTCGTACGAAATCCTCACACATTGGTCACACGAGTGGAAGAATTCGTACCCTTTCGTACGAATTCTTCACACCTCTAATTACGGTGTGAAGAATTCGTAGTGTGAATAATTCGGCTCAACAAAGCACGCCTGCCCTTAAACGTTTGGTATAATATCCAAGCTAAGACTATACGATATCGATCTATACCAAATGTATAAATGTAAATATATAATAGTAACTCTTTAAATTGTGATAGATTGCTATTTTTAATGTCATTTTCAGCACAAGCTGACGACCGGATAGCAGCAGTGTTGAGCCGAATTATTCACACTACGAATTCTTCACACCTGTGAGGAATTCGTAGGAATTTCATACGAATATGTCACACATTTGTGAATAATTCGTACTTACTCTCAGCCCCCCCCTGACAGTAGATACGAATTCTTCACATGTCGATTTTTTAAAAAAACGAATGTAAAAAATTTGTGCATACGAAAACGTCACACTTTCCAAAAAGCTTTTAGCCACCAGATGGATAGGGGGACATATTAGGTTTGCTTTACTTGATAGATGTCTTATATTTCACATAATGACAAAACATATGTACTAGACTGCCTGTTTAAATTGGGTCATAAGGTAAAAGGTCAAGGTCACATGGGGTACAAATGTCACATTTTCGACACACGATATAATTAATTATAGACACATAAAACTGAAAAATAGCATGGTAGTAATAGCACTTTGGTGACCATATAATTTACTCGATTCCGTCGTATCGGATATTATTCGGTCCGTCTGTACGATGCATTCTAAGAACTTTATAAATGTATGGACCGGTTTCTGTGTCACCAGCTGAAGGCAATGGTGACACGTCGGGTTCGGTCAACTTACCGTAGACTGTCTGTCCGATCGTCCGACTGTCATGGTTTTGTTTTTTACTGAAGTTTTAAAGGTGAAATTTCATTTAAAGAGTTTAATGAGTAGACGTGTATTGCAAACACAGTTCATAATTATTGTATAAACACCGTGAGAGGTATTCCCCTTTCTACTATTTTCCGAGAGAGTCTGCCATTCCGAAGCTTTTGAAATTAAAATTTCATTAACGACTATCGCGGCAGTTTGTTCGAATTTTCAAACCATTCAGATTTTTTTCAAATTCTGCATGTTGCTAGTATATACCCTGTTGTGCAGAAATATGAAATAAAATAGGGAGTCCCCGAACGGGTTCTTTTCTTAATAGCTTGTTTTTGGGTATACCCCTAATTATCCAGAGACATACAAATGTAACTTGTTGGCATTTAGCTCACCTGGCACGAAGTGCCAATGTGATCTATTGTGATAACCTTATTTCCGTTGTCCGTCGTCGTTGTGTTCGCGAATTGTTCTTTAAAGACCTCCTTGGAAACAACTGGGCCAATTCCATGAAAAAAACTTCATAGGATTGTTCCATGTATGGTTCCCCTTTAGATTTTATCAAATAAAGGTTATGCAAGAAAGTGTGTTACAACATTGTGACCAAGAATGAGTCATCTAGCGCTGATTAATGATGAGATGAGGGATGGTTTCAGGAAGATGAATTAGGCTAAGCTCATTTGCTTACAAGCAGCGCATGAGATCAAAACCACCAACATGTTTTTCTTTAAGTTCATAACAGAGGTGATTATCTCTGTCCAATAAACTAAAGCCCTTAAATAGCGTTAACATAGGGAGGTCTTTGGGGTTACACAAATGATACAGTTTTGACCATCTACATGCACTTGTACATGATTGGTTTCTAGTATTCTAGCTTGAACAATAAGGCCATGAGTAGGTGGGATAAGTTTAGATATGAGAGCTTAGTGAAAACTTGCCCAATTTTAATGTCGCCATTACAGTAACCATGGGCTGCAAGAAGAGCGACTCCGACCATCATGGCCCTCTTGTTTGAGGCTGATTGCAGATCTGAACATTTACACATGTATACACAACAGATGAATGTGTTACGCGATACTCTGTCATTCAATAAGTAGCAACAGGACTAACTTTGGTATCTGTTGCAGATGTTGTATAGGAAATATTTAAGTATTTTTGAAAATTCGAACAAACTGCCGCGATAGTCCTTAAATACCGGACGGGCAACGGTTTTAAGACGGGCAACCATCATCGCCCGATATTGGTTATCGTGGGTTCAATATATGAATGAGGTTTACAAAGACGCACTGATTTCACTTCTTTGTTATGTTGCTCACTTTCTTACATGGAACCATACTACCGATTGCCTTATCGTGTAGTCCAGATCATGGGCATTCAGTAAAAACGTGCAATACTGTGGGAGACCGAAAGGAAACCGGTGTTATCCGGTTGCCAGTCGGGTGCCGGTGTAAAGACGAAATGTGCCCCCCCCCCCCCCCCCCCCATTCTAAAGAGTGACTCATGAGGACAATTTTTGACGTAGAAAACTGTCCTTGGGACTTGCTTTGGCATAATACATGTAAAATGACCCGGGAGGTTAATTTTCTGAGTCGAAAAATATCCCGGGGTCACAATTCTGAGTGGTAGGGTCACTTTTCGTCATTACAACGGCCGGTATATGATAGACAAACGCCGGATGGAGACGGACTTGTCCGACTTCTGACACGCTTGTATACGTTTGTATATTTGGTCAAAAGCTTTCTCGGGTCCGATCGACGTGTAAGGTGCCCGGAATCGACCGATTTTAAGGCGATGTCGTTTCTATGACCGTCGTTGAAACTAGCTTTTAACTCCACTTTAAAATCAAACCGAGGCCCAGAATTCTGAGTTCATACTATGTTAACAGTATTTCAGTCATATCTCGACATAAAGCTAATTGCATATGGGAGAAGAAACAGGATGCACGTCATAAACTGTATCAGGTAAAAAATTGCATCTGGGTAAAAGCACCGACTTTCCGATAGCCAGCTTGAAAAAGCCCAAATGTTCAGATTGGGATTCGAATCAACAGCAGTAAGGAGCCAATTGAGTGTAAGTTATAGTCACTATGAGCACTGGACCACGGCCACGGGTCCCATCTCTCCCCATCACGTTAAGAATACCAACAATCTACCAGCATTCGGCAAGCAACCTGTCGGTTGTCTGCCTATTATGCCTCAAAGGAAGCCGGGAACTAAGCATAAACTCAACGGGACTTAAGTTTGATCATTGGATAAAAAAGGCTGTACTTATCCACAGATAATTCTTCGGATTTAGGTCGGCTGTTAAAGAGCATTTTTGATCAAATCGTAAACACTGCATGTAAAAGTGGATAACACAGTTTTAGCGCACCCGCTTCTTAACAATGCATCCCGAGTTCGATCCCGGGTCATGACAGTACGTGAAAGGGTCGCCTGTTTTCCCTAGTACTCTAGTGTCATCCCACAAAACGACGCAATACACCATCTTTTGCGCTATGGAAAGTGATTAGCCTAAGCTGTTAGAACTTGTTTCATAAAGAAATGTTAAACGAAAGGTGATGTGTGAAGAATCCGTAGGTACCAACAGGTCGTTCAAAAAGGGGGTACGAAAATCTCACACTGCCATTGTGTGACATATTCGTACGAAATCTTCACACATTGGTCACACGAGTGGAAGAATTCGTACCCTTTCGTACGAATTCTTCACACCTCTAATTACGGTGTGAAGAATTCGTAGTGTGAATAATTCGGCTCAACACAGCAGACCCCTAAAAATATACCAATACGTACAATTGTAGTATATCATGAATATTAATCCTTAAATTTATAAATGTTCTTATTGAAATATGACTTTAAGCGGTTTACAATAATTCATTTTTAGCGAACATCGTTTTGTTAGCTCACCTGAGCCAAAGGCTCAAGGTGAGCTATTGGGATGGCCCTGTGTCCGTCGTCCGTCGTCGTGCGTCGTGCGTCGTGCGTCGTGCGTCGTGCGTATGTGCGTCGTGCGTCGTGCGTATGTGCGTCGTCGTTAACAATTGCTTCAAATGACATCTCCTCCTATACCGCTTGACAGAATTCAACCAAACTTTACAGAAATGTTCCTTGGGTCAAGCTCTTTCATATTTGTTCAAAGAATTAAAAACAATGCAGAACTCTGGTTGCCATGGCAACCAAAGTGAAAAAATAAGGAAATCTTAAAAAATCTTCTTGTTAAAACCTGGAAGGGCCAGAGCTTACATATTTGGCACATAGCATCATCTACAGGTCCTCTATCAAGTTTGTTCAAATTATGCCCCTTGGGTCAAAATTGGCCCCGCCCCGGGGGTCACAGATTTACATAGAGTTATATAGTGAAATTTTCAAACGTCTTCTTCTCTGAAACTAATGTGGCCAGAGCATTGATATTTGGCATGGTGACACTTCTAGATGTCCTATACGAAAATTGTTCAAATGGTTCTGGTCGGTTGCATAACTAGGTCACAGGAGCTAAAAATAGATTTTTTTCATTGAAAACTTACAAAAATCTTCTTGTCTGAAACTACAAGGGCCAGAGCTTAGATATTTGGCACATACCATCGCCTACAGGTCCTCTATCTAGTTTGTTCAAATTATGCCCCTGGGGTCGAAATTGGCCCCGCCCCGGGGGTCACAGTTTTACATAGAATTATATAGTGAAATATTCAAACGTCTTCTTCTCTGAAACTAATATGGCCAGAGTTTTTATATTTGGTATGGTGACACTTCTAGATGTCCTATACCAAAATTGTTCAAATGGTTCTGGTCGGTTGCATAACTAGGTCACAGGAGCTAAAAATAGATTTTTTCCAATGAAAACTTAAAAAATCTTCTTTTCTGAAACTACAAGGGCCAGAGCTTAGATATTTGGCACATACCATCGCCTACAGGTCCTCTATCAAGTTTGTTCAAATTATGGACCTGGGGTCAAAATTGGCCCCGCCCCTGGGGTCACAGTTTTACATAGAGTTATAAAGAGAAAATTTCAAACATCTTCTTCTCTGACACTAATATGGCCAGAGCTTGTATATTCGGTATGGTGACACTTTTAAATATACTTTACATAATTTGTTCAAATTGTTCTGGTCTGTTGCATATCTAGGTCAGTCCTGGACCTAAATTATTATCGCCATTTTTTCAGCTATTTTCTCAGGTGAGCGAAATATGCCCAATGGGACTCTTGTTTCCAGATGGAATCCATCAATCCAGATTAACATACAGACGGACGGTCTTACACTTAATTCTTTGGTATAATATCAAAGCTACGGCTATAAGTTATGGATCTCTACTCAACGTTTAAATCTTTCTCTAATACAATTGAATTGTGCCTTTTTACCATTTTATATTGCAATGTTTCGGCCCTGCGGATAAACGGACAGAGGCAGATCCCTAAAAATATACACATGCATAGACATGTATATAGTATATCGTGAATTTAAAAACTAAAGTTTAAAAAACTCCAACTGAAAAATGACTTATTGAGCTGATTACAATAATTTATAGCTAAGCAGGCATCATTTATTCCGAGACGAATGATACATATCCAGGTTACGGACGGACGGTCTTACATTTTATGCATTGCTATCAATTTCAAGCTGAGACCATAAGCTTTCAATCTATACACAAAGTATAAATCTACTTCTACTTCTACCAATTAACGGCCGCCGTCATCTTGCTAACTATTCTGCCGTATTGGGTGTGCGCATTATGTCAAAAAAAAATAATTTTGAATTAAAATTTCAGACGAGCCTTGAATGCATCTAGGCTCGGAGCTGCCACGGTGACAGTGGGCAAGGTGTTCCACTGGATTATATGTAATATGAAATCCGCTTTTAATTTATAAAAGCATCTTAAACATGTTTTTTTGCCATTTCTATTGCAATTTTCGGCTCAGGCGGATAGACTGACAGTAGCAGAAATTTATTCCCAAATAGAACTGAAGTATATCATGAACATAAAACCTTAAGTTAAAAAGTTTTCCTACTACAGGAGGAATTTTCAAGCAGAAACCAATTATGTTTCTTAAGCAGATATAATTTATTCCGCAAAATCTCTCCAGGGTTTCACGTCTTCATCATACTGACAGACGGTCTTACACTAAGTTCACTATAGCAATTAGCAAGAGACCATCTTATATGACTTTTGCATTTTTATGTTAATATTGGTTGGATATCACTCGTGGTATGGAGCTGCTTTACATCAAAATGGTATTTAACCAGATCCCTAGCAAACATAGTATTTAACCAGATACGAGATCAGAAGCTCTAGTATTAGTTTGCAAACTTGAGCGAGTACACATTATTAAGAAGAAAACAATCGAAAGGAAAACGACTTATAAATACCTTGTATTTCTCCGTTTTGCTGACCTGCACTCCATTGTTTATCAAAACCGCGCGAAACGTTATCACAACTGATTAGTGTGTGTATGTTCGCAAGTTTTTTAAAGCACAACCGGGGAACTTGTGTGTGTAAGTTCTTAGGGTTTTTAAAGCACAACCGGGGAACTAGTGTGTGTATGTTGGCAAGTTTTTTAAAGCACAACCGGGGTCCTGAATACACACGGTATGGCCAATTTCAGATTTTGTGTGTAGCGCGTGTGTACAATTAACCTACCTAACGGGGAAAGTGTCAGATATCTAATTAATTTTGACATGTGGGTATTTTTGGGCCGAGAAATGCAAATCTGTAGCGAAAACCAATTGGGGCGTTCCCCGGTTGGTAAGTGTTCCCCGGTTGGTTGGTACGATAACACACACAATTCCCCGTTTGGTAGGAATTACAAGTGCACACACACACACACAAATACACAATAAGCCAGATCTTTAACCTGGTATCTTATACATAGACTGAACTATTCCAACATAATACTAGTGGTCAGCCTAGTATAGACAGACAGACAAACTCACTGGCAGTCACAGACACACACGCACGCATGCACGCACACACGCACACACACACACACCACACACACACATACATACATACATACAGACAGGCTAGTAGAATAAATAAATTTAAAAAACTTACCTCTAAGAAAGTATATTCAGTCTGTTAAACAAACAAAATTCCGATTTTTTTAAACAAAACAAATATTGTTGTGAACTGTAAGAGAACGTTTTTGGTAAATGTGGCGGGCTGTTTGGGGCTCTTTATATATAGAGTTTTTGGGGTTTTACCGCTTTTATGACTTCATGGTTAACGAGCTTGTCGGAGGATATCATTCTCGTCATATTACACCTACCTTTCTTTTGTACGCCCAAAATCTCATTTAGATCTTATCCCCTCTGTTTACTGAAATGCACAAACCCTATCGAGGCGCCCCACGGACTTTAATTTTTGGATGAAAAGAATTCAATTAAAATGATAAAAAGGTTGTCATGCCTGAGGGATGACATCACTAAAGAGATTCAACAGGGCAAAGGTGTGAGGTATTCAAAAAATACGTATACGGGTTTTCTACATAAATTGTAGTCGGCTTAGAAAGAAAATCTGAATGGTATAGAATTATCAGTTACGGGGTCTACCCTGTCCAACATTAGTATGGCGGTAGTTTGTTTTTGACTAGGATTGGACACTAGCTAGAGACCTGCAGACGCAGCGATACACGCGGTTTACGAGCTTAGAATTTGACAAAAAATAAACAAATTCAATTCAATAAAGAAAACGTCTGCGAGGTTAATCGTGCGTGAGATATTATCCCCCCCCCCCCCCAATTCTCTGACGGTTCCGTCGCAGTCCTTTCCGGTCATCTGGTCCCTGGGCTGTGCGATCCCGATTATACGGGGTTTACACAGCGCACAGCAATCAAGGAAGCTGGCGGTTGCATTATACTACTCCAGTTTTTCTTTCGTAAGCTTAATTTTGAAATAAGTCGAACATACCCGTATTTCAAAGTTTAAACGTGGATAAGTCACGTTTTAACTCTGAAATATGCATGGGTATGCTGCTACTAAAGCGAGTCGAATGATCGAGTTTCGACTATAATAAATTATGTTGTCTTTACGTCTTCTCTTTCTTTTTTCTCTCTAAACTCAGATTTACTGTATATTGATTGTGAAGTGGAATCCGCGTACATAGAACATACCCGTATTTCCAAGTTAAAACCGTGGCTAAGTGACGTTTTAACTTTGAAATATGGGTCTGTTCGAACTGATGCGAGTTCAAAGTATCGAGTTTCGACTGTATTTTATCCTTACGTCTTTTTATTTTTTACTTCCTAAACTCAGCAGGGCTGCCATAAGTTGACATGAAAAATCCTAAGATTTCGAAATTTGCATTTTTCAATTGCGAATTTATGAATCGTACCTTTACCCCATATCCTGTTTCTAGTTTTGTTGACACGTGACTACTTAAAGCAGCCTGGAAGTAAAGCAGAATGCGCCTTATGGCGCATTCTACTTTACTTTCAGCCTGCTTTAAGATACCATGTTCTAGAAAAAAATCCGGAGATTTAGGAAAAATCCGGAGAAATGGCAGCCCTGACTCAGCTATACAGTACATGCCAAAGGGATATTGCTAATCACGTTTATTTCATGCATATATTTCCATAAGCTCTTTTGTAGAAACACATAAGTGGCATAACACAAGGCAATAATTTTAGCGAGCTTTGCTTCCGACCCAGTCCCTATATTCCAATATTGTTAAATCGCCATCTTATGTACATGTTGTTACGTCTTCTAAATAGAGTTTGGAGTCAGTGGTGGGGGAGATTCTACATGCAACATCAAAATGGACGATGACACAGTTCTCTTCTTGACAACATTTTATTTTCTATTGTACAGTTCTAAACCCTTTTAGAATTAATTTCTGCAGTTTATTTTCAAATTACTTTAAACTTCCTTGCTTTTCTTAACCCTTTCACTCTCAATGACGTTTTTTTAAAAAAAAAAAAAAAACGCGTTTGCAAACAGTTTGGGTCCTGATCAGACGCCGCGTTACGCGGCGTCTGATCTGGACCCAAACTGTTTGACACTCGTTTTGAAATATCTTCAGTCATACTGCCTTAATTTTTAACTTTGAAACGATATTGCAGAAAACAAAATAGCGGAAGACGACAATGAAACGGTGACGGGGTAAAATTCTCCCGAATAACTTGATCATGAAAAGGTTAATAACTATTTCCAACGATTAACTGTCCTGATTTTAAACTTCTGTGAAATGCTTAAAAGCCGAAAGATCTGGATCCAAACGTCCAAGTTCAAAAGTGCCTAAAAGATCCCGAACCAAATTAAGGAAACTCTGTACTTTTATATTGGCCAAATCAAACAAATATAAGACTAGAATATCAAACGTGCAATCAGTTGGTAATTCTAAGGAAAATGTGAACAACAATCACATTTGAACTAATGTTTAACAAATAATGAACAGCTGCAATACTTGAAAAGCATTACTTAAGTGTGTCCAAAGATAAAACTGAATGATAAAACTAAATAGTATCCAGCACAAGAAGTATGTCCATAAAACTTTGTACGACAAATGTTGTCGTCACTTGAAGTCAGATTATAAAAGTCAAAATTATTATTTATGTCTCCATCTAATCCTGTCTTGTTCATCTCTTTGAAATAGTCTTGAAAAGACGATTCCAAAGGGATGCTACAAGACAGGATAAGATAGAGAAATCAGAAATTAACTGTATTTTAAAGGTTTGACTTACGACCGTTTTTGTCGTACGAAGTTTAATGAAACGGGCCCCTGTATTGTCCAATGTGCTATAACGATAAAACACACACTATATATGTCTTTCAGTTTGACACACCGTGACACATTGTCCTAAAATGTGCCTTCAAGTTAACTTTAACACTATCATTTGGTAATGAAAAGAGGCACTTTGTGAAAATAATGAATGGTAGTCGTCTCTACCATAAAATGTCTTTTTCCCCGTTAATTAATATTAACATATTTAATACAAGAAAGAAATTTGTCGCTTATATTTATTCTGTAATAAAAAACACACACAAATTTTAATCCAAGCTGAATATGACATTGAGCGGGGTTATTGTTGTATCGTGCAAACCGAGTTACCCATCAACAACAAACCCTGTCGATACAAAGCTTAACATATTCAACTCTAGCGACGAGTATACTCGTCATTTAGAAACAGTGTATCTGCGAGGATAACACTTGTCCCATGCAAACAGTGTATACCCTGATCAGAGGGCTCCTTCAGGAGCCCTCTGATCAGGGTCTACACTGTATGTCACTTGAAATTTATTGTTAAAATCAACCCTAAATAGTCAAAAGTTGACTAAACTTATCTTGAAATTGGAATTGTCCATTAAAAGGTTCAGGGGTGAAAGAGTTAAGCTAACAACATGAGGTGTTTGTTGCGCTATATATAGTATATTCACTCTCTTCCCAACATACAATGATTCAAGGGGAAGCCTCATTTGCATAAACCAAACGTTCAACGAACGTTACATAACTCCCCACACCGAGAAGTCTCGTACCGAGACCTCGAACCTGGGAGAACCGTGGGTACGGCAATTCCGGTTCGTCAGTTGTCTTTATCCCACCGCTGCCACCATTTGTAACGTGCAAACGGAGTAGCTTAAGCTCACACCATTAGGTGTTTGTTGCACTTTATATATTCACTCACTTCCTAACATACAATGATTTGGAAAACCTCATGCATTTCATATATATTTATACCAAACGTTCCTCGAACGTTACATAGTTACCACCTGCACTTCCAAAAGTGACACTTTTGATGAATAAACATATTCAAGGTAATCCATTTGAATACGCAACTTTAAAATTAACCCATTTATACCCAGTTGATTTTTCCATGTTTATATATTGGATTAGTCTATTTTTTATCAAAGGGATGCCTGGTCAAAATTTTCATTTTGTTTTATACTGAAATTCCTATCAGCAAACAGTGTAGACTCTGATTAGACGCCGCATTATACGCCGCATAATGCGGCGTCTGATCAGAGTCTACACTGTTTGCCTATGTCCCTTTTATGGGACGTTGGGCACAAATGGGTTAATCCAGACAGAACTGCGATAGTCCTCAATTGACACACGGTGAAAACATAATTCCAGTCACTATTTCCACTTTATAACTCTTTCATTGAAAAGTTTGATCGTCTGCTTCAACCCTCTTACCGCCCAAATATCGTCTGCATTGGCACTGTCGTCTGCAATATTTATAAAGTCAGCTTTAGGACTGTTTTAACTGAAGAAATGTCGATACGCGTCGACTGATCAGGATTCATAATGTCGACTTTAAGCAATGATAGATTAAGTTAGGTTTTACGGCAGCGACACATGAATGATCATATGGCGCCGAGAAAGGGTTTAATTTGCACCCATGGAACTTTAATTGTCCAAACCAGTACCAGGTTCAATTTCAATGACAGGTTTATCCAAATGTGTTGTTTCCATTGTTTTTGTTGTTGTTTTTTGTTGTTGTTGTTGATGATAATGGTGGTGGTGGTTCTGATGACGTCATTGTTGAATTCCGCTTCCGCTTCCGGTAGTTGTGAGCCGCCGATGATAGATATCCGGGTAGTTCCTCCGGAACTCTTTGTGAACATTTTACGCGGGTTAACTCCATGTTCACTTCACGAAGCTGTGATTTCAAATTTAAATTTTCTTCACGGAGCTCCTCAATTTGTCTTTGTAGATATTGAACATGCACATCATGATTTCGCTCATTACTTCTGTACATCTCTTTAACAAGACTGAAAACTGAATCGAAGTTGTGATCCATTTTGATAGAGTGTTAATCACATAAATTTCCGCCTATTGCCACATCCAGCCTTATATATTATAGGGGATAACACAGTAAAAACTCTCTGTTAAGACCACTAAAAAGAATGCTGATATGTTGTTTAAAAGACAGGTTATTGCTTAAAGCAATGTGACAGTAAAACAGAAAGCTCCTTTAGGAGCTTTATGTTTTACTGTCACATTGCTTTAGGCAGCAACCTGTTATAAAACTAAAAAAAATTAATGCAATTTAGTGCTCGTATTAGAGAGGATTAACTGTGTGTGATGTGAAGCCGAACGTGACATTTGCAAAAAACACACTAAAAAACAACAACAGTGAAACCTCTCTCAACTAGACTTTCTTTGGAAAAGAAGGTTGACCACAAAAGACAGGTGGCTACTTAATGCAGACTACAATTAAGACCGAAAACTTTCATCTTGCATTTAGCTTCCACCTATAGTAGGTATTCATGTATAGCAATTCAGCATATTTTTCAAATATCCGATTCAGCTTTTTTTGGAATTACTGACTAGATTCAGCATTTTTTTCTTTTCAAAAAATTCTTCTCATCTCAAGTTAAACGCCCTACCCGATCAAATTTAGCCTATTTCTAGCTTTTTGCGGTTCAGTAATTAACTAGTTGCCCTCTGATCCTGACTTTACTTGGTTGGTTTTTTTTGCAAATAGTTTGGATCCAGATCAGACGCCGCGTCACGCGGCGTCTGATCAGGATCCAAACTATTTGACACTCGTCTTTAAGCTCCTTTACTTGAAATATATATAAATCTGAATTTAACACATTTTGCAGACGACAATTTCAAAGCAGACGATATCACAGCAGGAAAGGGATTATTTATCAACAAGTGTATTATAATATAGAATGTAGTTCGTCTTGCAAACATTTTGGATTCAGTTTACAGGTAAAAAACTGTATAGTAATTCAATTGTAATATAAACAAGAAATATCTTTAAAAAAGATATTCGGCGGAATGAGTGGTTGAACTAAGGCTATATAGATGGGTGTGCAAAATTGAATGAAATTGAGGTTTTCAAAGAATTGTAATATCTTGGATTGAAAAGCAAAAAATAAAAGTATACAATTGAAACAGTAACTTTTATTTAAAATGCAAAACTATCATGTACAGAAATGCAAAACAAAACAATAATTTAACTCATATCCTAGCTACTGGTAGGAGATCCTCACATTAATCTATTGTTCTATATATCAAACTTCATTCATAGAGTTTCTTGAAACAAACTATAGCATGATTCAACAGTCTGCTCTACTTCACTCTTGTAAATAATGATGAAACCACACAATTGTGTTTAACTCACTTGAGGCCATTTATATTTAATATTGCTTTTAATGTATGGTACATGTGTACAAATACTTAACAATTAAAACAAATTGGTAGTAAACAATTACAAAACACCTAGCTTCCTCTGTATTTCAGATGTCATCTTAAATTGCATCAGCCCCAAGTGTAGTAAACAGTCTGGTCTGTGTCTCTAAATTTTACACTCCAAGCCATATCAGGGAAAACTGTAATTGGACATAGACCAGCCTACAGGGCTCCAGATAAGAGGGAGTAAACTAAACAAATCACATTTATTCACTCATTTCAGCACCAAACCCTATGGTGTTACCACTCATTTTGATTGTCTCAAAGAGACAATTCAAATGTTTAGTGACACCACAGGGTTTAATGCACAAATAAAGATTTTAAGTTTTGAAACAATTCCCTTATCTGGAGCCCTGGCTACTATCCAATCAGACTATTCAGTTTCAACAGGTGCTCTCAAGTCTAAATTTCTGATCAAATATAATTGGTTGAAATGTGTGGCCAAACAGAAAGTGTGGCTAAATAGAAACCAGACAGCTCCGCCGAAAAAAATTAGGGTAAAGTTAGTGTCACCTGAGAAATAACCTACATGCTGATTATTTTGCAAACAGTTTGGAATCGGTTTAAAGGTAACGTAATATGATTCGCTGAACGTGATGTAAATTTTGGTAAGCCTAAATTAGGGTCAGCTTCGAATAACCTAAACAGATTCACAGGGTTCCAGATAAGGGGACTACATGTATTTCAAAAACCAAATATTTACATCTAGTTCCACAATGGTATTGCTACTCATTAGAATTGTCTCTTTGAGAGTTAATACACCATAGGATTTAGTGCGGAAATGATGGAGAAAATATTTGAATTGTTCAGTTTTCTCTCCCTTATCTAGAGCCCTGGATTCAGTGATAAAACCGTGACAGATGAGTTAACATGCAATGGTATCTGTTAAATCACTTTTAAAGTTGCGGACCCCTAATGAGATCGGACCAATTTCGCTCAATATCGGAGTTATCGTCAACTGCCGGTCTGTTCCGAACTATGCTAGAGCAGTTGACGAGAATGGCACCTCACTGCTCGTAGAAAACCGATTTTGAACCGATCTAATTAGGGGTCCTCAACCTTAAACAAATATACTGTAGAACCTCTCTCTTTTACGACCACTAAGTTGTGTCAAATATTAATCGTTAAAGACAGGTGACTGCTAAAAGCAACGTAAAAGTGAAGCTGCCACCTGTCCTTTATACGGACAATTAGCCTTCTATGTAGTGGTCGTAATAGAGCGGTTCTACTGTACATTTTCCTACTCGGGGTGAGTCAGGGAATTGGTTACTATTCTCCAGGGACCCGCTTCATAAAACTTCTTACGACAAATGTTGTCGTAAGTCAAATCTTCAAAAAACATTTAATTTCTTATTTCTCTGTCTAACCCTGTCTTGTGATATCTTTTTGGAATCGTCTTGAAAAGATGATTTCAAAAAGATATCACAAGACAGGATTAGATGGAGAAACAAAGAATAATTGAGACTTTTATGATCTGACAACATTTGTCGTACGAAGTTTTATGAAACGGACCCCAGGATCTTTTGACAAGTTCTTATTAACCCTTTTCCTGATAGCCTATTTCTAGTATTGAAGATAGATGATCACTTAAAGCAGGTTAAAAGTAAAGCAGAATGCGCCTTGAGACACATTCTGCTTTACTTTTAACCTACTTGAAGCTTCCATGTTCTAGAATATAGAAAATATTACCTATACTATATATTCATGACTGATTAAATTGGAACCATTTTCTTCAGCGGAGGAATAAATCATATCCGCTAAAAGGCGCTTCTATGGGGGAAATGGTTAAAACATTTTGTTACGCACCGGGAAGATACTCTTTGTCAAAAACCCGTTGAACTAGCTTAGCCCTTTTCTCCATAACCTGCTTCTTATTTTGAAAGGTGACCACTTAAAGCAGGCTGATTTCCGCTGTTTTCCGTTTAACCCTTTCATGCTCAAATTATTCGGGAGATGTTTACCCCTTCACTGTTTTATTGTCGTTTGCTTCATTATTGTTGGCTGCAAGACACGTTTCAAAGTTAGATTTAAGGTTGTATGACTTAATAAATATCGATAAGAGTGTCCAACAGTTTAGGTCCTGATCAGACGCAGCGTTACGCGGCGTCTGATCAGGACCCAAACTGTTTTCAAACACACTTTAAAGCTCATTGAGAGTGAAAGGGTTAAATTACCACCCTATAGATACGCCCTTTTTACACCTCTAATTTATTCAACCCCTGGAGAATATAGTTTCAATTTATACAGTAAATATTTACCAGAATAACATTTCTTTATAAAGCAGAATGCGCCTTAAGGCGAATTCTGCTTTAATTTCAATCAGCTCTAAATGGTCACCTGTCTTCAAAACTAGAAACAGGCTAATGGGTTAAGGGTTAAGAAAGCTTATTTACCGCCTGTTCGTAACATTTAATCACATTTTCCTTTAATTAACCCATTAACCCATAGCCTGTCTCTAGTTTAAAATAAAGAATATCACTTGAAGCAGATTGAAACTAAAGCAGAATGCGCCCTGAGGCGCATTCTACTATACTTTCATCCTGCTTTAAGCTACAACCTGCTTGGTTACAGAAAATATTTCTTATGGTGCTAAATTCATAACTGCATAAATTGCAACTATTTTCTTCAGTGTATGAATAATTGAAATGCGTAAAAAGGCGTTTTTATGGGATAATGGGTTAAAACTTATACTTCAACGAATTATGTGATTAGTTTAATTAAATTTAATTCGTGTTGATGCCAATATTGGATTGCGGCTAATGCAACTCAATTTTGCAGCTAGTTTTATCACCAGTATACTCCGCGCGCAACAGCCAATCGTCTATTGATTTATCATAACTCTGCTTATTTCTTTCATAAAACAGCAAAAATCCCACTGACTCATCCCCTGTGAGATTCTACATCTTTCTGAACATGCTGGGCACGCGAGTCCCCTAGGGTGAGAGACCACAGACAGTAGTGCGTGATTAAGATCAAAACATTTGCAAATTAGTTTCTAGAACTGCCTTTACACTATCATGAAACGTGTAAGCGTTCGGATTGCACTGGTTTCTCAAAAGGCAAGTGGCTTCTTATCCATTACCCAATTAGACCATTCAATCTAGCCAACAATAGTAGGCTGCTGGCCAATAATGTAAACCCTCCCCCCATAGGGGGACTTTTGGTCACTATGTTTTTCTGAAAGTCCAGGGTCTGTAGGTTCAAATCCTATTTTCTGCACTTTGAGCGTTGGGGCTTTAGTAAAAAATTTGACTTTGAAGATTACCTCCCCTTGCATAAATGGAGAAATACGTAATTTTATGTGTAGTTGTTGTACTAATATAATTTTTTTTATTAAACTTATATATCTGCCACAAAATGATTCTTTTATGCAACATAACTAACGGAAAGTAAAAAATGCAAAAACAATTGGACATAACTCAAATTTTATTCAAATTATCTCCCCTTAAAAGTACAGAATTCAATTTTTATACAAAACAAGTCACTTTTCCCTTTATTAATGTTGAATACATATCATAGAAACAAGATCTAATCACGAAACCTTCTTTACATGAAAGCCTTATTTGTCCACAAACTAAATAAATAACCTTTGGGTTATACAGCACAGTCTTTGTGTGTAATTGAACAAAAATATTACCTCCCTTTTTTAATTTCTGTTATATTGTTATTATGTCGTACATTATCTTGGGGCAGAGAGAGACACTTCAATTTATAAATTTTAACTGGCAATTCTAGATTTACACATAATTGATAGAAAAGGATAATGTTTACAACTAAAAGTCTTCTTTTGCTTGAATTGTCTGCCCTTAATTTAGGGTTAAAAGCAGTTTTATGATATACATGTACATGTACATGTATATTGTTAGTTGCATATTAACATACAATGTAGGTCCTTTTTTGCCAATTACATGCTATTTTACAACATTATCAAGTGAAAAGCATTCAATTTGATGGTTGCTTTAAAGAAAAAAAATGATGGGAGTAAGATAATTGCCTCCCTTTCAAACAAAACAAGAACAAAAATTAGAGGAGGTCCACCAACAGATACAGTGTTAGAAAGGTTATACATGTAGAGGTGTTGATGTATCCGTTGGTGGACCGCCTTTAGACAACATTTTAGCACTGTATTAGTTGGTAGACAGTCTTTAGATAACTTTTTAGCACTCTATCAGTTGGGGGGACGCTTCTAGATAACCTTTCTAGCACTGTATCCGTTGGTGGACAGCCTGTAGATAACAGTTTAGCACTGAATCCGTTGATGGACCGCCTTTAAATAAAGTTTTAGCACTGTTTCCGTTGGTGGATGGCCTCTAGAAAAGGTTTCTAGCACTATATCCATTGGTGGACGTCCTCTAGATAATGTTTCTAGCACTATATCCGTTGGTGGGCAACCTCTAGAAAAGGTTTCTAGCACTGTATCCGTTGGTGGGCAACCTCTAGAAAAGGTTTCAAGCACTATATCCATTGGTAGGCGTCCTCTAGAAAAGGTTCCTAGCACTGTATCCGTTGGTAGACCGCCTGTAGATAACATTCCTAACACTGTATCTGTTGGCCAATATATACCATTTCCAGCACTGTACGCGTTGGTAGGTCGAATAGATAACGTTTATAAAACTGTATCCGTTGATGGACTGCCTTTAGATAACGTTGTACATAGCACTGCATCCGTTTATGGACCGCCTGAAATAACGTTTCTAGCACTGTTTCCGTTAGTTGACCGACTTTAGATACCGTTTAAAGCACTGTTTCCGTTGATGAACCGCCTGTAGATAACGTTCTAAGCACTGTATACGTTGGTGGACCGCCTCTAAAAAATATTTCTAGCACTGTATCCGTTGATGGACGGCCTCTAGAAAAGGTTTCTGACACTGTATCCATAGGTAGACGTCCTCTCAATAACGTTTCTAGCACTGTATCCGTTGGTTGACCTCCTGTAGATAACATTTTTCTGTTGGTGGGCCTCCTGTAGATAACGTTTTTAGCAATGTATCCGTTGGTGTACCTCCTGTAGATAACGTTTTTAGCACTGTATCCGTTGGTGGACCTCCTGTAGATAACATTTCTAGCACTGTATCACTTGGTGGACCCCCCTATCAATAACAATTCCAGCACTATATCCGCTGGTGGACCGCCTATAAATAACGTTTCTAGTACTGTATCCCTTTGTGGACCTCCTGTAGATAACATTTCTAGCACTGTATCCCTTGGTGGACCCCCTGTCGATAACAATTCTAGCACTGTATCCGCTGTGGACCGCCTGTATAAACCGTTTCCAGCACTGAAACCGTTGGTAGACCGCCTTTAGATAACTTTTAAAGAACTGTATCCATAGGTGTACCGCCCCTACATTTGGTTTTAGCACTGTATCCGCTGGTGGACGGCCTCTGGATAACGTTTGCAGCACTGTATCTGTTGGTGGTCCTCCTCTTGATAATGTTTCTAGCAATGTATCTGTTGGTGGACTGCCTCTAGAAAACGTTTCTTAGTAAGCACTGTATCCGTTAGTGGACTGCCTCTAGAAAACCTTTTTAGCACTGTATCCGTTGGTGGACCAGCTCTAGATAACTTTAGTAGCACTGTATCCGTTGGTGGAATGCCTCTATATAAAGTTTAAAGCACTGTATCCGCTGGTGGGCCTTCTCTAGATAATTTTTAAGCACTGTATCTGTTGGTGGACCGCCTCTAGATAACGTTTCTAGCACTAAATTGGTTGGTAGACCTCCTCTAGACAACGTTTCTAGCAATGTATCTGTTGGTGGACTGCCTCTAGAAAACGTTTCTAGCACTGTATCCGTTGCTGGACTTCCTCTAGATAACTCTTTTCGCACTGTATCCGTTGGTGAACCAACTCTAGATAACTTTAGTAGCACTGTGTCCGCTGGTGGACTGTCTGTAGATAACGTTTCTAGCACTGTATCTGTCGGTGGACCTCCTCTTGAAAACGTTTCTAGCAATGTATCCGTTTGGGGACCGCATATATATAACGTTTCTAGCACTGTATCCGTTAGTGAACCGCCTCTAGATAACTGTTTAGCACTGTATCCGTTTGTGGACCGCCTCTACAAAAAGTTTCAAGTACTGTGTCGGTTTATGAACCGTCTCTGGTAAAGGTTCTAGCACTGTATCCGTTGGTGGAACGCCTCTTTGTTGCTTTTTAGCACTGTATCGGTTGGTGGACCCCCTCTAGATAACGTTTAAAGCACTGTAACTGTTGGTGGATCGCTTCTAGATAACCTTTTAGCGCTGTATCTGTTGTGGACCGCCTGTATATACCGTTTCCAGCACTGTATCCGTTGGTGGACCGCCACTAGATAACGTTTAAAGCACTGTATATGATGGTTAACCGCCACTAGATAACTTTTTCCCACTGTATCTGTTGGTGGACCACCTCTAGATAAGGTTTAAAGCACTGTATATGATGGTTAACCGCCTCTAGATAATTTTTATCCATTGTATCTGTTGGTGGACCATCTGTAGATAACGTTTAAAGCACTGTATATGATGGTTAACCGCCTCTAGATAACCTTTTCCCACTGTTTCTGTTGGTGGACCACCTGTAGATAAGGTTTAAAGCACTGTATATGTTGGTTGATCGCCTCTAGATAACGTTTTAGCACTGTACCTGTCGGTGGACCGCCTCTAGATAACGTTTAAAGCACTGTATATATTGGTGGCCGCCTCTGGATAACCTTTTTAGCACTATATCTGTTGGTGAACCGCTTCTAGATAACCTTTTTAGCACTGTATCCATAGGTGGACCACCTTTAGATAACGTTTTAGCCCTGTATAATTATGTTAGTGGAACGCCTCTAGAAAGGGTTTCTAGCACTGTATCCGTTGTTGGACCACCTAAGGATAATGCTAATAGTAGTGTACTAGTATCCGTTGGTGAACAGTCTGTTGATACCTTTTCTAGCAGTGTATCTATTTATGGACCGCATCTATATGTTTCTAGTACTGTATTCGTTGGTGGACCGCCTCTATATAACCTATATAGCACTGTATCTGTTTGTGGACCGCCTATACAAAAGGTTTGTAGCACTGTTCCCGTTGGTGGCCAAAATCTAGAAAAGGGATTTAGCACTGTACCCGTGGGTTTCCCTCCTGTAGATAACGTTTGTCGTACTGTATCCGTTGGTGTACCGCCAGTATATACCGTTTCCAGCACTGTATCCGTAGGTGGACCGCCTCTAGATAATTATAATAGCACTGTATCCGTTGATTGACCGCCTCTACAAAAGGGTTGTAGCACTGTATCGGTCGGTGGGCCGCCTCTAGAAAAGGTTTTTTAGCACTGTGTGTACCGCCAGTATATACCGTTTCCAGCACTGTATCCGTAGGTGGACCGCCTCTAGATAATTATAATAGCACTGTATCCGTTGATTGACCGCCTCTACAAAAGGGTTGTAGCACTGTATCGGTCGGTGGGCCGCCTCTAGAAAAGGTTTTTAGCACTGTATCCGTGTACATGTATTATCCATTTCCATGATCCATGATTGCTACGTAATTCTCCGAATCTTATTTCTTACAGTTATTAACTGTATTTAAGTCTTTGTCGGTATTTTTGTTATTTCATAATTTAAGACAATATGATCCGCGAAAGTATAATAAATGTATGCTAGAAAACACCCTCACTATACCCAGTTGAATATTTTATCATCATTTAAAGAAAAACTAGGTTTTCAAAGAAGCTTTAAATGTAATAAAACTGAATTAACTAGTTTTTATGGTATTTGATATATTCAAAGGGAGATAATTCAGTAAAAAGTAAGAAAAACACTCGTTTCGATCGATTCTTGGGATAGATACTATGTCTCCATAAAAACAATGGTGATATCAGTGAAGAACAGCTATTTTGCGACTAAAACAAGTCATCATTACATTATCTATCAGAATTTAATTTTCACAAAGGGGAGGTAATTTCAATTTGCTCTGACAAGGTAAAGCCCCAACGTTCAAAGTGCAGAAAAACAGAATGTACTCGCAAGACCATGAGGTTTCAGAAAAGTATGGTGTTCAAAAGTCCCCACATGGGGGAGGGGGGTGTTCAGTAGCTCGAAGTCTATAGGGCTTGACCTAGACAAAATTGCAAAAGTTTTTAGGGTGAACCCCGTATACCTATATTACAACGTACTAAAATTTGCATTCCCAAATATTGGGGGGAAAGTTGAAATTTCAAGATGGCCGACAAAATGGCCGCTAATAATGTTGATAAACACCTATGGGTCAGTTATTACCGCAATTATTACCATTACTTTGTGGTGTTATTTCTTCATCAGTTCTAAATTTCCCGCCATATTATACCATTTTTATATGAATAAACATGTGTTTCAGCAAAATACAGCCTTTATTCGAGGAACCGAATGGACAAAAAGACGTACTTTTATATGAGATAAATATTTTATTTGTGTTTTCAGTATAACAATAACAATATTTTTGTAAATGAATTGCAAGTCAAATTTCATTTAAATGCATTTATAATAATTCATAATATTTATTACTAACAGATTCATAAACAAATACATTTGGAAATTTAAAGTTAATTTAGTGGGTGGGGTAATTTAACCCAAGGAATAGTGGATTAGATATATTTTTATGAAATATTTTTAGATTATGTGAATTTTTGGTTATTTTTGTATAAAACTATTTGTATAATCACGAAGTAAACGTCAGCTTCAATTAAATACTTGTAAGTGTATATTGATTATGTAACATGTTTATGATTAACAATAACATATTTATAAACAATTGCATTTGAAGTCAATTTTGATGGTAGGGGTAATTGACCCAATATATAGTGATTGATTGAATGCTTGATTTTGGTTTTATGGCACCGTGACATATACAATGGTCATATTCAGAATACATACATATAGCTATCATTTAGACATAGACATGAAACTCATCATAATCGAAAACTATTTCCCCAATAGATGCGCCTTTTAGCACATTTAAGTTATTCCTACACTGAAGAAATCAGGGCTGCCATAAGTTGACCTGAAAAATCCAAAGATTTCCAAATTTGCATTTTTCAAGTGCGATTTTACGAATCGTACCTTTACCCCATAGCCTATTTCTAGTTTTGTTGACATGTGACTACTTAAAGCAGGCTGGAAATAAAGCAGAATGCGCCTTAAGGCGCATTCTGCTTTACTTTCAGCATGCTTTAAGCTATCATGTACTAGAAAAAAATCCGAAGATTTAGGAAAATCCGGAGAAATGGCAGCCCTGAGAAATACATGTAGATCTACATGTAGTTTCAATTTATAAGGTCATCATAAACATTTACCATAAGACATACTTCCTATATCCTAACAGATATATAATTTAGCTTAAAGCTTAAAGCTTAAACACCGATTTCTTCATAAGATAAAACAATTACATATTGTTGTGTAGTGCTTTAATGAATGGTGTAAAAACCGGCCACAAACTTTTTCGGAAAGGAAGTATTTTTGTATTTTGGCAGTAGAATTGCTGTGTGCCTTGAAGGGCAAGATCGGTATTGAACACAATGGACTGGCGGTAAACCGCCATGCCAAAAAAGCAAGTTGAAAGTAAAGCATAATGCGCCTTCAGGCACATTCTCCTTTACTTTCAACCTGCTTAAAGCTACAGTCTTCTTGGTTTCAGAAAATATTTCATATGGGACATATTCAGTACTGTATACATTGGAACAATTTTACGAGAGTTGTTCAAAAAGTAATGATACTTGATCAATAACTGCAATAAACTAAGTGCAAAATACATGTGTGATATAGCATTTTAAGAACAATTATTGGCTTATACAATGACATAATGCACGATACGATCACATAACTCAATAAGTCATAACATGAACCTAAAATACCTCTCATCGAGGACACTGGACCTCTTTTGTGTATTGTTGAGTTTGTCACTCGTGATTATAGTTATTCTATCCAAATGTTCTCGTATGTGTAACTTTGAGAAAAACAGCAGACGACAAATTAAAGCAGACGGTATTGCAGCCACGAAAAGGTATGACATAAATGTCTTGTTTGGGGAACAGCGGCAAGGGTCGTTGTAAGGAGGGATTCGTTCCTTGGAGGGCCGTTGTAGGGAGGAGCACTGTAGTCGTAATCGGACTAGACTTGTACACTGACATTTGCATTAACCTAAATACCCTATAGCTTGTTTCTAGTTTTGAAGACAATTGACCCCTTAAAGTAGTTTGAAAGTAAAGCAGAATGCGCCTTAAGGCGCATTCTGCTTTACTTTCAATCTGCTTTAAGCTAACATCGCTAAAATAAAGGAAATACTTCTTCTGATACATATTCTTGACTGGTACACCATAGGTGTTTGTTATAATGTGGTATTAACTAGATCAGTATGTGTAAGACTGCGGGTGGGTTCATTGAGGTTAGGCCAGGTATTTATTGATGTCACGTGTTGTGCTATATACACTTTATTTAACGATCATTCCAGAGAGAGAAGCTGCGAACGAATAACTGATGCACATAGTATAGATCAAGTTGAAACGCCGAGTAACTCGGCGTCTCATCTGGATCTAAACTGTTTTTAAATTCGCAAATGCGTTTTATGATTTCATTGAGAGTGGAAGTGTTAATTGGAAGTTTGTATCATCTATCTGACGTTCCAGGGGCGGATGAGTTGGGCTGCTTCAGTTTATGGGTGTCCTTTATAAAGTTAGTATGTTAATATTACGAGAGAGATCTGTTCAGTCAATTAAAACAGTTGTTTGTGTAATGATCTAGTGTTACGGATTTAGTATATTGCCTGAAGCAAATACCACGTAGACGGTATTGGGTACAGCTACTACAGAATCTACATTGCAAATATTCCTTGTGTCTGCTAAAGAGGGCATTGGCAAGCAATGAAGACCCCGATGAGATGCTGCGTTACGCGTCTCTTCGGGATCTAGCAGGTCTTTATTTTTATTTAATATGAAATTGTCTGTAGTAAACTAGTACGGACAAACACTGAACTGTCTTGAAATCATCCATATGTATTCCTATAATTTCCAGCAAGCACACAGGGAGAGTTCATTGCAGTAACCAGGCATTTAAATGTGAACTTAAACTTAAAGAAGTTAAGGTTGAGGTCTTGAGGACCACTAATGAGATCTGCCCACAATCGGTACTCAACGTATATAAAGTGACCGGCTATTCTCGTCAACTGTCGACCCATTCCGAACCATGCTAGCATAGTCTGGAACTGGCCGACAGTTGACGAGAACGACCTATCGCTATACCTAGAGTCTCCGATATTGACCAACATGATGCAATCTTAGTGTCTCTCCCTCACTTCTGACATTTAAGGGCTAGTTGGACGCTCCAGAGAGAGAGAGAGAGAGAGAGAGAGGAGCGGCTACAGAAACCCCGGACTAGTTACCCTACTCTTAATATCGACATAGTTCTCTGCTTCTTTTGGATGCCTAGTGTAAAGCACTGATACATCTGACCTTTGTTTACAAAGTCTCATCCGAAGGACTTTGTCCGGCGGGTGATCGAACTCATGACCCCTGGTAACGTATTTGAGTGTGCTTCCGCCGGTTCAGGTTTTACGGTAAATGTTATTTTTAACGCAGCGACTTATCGACATGGCGGTTTATCGATATCTCCACAGTGTTCAATTTGTTTTAACCGAGTTATAGACTAGATTCTACAACACAGGACACATCGCTGAAGAAACAGTAGACATGTAGAATTATGGCATGTTTATACAGCTGGTATTGTAATCAGTCTGTGTACTGATCAGTGATATTTCCGAACACTGGACTACATCAGGCTCCAAGGTTATAAAGCGTTTGAGTTGAGTCTGAGTTTGTTATCAAACATTTGATTGTTCTGATTTGAGCCTAGGCTGAAATCTGACCAATCAGATTAATACTTGAGGCTGAAATCAGACCAATCAATTGTTTGAGAACAAACTCATACTCAACCCAAAAGCTTTATAACCTTGGACCCAGGGAAGCATGGCAGTTGTTTTCGACGTCCAGGCGATAATGGTGCCATCTGCGGGATCCCAAAACGTGGGATGAGGCAGATATTAGTCACACGTGGGACGCTAAAACTTAGCAGCGACAACAACAACAGCATGGCAGTTTGGTATAGACATGTCATTTGACGTAACGCTTTCCTCCATCGACGCTTATCACATCTTCATCAACTCGTCGTAGAGATGTATAGACTAAACTCGATACTTCGAACCCGCGTTAGTTCGAACATACCCATATTTCCAAGTTAAAACATGTTTCAGCCACGCACCAGGCGTCTTATTTCCAAGTTAAAACATGTTTCAGCCACGCATCGGCGTCTTATCAGCCTCCAAACTGTTTGCCACTCAAATTAAAACTGGTAGTCAGCGTGGATGTCCGAGAGGATTTTGCTGAGAAAACCAGTTGAAGTTGAAGTCGGAGTAGTCAAAAAGTTATCATTTTCTATATTTCATTGCAATGAGTTTGCGTTGGAACGGACGAATACCGTTTTCTCCACTGTATTTCAGAGCCAACTTGCAATCATTGGCCGTAGGTGGCATTCGATCTCTTTACTGAACTCATGACTGTATTCGGATGGTACCGCCTGTATAGCTCAGTGGTAGAGCGTCCGCTTGCAGTGCGGGAGGTTGCGGGTTCAATCCCCGGCCGGGTCAAACCAAAGACTTGAAAATTGGTAGTAATGGCTTCCGGGAGGCTCCTTGAAGCTCAGGATTTCGGGTTAGCATAACGACTTTTTCGTCGGTGTCAGGATAAAGTGACCGGCCGGGTACAGTCCCAATGGTGCACCTAAAAAGTGCCCCTTCTCATAATCATCAGAATTGATGGCATAGAAGTAATAAATAGAAAATGGTAACATACTTGGCAGGCATCGGGTAGTTTTACAACAGCAATTTAGGGTTTATTTTACTGTAAAATCATACCATTTGTTGTTTTTCATCGGCTCATAAAAATGACAGTTCGGCTCCCGGTCAAAGACAAATGCCATCTTTGAATCCGTAGTGGAAAATCCGTATTTATTTATGAAGGCTTTCTGTTTTAAACTGACACTGATGAGTATCACTCTGAATTTAATTATATACTTGCTAACTGCCACTTGATTTTTCAGATGCAAGATGAATTTCAGATTGCAGATTTCATGTTAGTAGTCGAATTTTTTTTAATGTAAACAATTTTTTACAGAGGATTCTCTTTTTTCTATTGTTTTCTCAATGACGAATTATGAGTAGGGCAGTTATGATATGCACCAGGGCCTGTACCCGGCCGGTCACTTTATCCGGACACCGTCAAACCAGTCCTAATGCTACCCCCGAAATCCTGAGCGCCAAGGAGGGAAGCCTTTAATGCCAGTTTTTAAAGTATTTGGCTTGACTCGGCACCTTGGGCCTGCATTAATCTGGCATTTTATTGTGACATTAACCTGAAGCAATCCAAGCATGTTCAGTTACCGCTTCGAATGCATCAAAAAATGTTACAATTTAACTAAAAGGGACTGTTTACACAATATCGCTTGCGAACGGCACAAACCGTCTCATAGGTAGTTAGCCAACACGAACAAGAAAAAAAAAGCGACCAAATGAGTTTACAAAATAAGCGAACAGCCCCAAGTTAATTTCTCATCAATGAACCAACATTTTCCAATACTTTATGTATCAAACAAAGCAGTTTACATCTGAGCAGCTAAATCTTATTTTTATATGCGGTAAAATTGATGCATTTCAGTTGATTAGTACACTTTTGCTTGTGTTATTTCGAATCGTACATAAATCGTTTGTACCCTTGAAAAGTAAATAAACTTTGGGCGCAATGAGTTATTATTGAAGAGTATTGGTGAACGTTAGATGTCATACTATATGGGTTCTGCTTAATCAATTGATGTTTATCCCTCTGTAACCAGGACTAAACAATACTTATTGATGGAATAAAAATAGAATACAACTTACAGCACAGTGGAACTAAAGCAGAAAACATATTTAAATGTTCTTTGCTTTACTTTCATCTTTCTTTAAGTGACCACCTGCCGTGTATACAATAAATGATTACTGTAGCCTCAGTTGTGTCTACAGAGTGGTTTACTGAATTGCAAAACCTCATCCTTGGCAGCTCTCAAGACCTTCACTCTTTGATTTATGTTGGTTGTTTATTGTGTAAACTTACACATATTTTTAAATTATTTCAACAGGGGCAATGGTAACATGGTATGGCACCAAAACACAAAATGGGTCATATAGCACGGATGGATGATGAGGGGTGGAGAGATGATGATGATTTCAGGACGGCTGATTTCATCTAATCTCATTGATTGTGATGAAGGGCATGGTAACATCACACTAACATGGTACCAGACCTTTCAAGGGGAATTCAACAGCCATAAAATAGGTAAATTATTGCTTCTTTCATTATGAAATTACTCAAATTTAGAAAAAGTTATAAAAAACAACAACACCCCACCAGTCAGCTGAGGGTAGCCTGTATTGAAATTTCGACATGGTGAAAAAAACATGCTACTCATCTGGGACTTGCAAACAGTTTTGATACAGATAAGGCACCACTAATGCAGAGCCTGGTCTGGATCTACTCTGTTTGACACTCAGGTTCTAATTCTGTTAGGTAAAATAGATGTTTATTTAAATTTGGCCTTGGCGAACAGTGTAGACTCGCATGTATGCAAAATATGAAGTATCTATCAAATGTAGCTAAAATGCCTGTGTCAAGTTCATCCTATACTGACACGAAAAAGAAACTGTGCACTTATTTAGGAATTAAAATTTCCATCTCCTTTTCAAGTATTATAGGCAAGTGTGGTATCAAAATGTTCGTAAATATTTCTTTTACACGATGCTTTATTTTTTAACCAAATTCGTGTCATTATAAATGCACTGTTAACACTTGAATGAAGTAGAGGTTAAAAGTAAAAGTTGCAAAATCGGTATTGTTTCCTAAAGTTTTGACAAAGTAAGTTGATTAAAAACGGTATGTGTAATGTCCTCATCTTTTACTGACCAATGCAATAAATCTCGAACGAATTGACCTGACGTAACGTCTTGTGACGTTAATTCGTCAACGTCATGTATCCACCCTGACGTGATGGCTTGCTGGATCCTGACTGATCTCTAAAGCTTCCATTTTGACCGCTAGGATGTCGATGCGTCATGGTGGTATTTCGGTGGCAATCAAACTGCCCAGTGACGTCAGAGACGCTGACGTCGGACTAAAGGTGCAAAAGTTTCTGAATTCGTTCGTTTTCTTGAAGCCGTGGCAGCTTGTTAACGAGTTAAATTCAAATGTGCTGTGATTTTATTATTGCATAATCAGTAAAGATATCGATCAGTGAAATATGTGCTTGTAAACATGTTGCACATGCAGCACGTGCATAATATTGCATAATAGCCGTTGGTACGTTTGCATGACATCCAAGTGCTTTAATATTTGGTAAACTAGTGCAATGTGTGTAAAATTATTATATCACTCAATATGCTAAAATTTATCATTTTAAACTTAGTAACGAGAAAGTTACACTCAATATAAAAGTGCACAGTTTCTTTTTCGTGTCAGTATATTTGACCTTTAGATGACATCTACATGGCCTTGACCTTTGTCTGACTTAACCCAAGTTGTACTGTTCTGAAGAGATTCTTTAATGCACATGCCAAAATGAAGTCTATCACGTGAAGTCGCAAAGTTATGGACTTTTGGCCAATTGATGCTAAATTCTGCCTACTTGGCCTTTTAAAGCTCCTGTCTCCTTAAAATGCAAAATATTTTCGTATATTATTATGTTATAATTTAAAGAGTCTACAAGGTACAGAATATAGTAATTTAGTAAATATTTGAAAGAAAACATTTGAAAGACAAGGTAACTTTAGGCAATGTGTTTGGGGCTCTGGATTGAAAAATAAGCCAGTAATGTGTACAGTTCTGACACTAACAGTATAATTATTTTCATTTCAGTCCATGAAATCTGATAAATTTATGATTACGAGTCAGTGCTCCACATAAGTTGGAGTAATCAGACCAAATGCAGCTTTTCTTCATGTCAGCACCAACGCCTATGGTGTTACCATTCATTGGAATTGTCTCGAAAACAGGATTCTAATAAGTAGTCACACCACTGGGTTTAATGTAGACATAAAGAATTTATTTTCATTTATCTGAAGCCCTGTATGAGTAGAACTATATGTCAACATTAATTTATCATCATTCTGATTTGGAACTTTAGCTCCATTGATTGAATACATATACCAGACATGCTGAAAAATTCATGGGAAAGTACAAATTAGCCAAAACCATGCCATATTCACATGTTTCCTTAAAGCCAAATAATACTTTAATAACATTGTCTCCAAATTTCAGCTTATGCTTTATAAAGAATAGTTAAAAAACCTTCAACATAACCTCCTGCTTTTGCACAAGTAACTTTGCTTAAGCAAGAAATTGTTAGAGACCACTAGTGTCACTGTGCGGAATAAAACCTGCAAGTTGGTCAATATGTTAAGTCGTACAAAAATTATAAAAGAAAACAACAAAATAAAAGTCCTGAGATGTTTCAGGCATGTAGAGTGCCTTATACATAACAATAAATTATTTATGTACTATCTATTGCAGAATCAGCATAGCCTGTTTGGAATGTTTCCCTGCCTGAAGTGGTAAACAATGTAGGACAAGCATCAACCATGACATTCAGCAGTTTCCTATCCAAGATGGACTTTCAAACAGATAGTCAGAGAATATGATGCAAATTAAAACTGATTTTGTTTCAAGAGAGAACAACATAATTATGTGCTGAATTGGAGTAATAAATATATGAACTGATTAGAGCGGTGTTTAAGTTAAAATGGATCAAAATTCCATGTCAGCACCAAATCCTATGGTGTATTTTAACTTACCATTATATTTGTCTCTTTGAACCAATTCTAACGAATAGTCACACCATATGGTTTAATGCAGACATAAAGATTTAAGTTCTTGAAGTACTCCCCTTATGCGGAGCCCTGTATCCATGTTAATTATTTGAAAGAAAAATTATGCGGTGCAATTTTTGACAAATGATTTTAGTCTCTCAAAAAGCTGTAGTTATGTATATATATGAAATTGAAACGTAACTTTATAGTGTTGTTGTGTTTTCTTCACTGATGTGTATTATCAGAACTGATGAAATAGAAAAAAAGCAAATTGAATATACATAATTAAATATTTTTCCTGTTGTGTTTACAAATAATTCCTAAAGTGCCAGTAAAAGAAATCAGAATTGAAAGCCCTAGAGAACCTTAATTTTAACCAGATTAGATCATGTTTTTCTTTTTGTCAATGTGATAGTTTACTCTCTGACACTTATTTTGAATCTCGATGCCAACAATTGCTTTATTTACAGTAAAACATATCTATTACAACCACTACATGAGGTCCAATTGTTGGTGTGCAAGACAACTTGTCAAGTGGCTGCATTATGCAAGAATATTTAGATAAAAGTAAAGTAGAAAGCCCCTTAGGTGCTTTCTGATTACTTTCACCTTGCTTTACCCCTTTCCTTCATAGCCAAAAGTGCAAATCTCCTATATCCAACTATGTCAAAAATACTGTCTGCTTAAAGTAAGATGAAAGTAACTTTTTGCAGGGAGCTCTTGTCAGAGCTTTTTGCTTTACTTTTATCTTGCCTTGGACTACCTCATGTGTTCAAAACAGTCATTGGGTAGCAAGTACTCATTTGATATCCTTATACTGAGGTGTAGGTAGAGGTGCTGTAGGCACTTCTGTGGAGGAAAGGGTGAAGCTTTTGTCTGTCTTTAAAATACAGCAAATAGTTAGATCATAAGTGATTGTAATAAGAGCTGTTTTAGTGTTATTGAATGTATCCAAATGAACAGTCTTTTATGGTATTCAATACAATTTGCATCATAAGTTAAAGCAAACTGAAAGTAAAACAGTGAGTTTTTACCTGAGCATTCTGATTTACTTTTGATTTTGCTTTTAGCAAATAGGAAGGGAGATAACTCATCATTACTTGCCATAACTCTTTGATCATTTCTTAATTTAGAAATAAGTTTATGATTTACTTGAAAGCCAAATGAATACATTGCAGTGACAAAAACCTCGGACGTCGGTGGCATTTGTCTCTTTCTGTGACACCATTCTTGTTCGTAATCCTATTTTTAGCTCACCTGAGATGAGCTATTGTGACTGCTTTTCGTCCAGCGTCCGCCTGCCGTCGTCCGTCCACATTTTCAAACAACATCAGTGACAAGGGGGAACGAAATCTTGTTCAAAGTTTTTAGCTCACCTGAGCACAAAGTGCTCAAGGTGATATTGTGATCGGTCGGTGTCAGTGTTGGTGTTGGTGTCGTCCGTTCACAATTTCTTTCAAACAACTTCTTCTCTGAAACCAATAGCCCAATTTTAAGCAAACTTGGTCAAATACATACTGTAGTTGTTAGCTTTAAAAATTGTTAAAAAAAAGTGGTTGGGGCAATCGGTCTTGTTGCCATTGCAACCATGCACAATACATGTATTTTAAAAAATCTTCTCCTCAAGAACGACTGGTCCGATTTCAATTTGGTTTTCACCAAAATGTTTCTCAATTAATATACTTTCAAAATTAGAATTTTGATCCGTCAAAAAACATGGCCGCCAGAGGGCGTGGTCAATTTCCGTACTTACATCATCAGTTTTACATAGACTTATATAGGAAAACCTTTAAAAATCTTCTTCTCTTAAACCGTAAGGCCCAGACCTAATATATATGGCATCTAGGTTTGCTTTGTGGTCCTCTACAAAAATTGTTCAAATCATGACCCCAGAATCAAAAATGGCCCTGCCATGGGGCTTATCAGTTTTATATAGACTTACATAGGAAAACCTTTAAAAATCTTCTTCTCTGAAACCCTAAGGCCCAGACCTTTTATATTTGGCATCTAGCTTTGCCTTATGGTCCTCTACCAAAATTGTTCAAATCATGACCCCTGTGTCAAAAATGGACCCGCCCCAGGGCTTATCAATTTTACATAGACTTATATAGGAAAACCTTTTGAAATCTTCTCTGAAACCATAAGGTCCAGACCTTTTATATTTGGCATCTAGCTTTGCCTTACTGTCCTCTACCAAAATTGTTCAAATCATGACCCCGTGTCAAAAATGGACCTGCCCCAGGGCTTATCAGTTTTACATAGACTTATTTATATATGAAAACCTTTAAAAATCTTCTTCTCTAAAACCGTATGCCCCAGACCTTTTATATTTGGCATATAGCTTTGCCTTGTGGTCATCTACCAAGATTGTTTAAATTATGACCCCGGGTCAAAATTGGCCACGCCCCGGTGCTTATCAGTTTTACATAGCCTTATATAGGAAAACCTTTAAATTTCTTGTTCTCTGAAACTCTAAGGCCCAGATCATTTATTTTTGACCTGTAGCTTAGCCTTATGGTCCTCTACCAAGAGTGTTCAAATTATGACCCTTTGATCAAATTTAGCCCTGCCCCGGGGCTTATCAGTTTTATGTCTGACTTATATAGGAAAAACCTTTAAAACTCTTTTTATAGCTATTTATATCAGGATATTGTTTTGCCCAGTCAGCTTAGGTACAATGTTCTCAGGTGAGCGACTTGTGGGCCATGGCCCTCTTGTTATTAGTTCACCCGATACTTTTCAAGTGAACAATAGTGATCAGTAGATGTCTGTTGTCCGTCAACATTTGGTTTGGTCTTATTCATCTTGAAGAGTCAAAAGCAGGTCACAATGTCATATCTTCTAGATGATAACTTATTAAGACTACGAAAAAGTATCACATTATTTTTTAAATCAGGAAGCATTAAGTTTTACTTATTAGTACAATTTTGCTTTTTTTCCGTCCATAGGCAAAGCCTAAATACAGATTATATCATAGTAGTTTTACCCCTTCTCCGCCATATTGTCGTCTGCTTCAATATTGTTTTCTGCAATATCGCTTCAACGTAAGATTTAAGCAGTATGACTAAATTAATTTCAAAACAAGTGTCAAACAGTTTTGATCCTGATCAGACGGGTAATGCGGCGTCTGATCAGGATCCAAACAGTTTGCAAACGCGCTTTATGGCGTTATTGTGAGTGAAAACTGGACTGGACTTCATTGGAAATTGAAAAGGAGCATCAGAAGTGTCAGGGGTTAATGAGTTGAACTCCTAAGGGAACTTCCTGTTTTCAAACCTGCCATTCGAGTCCGTTTAGAAATGAAACTAGCACTACATGTATAAAGATTGATGACTTTGTTGAAAAAATGGCATGTTTGGGGGCGAGGACGTTGGCAAACTTATGCAATTTACATGAATGTTGTCAGATGAGTCGGCATACACGTGGCACTGTGACTCACGTCGCATGAAATAAATGAACCCTGTCATGAGACAACCAGACTTATTGCATTGAAAACAGTGTATATCAATGCCTGCCGACGTGTCAAAGACATGAAATATATGAGTCCTGTCATGAGACAACCAGACTTATTGCATTGAAAACAGTGTATATTAATGCCTGTCGACGTGTCAAAGACATGAAATATATGAGTCCTGTCATGAGACAACCGTACTTATTGCATTGAAAACAGTGTATATCAACGCCTGTCGACGTTTCAAAGACATGAAATATATGAGCCCTGTCATGAGACAACCGTACTTATTGCATTGAAAACAGTGTATATCAATGCCTGTCGACGTGTCAAAGACATGAAATATATGAGCCCTGTCATGAGACAACCGTACTTATTGCATTGAAAACAGTGTATATCAACGCCTGTCGACGTGTCAAAGACATGAAATATATTAACCCTGTCATGAGACAACCATACTTATTGCATTGAAAACAGTGTATATCAATGCCTGTCGACGTGTCAAAGACATGAACTATATGAGTCCTGTCATGAGACAACCATACTTATTGCATTGAAACAGTGTATATCAACGCCTGTCGACGTGTCAAAGACATGAAATATATGAGCCCTGTCATGAGACAACCAGACTTATTGCATTGAAAACAGTGTATATCAATGCCTGTCGACGTGTCAAAGACATGAAATATATGAGTCCTGTCATGAGACAACTAGACTTATTGCATTGAAAACAGTGTATATCAATGCCTGTCGACGTGTCAAAGACATGAAATATATGAGTCCTGTCATGAGACAACCAGACTTATTGCATTGAAAACAGTGTATATCAACGCCTTTCGACGTGTCAAAGACATGAAATGTATGAGTCCTGTCATGAGCCAACCATACTTATTGCATTGAAAACAGTGTATATCAACGCCTGTCAACGTGTCAAAGACATGAAATATATGAGCCCTGTCATGAGACAACCAGACTTATTGCATTGAAAACAGTGTATATCAACGCCTGTCGACGTGTCAAAGACATGAAATATATTAACCCTGTCATGAGACAACCATACTTATTGCATTGAAAACAGTGTATATCAATGCCTGTCGACGTGTCAAAGACATGAACTATATGAGTCCTGTCATGAGACAACCATACTTATTGCATTGAAACAGTGTATATCAACGCCTGTCGACGTGTCAAAGACATGAAATATATGAGTCCTGTCATGAGACAACCAGACTTATTGCATGGAAAACAGTGTATATCAATGCCTTTCGACGTGTCAAAGACATGAAATATATGAGTCCTGTCATGAGACAACCTGACTTATTGCATTGAAAACAGTGTATATCAATGCCTGTCGACGTGTCAAAGACATGAAATATATGAGCCCTGTCATGAGCCAACCGTACTTATTGCATTGAAAACAGTGTATATCAATGCCTGTCGACGTGTCAAAGACATGAAATATATGAGCCCTGTCATGAGACAACCGTACTTATTGCATTGAAACCAGTGTATATCAACGCCTGTCGACGTGTCAAAGACATGAAATATATGAGCCCTGTCATGAGACAACCATACTTATTGCATTGAAAACAGTGTATATCAACGCCTGTCTACGTGTCAAAGACATGAAATATATGAGCCCTGTCATGAGACAACCATACTTATTGCAAATTAGAATTTGCAATTGCAAACAGTGTAGATCAATGCCAGATGCCCACAATTTGATACCCACAATCATCTAAAGCATTGTAACTCCTCAAAACCGGAACATAATAATACCGGAATTTTCTCTAAACCGGACAAACATTTTTGTCCCGTTTCCAAACCGTCCTTATTTTTAACCAATTGCACCATAAATGTGCTTTGTTACGCCTTTTATTTATTCCTACATACATTCATGAATATGTATCGTCAGAAAGATTTTCTATATTCTAGTAGATGATAACTTTAAGCAGGTTGAAAATAAAGCAGAATGGGCCTTAAGGCGCATTCTGCTTTACTTTCCACATGCTTTAAGAACATACGCTACCAATTCGTGCGACACCTAGTGGCTTTTATCGAAGTACGACAATTCAAGCATCGTTACTCAACGACTTCGTGCGCATCGATTACCTCCCGTAGGTACTTTCGGTTTCAAACAATCTCCATTAATCGCGTAATATAAACGTTAAGTACATGAAATTGTACTTGGTAAATGAAAGTATGTGAAACTTGACAAACACTTTATCAAACAAGACTAAGTTAAAAACCCAGAACTTCAATCAAATTGAATCACTTATGCCCCGGTGGCATCCTTGACAATGTATTTTGAATCTTTTCTAAGTCCAAATTAGGTCAAAGTTAAACTGAGCTTGGGTAATATGAGCGAATTGGTAATGGTCAAGGCAATAATTGTAAAGTATTGAAGCATTGTAGTATGTAGTGTTGATGCTAGACGAAACCGTAAAATCCTGTTAACCCAGAAATAGCCCATTTAAAATATACTAAGTCAAAAGTAGGTCAAGGTCAAAATCAAGGTTGGGTACTATGATAGGTAGTGATCCAAGGTAACAACTGTATATAAGTATCAAGGCATTGTAGTCAGTTGTGTTGATGCTAGACAAGAGGTAAAATCTAGTTAACCAAAAACCGATATTCCACTAGTGGATTACGATATTTACATAATGGCTTTATGCAACTCCCAGACCGCAGGTTATGTGATAAATTTTCATATTGAGTGCAGTTTTATATATGAATATTAACCCATTACCCTATAAAGTGTTTCTAGTTTTAAGACACGTGACCACTTAAAGCAGGTTAAATGTAATGCACAATGCATTTTCTGTTTTACTTTCAACCTGTTTTAAGCTACCTGCTAGGATATAGAAATATTTCTTATGATAGAGATTTCAGGCTATATAAATCGGAGCTGTTTTCTTCAGTGGAGGAATAAATCAAAGGCGTAAAAAGGCGTATGTATAGGGTGGTGGGTTAAGCAGGGGACGGGTTACGTGATGTGATGTATGCGTTTAACCATTTATCCCATAAATACGCCTTTTTACACCTTTAATTTATTCCTTCACTGAAGAAAATAATTCCATACAAAATTTATACAGTCATGAATATGTATCGTAAGAAATGTTTTCTATATTCCTGCAGATGATAACTTAAAGCCACATTGTGCTTTTGAGAAACCTGCATAAAACGGTTGTTTGGGGTCCCATTTGAACTACGTGGGACGTGATTCTTTCACAAAAACCGGTTTAATCTAAGCAATTCGCTTTTTAAATTTTATTTATAATATTTTTGTGCTAGCACCAATTAAAAAGCCTCCCTTGTGAATGGAAAGAAGGACAACTCTGTAAATACAGGGCTCCAGATAACGGAAGTATTTCGAAAACTTAAATCTTTATTTCTGCTTTTAAACCCAATGGTGTCATACTCATTAAAAGTGTCTCGAATAGACGGTTTAATCAGTAGTAACACCATAGCATTCGGTGCTGAAATGAGTGAGAAAATGTTAGATTGGTACAGATTACTCTCGCTTACATGTTTAGCTGGAACATCTGCATTACCCTTATTCTGCTGCACAGACGTCTGCTTCGACATTGTCGTCTGCAAAATGTGTTCAGTTTAGATTTATGCATTGTTTTAATTAAACAAACCTTAAGACGAGTGTCAAATAGTTTGGATCCAGATGAGACGCCACGTTACGCGGCGTCTTTTTAGATTCAAATAGTTTGTAAACTCCGTAAAGTAGGCACAGGGTTAAACACTATGAGATTCAATAACAACGTGTACATATCTTTCACTGTGGGTAAACGGTCAAATAAACCTATAGAGAATGTATACCGTGAGCTTGCTGAAAATGACTGTTTCAGCCTTGTCCGCTCTCTAACTCAAACATTTCTTTTTGGATCTTCACCAAACTTGCTACAAATGTTTATTAGTATAGAATCTAGGTCAGGTTCAATAACTAGCAAAATCGCATAAGGCATGTCTGAGATATTGCTGAAAAATGCTGAAACAGTCATTTTTTAATACATAAAGGGCAAAAACTCAGATATGCCACATGCGATTTTTGTAATAATCAAACAAAACCTACATTTTATATACTTAAACATTTTCAGCAAGTTTAATGAATATCCGATAAAAACTGTATGTGTTAGAGTGCAAAAAGTGACTGAAACCGTCATTTTTCATTAATAAACAGGCAATAACTTAGATATACCTTATGCGCTTTTAGTAGTAATCATACTAAACCTTGATATTATATCAATAAATATTTTCAGCAAATTTGGTGAAGATCCAATAAAAGGTATTTGTGTTAGAGAGCAAACCTTGCTGAAAACAGTCATTTTTTAATACATAAAGGGCAAAAACTTAGGTATGCCACATGCGATTTTAGTAATAATCAAACTAGACCTGAATTTTATATGAATAAATATTTTCAGCATGTTTGGTGAATATCCGATAAAAACTGTTTGTTTTAGAGTGCAAAAACGACTGAAACAATCATTTTTTATAAATTAACAGGCAATAACTCAAAAACACCTTATGCGATTTTAGTAGTAATCAAACTAAACCTTGATTTTATATCAATGAACATTTTCAGCAAGTTTGTGGAAGATCGGATAAAAGATATTCGAGTTAGAGAGCGGACAAAAAAGTGTGATAGTCTAACTGACTGATGGATCGACCGTCGAAGGTAATTGCGGTTGCACACGGTGATGTTGACTCCGGCTGTATCACGTGATACTAAGCCGTGTGGTAAGGTTTATGGCAGACGCTCTATTTTCGGTTTGTTATGATTTTAAATCGCCCTTTTTGGTGATTTAGGTCCGTCTTCATCATTTCATAAATCAGTTTGGCCCATTAGAATGTTCAAACATTATTATTAACCGTTATTGTATTTCAGACATTATGAAAAGGTCTGAAAACACAATGGGACTTTAAACCAGGCTGAAAGTAAAGGCGCATTCTGCTTTACTTTCAATCTGCTTCAAGCTGTTCGCAAATATTAGCCAAGTCGCGCTTTGCACGATAAGGGTTAAAATGAATGATAAATGGTCAAAAATTGACGGGACAGCTTTGGAAATCGGAGATGTCAATTAATTTTTAAGCAGTGCATGTGTTTTGACGTTTGGTTGCTCACATTCAGCCGGAGTCCGGCATTTTCCTCGAAGTTTTCATGCAACCAAGAACAATGTTTACGACAAGTCTCAAGATATTTTGTATGTTGCTTTGTGCCCCACATCAGATGATCTGTGTGAGTTGGAAAAGGTTTAAAACTGATGGAGAATACGCGGACATGATGTGTTCACCTAGTTTTGTTGCGCACGCGTTAGTTGTGTCCAATCTGCTGCAGTGTCTGGGCACGTGCTCAGCCGCACCACAATGCCGGGCCACAATCTTCCACAAACACAAGAAAACATGCTACAGTTTGAAGAAAGGGTATGAGGAGGATGGTTGGTCAGCGAAACTTGCTGGAGCAAAGATGTACATAAAAGGTACAATAGGGGACATATTATTTCTAATCAGAGCACGGGTCCAGATAAGATTCTAGATTTCTTTATTCAGTAATGTAAACACATAGTGTTTCTTATTTACATTAACATAATCATGATAATAAAATCATAGTCACATGTCAATAACTTACTAACAATCTTTATTTGCATTAACATATGTACAATTAATAGTGAACTCGAAAAAAGAGGTAACAGTAAACTGAAAACGGTTAAATCCATTCAACCTCATTACTTTAAAGACACTTTAAACAGTATTTGAAATTGACAATCGTCTTTTAAATGCTTCAGATAAAAACTTTTCCAAATTGAAAAGCTCTTTAGTATTTTCAGTTTGCATCAGTGAAATAAATTTAAAAACTCTAGGTCTGATATGAAAGAATGGTTTGACAAACGTGCGACGTGTATCATCATATACCGGATACCGTAAAACTGGTATTATTCGCGTCATGAATATTTCGCGTAATGCGATTTTGTATTAACTCGCGACATCATGCAATATTTCCAGCAGGTGGTAGCTTAAAGCAGGCTGTAAGTAAAGCAGAATGTGCCTTAAGGCACTTTCTGCTTTACTTTCAGCCTGCTTTAACAAGTCACCTATTTGGGTGTTTTTTGCCACCTACGCGAGGCAACACATTCGCGAATTAACGCGTAAATTATATTATCGCGAATAAAACCGGTTTTACAATATTCGTCTTCTGAGTCGTGCTTACCATAAATATCTTTTTTTCTCATGAAAATAGCAGTTAAACCTCAAATTCTAAATTTTCAAAAATAGATCTACTATCATTTGAAATATATTTTTATTATTATTATTATATGCATGTTTTTTGGGAAACTTTGGTCATCTGTAAATATGTTGTGAATAACGAGGAATTTGTTAATTCAATTTACTGATTGAATAAAGAATTATTATTATTATCATAAGAGGGAGTAAAGTGAACACATCCAATATTTTCGCTCTCATAAAATCATATGATGTTACTACTCATTAGAATCGATTCTTCTGAGTTGAACACCAAAGGGTTTATTGCAGAAATAAAAACTTTAGTTTTTGAAATAACCCCATTCTATTATCTGGAGCTCTAGGTGCCTGGTCTAAACTTTCATTTTCATTTTGTTTTATATTGAAACTCGTATCAGTAAACAGTGTAGACTATGATCAGGGGCCCGTTTCATACAACTTCTAACGACAAATGTTGTCGTATTTCAAAACTTTAAAATACATTTAATCTGTGATTTTTCTATCTAATTTCAAGACGATTCCCAAAAGATGTCACAAGACAGGATTAGATGGAGAAATAAATAATAATTGATACTTTTATAATCTGACTTACGACAACATTTGTCGTAAGAAGTTTTGTGAAACGGGCCCCTGACGCCGTAACCATGTGACAACTTAATGCAGAATAACAATACAGCGCCCCCTCTCTACACCAACACCCATTGGGAGACAAAGAGTGTTTGTGTTGTTCGGAGGGAGTGGTTATAGTGAGGGAAAATTAAGACTTTACTTACATTTGCAAACAGCTTGAATCCAGATCAGACGCCGCGTTACGTGGTGTCTGGTCTGGATTTAAGCTGTTTGTCACTCGTCATCATATTCTATCAAAATGTCCAACTTTGAGAAACAACAGCAGACGACAATTTTAAGCAGACGATAATGCAGCTATATAAAAGCGTTAGACATACTTGTCCTGTTTAGGGAATTGCGGAAAGGGTCATTGTAATGAGGATGTCGTTGTTGGAAATTTTGAATATTTGAAGCACTTTCACAATTGGTCCGCCACCAAAAATGTCATTTTTATGGCCAGGTTAATGTCACAATAAATGGCCAGGTTAATGACACAAGAGATGGCCAGTTAGTTTTTACGAAAATACCAAAAAGACCTGCGGACAGATTCTAAAGTTTACCCTAACCCTAACCCTAGTTTTGGTGGCGGTCCAATTGTAAACCCTAGCCGAATATTTTAGGATTTTCGGGTTAAAAGGGTCGTATTTTTCGAGGTTATAGTGAGTGTGTGATGTTACACGTTTTACCGGATAATACCGGATAATACAAAATAATAGGGTGTTATGTGATTTTTAGTTCATATAAGCCTGTTTGTACAAAATCTATTGATTTAAAACCTTAAATGGGACTTTTTAATGCATTTTCAACCCAAAAAGCGTTCGCTCGTAGATAATTCCTCAGGTGCAGCACTGCTTCGTAATCGTAAGTATTTGGAATTTAAAATACTTTTAAAGTCAGCTTTAGGGTTATTTTGACTAAAGAAATGTCGATGATTGTGTCAAATAGTTTTGATCCTGATCAGACGCCGCGTTGACAAGTCACGTTTTGGCAGTAAAATACTTAACTATATAAAACTAATTATCCGGTAATACGAGTAACTGATTTATTTATTTGTTTTGATTTTACGTCGCTTTCAATAGTATTTCAGTCATATCGCGACGTCCAGCTAATTACAGGTTGAGGAAGACCCGTCTATTATGCACTGTTTCTGGCACAAATTGGCAACTGGGTAGAACCACCGCCCTTCCGCAAGCCAGCTGGAAGGCTTCCCCACATGAAAAATCCGAACGACCATACTGGGATTCGAACTCACAGCGGTGAGGAGCTTAGTGATGTAAGTCACAGTGAGTCACTGACTATACAAATAGGCCACGGAGGCCCCCGGTAATACGAGTAACCGCAGTATGTGTCATTCTGTCCACAGATAAGTGTCCCATGGGATGGACTTTCGTAGACAGTGCATGCTACAGAAAAACCAAGGGGAAACATCCACGTGACAACATGGCGGTATGCATCGACATCGTCTGTTCATATCACATTCATTGCCATGACGTCATCAATTTTAAACAACTGTCGTCTGCCTTTATATCTAAAATTAATTTTTCAGGTAGAACTATTTGGACTGAAGAAATGTTGAAATGAGTTTCAAACAGTTCAGCAATGGATCCTGATCAGACGCCGCGTTACGCTTCGTCTGATCAGGATCCAAAACTGCTTGCAAATAACCATTTCCACCGGGGTACGACAGTGAATTTGTTAAAGACACTTCTTTAGTCCTTTGAAGGACCCCCAATTGTTCTCGATAGGCGTGCAAGTAACTGTAAAAGCATGCAGCATATGCTATACCAATCTCAGTTTGTCTAGTGAGGCCTAGACATACTCATACTCGAGAGGTTTTCAATGGTTATTTCTCAACAAACTATCAAATATAACAGTCGGGCCTCACATGAGGTGCTTCAATGGTTCACAATAGTACAGGTTTTTTTTTTCTTCAATGGAACTGCCTGACTAGGTGTCATATTAAGTTGATATGAAAAATCCTAAGATTTCAAAATTTGCAATTTTCAAGTGCGGCTTTACGAATCGTACCTTTACCCCATAGCCGTTTTCTAGTTTTGTTGACACGTGACTGTTTAAAAAAGGCTGGAAGTAAAGCAGAATGCGCCTTAAGGCGCATTCTGCTTTCTTTTCAGCCTGCTTTGAGCTTCCATGTACTAGAAACAAATCCGAAGAACTAAGAAAAATCCGGAGAAATGGCAGCCCTGAAGTTGGTCAGGAAATGTCTTAAAGAGTTTAAGACATTACTTGACCTAGCTTGGGTGGTAATATTTAGTCCCATAGAAAGTTTGATTAAAGCATGCAGCGATGCTTTTACCTATATAAATGTAGGCAAGAAAACCATTGAAACGTCTCGTGTGAGGCCTGCACCTTCAATTTGATAGTTTGGTTAGTAAAACCCATTGATGGGGGAGATCAATGAATAGACGGGGTTAATGCCTTTCAAGACATTTCCTCAGTCCTTTGATGGAACCCCAAATTATTCTCGATAGGCGTGAAAGTAAGCTTACAGCAGGAGCAAAGTGTGCCCAGCCAATGCCACCAATCTCAACTTGGCCCTGCATACTCACACTCAAGGTTTTTTTCAATGGGTTTTACTAACCAAAGTATCAAATATATTGTTCGTGCCTCACGTGAGACGCCTCAATGATTCACAGTAATACAGGTACATGTGTACCGGTATGCATGAAATTCATATTTTTACAAAGGAACTGCGGATATAGAGATTGTCACCGAAAGTAGGTAAGGAAATGTCTTTAAACCAATAACAGGCTATGTAGTATGGGAAATTGAGAATAACCAATCATTTTGGGGACTCTGCATGAGTCTGTTAGAATGAGTGGATGGGTTGTGTTATGTGTTTGCACCAATGTACGTCCGTTAACAATCGAACACGGGTAGTCGTTGAGATGCTTGTAATTAAACCACTCGGCCTAAAGGCCTCGTGATAAAATTACTACGCATCTCAACTCCTACCAGTGTTCGATTGCACGATAAAACACTGGTATGAATTTATTATTTCTTGAATATACAAATGTGTTTTATGTATCTCGTTTGTATATTACATCTCTATTTTTAGTCCATTCTTTTGTTTTATACGTTTGCTGATGCTTTGGCAACAGTACTTTCAGTGCTTTGATTTATCTCACAGACCGTTTGCAAGGCACTGGATGTAAATGCTAAACTGGCACATACCATATCGTTGATGTCGCCAGTCTTAGATTGGATGGTTCAAGTGTTCTTGGCGGAATGTAAGTATTGTCCGATTTTTCTGATCTGGTCCTGTGCTTATAAAGCGTTTTAATTGAGTCTGAGTTTGTTGTCAAGCATTTGATTGGTTAGATATGAGCCTTAGCTATTAACGTTACGGTAGTCAGTTACCGATAGCTATTAACGGTAGTCAGTTACCGATAGCTATAAACGGTAGTCAGTGATCGATAGCTATTAACGATAGTCAGTTATCGATAGCTATTAACGATAGTCAGTTACCGATAGGTATTAACGGTAGTCGGTTATCGATAGCTATTAACGATAGTCAGTTATCGATAGGTATTAACGGTAATCGGTCATCGATAGCTATTAACGATAGTCAGTTACCGATAGCTATTAATGGTAGTCAGTTACGGATAGCTTTTAAGGATAGTCAGTTTCCGTAGCTATTAACGGTTGTCAGTTACCGATAGCTATTAACGGTTGTCAGTTACCGATAGCTATTAACGGTAGTCGGTCATCGATAGCTATTAACGGTAGTCAGTTACCGATAGGTATTAACTGTCGGTAGTCGGTAATCGATAGCTATTAACGATAGTCAGTTACCTATAGCTATTAACGGTAGTCAGTCATCGATAGCTTTTAACGATAGTCAGTTACCGATCGCTATTAATGGTAGTCAGTTACGGATAGCTATTAACAATAGTCCGTTACCGATAGCTATTAACGGTTGTCAGTTACCGATAGCTATATACGGTCGTCGGTCATCGATAGCTATTAAAGGTTGTCAGTTACCGATAGGTATTAACGGTAGTCGGTAATCGATAGCTATTAACGATAGTCAGTTATCAATAGCTATTAACGATAGTCAGTTATCGATAGCTTTTAACGATAGTCAGTTATCAATAGGTATTAACGATAGTTAGTTATCGATAGCTATTAACGGTATTCAGTTATAGATAGCTATTAACGATAGTCAGTTATCAATAGCTATTAACGATAGTCAGTTATCGATAGGTATTAACGGTAGTCAGTTACCGATAGGTAGTAACGGTTGTCAGTTATCAATAGTTATTAACGATAGTCAGTTATCAATAGCTATAAACAATAGTCAGTTATCGATAGCTATTAACGATAGTCAGTTATCAATAGTTATTAACGATAGTCAGTTATCTATAGCTATTAACGAAAGTCAGTTATCAATAGCTATTAATATAGTCAGTTATTGATAGGTATTAACGATAGTCAGTTACCGATAGGTATTAACGGTTGTCAGTTACCAATAGCTATTAACGATAGTCAGTTATCAATAGCTATTAACGATAGTCAGTTATCGATAGGTATTAACGATAGTCAGTTATCAATAGCTTAACGATAGTCAGTTATCGATAGCTATTAACGGTAGTCGGTCATCTATAGCTATTAACTGTTGTCAGTTACTGATAGCTATTAACGGTAGTCAGTTACGGATAGCTATTAAAGGTAATCAGTAACCGATAGCTATTAATGGTAGTCAGTTACCAATAGCTATTAACGTTAGTCAGTAACCGATAGCTATTAACGGTAGTCAGTAACCGATAGCTATTAACGGTAGTCAGTAACCGATAGCTATTAACGGTAGTCAGTAACCGATAGCTTTTAATGGAAGTCGGTCATCGATAGCTATTAACTGTTGTCAGTTACCGATAGCTATTAAAGGTAGTCAGTAACCGATAGCTATTAACGGTAATCAGTTACGGATAGCTTTTAACGGTAGTCGGTCATCAAGAGCTATTAACGGTAGTCAGTTACCTATAGCTATTAACGACAGTCAGTTACCGATAGCTATTAACGATAGTCAGTTATCGATAGTTATTAACGAGTCATTTACCGATAGGTATTAACGATAGTCAGTTATCAATAGCTATTAATGATAGTCAGCTACCGATAGGTATTAACGGTAGTCAGTTATCGATAGCTATTAACGATAGTCAGTTATCGATAGGTATTAACGATAGTCAGATATCGATAGGTATTAACAAAAGTCAGTTATCGATAGCTATTAACGATAGTCAGTTACCGATAGCTATTAACGAAAGTCAGTTACCAATATGTATTAACGATAGTCAGTTATCAATAGCTATTAACGATAGTCAGTTACCAATAGGTATTAACGGTTGTCAGTTACCGATAGGTATTAACGATAGTCAGTTACCAATAGCTATTAACGATAGTCAGTTATCGATAGGTATTAACGGTAGTCAGTTACCAATAGCTATTAACGGTAGTCAGTTATCGATAGCTATTAATGATAGTCAGTTATCGATAGTTTTATCTACCTTGATGCTATTATTACAGTGCAGCAATGTTTTTATCTTGTAGATGATCGACTGGGGTTTTACAACGTATGGGCCGATCACTCTTTTCCAGGGAGTAGCTACGTTATCTACACGATCGTTAGGCTCCATCCCGACAAAAACAGTTTCCTGTTGTCCCGAGGTAGTAATGTCGGTCCTTATCAAGGTCTATGCCAGCTGGAGGTTCATTGAAGGGGTTTCCTACTCAGTATCCTTAGCACTGAGCCAGGGCTGCCATATCTCCGGATTTTTCCGAAATCTTCGGATTTTCATTTATTTCTCTGCATCGACGGATTTTTCCCCAAATCTTTGGATTTCTGCTCTTATTTTTAAAATTTGGAACTTTATGCAGTTCTTACATAGGAAACAGTAATATGAGTGTCGCTGCGTCTGATCTGGATCCAAACTGTTGGCATTATTATGATAGTGTTATAGAGCCTAGCAGTGACAGCGTTAAATATACTATTCCTAAAATTGCGCTTAAAAATTTGGAAATCTGAGAAGTTTTTTAAGCAACTTATGGTAGCCCTGCTAAGCGTGGCGAAACTTGAGTTTGCATATGGTTTCTTTCCCTAGCTATTTGAAAAAACTTGTGATTGAGATACATATCATTTAACCATTTCATTATTAAATGTATCGTACCCATTCACCGCCATAGTGTTGTCTGCTTCAATATTGTTGTCTGCAACATCGTTCCAAAGTTAGATTTAAGGCAACATAACTGACGAAATTTTGAAACGAGTATCAAACAAATTGAGTCCTGATCAGACGCCGCATAACGTTTGCAAACGTACCAATTTTGGTCCTATCTGATTAGAGGTCCTGGGTACCGTTTTACTAACATACCTTAACCCTTAGCCCGCCAAAAAATTTGTCGTCTGCTATATTTCTCGTCTGCTTCAAGTTTCAAAGTGCTTCAAAGTTGCTCAAAATTGCTGAAAATGTTGTTCGAGTGTCAAACAGCTTGGATCCGGATGAGACGCCGAGTTACTCGGCGTCTCATCCGGATCCAAGCTATTTGCATATGGAGCTATAGTCGTGATTGGCAGGCTAAGGGTTAAGACCGACCGCATACGGAAGTCAAATGATTTAAGGGTGTATCAATGTCATGAATTTAAGACACTTTCAAAGTATATGAAAACACTTTATGATGGTTTTGTATTGAAGAGCTATTTAAGATGAATGAAAAAATAGAAAAAGTGTACATTTTGGTGAACAACAGTTGGCTCCATGGCCATGTAAAATTTACCCCACCAACTTTCTCTTATTTGTCCTTTTCAAACAGCCTGCTTCAATAAAATCCGTTTTAAATGAAAACAAATATGATAATTTGGTTTTGTGTTATTTATTTCCTATCTATGGTAGTATTTCTTCATACAAAAACTAATTTACGACAAGAGCCCCATGGGGCATATTTCGCTCACCTGAGAATAGCTGAAAAAATGGAGATAATAATTTATGTCCAGGACTGACCTGGATATTCAACAGACCGGAACAATTTGAACAAATTAAGTAAAGTATATTTAAAAGTGTCACCATACCGAATATAAAAGCTCTGGCCATATTAGTGTCAGAGAAGAAGACGTTTGAAATTTTCTCTATATAACTCTATGTAAAACTGTGACCCCAGGGACGGGGCAAATTTTGACCCCAGGGGCATAATTTGAACAAACTTGATAGAGGACCTGTAGGCGATGCTATGTGCCAAATATCTAAGCTCTGGTCCTTGTAGTTTCAGAAAAGAAGATTTTTTAAGTTTTCAATGAAAAAAATCTATTTTTTAGCTCCTGTGACCTAGTTATGCAACCGACCAGAACCATTTGAAAGATTTTGGTATAGGACATCTAGAAGTGTCACCATGCCAAATATCAAAGCTCTAGCCGTATTAGTTTCAGAGAAGAAGACGTTTGAAAATTTCACTATATAACTCTTATGTAAAACTGTGACCGCCGGGGCGGGGCCAATTTTGACCCCAGGGGCATTATTTGAACAAACCTGATAGAGGATCTGTAGGTGATGCTATGTGCCAAATATCTAAGCTCTGGCCTTTGTAGTTTCAGACAAGAAGATTTTTAAAGTTTTCAATGAAAACCTAGTTATGCAACCGACCACAACTGTTTGAACAATTTTGGTATAGGACATCTAGAAGTGTCACCATGCTAAATATCAAAGCTCTGGCCACATTAGTTTCAGAGAAGAAGACGTTTGAAAATTTCACTATATAACTCCATGTAAATCTGTGACCCCAGGGGCGGGGCCAATTTTGACCCCAGGGGCATAATTTGAACAAACTTGATAGAGGACCTGTAGATGATGCTATGTGCCAAATATCTAAGCTCTGGTCCTTGCAGTTGTTGACAAGAAGATTTTTTAAGATTTCCTTATTTTTTCACTTCAGAGTTCTGCATTGTTTTTAATTCTTTGTACAAATTTGAAAGAGCTTGACACAAGGAACATTTCTGTAAAGTTTGGTTGAATTCTGTCAAGCGGTATATGAGGAGATGTCATTTGAAGCAATTGTTAACGACGACGGACGACGCACGACGAGGGACTCCGGACACAGGGCCATCCCAATAGCTCACCTTGAGCCTTTGGCTCAGGTGAGCTACAAACAAGAGGGCCTGAAGGCCCTGATATCGCTCACCATTTGTAATGAAGCCTGATAGCTTTACCTTTGAATTTCACCCGTTTTATTCTAAATCCATTCAAGTTTGTCGACCTACTGTAGTATAGTAGAGTACATCAAAGGCAGATAACTAAAGCCTAAACAATACTGAAATGAAGCCTTTTTCTAGCATTTCAAAGTATATCAAGGGCAGGTAAATATTGCCACAATGATTACATTTCAACAATAATTGCACTCCTTCCAGAACATATAGCTACATCCTTTTTGTACAAGTATAATCAAAATCCATTGAAAACTGTAGTTGCAAGAGTGTAAACGATGTAAAAGATGGCATTTTCAGCAATTCAAAGGTAGATATATCTTAATCTATTTGTCAGATTCCAACCATACTCACCCTTTTTCGAACTCTTATGGTCATATACCATCTGGGCAAGTTTGAGAGAGCTTGGATAAATATTGTGGCCTCTAGAGCGTAAAAACTGTTAAATATATCATTTTCAGCAATTCAAAGGTAGATAACTTTTGATCTATTGATCTGATTACAACCATAATTGAACTCGTCGGAAGTCTTATGGTAGTATACAATCTGAGTAAGTTTGAAAAAGATTAGATAAAATTTGTGACCTCTAGAGTGTAAACATTGTTAAATATGGCATTTTCAGCAATTCAAAGGTACATAACTCTCGACCTATAAGTCTGATTTCAACAATAATCACACTCATCTTAACTCTTATAGTCATATACAATCGGAGCAGGTTTGAGATAGATTGGATAAAAAGTGTGGCCTCTAGAGTGTAAACACTGTTAAATATGGCATTTTCAGCAATTTAAAGGTAAATAACTCTTGATCTATAAGTCCGATTTCAACTAAAATCAAACTCATCCGAACTCTTATGGTCATATACAATCTGGGCAAGTTTTAGAAAGATTGGATAAATACTGTGGCCTTTAGAGTGTAAACACCGTTAAATATGGCATTTTCAGCAATTCAAAGGTAGATAACTCTTGATCTTTTTGTCTGATTTCAACCAAAATAAAACTCATCCGAACTCTTATGGTCATATACAATCTGGGCAAGTTTTAGAAAGATTGGATAAATACTGTGGCCTCTAGAGTGTAAACACTGTTAAATATGGCATTTTCAGCAGTTCAAAGGTAGATAACTCATGACCCATTTGTCCAATTTCAACCATAATCGAACTCATCCGAACTCTTATGGCAATATACCATCTGAGCAAGTTTGAGAAAGATTGGATAAATATTGTGGCCTCTAGAGAATAAACACTAAAATTGTTGACGACGAACGACGCACGACGGACATTCAAGGATTGCAAAAGCTCACCCTGAGCTAGCTCAGGTGAGCTAAAAACAGGCACCAAATGTGAAATTTATAAAGCTCTAAATATCATCGATATGGTACTTTTTTGTAAATTTTGTAAGGGGAGATAACTCTTTTTACTTTAATAACTCAAAATTTTCAACACTGACCTTTCAATTTATTTTCATATTTTGTACATAGATCTAGGTGATTTTATTTTATTTCATTATAGTTTTGACTCTTTTATTAAATAAATCTAAATAGTACTATAGTTTGGCTGATGTTTTGTTAAACAGTGGTCCGTCCCTACAACGACACTCCCAACAACGAATCCCTCCTTACAACGAATCTTGCTGCAGGTTCTGAATCCTGACCAGGGTCCATGTAACACAACTATTTGGCAATCAAATTATCTGTGTTCAAAATATCTAAAATTTAGATTTCGGAAATTAAGCAGACGACAATGGTTTAAAGCGACCACTAATAAAGCAATGTGAACGTAAAGCAGACATTTCCTAAATGAGCTTTCTGTTTCACGACCACCTTGCTTTACGCAGTCATTTGCTTTCAACACCTGACAAAATAGCTCTTTCTCTCTACAACGGCCCTCCCAACAACGATACCCTCCTTACGACTTTTTCCGCAGTTCCCTAAATAAGACAATTATGTCTTAACCCTTTTACTGCTGCAATATCATCTGCTGAAAATTGTCGTCAGTTTTTTTTTCTAAATTTACATAATGGACATTTTGACAGCGAGTGACAAACAGCTTGAATCCAGACCAGACGATGCGTTACGCAGCGTCTAATCTTGATTCAAACTGTTTGCAAATGTAGCCAATTTCCCTTCCTTAGCGACTCCCTCCGAACAGTGCATACACTGTTTGTCTCCCATCGGATGTCGTTGTAGAGAGGGAGCGCTGTACTCGAGTTATAAAGAGGTTTACTGTATATAAAGCTAATTGTTTTAACATGTAAACGGGCTGCATTAATCTTGTTTTAACTCATATATTTTAGCAGGCAGTTCTTTAAATAATCCAATGATATATGGGAATATAATTCACTAAAACATAATGCATATATAAAACCAATTGTTTTGACATGAAAACAAACTGCATAAATCTTTTGCAGGAATGCAATAAATCTTGTTTTAACCCATTCTCCCGGTAATACGCCTTTTAACACCTTTAATTCACTCTTCCACTGATGAAAAAATACCCTTTTTATACAGTAATAGATATGTATCATATGAAATAGTTTCTATAGCTTAACTGATGGTAGCTTAAAGCAGGATGAAAGTAAAGCAGAATGTGCCTTTAGTCACATTCTGCTTTACTTTCAACCTGCTTTAAGTGATCATATTTCTTTAAAACTAGAAACAGGCTATGGGGTAACCCATTCATTGTAGCGGAAAGTTCTTTTCTGAACAATTCAATGATATATGGGAAAATAATTCATAGAAGCATATACATGAAGACACTTGTTTTGAAATGTAAACGGAATGCATTAATATTTTTCAGGAATAAAACACATTGAGCCCTAGTGACGCATATATGTCTTTTAGCAAAAGTGTATCTGTAAAGAGTACACTTGTCCCATGCAAACAGTGAAGTCCCTGAATCTTTCGAACTTGGACAGCAGATATTTGGCGGATGTTTCAAATATGCTTCCTAACTGATGTATGCCTTCCTATCAGCGGAAACCATGATTATCGACTAAAATATTTCTTTAATGCTGAGACAAATTTCAAGAAAATTGATATACCTTAAAAACAGCATCTGTCTGCATTTCTTTATGACAAAACTAAACAATATATGATCCTAGTTTGTTTTTAAATGACATCAAATCCGCATTTTAGCGCCAAGCTGTCAAATTGGTGACGTTTAATGGTTACAATGGAACTTATTTTGTTGCGATCGATCTTCAGTAATGCGGCTCCTTTCAGGGTTCACATGATTCGTGTTAAGGGTGCATCAATGTCATGACTTTGGGAACTTTTCAAAGTATATGAAAACACTCTATGATGGTTTTGTATTGAAGAGCTATTTAAGATGAATGAAAAAATAGAAAAAGTGTACATTTTGGTGAACAACACTTGGCTCTACGGCCATGTAAAATTTACCCCACCCACTTCCTCTTATTTTGTCCTTTTCAAACAGCCCGCTTCAATAAAATCCATTTTAAATGAAAACAAATATGATAATTTGGTTTTGTGTTATTTATTTCCTATCTATGGTAGTATTTCTTCATACAAAAACTAATTTAAGAAAAAAATGGCACCAAATGTGAAATTTATAAAGCTCTAAATATCATCGATATGGTACTTTTTTGTAAATTTTGTAAGGGGAGATAACTCTTTTTACTTTAATAACTCAAAATTTTCAACACTGACCTTTCAATTTCTTTTCATATTTTGAACTGCCTTAGCATGGGCTTTCATCTGGTAGAATATAAGAAAAAGTTAAATACTAGAACTATTTCATTTTCAAACTTTTTTTACTTTTTTTCATAAAATAAAAAATCTAATAAAATCATGCCCTATACAAAGCATATTTTTGATATTCAATGATCGATATTGTTCAAACCTGGTGCCTGCTTTGTCTAAATTTGGTTTTTATATGTGAAAATACCACCATAGACAAGAAATAAATAATGGAAACCCAAATTATCATGTTTGTTTTGTTTCGAAATAAATTTTACTGAAGCTTGTACCCTGAATGGGTAAAATTTGAAAAAAACAGTCCAAATTTGACATACCTTTTTCAAATCGCTGTAGCTCAAAAACAAGGACACCACCATGTATTTTTTTTTTCATTTTTTCATTCATCATAAACAGCTCTTCCAAAAAAACAATGTTAGAAAAAAAGTTAAATACTTTGAAAAATTGGCTTATGACATTGATACACCCTTAACACACTGTAATGTGGATTAAATATACAGGCATACTAATCAAAATGTTCATTCAATATAATTACAGAAAATTTAAGTGAAATAAACGACAAAATGATCGGCCAATTACCGAACTTGCCCCCGGAGGACTCTGCAATGTAAATAATAGTTTAAGCGTAAACGTGGTTATTTGGAAATGAAACGTTTTCTCTACTGTACTCTGCACATGGGACATAAACTGCTAACCTAAACAGCAAACAGTGTTGACTGAACACGCTACAGATCTGGGTTTTCAATTTGCACAGGACACATGAACAGTACTCCCACTCTACAACAACACCTAATGGGAGACAAAGATTTAGAGTGTTGTTTGGAGAAAGTTGGCATTTGCAAAAAGCTTGAATCATGATCAGATGCCGCATATCGAGTCATCTGATCTGGATTCAAACTGTCACTCGTCATTATGCTTTTTTCTGTCAAAATGTCCAATATGTGAATTTGAGAGAAAAAAAACAGCAGACAACAATTTTAAGTAGATAGTATGGCAGCCTTGAAAAGTTTAGATATGGAATCTAATTTTCTTGTTTGGGGAACAGGTACAAGCGTTGTTGTAAGGAGGGAATTGCTGTTCAGAGGGCCGTTGAGGGGAGGGAGCGCTGTTCTACTCACAGGTACACTGTTTGTAACGGACACAGGTATAAGCGCCACTTGGGTTCAATGGGTTAAAACAACAAAAGCACATGTATAACAAATGATTTATTACATTCACAATATATACATAGTAACATACAGTATCTTCAGAGAATTTCATCATTTAATCTAACACAGTGAGCAAGAAATTCGCTAGGGTTTCTCTTTACAATTCACACGATTCCGGATAAGAACGAGTAAGCAATTATATGTACAGTGGCTCCCTCCCTACAACGACACCAAATGGGAGACACAGATTATGTGTGTTGTTCGGGGGAGTCATTATAAAGAGGGAAATTAAGAATTGACTTACATTTGCAAACAGCTTGTATCCAGATCAGACGCCGCAAGCTGTTTGTCACTGGTCATTATATTCATTCTATCATAATTTCAACTTATATGTAACTGTGAGAAAAAACAGCAGACAGTTTTAAGCAGCAGTAAAAGCCTTAGACTTAATTGTCCCGTTGAGGAAATTGAGGCAAGAGTCATTGTAAGGAGGGAGTCATTGTTGGGAGGGCCGTTATAGAGAGGGAACACTGTACCTTATTTCCGACATTTTCTCATTTATGCCTCCACAAAACCTTATGATGTGACTTCTCATTAGAATCATCGCTTTTCTAACAAGTAGGCATGTCATAGGGTTAGTGAAGACATAAAGATTTTAGATTAAGAAATACTCTCTGTATCTGGAGCCCTACATTCACTATGAATTCATACAGCGTTATGCAGGCAGAAGAAGGAACCATATTAACCCATTACCCTATAAATACACATTTTTACGCCTTTAAATCATACATTCTGCTTAACTTTCAACCTGCTTTAAGTGATCATATGTCTGTAAAACTAGAAATAGGCTATGAGGTAATGGGTTAACTCATACACTGCATAACCCTTAGCAAACTGTCATTTGCTTACAGTTTGGATCCAGATCAGTCAAAGAAAATCTGTGTCAGCTCAGAATCCAAACTGGTTGCCACTCCCATCAATGATTCTCTAATAAAATTGCTTAAAATGTAGATTTGTGAAATGAAAGCAGATGACAATTTAAGATGACATGATTGTGGAATAGTGGAGGCTAATGGTGGATGATGATCCTAGTAATGTTATATACATGGCTACTTCAACTATTAACCCTTTCCCCCATAGAAGCACATTTTAGCACATTTAATTTATTATCCACCGAAAAAAATAGTTCCAATTTATATAGTCATAAGCATGAACCAAAATAAGTATTTTATCACATAATCTGCGTTGCATAAAGCCATTGTATAAATATCGTAATCCACTAGTGGAATATCGTTTTTTGGGCTCCGGCCCAACCTGTTCGTCCACAAGCGCTGTATGTAGCGGGTCAAAAATGACATCATTTGCTATGACGTTAAAGTAAACAATGTACCGTTTTGGCGGAAAATCTATATAGCGGAGGTTCTACAAACTACGGCTTCAATCAATTTAATAGGTGCTAAAATTGTTATGTGATATATAGAATCTCACATTCGTGCTCATTATTTATCATTTTTAATAAACTCGTTGACTAAAATTAATATGACGCTCGCCAAGGCTCGCATCATATTATTTTAGTCAACTCGTTTATTAAAAATGATAAATAATGAGCACTCATACAAGATCCATTTTTTAACTGTATTAATTTGAACCGTTTTCTTCAGTGGAGGAATAAAATAGAGGCACAAAAAGGCACATTTATGGGGTACTGGGTTAACCTATTTATACCTGGACATCGCAATGAACTCTCCCTGTGTGCTAGCCTGGAAACTTTCATTATCAATATACAATCGTCATCTAAAAGTATTGAAGTGTTTGTTCATACAGCAGATCATTTAGTATAACCCATTGTATGCTGGGTAATATTTGGTGGCCATTTTAAAATGTCGTCTGCAGCAGATATAACTCAAATATTGCAAAAGATTTTAGCAGTTTCTGATAGAATATTGACTTAGCAGCAAACAGTTTTGATCTCAGATCAGGCCCCACATGAGATCAAAACTGTTTGCCTAGAGGTACACCTAAACGTGTATCCCGCATAAAATGGGTTAAAATAGCAAACAGTGCAGACCTTTGATGAGACACTGTATCATGCTGCATCTCATCAATGTCTACACTGTTTGTCAATGTCTTCTGCTAAATACTATACAGCTTAACTGTTTCAACACCATGGACCTGTTTAAAATATACTCATTAAACTTGCAAACAGTGTAGACCCAGATCAGAGGGCTCCTATAGGAGCCCTCTGATCTGGATCTACACTGTTTGATAATTTAAACCAATATTTATTAAACTACCCCGACTTCCAAGTTGACTGGTTCATGTTTTGATATCTAAAATGATCCACAAGGGAACTTAATAACCCACAAGAGTTACTTAGTGTTGAAGGAGTTGAATTGGTTAATAACCCGAAGTCTTTACTGGCAGGTACATGAAGAAGCAGGAGACAGTTGGTTAGACTTTTCAAGACTGTATCACACGAAAATACGTTCACTAGTGGAGGGACAAATTTAGGTCTAAAACCAGCATATCTATGGGATAATGGGTTAATGTGATTTAAATAGCTTGACTTCACCATAGTCCATGTACAGCAAGAACAGGGCTAGATAAGACTTAAAGAGTAAGTAAACTGAACAAATCCAACATTTTCTCATTATCTCACCACCAAATCCTATGTTGTTACTTCTCATCAGAATCGTCTCGAAGGGACCATTCTAATGAGTAGTGACACCATAGGGTTTAATGCAGAAATAAAGATTGTAATTTTTGAAATACCACCCTTATCTGAAGCTCCGAAGAACGTACTACAGCGGGGGAGTGATTCCCTAACACATTGGTATCCTGGCCCATTACCATATATGGAAGTGTTTTAAAATCCTTCCATGTTGTAAGTGTCCTCCTGCCAGGACTGTGAGACACCTTTAGTGTCGAACACCGTCCCAGAAACAGTACTTATGCCACTGACTATAAACATCCGTGCGAAATTAAAATTGAACTCGTCACCATGGCAACAACCATCACCATGGCAACAGCCACAGTATTCTCAAGGCTTCCAGAGCTTCAGCAGTCCATCTTCACTGTAGGAGGCGATGAGATTTTGGTGAGGATGATGGCCGATTCCAATCACGTCTTTCTCATGTACCTGCACAAATAAACAAAATAACTACTTTTACAAGATTCCCACAAAATAACAATACTTTTACAGGGTTCCCACAAAATAACAAAACTTTTAGAGGATTCCCACAAAATTGAAAATACTTTTAGAGGGTTCCCACAAAATAACAGTACTTTTACAGGGTTCCCACAAAAATAACAATACTTTTACAGGGTTCCCACAAAATAACAATACTTTAAGAGGGTTCCCACAAAATATCAATACTTTTAGAGGGTTCCCACAAAATAATACTTTTAGAGGGTTCCAACAAAATAACAGTACTTTTACAGGGTTCCCACAAAAATAACAATACTTTACAGGGTTTCCACAAAATAAAACTATTACAGGATTCCCACAAAAAAATGCAGACTATCCCCCCAACTTTTCCAACCCCCATGGTTAGAAAGAATTTGAATTTAGTCTGAGATAGTTCTCAAGCATTTCATTGGTCACAAGATCTTGAAAAAGTTGATCATGCTAAATATTTAGGCCTCATCGTTCAAAACAATCTTAAATGGGACAAACACATAAACAACATTACAAATAAGGCTAACCAAACACTTGGATTTCTGAAACGAAACTTGAAAATAAATTCGGTGAAAGCAAAAGATCATGCTTATAAAGCTCTCATAAGACCAAAATTGGAATACTCTGCATCTGTCTGCTGGGACCCGCATACAAACTCTAACAAAAATCAAATTGAAAAAGTGCAAAGGCGTGCAGCCAGGTTTGTTTGCAACCGTTACCACAACACTAGCTCAGTATCTGATATGTTACACAATCTCAACTGGCCCACTTTAGAATTAAGAAGAACCAGATGCAGATTAGTAATGTTTTATAAAATTATCCATAATGTAGTAGCTATCTGCCCACCTTATCAACTTCTCCAGGCATCAGATCTCAGAACTAGACAAGACAACACATTATCTTTCAAACATATCGCAACGTCAAAAGACACCTACAAATATTCATTCTATCCAAGAACAGTAGCCCAGTGGAACCTTTTGCCTGTCTCTATACAATCAGCAGTCACAGTAGACGCATTCAGAACTCTTGTTCCTGTGACTGTCCTAACACCAATTTTCAACAGCTAAATCCATAAGCTTGTATATAATTTTAACTTGTTTTAACCTTTTGGCATTCACGATGTTCTTTTAATGTTGTTTCTATTAACTCTGGCGCCAACACATAATTCTCAAAGTTGAGAGAGTGTTGTATTCATGAAGAAGAAGAAATAGGCTATGGGTTAATGGGTTAATTTAAAATTTTCCTTACATGACAAATTACATAAACTACATTTCACAGACAACATGCAATTTCTCCAATAATCATTCAACTAAGATAAAGAACTCTTATTCTGAATCTTTTTAAGAGCCAAAACAGCTTGGATCCTGCATAGATGCCGCATTACTCGGCGCCTGATCAGTATCAAAACTGTAAGCAAATAATCATTGTACTCGGGGTAAGGCAATGAAGTCCAAATTAGATCAAGGGCCATTCAAGGTTGGGCAATATTGGTGGATTGGGAATGGTTCAAGGCAACAACTGTAGAATGTAAGCAGTATTGATGCTAGTGTCCACTCCAGTTTGCCTGTAGACACAATGAAGCAGTTTAACACCATGACCTTGACCACACAGTTGATTTAACCCTATACTCCATAGATACACATTTTTACACATTTAATTCATTCTTCCACTGGAAATGTTTTTATTCGGTTATGAATATGTATCATAAGAAATATTTCATTTATCCTAGCAGATGGTAGCTTAAAGCAGGCTGAAAGTAAAGCAGAATGTGCCTTAAGGCACATTCTGCTTTACTTTCAGTCTGCTTTAAGTGGTAATTTATCTTCAAAACTAGGAACAGGCTATGGAGTAGAGGATTAAAAGTAAAGAATAATAACAGACGACTGAGTATGAACTTACAGTGAGAGTTCTCTCCAGTTTGCCTGTGGACACGCTGAAGCAGTATAACACCATGTCCTCCCCCACACAGTAGATCCACTCCCCCCGGGGTGACAGACTGGCACACACAAAGTCCCCACCCTCACGCTTACCGCTGGAGAAACTACGCACAATCTGTAATACAAGTCAAAATGAACATAACATTAACCCACTCCCACACAGTAGATCCACTCCCCCCGGGGTGACAGACTGGCACACACAAAGTCCCCACCCTCACGCTTACCGCTGGAGAAACTACGCACAATCTGTAATACAAGTCGAAATGAACATAACAGTAACCCACTCCCACACAGTAGATCCACTCTCCCCGGGGTGATAGACTGGCACACACGAAGTCCCCACCCTCACGCTTACCGCTGGAGAAACTACGTACAATCTGTTATACAAGTGAAAATGAAAGTAAAATTAACCATCTCTTGCCTAATGAGTTATCAGGTTTTTTTTTAACTCTTTCAACACATAGTAACTCTTGTGCAGTGTTTAGGCTAGAGGGGGCCCTTGTGCCTTTGACCCTCTAAAATAAAAAATGGCCCCCAGTTTGAAAATGTAATGGGTCAATTTTTAATTTTTAGCTCTGACCAAAACATAAACTCTAGAGAAGAACTATTTGCAGATTTGCACATCATAAATATTAGTAACACCAACCAAAATATTAAATCATTAAAAACCTATATAAGTCAGTAAAAACGGTAGGTAAACATGAAAGTTTAAATTCTACGACCCACTGAAATCTATATTGATCCATTGTTTTGCTGTTTATGGGTCATTTTGACCCACTACTTTTCAGCGAATGTGCATTAGGGTCGGCAAAGGAACACCGTTTGTCGAACCAATGAAAACTGAGGTTCACTGGTCAAATGACGTCACTATAGTCGAACCATCAGTGTTCAGTTGGAACTATTGTCACTGTAGACGACTATAGACTGGACTATAGTTCCACCTGATTTCGCTCAATATGACTGTACAAGGGAGATAACTCACCTGGCCCTGCATGTTAATGATGACGACTGTATTGCTCCTGTTACACACTACAAACTGTTCGGCATTTCTAGGAAGAGGGTGAATACTATTTACAGTGATGTCTGTGCCGGCCTGTCCACCGAACGACTTGAACGTGGACTGGCACTCCTGGGTCTTGAAGTTCCATACCTTGATAGTACCATCAGAACTGGCACTGGAACACAACAACATTCAGGGGCCCGTTTCATAAAACTTCGTACGACAAATTGTCGTAAGTCAGTTTATAAAAGTCTAAATTATTACTTATTTCTTCATATAATCCTGCCTTGTGACATCTTTTTGGAATTGTCTTGAAAAGATGATTCCAAAAAGATGCCACAAGACAGGATTACATAGAGAAATCAGAAATTAAATGTACATGTATTTCAAAGTTTTGACTTACGATCAATTTTGTCGTACCAAGTTTTATGAAATGGGTCCAAGAGCTCCAGATAAGAGTACGGATGGATGATTTGGGATTTTACAGAAGTGCAACACAAAATAGGTCATATAGCCTCGGTCATATAGCCTCGGTCATATAGCCTCGATGACTGATGAGGGATGATGAGATGGGATGATGATTTCACAAACAATATTTTGGCTGATCTTATTCTTTTTGAGCAGTGCATGGGATCGAAACCACCGATCTGATTCCTTTTAGTTCTTGGCAAAGGGACAATCATAGTCAAATAAACAGAAACATTCCTTATGACAGCTTAGCCCCATAACTGCCACAAGGTAGTAAGGACTCTGGGGTCAGATAAGAGTCTCACTAATTTCAGCACCAAATCCTATGGTGTTACTACTCAATAGAATCGTCTCGGAAGAGCCGATTCTAATGAGTAGTGACACCATAGGGTTTAATGCAGAAATAAAGATTTTAGTTCTAGAAATACTCCCATTATCTGGAGCCCTAACATTAAACACCTGCAGGTTAGACAAATATTACAAATACATTGGATAATATGTTCCAAATACATACATGTATACATATTTGTGATAAACTGAAATTTCCATTGCAAACAGTTTAACCCTTTCCCCAATAGAAGCACCTTTTAGCGGATATGATTTATTCATCCGCTGAAGAAAATATTTCCAATTTAATCAGCAATGAATATGTATTATACCGAATATTTTCTATAGCATAGCACATGATAGCTTAAAGCAGGCTGAAAGTAAAGCAGAATTAAGTAGTCACCTATCTTAAGTACTAGAAATAGGCTATCAGGTAAAGGGTTAAAGTCAGATCTGATGTTCAAACAGTGTCAATACAAACTTTAGAAGGATTATTTGTTTGTTTGTTAATGTCCATTTCTTCCATCTATGAGCTAATTGTATGCCCCAGAGAGAGAGTAGGGGATACAGAAAAAGTCCAAGGTGATGCCTTATTTTTTATTATTGACAGAGTTTTTAGGTTCTTTTATATGTCCAGTGTAAAGCACTGATATATCAGACGTTGGTTTTATATTTATCATCCGAAGGATTTGGTCCGGCGAAGAATTGAACTCACAGTCCCTGGTATCGTAGTCCAGCATGTTACCATTTGACCACTTCCGCTGGTCACTATTAGAAGAAGAATAGTTGATTGATTGGCAATTAAACCAAAAAGCTTTCAGTACAATTATAGACCATAATATCTACATTTTAAGACTTTTTATTTCCCGTGTTTAAGATTTAACAAAGAAAGGTACTCACCTGATAATATGATGACCGTCCTGGGCAAAGACAGCATCATTAACAAAAGACGAGTGACCAGTAAACTCCTTCAACGTCTTGCCTGACTTTAAACCATGCACTCTACAATGTTTGAATCAATTATAACAAAGACAGCATCATTAACAAAAGACGAGTGACCAGTGAACTCCTTCAGCGTCTTGCCTGACTTTAAACCATGCACTCTACAATGTTTGAAACAATCATAACAAAGACAGAATCATTAACAAAAGACGAGTGATCAGTGAACTCCTTCAACGTCTGGCCTGACTTTAAACCATGCACTCTACAATGTTTGAATCAATTATAACAAAGACAGCATCATTAACAAAAGACGAGTGACCAGTAAACTCCTTCAACGTCTTGCCTGACTTTAAACCATGCACTCTACAATGTTTGAAACAATTATAACAAAGACAGCATCATTAACAAAAGACGAGTGACCAGTAAACTCCTTCAACGTCTTGCCTGACTTTAAACCATGCACTCTACAATGTTTGAAACAATTATAACAAAGACAGCATCATTAACAAAAGACGAGTGACCAGTAAACTCCTTCAGGGTCTTGCCTGACTTTAAACCATGCACTCTACAATGTTTGAAACAATTATATGCTTTTTTACGTCTTTGACTTATTCCTCATCTAAAGAAAATAGTTCCACTTGATATATTCATAAATATGTACCATAAGACATGCATGTATTTTCTATATCCTTGCAGATAGAAGCTTAATCTGTTCCCTCCGATAGAAGGGTCTTTTAGCTCATTCAATTTATTACTCCACTGAAGAAAATAGTTCTAAATTATACAGTCATGAACATGTACCATAAGAAATATTTTCTATATCCTTGCAGATGGTAGATTAAAGCAGGCTGAAAGTAAAGCAGAATGCGCCTTAAGGCGCATTTTGCTTTAGTTTCAACCTTCTTTAAGTGGTCACCTATCTTCAATGCTTGAAACAGTCTATGGGTTAAAAGATTAACCCATTGAACTCTCGTGACACACATACATTATTATCCTTTGTAAGGCCTAAACGTAGGTGAATAAAAACAGTCAACACAACACTGCCAGATTGTTTGTTCTACTAAATTAAAGCCTTTTTATAGTATCCTTTAAAAACAGTATATCCCTAAGAGAATGCTCCACCTAGGCAAACAGTGTACATCCAGATCTGAGAATGCTTCACCTAGGCAAACAGTGTACATCTAGATCTGAGAATGCTTCACCTAGGCAAACAGTGTACATCCAGATCTGATCATTCCTATATGATCTCTCTGATCAGGGTCTTTAACTCTTTCCTCCCTGAAACTTTAAATGGACAATTCCAGTTTCCATCTAAGTCTAGTCCATTTCTGACTTTAAAGGGTTGTTTTTGTCAATGTTTGGCATTGTGACAAACAGTGAAGACCCTGATCAGAGGGCTCCTTTTGGAGCCCTCTGATCTGGGTCTTCACTGTTTGTATAGGACATGTGTACTATTCACATGTACACTGCTTGAAAAGCATGCCTATATGCGGGACTAGGGTTCAAAGAGTTAATTTTGCAATCTTGAAATACAATGTATATTGCATAAACAAACCTAAATAGGAGCAAATGGTTCATACTTAATTGAAATCATTTCAAGAAAATGAATCATTTTAAGTATAAAGTGAATCATTTAAAAAAACATGTATAACAAATTTAATAGGAATTAAACATTTATTTAACATTACAGGTAACTAATTATTCTGCACAAAAACAAATAAACTTCGTTTTTTGTTAAGTACACATACAACACATTTTCTTTTTTCACATAGACAGTTTGGTGCTTTCATTATCTAAGTGTATCAATATTTGGAATTTCAAATCAATATCGAATAGGGCATAATATATCATTGATCATACCAGTGCTTTAGATAAGAGGTAGTAAACTGAAATTTCTTAATATTTTTCTTTATCCCTTTCCCCAATAGAAGCGCCTTTTAGCGGATATGATTTATTCTTCCGCTGAAGAATATGGTTCCAATTTAATCAGTAATGAATATGTATTATAGGAAATATTTTCTATGTTATAGCACATGATAGCTTAAAGCATGCTGAAAGTAAAGCAGAATGCGCCTTAGGGCGCATTCTGCTTTACTTTCAACATGCTTTTAGTAGTCACCTATCTTAAGTACTAGAAATAGGCTATCAGGTAAAGGGTTAAGTCTGCATTAAACCCTTAGGTGTGACTACTCAAAGAGACAATTCTAATGAGTAGTGACACCATAGGGTTTGAAACAGACATTAAGTTTTTAGATTTTGAAATATCTGAATTATCTGGAGCCCTAGATATCTAGATTTTCAGAGACATGTGTAGAACTTACCTGATAGTTTGGTCAAAGGAGGAACTCAGCAACTGACTATTATCTTTGGAGAATGTTACACAAGTCACTCCCTTACTGTGGGCCCTCTCAAACTTACGTAGACACTGACCTGTTAATATCTTCCAAACCTGACACAAATAAACAAACAAAGGAATGACACATGCTACCAAAAGCTGCTCATAAAAATTCTAAAGATTTTCAAATATTCAAAGTATGATTTGAGCAATCGTACCTTTAAAAGGTGTTTTTCATGTACTCTTGTGTTTAACCCATTACCCCATAGCCTATTTCTCATTTTGAAGGCAGGTGTCCACTTAAAGCAGGTTGAAAGTAAGGCAGAAAGTGCATTGAGGCGCATTCTGCTTTACTTTCAGCCTGCTTTAAGCTCCCAACTGCTAGAATATAGAAAATATTTACTAACTATGATACATATTCATGTTGGTATAAATAGGAACTATTTTCTTGAGTTGAGGAATAAATAAAAGGCGTAAAAAGGTGTTTTTATGGGGTATAGGGTTAAAACTATCTATCAAAACAATGTACCACCCCATTAGAGCCATGACCTTTATAACAAGAGAGCCATGGCCCTCATTTTGCTTATCTGAGAATAAAATACCGAAGCTAACAGAGCAAGAGATCCTGTTTGACCTAACGATCTACATTTTGACCAGACATAACTTATATTCACAAATAACTTAGATTTTGTCGAGTTGACTATTCCGAGCAAGCTAAAAATATGGCCGATAAAGGGTTCAGAAGCCATTTCTTGGATTTGAGAAACTGATCTACTTTTTAGTCCGACATAATCCATATTCATACATGACCTACATTTTGTCAGGGTGATTATTCTTAGCTAGTTTCATTTGATTGAAGCAAAAAATGTGGGCTCTAGAGTACTCTGAAGCTTTTAGTCTATTGACCCACTTTTTTACCCAAAGTAATCCATATTACATAGAAGGAAATATAGACAAGGACAACTTTTCGCCAATTTTGACTATTAATGCAAATCCGAGTGACAAACAGTTTGGAGACTGATCAGACGCCGGGTTACCCGGCGTCTGATCTGTCTGCAAACTGTTTGCAATGTAATAAGTTATAGCGTAAAGGCCCTTATTGGGAAAGAATAACGTCTACTCCACTGTATGTGTCAGACCTTGATCTTGCCGTCCTGTGAGCCTGTGGCCAACATCTCCGAGTCCCGACTGAAGCTCATACATAACACAGCATCGTCCATCATCATAAAGTTGTCCTGTAAATAATTGAACCCTAGTGATGAGTATATTTGTCTTTCACTTGTCTTTTACAAACTGTACCAGGATCTAAGGTTATAAAGTGTTTGAGCTGAGTCTGAGTGTGTTCTCAAGCATTTGATTGGTCAGATTTAAGCCTAGGCTCAAATCTGACCAATCAAATGCTTGAGAACGACTTTAGACTCAACTGAAAAGCTTTATAACCTTGGACCCTGGTGACAAGTACATTTATACTAAGCAAACAGAGAAGACAAAAGACCCTTCAGCCAGGGCTCCAAATAAGGGGAGTATTTCAAAACTTAAATTTGCCTTTTCTGCATTAAACCATATTGTGCCACTACTCATTAGAATCGTTTAGTAACACCATAGGATTTGGAGCTGAAATGTGTGAGAAAATGTTGCATTTGTTAAGTTTACTCCCTCTTTATCTCGAGCCCTACGGCTTCAGCACTGTTTGCCATTTTGCACCAAAATTGAAGCTATGATTCTATCTGAATCTTCTGGTTTACTTTAACCTGCTTTACACTGCCACTGTTGAACTACTCACAACACAGAATGGAGACATAAGGTGAACATATCAGAAATGATCAGTCCTATCTGGGTCCCTTCATATAAGAGTGGTATATACATTGCCTGGTACCATACCTAACTGGTTTCCTGTGTATAAGAGTGGTATATACCTGTGCCTGGTACCGTAGATCCTTCCTGATCTTGCCTGTGGTGAAGTTCCATACCTCTACAAACCCGTCCACCGAGCCCGTGACCAGGTACTGACCGTCTGGGGAGAACCGGGCACACTCAATGTGGGCTTTCTGGCCAAACTGTCAAATAAAGATTAGTGATTAACCCTTAGCCTGCCACTCACGACTATAGCTCCATATGCAAACAGCTTGGATCCGGATGAGACGCCGAGTAACGCCGTTTTTCGAAGTTTCAAGCTTTTGTTACGATTTAATATTTATGACATAAATGTATTAGATAAATTATAATGTATTTCATGATTTGTGTTATCAAACCCGTTGTTGTAAAACGTGCCGTTTTGTTTATGTATGCATGTGTGTAATGTCTTTATGAATACACATATGGGTAGCGACGCGTATGTCCGTAAGTAGCAGAGAGTAAACAGAGGTTTGTGTTTAGTTGGTTTCATTAACTGGATTATGGGATTAAACAAAGTTATCAAATTTAAAGCACATCATTATTATTGCAAAAACAAAAAAATGAATTAACTGAAAAGAAATATTACGGGAAGGACACACTATCAAAAAACGATGACCGGAGATGACAAAGTTGATACAAGATGACTAATCGATCCAATCGCTTAATTCGTACTCCCGTTAATCCGAATTATTTTTCTTGGTCCCATGAAATTCGGATTAACGAGTGTGGACTGTACATACCTACTGAGGGCCAAGGGTTGCACTATACACCCTGCCCCTTCATAGTGGGGCATAATCACTAGCTTGAGATGCCTAACAGTCAGCCAAGATGTTGGTTTACCCATTACCCAATAGTCAGTGTTTAGTTTTCAAGACAGGGAACCACTTAAAGCAGGTTGAAAGTAAAGCAGAATGCCCCATTCTGCTTTACTTTCAACATGCTTTAATCTACCACTTCGAGGGCTCGGCGCAAGAGGGGCGTAACTACATATTTTTCCAAAAATGACTTTTTTTGATTTTTCAGCTTATATTAGTCAAACTCATATGATGTATAAATTTAAACAAAAAGTTTCAGATATTTATATCAATAATTTGATATTGCAATAAGGGCGTATCTCAGATTGCCAAATTATCTTAGCGCAAGAAGGGCGTAAGTCCACTTACGCCCTTCTTGCATGCTAAAAAACATCTGGTTGACTTACAATCTATCCTGCAATACAGACTTAAGTAAACAAATAACTGCTGTGTTGTTATCTTATGATGGCATTATGTTCTTTATGACATCACAACAGTATATAATTGCATCATAACAGTCTACTTAAGCACTGACATGACAAAATATTTTCAATTTTAAGGTGAAAAAAAGGTTTAAATCTTATACTTGAGAAAAGAAGGCAGCCATAATGTGGCTTATGGGGGCGCCCGAGTCTTGAATAAGGGCAGTTTGCATTTTATGTACATTAAATTTGTGTTGGAGGCAGGATGTGTAAATATATATGTCAGTTTTAGATATTTTAGGGTTCAGAATTTGGTTATAACAGTCTACAAAACCTCTCACTATTTCCTTTTCGGGCGCGAGGTATTAGAATATTATTGATATAAGAGGCAGATTTAGTGTTAGAGTTATCAGTTTTTAATATTTTCAAAACTGAAATTTCCCTTTAAACACATTCAAACCTAGAAGCAATGAGTATACTTGTCACAAACAAACAGTGTATCTGCAAAAAGTACACTTGCCCTATGCAAACAGTGCAGGCCCTGAACATGTAGACAGCTAAGACCTGCAGGAGCTCTCTGATCAGTGTCTCCAATGTTTGTTATTTTGCAATATGTTGTTATTTAAAAAACCTTTATTGGTCAAACATTTACTTAAACTTAATTGAATGTGTTCTGTTAAAGTGACTGAGTTAAGACTTTGCCAGTCAGTTCTTTTGGTTCTTCAGATATAAAACATACCTAGATCTACTGGAAATTTCCCAACCAAATGAAGATCTGTGGTCACTGGTCTCAACAAATTCACTTCAACAAAATTGAAACTTTATTTATACTCAAAGCACCTGTTCTATTTTTGTGCAGGTGTATACTATCAGTATGCAGCTTTGCTAAATTAGGTCTCTTCTGACACAGTGTTGATATTTAAAGACTTTTCCTCAGTCCATTGAGGGACCACCAGCCCACTGTTCTGGAGGTGTCAGTGTAACTGTCAAATCATGCCCATATCATGTGCAGCACAATCTAAGTTTACCTGGTGAGGTCCAGATTATACTCATGCTCTAGTGATTTTCAATGGTTATTTCTAACCCAACTATCAAATATAAAGGTAGAGTCTCAGACGAGAAGCTTCAATGGTTCTTTGCTAACGGTATGTCCACAAGACCCATGCTCTTTGCAAGGATATTGTCTGGCAGGGTGTTATGACCAAAAGGTTGTCAGGAGATGTCTTTAAGTGCAGTTTTGACTTGCTTCTGTATACCAATAGTTTTAAGCACTCACTTGTAGCAGGTAAACCAGTATCAGGTTGAGAAGCTTAGACACCGCTATGAAAAGGGCATAATTTTATGAACTGAGTTATCACAGCTTGCTTTGCTCAAGAGCTCTTACCATATCCTATTTCAAATTAAGTTCAGAGCTGTGGGGAAATCAGACCCATATAAGTCTGTGACTTGTTGAAACTCTGCATCATATATGGCTCTTGAACATATCTTGGCAAGTTCATATGTATACATGTACATTCTATACCCGAGCTGTTTTCGATACCATTTGATTTTAATTTAGTAATCATGCTCCATTATAATTAAGTACATGGTTTGGGTACAAGTTTATGTGAAGGAGCCCCTGTAAAGTGTTGTTATGGTGGCCTTTGCTGCCTTAGCAAGCCAGGGTCACCTACATAAGGAGTTTTTCAACTTCCTTACTAAATTCGACAAAATTCCTCATCTCTAAGACCCTTTGACTGTAGCTGATGCCATGCTCTGACTGAACAATTTGGGTACCTCAAGTCTCTTTGCCTGATTATCACTATATGAGAAAACATTCTCACAGAGAATGCATTCTGAAGTTTGCCATATTTCTTCAGGATCTGCTTTATTCTACTGCATGGATGATGGCTACAAAATATTTTTCAGATGTTTTACCTTGGTTCAGCCTGTTTAAGAGCATTTGATGTCAGCTCCTTCACAATTTTCACCAGAATCATGTTTTCCTTATTTGGTTGAGGCCTGTGCATTCATAGTAGATAGGCATTTTTAGATAACAAGCAACAAATTAATTTGGCTCCACATGTTGATATATGTCCACATGACATGTACTTCTTTTTGATTTGACTGTAATATATAGTCAACTGTCACACATTTTTGTTGAAAATTTTTGGTCACAAAAGTTAACCACTAAAATCAGACCAGTGTAACTTGTAAAAGTGAAAGCTGTCCGTAAACAGTATGCATGCTTGATAATAAAATTGGACATAAGGACTGTTCTTATTTTTCTGTTTACAAATTGTAAAGAAATTCTGAGTACATAGGGGCATAGTTTGTGATAAGAGTTATAGGCCTTGAAATTTCACATGGATAGTGTTGAGGAACAGTAATTTTTAACTTTTATTCAAATCAAATGTAGGTAGTAGAAATGAGCAAAACTGTAGAAAAGGTTAAAAAAAAAAGAAAAGGTATAGGACTTGTTGTTATATGTAAACCAGGACTTTTTCCCAAAATGAGCTGTTTACGGCAGGATTTTCCCCCGAAATGAAAGTTTTACGACTCATTTTTTTGTCCAAATCAAGTATTTTACGTTGTTTTAGAGCATATTTTTACCAATTAAATGGGTACCAACTCACTCCCAAAGTCAAGATTGACAAACAAATACTGAAGTCAGATGATAACTGAATGCTTGAGTAGTTTCAAACCTAATGAGGACAAAAAATGAACTAAGGGCAAATTTCTAAGAAATTCATATTTGTGAAAGAGTTATAGGCCTTGTGTCATTTTAGTAATGTGGGTGATTGTAAATTAGTCTTCCTTTACTATTTAATCAAATCCATGAAGAAATAACATAAGCAACATTGATAGTAAAATATATATGTGGTAGAAGGTAAAAAGAGGCATAGCTCTTGTCAAATTTAAAAAGAATGATAAGACTTGTTGCTGTATGTAATCCAGATTATACTGCTCACTTGGGCTAAGTGATGTTTCAAAATAAATGGCAAAATATGTGAAATATTCAGAGTTATAGGACATGTTGTAAACTATGTCAAATGATACTGAACACTTTAATGAAGTTTTAAATTGATTGAGGCACAGGTGAGAAAATATAGTCTGATTATGTTTTCAACCGGAGAACTGTGAATGTCCTTAATTAAATACATTTTAAATCAAAACGGAAATGTACATCAAAATAACCCAAGCAATACATGTACATATTCTGTTGTACATTTTATTATTTGCATAAAAGGTAATAAAAATTCACTTTTTTTTTAAACTTCAGTTTAACTGAAAAATATATAATAGAACAGTCCTGCCAGATGTACTTGGGAAAAATGTGCAACGAGAGCATAAGTCAAACATTATCAATAAGATGTATTTCTGAAATACTATGCCCCCTGCATGTGACCTTGACCTTTGTATGACATGATCTAACTTGTACTGAGCTCAAGAGCTTCTGAAGTCAAGTACACATATCAAATATGGAGTCTCTATCACATGTTGTCCCAAACTTATGACAATTTTTTTATTAAATTAAGCCTATTATCCCTTAATGACCTTGACCTTGGTCTGACATGATCCAAGTTGGGTTGACCTCAAGAGCTCCTTGGGTTGAATACACATGCCAAATATGAAGTCTCTATCACATGTAGTTCCAAAGTTATGGCCAAGGTTAAGTTGACTTACGCCCTTCTTGCATATAAAATTTCTTCAGATTTCCTTGAAAAAGCATGCAATAAGGGCGTAAGTCAGATTTTTTTAAATATAACACTATTTTGTAAAATTTTAATACTTTTTTTTAATGTTTCATAAAGAATAAATTATCTTAAAACAAAACACATGGTAAATATGTATGTAACTTTCAATCTATAGAAATAAATTAGTTTTTTTCACTTCCTGAACATTTTTGAAAAATGTAGTTACGCCCCTCTTGCGCCGAACCCTCGACTTGCTAGAATAAAGAAAATCTTCCTAATGATTCATATTCATGAGTGTATAAATTGGAATTATTTTCTTCAGGGGATGAATCAATTGAATGTGCTAAAAGGTGCGTCTATTGGGTAAAGGGTTAAGGGTATAAGGTGATTACTAGGGCTGTAACGAATACATCTTGTAGCGAATACGAATACACATAACGATGTAGGGTGAGGAATACGAATAATTATTCACAAATATGAATGCAATAGTTTCTTTATGTGAAATCTCTAATTAAGCCTTATTACATCTGATTTGTATCGTGTTCTTATTTAATTGCTATCTTTAAGATAAAAGTATAATTCAGCAGTATTTGTTTTTATTTATTCTTAGGTCCAGCTCATAGCATAGCTTGTTTTTTGGACTAAAATGGCACTTGGGCCAGTAGAGAGTGTTAGTTAGCTGTTGTTTTCACCTTTTTAATTGATTTTTAGTTGTTTTCAAGTTTTCTTTATTAATATTATACTGGCGAATATTCAGTTCTTGAACATGCGAATACGATATATATTCACCAAAATCAGAATATTCGGTTCTACGAATATTTGAGTGTATTGTTACAGCCCTAGTGATTACATAGAAGAATGAGAGACAGGCACACATTGCTATTAGTGTTTTCTTCTGACCTGTCAGAGTTATTTTTAGATTGGACCATTCTAAAATTTTAAAAGGGATGATCATCGTACTCATTGATTTCTGTGCAGTCAGCCAAGGATACGGAAAGCTGTATTTATTGTGTGTAATGTACAGTAGAGAAGACATTATTATTTCCCAAACAAACGCAAACACAATGCACTAAACTGTAGAAAATTAATTTTATCTTTTTAATCTTGGTGGCAAACAGGTTGGAGCCTGATCAGACGCCGGGTTACCAAACGTCTGATTTGGCTCCAGCCTGTTTGCAATGGACATAATAGTTTTTAGCATAGACACGTTTATTGAGAATGAATAACATATCAGTAAAATTAGCGCAGCTGTCTCTTGCTGCAGGAGGATCATGCTTATTTCAAGTTGGAAAGTGTACGACTATATAGATCCGATGTTACCCTGTTATTTATTTACCATTATGAACTATTCTGTTCTAAAAATAACTCTGACAGGTCAGAAAAATTGGACAATACCTTGATGGTTTTGTTGAGCTGGGTGGGGTATTTCTCCTCTTCTTGTTCCTTCACTGCTGCCTTGCCTCTAAACACATCAATCACAGTACCTGGTAATGACATATAAATCATGGACAGTTTAACCTATTTCCCCATAGCCTGTTTCTAGATTTGAAGATAGGTTGCCACTTAAAGCAGGTTGAAAGTAAAGCAGAATGCGCCCTACTTTCTGCCTACTTTAAGCTATTTTAAGCTATTTTCTGCTAGAATACAGAAATTATTTCTAATGTAAAATATTCAAAACTGTATAAATTGGAACAATTTTCTTCAGTGGAGGGATAAATTAGAGGCGTAAAAAGGCGTATTTATGGGGTAATGGGTTAAAGCATGTGCAAGGCACAACTATTTATGTCAACAGAGTATGTTTTTCAACAGATGGATTGCTCCTATAAGTCCACTATCCTCAATCTTGAAGAAGATACTCAGCATAAATGAATAGTCTTCCCAGTTGTATTACTATTGGGTAAAACTGATTGTGAGTTAGACAGGTGACAATGTTTCAGTCTCAGAAGTAATGAAAATATATATGGTTGAATATGATCAGAACCCATTACCCCATAAATACGCCTTTTTACGCCTTTATTCTCAGCAGCAGGGAGTGAGAGACAGTGGCAGGGAGTGAGGGACAGCGGCAAGGAGTTAGAGACAGCAGCAGGGAGTGAGAGACAGCTGCAGGGATTGAGAGACAGTGGCAGGGAGTAAGAGACAGCGGTAAGGAGTGAGAGACAGCTGCAGGGAGAGAGAGACAACAACAGGGAGTGAGAGACAGCAGCAGGGAGTGAGAGACAGTGACAGGGAGTGAGAGACAGTGGCAAGGAGTGAGAGACAGCAGCAGGCGGTGAGAGACAGCAGCAGGGAGTGAGAGACAGCGACAGGGAGTAAGATACCGAGGCAGGGAGTGAGACACAGCTGCAGGGAGTGAGAGACAGCAGCAGGGAGTGAGAGACAGCGACAGGGAGTAAGATACCGAGGCAGGGAGTGAGAGACAGTTGCAGGGAATGAGAGACATCAGCAGGGAGTGAGAGACAGCAGCAGGGAGTGAGAGACAGTAGCAGAGAGTGAGAGACAGTGATGGGGAGTGAGAGACAGTGACAGGGAGTAAGATACCGAGGCAGGGAGTGAGAGACAGCTGCAGGGAATGAGAGACATCAGCAGTGAGTGAGAGACAGCAACAGGGAGAGAGAGACAGTGGCAGAGAGAGAGAGACAGTGGCAGAGAGTGAGAGACAGTGACAGGGAGTGAGAGACAGTGACAGGGAGTGAGGGACAGCTGCAGGGAGTGAGAGACAACAGCAGGGAGTGAGAGACAGTGGCAGGGAGTGAGAGACAGCAGCAGGGAGTGAGAGATAGCAGCAGGGAGTGAGAGACAGCAGCAGGGAGTGAGAGACAGTGGCAGGGAGTGAGAGACAGCAGCTGGGAGTGAGAGACAGTGGCAGGGAGTGAGAGACAGCTGCAGGGAGTGAGAGACAGTGACAGGGAGTGAGAGACAACAGCAGGGAGTGAGAGACAGAGGCAGGGAGTGAGAGACAGTGACAGGGAGTGAGAGACAGATGCAGGGAGTGAGAGACTGAGGCAGGGAGTGAGAGACAGAGGCAGGGAGTGAGAGACAGTGACAGGGAGTGAGAGACAGTGACAGGGAGTGAGAGACAGTGACAGGGAGTGAGAGACAGAGGCAGGGAGTGAGAGACAGTGACATGGAGTGAGAAACAGTGACAGGGAGAGACAGTGACAGGGAGTGAGAGACAGGCAGGGAGTGAGAGACAATGGCAGGGAGTGAGAGACAGTGGCAGGGAGTGAGAGACTATACCTGGAGGGAGCAGTCCTTGGTGCTGCTGCCATTTCAGTGCCTGTCCCAGCAGAGCCAAGAGACGGGATGGGGGCACTACATTCACCTCTCCTGACAGGGCCTGGGCAATAGCAGTACGCCTCTTCTCCTTTGTCTGACCCTCAGGGTATGCCTAGTAATATAAACAAATATACTAATAATAGTAACTATTGTACAAGAGCACCGCAAGCCAGAACATGATACGCCAGTCAGATCCATCTTAAAAGGTAGCCATATCAAAACTCTATAAAGATGAAGTGAACAAAAGGGGAAAAGGGACAAATCTCTGAAAGTTAGGGTCACATAGAAAACCCGTAATATATGTCAAATCCCTTAATTTCTTGTATCCCCATATCAAATCTAAAAGGAATTGAACTGAGAATTAAAAAGAAGTTCTTGCCTTTTCTACACAATGCCTGTATTTGTCAATACAAGGGACATAACTCTGCTAAAATTTACTGCAGAAGTTCCTAAACACCAAAGTCCAAATTAAGTCAAGGTCAAAATAAAGGTTGGGTGATATTGGTGGATTGGGAATGGTCAAGGGCAACAACTGTATAAGGATTTAAGCATTTGAGTAAGCGGTGTTGATGCTAGACGAAACGGTGAAATCTAGTTAACCAAGAAATGGCCCATTTACAATACTCTAAGTTCAATTTAGGTCAAGGCCAAGGTCAAAATAAAGGTTGGGTGATATTAACGGATTTGGAATGGTCCAAGGCATCAACTGTATAAGTATCTAAGCATTTGATTGGTGCTAGACGAAACGGTAAAATCTAGTTAACCTGTTACGGATGCAGGAACGAACAGACGGACGGACAGAACAATCACTATATGCCTCTGCATCTACAGATGCCAGGAGGCATAAAAATTTAACAAAGAGAAAGGGAATAACTCTAAAACTAAAGAGTTACATGTAAAATCCATAATATATATCCAATCTCATCACTTCTTGTATCACCATATAAAATCTGGAAGGAATTTAACATACATATAAGATGTCTTTATACAAAAAAACACTTTTTTGATGATAAAAGGGGTATAACTCTTGAGTGTCTAAGGCAATCTTGATGGTTATCAAACTTGACCGAGAAATTTTGGTCATATACTTCCTGACCAAGTTTCATAAGGATTGAAATAAAATATTTTAGTTAGAGGGCGGATAAGCAAAATTCACTACATTTTGACGATAAAGAGGCATAACTCTTGAGTGTCAGGGGCAATCTTGCTGGTTATCCAAGACATTTTAGTCATAAACATGCTGACCAAGTTTCAAAAGGATTTGAATCAATTTGTTTGAGTTATAGATTGGACAAACAAAAGTTTGTGGGTGAACAGATGGATGGATTAGGATGGACAAACGGACAGACAAACAGCGCCATAACATAATACGCTGAAGACCGGCATGTACAAATGGTACAACCCTGACTAGTACTAAAATGTCTTTAAAGAGACGATTCTAATGAGAAGTGACACCATAGGGTTTAATGCCGAAATAACAATTTTAGGTTTTGAAAAACTTCCATTATCTGGAGCTCTGCAAATATCTTGAAACTTGTACCATACAGAACCAAAAGTTCTAGAAAATATTTTCACAGTCCCCATGGCTTACTTCCCTTGATTTCACAGTCCCCATCACTTACCTCCCTTGATTTCACAGTCCCCCATGACTTGCCTCCCTTGAAAAGTCCCAATAACTTACCTCCCTTGATTTCACAGTTCCCATCACTTACCCCCCTTGATTTCACAGCCCCCATGGTTTACCTCCCTTGGATTCTCCCCATGACTTACCTCTCTTGGATCAAAGTAGGACCTGGCGAGCATATTCTCCAGATGTATGTATCGGTCAGCCTGGTTGTGTTTTAACATGATCATGGGGTCAGTCTGTCTGAGCAGGGACCTGGCGGCCCCTAACTCACGCAGTTCTATCAGCTCCAACACAATCTGAAACAAAAATGATGTCAGTCTGTCTGAGCAGGGACCTGGCGGCCCCTAACTCACGCAGTTCTATTAGCTCCAACACAATCTGAAACAACAATGATGTCAGTCTGTCTGAGCAGGGACCTGGCAACCCCATACTCACGCAGCTCTATCAGCTCCAACACAATCTGAAACAAAAATGATGTCAGTCTGTCTGAGCAGGGACCTGGCGGCCCCTAACTCACGCAGTTCTATTAGCTCCAACACAATCTGAAACAAAAATGATGTCAGTCTGTCTGAGCAGGGACCTGGCGGCCCCTAACTCACGCAGTTCTATTAGCTCCAACACAATCTGAAACAACAATGATGTCAGTCTGTCTGAGCAGGGACCTGGCAACCCCATACTCACGCAGCTCTATCAGCTCCAACACAATCTGAAACAAAAATGATGTCAGTCTGTCTGAGCAGGGACCTGGCGGCCCCTAACTCACGCAGTTCTATTAGCTCCAACACAATCTGAAACAACAATGGGGTCAGTCTGTATGAGCAGGGACCTGGCAACCCCTAACTCACGCAGCTCTATCAGCTCCAACACAATCTGAGACAACAATGATGTCAGTCTGTCTGAGCAGGGACCTGGTGGCCCCTAACTCACGCAGTTCTATTAGCTCCAACACAATCTGAAACAACAATGGGGTCAGTCTGTATGAGCAGGGACCTGGCAACCCCTAACTCACGCAGCTCTATCAGCTCCAACACAATCTGAAACAACAATGATGTCAGTCTGTCTGAGCAGGGACCTGGCGGCCCCTAACTCACGCAGCTCTATCAGCTCCAACAGTCCTGATTGTATTTTTCTCTTTCACATTAGCAGTGAACCCTATTGGCTACGACTAGCTACACAGTAGAATGGTCTCTGTGCAACTATTTTAATTTAGGCAAACAGATGAATAATAAGTCCTTCAGCAGTGATAATTTTAGAATTCAGATGAATGAGTCCTCTGGATGCACATTCTGTAAATAATGAGTCCTTGAATCAAACATTAAGTCCTTGAGGTGAAAAATTAATCCAATATCCCATAACTTATTTCTAGTTTTGAAGACAGGTGACCACTTAAAGCAGGTTGAAAGTAAAGCTGAATGTGCCTTAAGGCACATTCTACTTTACTTTCAACATGCCTTAAGTTTAAGCTGCTATTTGCTTATGAGTAATAGGTTAATAAAGGCCAGAAAAGCTATGGGTCCACGGGACTCGTTAACGTTTTAAATAATGAGTCCCTGGCAAATTTAATGAGTATAGGACTCGGGATGCACAGGTAAAATTATCACTGCTTCAGAGAGCATAACTCATGAATAACTTGACAAATTTAAACGAAATGCAAACTCAATATGCAGGTCATCAAAACAATGTCATATTTCAGCTTCATATGTCAAAGCATGATAAGATAAAAGTACAGAAAACCTAGACACCCCCTGGGGACGAACTGGGGCCCATTTAATAGAACTACTTACGACAAATGTTGTCACAAGTCAGATTATAAAAGTCTCAATTATTATTTATTTCTCCATCTAATCCTGTCTTGTTATATCTCTTTGGAATTGTCTTTTCAAGACAATTCCAAATAGATGTCACAAGACAGGATTAGATAGGGAAATCAGAAATTAAATGTATATAAAAGTTTGACTTACGACCATTTTTGTCGCACAAAGTTTTATGAAAGGGGCTCCAGAGGGACATCTCCATACAAACTGCCTGAAGGTGGGCATATAATGAGAAGTCACAGCATAGGGTTTGCTAGAAACATAAGGCTTTAAATTTTGAAATACTCCCCATATCTTGAGCTACCGGTATGCAAAAGAATTCAGCATTTTAGAAACTCTCCTAATCTGTTGCTATGGTTACCTGCTCATAGAGTTCAATCAGTTTCTGGTCTGGTAGCTTGAGGGACTGTATGGCCTGCAGTACGGTGTCCCAGTGACCACTCTGAATGTCAGACACAAAACCATCCACAGAGTCAACGGTGTTCAGGGATATACCACTTTCCTCCTGTCAGAAATATACAGAGAATAAGTTATAGTGTAACTTTCATGTCACTCAGAGATATACAGTAAAACCTCTCTATTAAGTTTATAATATAGTTATGAGTATATATACCATTAGAAATATTTTCTACATCCTAGTAGATACAATGCAGTAACTTAAAGCAAGTTGAAAGTCAATCATAATGCGCCTTAAAGCACATTCTGCTTTCATTCCAGCCTGCTTTAAGTGGTCGCCTGTCTTCAAAATTAGACATGGGCCAATCGGTATTGGTTTGATATTAAAACAACTGTCAGCATAATGCAAGATGACTGTAAAACAGAAAGGTCCTATAGCAGCTTTATGTTTTATAGTCATCTTACTTTAGTAATTAGTGGCCAAGATAAGACAAATAATTAAAATTATTAATTTGCTCTTTGAACTATGGGAAAAATAGAGGATCTTACATGAGTGCTCATTGTTTTTAATAAACGAGTTGACTTAAATTACATGATGTGAGGCTTCGCGAGCGTCAAATCAATTTTAGTCAACAGGTTTATTAAAAATGATAAGTAATGAGCACGAATGTGAGATTTTTTTTTATCACATAAGGTAGCTAGTCTTAACGTCCCATTTCATGGATGTACCATTGCCTCAATGTACCATTTTCAGTCTACACACGCAAAACAAATTTAAACAATTATTAAATCAATCAAAACTGTAGTTTGTAGTCTTTCTGCTAAATAGATTTTCTGCCAAAACTTGACATTGTTTACAGTAATGTAATCGCATATGACGTCATTTGGTGACCCGCTACAGGCAGCCGTTGTGGACTTTATCTTTAAGGTTTGCCCGGAGCCAAAAAAAAAGGATATTTCACTAGAGAATTACGATAGTTATATTATTAATAATAATGGCTTTATTCCACTCCCAGATCGCAAGTTACAGAAAAGAAAACATTATTCTTTCCCGTTTAAACGCAAACGAAAAGCAAACGCATTGCAATAAAATGAAGAAAATGACAACTGTTTGACAATTCTGAATGTTCATTTTGACCTGGATGGCAAACAGTTTGGTGCCCGATCAGACGCCGGGTTACCCGGCGTCTGATTAGGCTCCAAACTGTTTGTATTGGAAATAATAGTTTTAGCTTAAACGCGTTTATTGGGAAAGAATAACGTTTTCTCTACTGTATGTGATATAGTGAGTCTAACACCACTGTGAGTGTCAGATAAGAATATCCCACCCGAGTTTTGAAGATATTTTTGTAACACGAGGCTTTGCGGAGTGTTCCAAAAATATCTTCAAACGAGGGTGGGATATTCATCTGACACTCAACTGTGGTGTGATTTATTTTCTCACCTCGTCAACCCTAAAAACGCGTTTAACTTGCTATACAGTGGCGAGTTGTACTTTAACGCGCTAATGCATGCATGACGACGTCAAAACAACGGCAATAACAACCAATCATCAAATAGTTCGGCTTGTCTGTCCGGACAGATAAGGTTATCTAACACCCCCTAGATTTCGGGATACCTCTGTCCGAGAGGTGAGAAAAAGGGCTGATCAACATACCTGTAAGACTGTCAGCGTCTTGAGAAGGTTGTTTTCTTTGAGATACTGTTCAATGAGACGCACAACACTGAAATAAAATATTTTTGAAAATACATTTACAACGGCCCTCCGAACAACGACTCCCTCCTTACAACGACATTGGCCGCTGTTCCCATGAAAATTGTGTTTTATGCTGCACTGATGCATAATCATCTACTTAAAATTGTTGTCTGCTGTTTTTCTTACATAAATGACATTTTGACAGTAAAAACATAATAATAAATGACAAACAGCTTGAATCCAGATCAGACCCCGCGTTACGCGGCGTCTGATCTGGATTCAATCTGTTTGCAAATGTAAAACAAGTTCCCTCCCTATAATTACTCCCTTCAAACAATGCACACAATCTGTGTCTCCCATTGGGTGTCGTTGTAGATAGGGAGCGCTGTATGAATCAAATCTAGTTGAATTCAAGCTACAAACTATATTAGGACTGACGAAAGAGCAGACAGACGGACAAGCGAACGGCCAGTGAGGAATTAAACAATATCCCCCAAATGATCGTTGTGGGGGGGTGGGGATAATATGGCCGGTCAACAAGAATCATGATTTCTTTGTTAAATGAGACCGAGACCAAGTTTATGAAAATTGGTGGTCACAAACAAGTTTGCAAGGGTGAAATCTGCGAATGCACCCTACACTTTCGGAGACAATTAAGGTCAGGAGTTGAATATTTTATTTTTTATTTTATTACTATTGTGGTGTGTACAGTAAAGGTTAGACAGTGATAAAGTAATGATTTATATTAGCTATCAAGATTCACAACACATGTGCTTCTTGCTAACAAGACCGTTGAGCGAGATTTTGCTAGAACGGATCCTAGAGAGTTATATAAGCGGTAGCGACGATCAGAAATAAAACGATATTTGGGATTAATTATCACTTACTTTGTTCATACTTTCCACAGTTATTTAACAAAAAAACGTTCTTTAAAGAAGCTTCCTTTTAAAGTTTTGACAGTTACACAAAAGAATAATTAGAAATAAATCCAAGCATCAATTAACCCCTAAGCGCATTGCACACACATTTATTATTGTTTCGAAAATGTCGATTGAATGAAAGAAAAGTGAAAGCAGTTTGCACGAAGGTGTGAATAGACCCATTTAAATTCAATTTGTAGCAAAATGCTTGGACAGATTGACTTGAAAATTACGCCTAGCTACATGGATAACCCATTCTTATTAATGTTTGAATGTCTGAACTGAAGTTTTAAGCGTTCACGGCAAGACAATATTGAATCGATCTTCATTTTTTTAACTATCTAAGCACCAGTGGATGGTCTCATTAAAATTTAATTTATAGCAAAATGTGTTGACAGATTGACATAAAAATTACGCCTACACTTAATCTTAGTATGAGTTACATCGATCAACCATTCTTATTAATGTTTGAATGTCCAAACTGAAGTTTTAAGCGTTTACGGCAAGACGATATTGAATCGATCTTTCATTTTTTAACAATCTAAGCACCAGTGGATGGTCTCATTAAAATTCATTTTTTAGCAAAATGTGTGGACAAATTAACATAAAAGTTACGCAAACACTTAAACTAAGTCTGAGCTGCATGGAAAACACATTCTTATGAATATTTGAAAGTTCAAACTGAAGTTTTAGGCGTTTATAGCATGGCATGCTCTGTTGTGCCAACCCATGTGAATGCTTTGAAATTAAAAAATTAAATATTTCAAAATCATTAAAAAGGGTTCAAGTTTCATTAAACAAACTATAACATACTGACAGAGCCTACATTGACCTAATTTACGAATGACCAATCAGAGGGGGCAAATTGACAAGAAAGCATCCCGGTGATCCAGAGCAATGACCTGTTCGAAAACGGTACACTTATTTACACTTTGTATTTATTTCACAAGTTTTATTTGTTAATATTCATGTTATTGAAGGTTCAGTTCAGAATAAGATCTGTTTACGTTTACACGAATCCGCCGTCAAACTTGACTAGTATGATTCGGCGCAGTGTTGAAAGAGAAAAGTAAAGAGAGAAAGGACAGACAGAAACAGACAGATCATAGGAAGATTGTAGTGAAGGCGTAATGGTCGACTGCTTTCCGTCCCTTGGGGAAGACCAATCCGGCTACCGTAGTGGCCACTGGGAATTCACCCAACCAGCACAGCTCTTTCTGTCCTCAGTACCTGTACTTGCAGTCGAAGCCAAACAGATTGTTAGAATGTCAAAGTTGCAAGCCCCTCTCTGAAAGATGCCAGAGCAGGGGCCTCAGCGATGACTGCTGGTAGCGAGTTCCAGACCGGAATGGTACGTGGAAAGAAAGCGAATTTGTAAGAATCGGTTGATGTTGGGATCATTCTGTTGTGATTTTTCCTAGTCTGTGTTGACGACGGTGTAAGATATATGTTTGCATCTATGTCGACCAAGTTGTTTATTATCTTGTAGAACATCGTCAGTTGTTGTTTCGTTCTTCTAGATGAAAGACTTTCCCATTTTAGATGGTTTAACATGTTTCAGATAAGCAGCTTATCTGCGTATTTACCCAATTATTTTGATCCATTTACCCAATTAAAATCAATTCCTTGCGTAATAAAAAAGCAAATCAAAATCTCATTACCCAATTATTTTTATTCTCGAGCATATCGCTTTGTGAAGATCTCAATACTTCTGCGGCAATAGCCAAGTAAATCCAAATGAGTTTGGAATTGAAAGAGCTTGTTTCCTAGCGCGTACTTTCAGTTTCTGCCTTATTACATCATATTCAGCTTAATAAACTGGGAACCATACTCACAACAAGGGCCACTATGGCCCTAAATCGCTCACCTGGTAACCATGTAACCATGTACACCGTGTGACCTAGTTTTTGACCGGGCATGACCCTCATTCTAACTTCACCTCGATTTCAATGAGACAAACATTTTGTTCAAGTTTCATGAAGATTCAATGAATTTTGTTGTCTCTATAGAGTGTTAACGAGGTTTTTCGATGATTTGACCTAGTGACCTAGTTTTTGACCGGACATGACCCACATTCGAACTTGGCCTAGATTTCATTGAGGCAATCATATTGATGAAGTTTCATGAAGATCAAATGAAATTTGTAGCCTCTAGAGCGTTAACAAGGTTTTTCGATAATTTGACCTAGTGACCTAGTTTTTGACCAGACAAGACCCACATTCGAAGATGATCTAGATTTCATTGAGGCAAACATTTTGATGAAGTTTCATGAAGATCAAATGAAATTTGTAGTCTCTAGAGTGTTAACAAGGTTTTTCGATGATTTGACCTAGTGACCTAGTTTTTGACCGGACATGACCCATATTCGAACTTGGCCTAGATTTCATTGAGGCAATCATATTGATGAAGTTTCATGATGATCAAATGGAATTAGTAGCCTCTAGAGTGTTAACAAGGTTTTTCGATAATTTGACCTAGTGACCTAGTTTTTGACCGGACATGACCCACATTCGAACTTGACCTAGATTTCATTTAGGCAAACATTTTGATGAAGTTTCATGAAGATCCAATGAAATTTGTAGTCTCTAGAGTGTTAACAAGGTTTTTCGAAGATTTGACCTAGTGACCTAGTTTTTGACCGGATATGACCCACATTCGAACTTGGCCTAGCTTTCATTGGGGCAAACATTGTGACCAAGTTTCATCAAGATCCAATGAGATTTGAACCTGGTAGAGTGTTAAAGAACAATTGTGGACGGACGGACGACACTACGTGCCAGGTGAGCTAAAAACTTTAGACTGGTTCTACAAAATGGGAAGTTTACACCGGAAAAGCGAGTATAGTAAAGGGATAATTGACACTGTAACCCTGTCTGAGATAAACTTCCGTTCTGCTCTGGTAGACCGCATGCAGAAAGAAAACAACTGTTTACTGATGTGCAAAAGCACAAATATTTGGTTGTTTAAGGCCTTTCGCTACCGGAAGTCGGTCTTGCGGGCGAGCGGATTTGCGTCTTGACGACTTGATCATTTTCCATACGTGCTTACACTAGAAAATTTATATAAAGGAAATGTTGATACGATCTAGTATAATCCTTCATAGCACAGTCAGTATAGTGGTTGACTGGCAATGCAAAGGTCATAGGTTCGAGACCCATTCGATCCAAAGTATTTTTTTAAGTTTCCGATTTATTGACTTGTCAAATCTATAACGCAGTGATCAAGGGACATGTTATTTTCTAGTCTTCGTTGATTAGAATTAGTGATGTTATATACAGTCCAATTAAAATGTCTACTTACATGTACGTTTTAGTTTAGTGACTTACAAGTCAATTAAATCGGTATACATGTATACGATTTGATCTAACTATATAAAGCCACACATTGAAGCTTATCTATACGTCAACCTTTTCAAGATCGATATTGCCCATTATTATTATGTTTAAAAAATATAATTAACCTTGTATGCAAGTCCATGAATAAATAATAAAGCAGTTTAATGACAGAATTTTAATTTTAAGGTAGGTAATGTATCTCAACTTCAAATATCCCACATTTTAATAAGAAAATCTGTTATTACAACAAATCCTGACTGTAATATTTTCTAATTTTTTCAGACTAACTTTTTCATAAACCATACATTTGAATAAAACGAAAACAAATATACATTGAATGAGTCAGTTTTTTGTAAATCAATTTTTTAGCATTTTGCAAAATTTAAATAGCTGATAACATCTTTCTGAACACCTTTATTCAAAATGTTTTCAGCTTTTCTTGTAATGAATGTTGTGGACTACTTATTGGGCGAGATTTATAGTCATTAGCTTTATTTGTTTTTGAGAAAAATAAAATCATAAAAATTCCAGGTTTTTTTTTGTCAGAAAAAGATACCTTAAAGACAAACCAATCGATAAATTTTGCCTATATTTTCACACATTGTTTCTTAGGCTATTATCATTCTTCATGAACAGTTTCATAACATTTGTATGAAAACTAAGCGCACATGCGAAGTACCTTAACAGAGCCAATTTTAACTGCTGTGGTAAATAATATATTAGATGATTTGATCAAGGTCTTCAACCATTGTCTTTGCTTTTCTAAAAGATCTTGTGACCGAGTTATGCCAGTGTAACGTGTACCGGGTATGTTTAACTCAAACTGACTAAACCACAAAAAGGGGTACAAGACATTTAATTTTCCTCGGGGCTACCTAGCCTATGATTTACAAACAAAACCACCGAAACCCAATATTTGGGTTTGAGGTTTAAAACAGGACAATATATATACAGAGTATTAATAAAATAAATGAAACAGGCTATCTGCCTCTGAATTAATCAATGACAAAACCAATAATTAGTACCAATAACTAAAGAAAACGTTGCCGGTTATTTCTACCTGGAACCTCAAATTATGGTTCCAAACCAGAAATGATGACTTCAGACCACAAAATCCGACCTGGAGTCGATTTTGTTCCCAGAGCTATACATTTTGATCTCAGACACACTAGCACGGTCTGAGCACCTCCAAACCTGCTTAGGTATTGGTGGACATAGCTCTACGTAACCTAGATCTACTAACTGTTTAGATCTAACTCTGAAGTAAGTCTCAAACTAAATATTGGGAAGTGACGACCCGGAGCTAGTTTTTGGTGTTTCTTCGCATTGCAATAATGCCTGAAGGTTCCAAAACACTTGTCCAAAGCCCTCGTTCTCCCACAATATTCACAAGTAATAACCCATCTGGATGTTAACTGGCCGGCTGGCAGAAACCTTCTGCCAAGATTGTAGAGCGACAGGGGTTTATATAACCTTGGTTTGTACGTGGCGCCACCTGGTTATGTTTGCCAGGAAATCATGGGAAGCTACTCTAGACAACTTCCTATCGCTTAACCGTTCTGAAAGCGCCCACTGATCAAAACATGATCAATAAACAATATCACTATAAACTCAATGAATAAACAAATACTACATGTATTAGACGTACAAGCTTGGGCTGGGTAATCTTTCCGTAAAGTAACATTCCAAATAATTGATATATCTACCTTTAAAGAGTCTATTTGAAGCCGATTTCGAAATTCTGTATCTAATAACAAATGGCGTAATTAATTCAAGGGAGGTAACATTTGAAACCTTGGTAAACTATATATTTGTCACATTACCCACGCCTCCGGGTACAGTCGTCCCGACTGACAAAATATCACATCAAAGGTATAAAAAAAACACTTCTTGATTTAATCATGTTGTAACCTAACATTTGTATGGAAACTTAAATAAATAAAAAAACTGCAAAAACAAGTTTGGAGCCTTGTAAACGAGACTTTGATCACAGTGTCCTCGTCTTTGGTTTTACTCCAGCATCTCAAAGTGTGTCTCGGGCAATATCAGCTGTTCAGGGCTGACTTTTTAAAATAGGAGTCAGTAAATGTGACTTGCCACGCATATTAGCTTGGATGTTGTACCTGGTTTGTTCAAAGTCAAAACCTTGAGCCTGACCCTTTGACATAATGTCCGAGTCATGTTTTGACGCACAAGGTTGCTGAGCAAAACAAGATTTCTGCTCCAGTAACGAAATTTCGTTTTGTAGCTTTGTCAGTTCAGCTTTGGTCTGAAGCTCCTGTAGTCTGACTTCTAGACTAAGCATTCTTTCATCAACATACTCGGAGTCCATTTTTATTGTTTGTGGGTAAGATATAACTGGTGTTTGTTATAGTCTTTATCCCACCGCTGCCACCAAATTTGTAACGTGTACCGGGTATGTTTAACTCAAACTGACTAAACCACAAAAAGGGGTACAAGACATTTAATTTTCCTCGGGGCTACCTAGCCTATGATTTACAAACAAAACCACCGAAACCCAATATTTGGGTTTGAGGTTTAAAACAGGACAATATATATACAGAGTATTAATAAAATAAATGAAACAGGCTATCTGCCTCTGAATTAATCAATGACAAAACCAATAATTAGTACCAATAACTAAAGAAAACGTTGCCGGTTATTTCTACCTGGAACCTCAAATTATGGTTCCAAACCAGAAATGATGACTTCAGACCACAAAATCCGACCTGGAGTCGATTTTGTTCCCAGAGCTATACATTTTGATCTCAGACACACTAGCACGGTCTGAGCACCTCCAAACCTGCTTAGGTATTGGTGGACAAAGCTCTACGTAACCTAGATCTACTAACTGTTTAGATCTAACTCTGAAGTAAGTCTCAAACTAAATATTGGGAAGTGACGACCCGGAGCTAGTTTTTGGTGTTTCTTCGCATTGCAATAATGCCTGAAGGTTCCAAAACACTTGTCCAAAGCCCTCGTTCTCCCACAATATTCACAAGTAATAACCCTTCTGGATGTTAACTGGCCGGCTGGCAGAAACCTTCTGCCAAGATTGTAGAGCGACAGGGGTTTATATAACCTTGGTTTGTACGTGGCGCCACCTGGTTATGTTTGCCAGGAAATCATGGGAAGCTACTCTAGACAACTTCCTATCGCTTAACCGTTCTGAAAGCGCCCACTGATCAAAACATGATCAATAAACAATATCACTATAAACTCAATGAATAAACAAATACTACATGTATTAGACGTACAAGCTTGGGCTGGGTAATCTTTCCGTAAAGTAACATTCCAAATAATTGATATATCTACCTTTAAAGAGTCTATTTGAAGCCGATTTCGAAATTCTGTATCTAATAACAAATGGCGTAATTAATTCAAGGGAGGTAACATTTGAAACCTTGGTAAACTATATATTTGTCACACCAGTCTCTGGACTGCGTGAAAACTAAAGTAAAAAATTCTGGAGATCGATTGACATTAGAAACAAAACATGACTGGGAAAAATCATTTCCGTGGCCTGTTATAATAGAAGACAGTAACCTTTGGACGAAACTACGATGTAAGGTATGTAGGTCAATGAAAAAAGTGTAAACTGACAAGTGTCAGAGCGGATGAGGGTGCATTGAGTAATCAGATATCTACTATTATTTGAACATTATAATTAAGACACAGTTAGAGCACCAAACAAGCGACCCTGTTAATTTAAATCATTGACAAAACACAAAAATGCGTGTAAACATGAAGAACAGAATGTAAGTATTCAATGTTAAATTGTTTTAAAGTTATGTTTGCCATTCAAAGGTTTTAGCTCAAGTAAGACCTTAGCAAATCAACATTTTTTCATATTACCCAATTAAGTTTCTTCGGTACCCAATTGTTTGCCAAGTCCAGGGGTAATTACCCAATTAACACAAATGCTTATCTGTAGCTCTGCATGTCTGTAACACTACTGGTGTTGCGGTAGCGATTTGTTGTATATCTTGCAGCACGGCGTTGGACGATCTCGATCTTTCTAACTGCTGATGCTGTATGCGGGTTCCAAATGCTGGAGCAGTACTCAAGATTGGACCTCACAAGGGCATGGTATGCAGCAAGTTAGAAATGTTAGATAGGCACATGAGCGAAAAATATAGCTAAGGGGGGTGAAAACACAGGTAACCAGGATACATGGTCTCTGGGTAAAGTATGTGTATGTGAAGAGTGGTGGGCTGGACAGAGACATATGCTTGCCACGAACACCTGTGCATTCTATAACCTACCAGTACCAGACGCACAAAACAGGCTGAAATTGAAGCAGAATGCTAACAAGTTTAGTAGTTAACGTCGGTTTCTGCCATCTATGGGTTAACTGGACGTCCCAGAGAGAGTTATGTAACATATGTGGTACGTTGGTATATGCAAATGAGGCTTCCAAAACCGTTGTATGTTGGGGGTGCTGGTGAATTCGCCTAGAGACGAACTCGCCTACAATTAGATATATAGTAACCCAAATGGTGAATTTGCCTAGAAAGCAATTATATAATTATTGTATTTCACACCTTATAGTACAGGTATATCTACGATTACAAGTCAATAAAATGAAAGATCAACTTGCTTTATTGTCTTCTTATATTAAAGGGACTCGCAACCGGATGGTGTTCTTGTCAAAATAAAATAAAATACTCAAATAAAAGCAAATTTGTGGCATTATTTGGCTTTGACATTAAAAAAATATGATCAGTCCAAAAAACGTCTCAAGAATCGTCACCGAATCTTAGTTTTTTAGATATTTTCCATAGCGTTAGCTAACGGTATAGTTGTTGTTGTTGCTTCTCTACACGGGGTCAGACATAAACACGAGCCGAATTACGAAGTTGTATGCACTTCCGATCGCTACACATTGAAATACGTTAAATCGATCCGAGGTAAACGGATAGTTCCGTGGTCCATTGGTCTAAGCGGTTTCCCCTATTTTGCCTTCTGTCCGCCAATGCCGGGCCCCGGGTTCGAATCCCACCAGAGACCAATATTTTTTTTTATTGAAATACATTTTTTTTAAACAGAATATCTTATCCTAAACTAATTCTTTACCATTTATATAAGTGTTTGACACATATTTACAAATTACTATTTTTTATGCACCATCTGGTTGCGAGTCGCTTTAAACACAAAATTCACACATGCATAATTATGATGATCAGGGGCTACACTCATTATCCAATCTTAGTCAACATTACCTGAAAACATGCTTTGTTATGTTAACGGTACCTAACAATAGGTGCAAATTACAATAACTACATTCACCATAAAATGATAAATCGTATGGGAAGTATAGAGTCAATTATATAGCGCAACAAACATCTCTTGGGTGAGCTTAGGCTTTGCACCGACGGGGTTTGTTGTTGCTGTGTCTCTCGGTTTGCACGTTACACGGGAAAGTTGTCAGTTCATAGATCTGCCTTTATAATCGATTTTACAAATATCCACGCGAAAGAAAAAGGTCGCGAAAACACATTACAATACACCGTTTTCATTGAATAAACATTATCAACGTTTGCCTCTCAATGACAATTCCGTATTTGTCATCATCATGTGTAGATATGTATACAGTGCTATTGCTGATAGTGGATTTCACCTAAATAAACGATGACTTACTCTGCCGATTCGATTTCCACCGCCATCTTTGTTGTTGTAGTGTGAGATGTGACTATTCGCACGGCTGACTATTCGCACGTCCGGGCGACCAGGCGAGTGCGGCTCTAAGGGTGCTAAGGGGGGGGGGGGGGGGGGGGGGGGGGGGGGGCATGGCTTTATCAATTTTAAACAAGTTGAAGTCAACTGTCGTCTGCTTTCATTTCTCGAATACAATTTTTAAGTATTTTGGCTTAGAAAATATTGAATTGAGTCTTAAACTGTTTGGATCATGATCAGAAATCGCAGATCAGGATCCAAACTGTTTGCAAATAACCATTGAACTCGGAGTAGGGTTGTATGGATGAGGATGGGTGACTTGGGTTAGACTACGGCATTGCAACACAAAGTAGTCCAGATAGCACCGATGATTGACGAGGGATGATAGAATGAGATGGAAATGTTTTTGGCTAATCTTATTCGTATATGTAAAGTTTGTACAAGTCCCTTTACAACCGATGAAAGCCAATCCTGATAAGTTTCAAGCCATTTGTATTGGTAAAAATACTCATGATGCCATCTCTAGTTTTAGCATAGCCTAAATGACGCTGTCATTGAGTGTGAAGACAATGTAACTCTACTCGGGGTTAACATTGACTTCATGCTCAATTTCAGCAACCATGTTTCCGAGATGTGTAAGAAAGCATCAGGGCAGCTAGCTGTTCTAAAGAGATTTGGAAAATTTCTAACTAAAAAAGGCAAAATCTCAGTTTTTAACTCTTTCATTTTATCAAATTTTAACTATTGCCCATTAGCCTGGCACTTTTGTAACCAAGCTAGCACCAACAAAATGGAAAAGATCCAGGAACGGGCATTGAGATTCATCAACGATGACTTCTCTGCGCCCGTTCGGGATCTTTTATCCAACAATAAAAGGACTTTCTTGCACATCGAAAGACTTAAAACCATGGCTTCTGAAGTTTTTAAAATTTTGCACAAAATATCTCCAACCTATATAGATCTACATGATCTTGTAAATTTTAGAGACTGCAAATTCAATTTCAGGAAGCAAAATCTAGCCATACAGCCCCGAGTCAATGGAACGAGGTACGGACTAAAATCATTCAGACATGAGGCCATCAAGCTGTGGAATAGTCTTCCAAATGAGCTCCGAGCTGCGGAGTCTTACCCGCAGTTCAAAAGACTACTCCACAGATGGGATGGCAACATGTGTGGATGTTCTCTGTGTTCGTCCTAGTTTCTTATTCGTTTTTATCCCTGTGTGTTTCGTCTTGCAGGGTTTGCCCTTGCATTTTGTAATTGAGAGTCCTAAGGACCCTCAAACCTTTCACTTTGAGAGTCCCTCAGCATATTTGGGGGTCCCAAATTAATTTGATGTGTATTTGTTTGACCTTTGTAAACAGTGCAGATTCATGATCTGATGACATTAGCATACCCCACATCAGCACTCAGGATTTACATATCTGATGATTTGGGGGTGAAGTAAAATGTGGTCAAAGATTTGAGGGTCCTGGGGACCCTAGGGGTTGGACAAATAGGGGTCCCAGGTGACAGAATCGAGTCCAAGATGCAGGAAACCTGCGTCCGGGAAAACCCTGGTCTTGTTTTGTAAATGTTTTTAGAAATTGTCCCTAAGTTTCTACCTTATTCTATGCCGTTTGCTTGCTTAAGCATCAAATAGCTTTTAAAAATTTTGCTTTCTGCATGGAATATATTTTCATTATGTGCTACCTTGTTTCAAGTAAACATCCTTTAATGCATGTACTTAACTTGATTTGAATTTAATTTAATTCACTATTTTAAAATTTTATTTATTTAATTTATTTATTTAAATTTAATGTAATTTAGGTAGATCTACATTTTTATAATAAATTTTTAGTCAGTGGACTAATCTTTATGCACTACTCCTCTTGGAGTGTGCAGAAGTGGCTTCCTCTGACTGTCAGAATGTAACTTTCTTTTGTATTAATTAAAGTGACACCGATGACCAGTGCAGGGTCTAAATTAGAAACTGCACTGTATCCCGTGTAACTGTAAATAGACTGGTCAAGGGAGACAAGATATGAATTACTTAAATGTAGTAAGGCATTGGTTGTCTCCCATTGACCAACTAAATATTTTATTTATTTATTTTTAACATGCTTTGACCAATTTGCCTACTGTATTTATTTGCATGCATGCCTGTGATCCTGTTTAAATCTGTTTTATTTGTTATTTGTTTATTATAACGTTTACCTATGTTTGTCGGAGTAAAAGCCCTACAGGGCTTATGTTATTTTGTTAAACCTATCCGACGTAAAATAAAATTTGTCTATGTCTATGTCTATGTCTGTCTATGTTATTCGAACACAACCAAAAATCGAACACCTGCATCATTTCGCGTGACATCTATGGTTACAAACAAATTTGCATAACTGCGCGTGACATTTTGACAGTAACACCGGTATCTTAAGAACGTCAAGAACACAAATTCGGCAAAAAAGATCAGTAAACAGGTAAAAGTGCATTAGTTGAACTTCTCTGAGTATAAATAATGCATAATTATGCCACAAACAACATTTTCTGTCAACAAATATGACCAGCTGCAAAACTTTTACATTTACCTCATTCCTATTGAGGGTTCAGACCACTAAATTTGATCAAATCTCAAACTAGGGGTCCTTATCACTTTTTTTAGTCCTAATTGTGTTTCATATAAGAAGTAACAGGGAATAAACAAATATACTTGTTTATCTTACAGGTTCCAGTACACTAGTTTTTTTTTTAGAAAAATATGTTCAACAACTTTAAGAATTTTTTTCTATGTTTTAGATACATTTCACAGCAAGAAGGAGACCCCTTCGAATGCCCTGTCTGTAGCCATTAACAATTGATACTTTATGTCTAAACTACTGTAAATTACATGTAAAACAAGTTGACTTTTACTTGAGGTTACAGACTCCTATTTTATGTTTTGTCTGACCTTTCATGAACAAACAGTTACCCTGGACTACATATAGTAAACATTTCGCGGTGTCAAACCTGCTGTTCGAATTTAGGTTGGCATCCCACTGAGAATGAGGTAAGCGGGCCACTATGCTTTGTTTACATTGTAAGAGAACCGATTTGCGTTGCAATAACTTACCCATCGTATTATAAGTTGAAAATGACCAGTATGTAACAAATAACTTTTATTCACATAGAAATTTGTAATTGACTCGAAGATGCTTAGGTGTTCGAATAATGGTTGTACCGGGATAATGCTGAACATTGAATCTGAATATCATTTTCTACTATGTTGCCCAAAGTATTCTAGCATTCGTTCTAAATAAAAATTTCTAAGTCATACTTTTTCTTCATGGCCGTCGATCCAAAAGTTCGAAAGAATTATGTCTTCCATTTATAAAAGAACCATAATTAATACAGCTAAATATATAAATAAAGCATTTTATATTCGTAAACAGTCCCTCGATGCATTAACTGCTCCATAAAGTGAAGCAGTAATTGATATGTTTAGTACATGTTTTGTTTGATTTGTGTATGTTTATTGTGTAAATGTTCTATTCTATATATATGTAGCTATGCTCAAAATGTATGCATGTAAAATACTTTGACGAGGCTGTCTTGGTCATATAAGGTAAATTTGTTTTGTAAATGACCAAAGGCATCGATGTATGCTGATTGTCAATTTTTTTTAACTGTTAAGCAGCACATGTGATCAAAACCACCGATCTGCATTCCTTTTAGTTATTGGCAGAGGGGATACGCATGGTCAAATAAACAGAAACATTCTCTATGACATTTGAGGCTTTAGTTTCGAAATTAGATACATGTTATATGATAAAAGATGTGCCTGAATTAAATGTTGAATGTGTATGAGGGAAGGTTCTCATGTTTTTGTACATTATAATGCAAACTGAGAAAATAAACAAGCTATATTTTGAATTGAATTGAATTGAAAATTAAGCTCCAGGGGCCCGTTTCATAAAACTTCTTTACGAAAAATGTTGTCGTAAGTCAGATGATAAAAGTCTCGATTTTTATTTATTTCTCCATCTAATCCTGTCTTGTGATATCTCTTAGGAATCGTCTTGAAAAGACGATTCCAAAGAGATGTCACGGACAGGATTATATAGAGAAATCACCAATTAAAAGTATTTTAAAGTTTTGACTTACGACTGTTTTTGTTGTACGAAGTTTTATGAAACGGGTCCCAGAACCGCGACAAGGTATAGGAAGGTCTCTGGGACTGGATATGGCAGTGGAGGCGTTGATTGAACACATTAAAAATAGCAATTAATTACCTAAGTCTGGGTCAACACTGTATGCGCACAGCAATCACACTGTAAGTGTTAACAGATGTGTGTATGCTCGAGCTTGGCAGTGGAACGGTTAGAGCAAATTCATCAACTTCAGACAGAATTCCATAGAGTAAATTATTCATAGCCATAACCCCTTCACTGATAATGCTCGTGCCACATGATTTACCTCAGCCGGGAAGAAATCCTCATGTACACTGTGAAGAAACTGTATAACTAATATTGTACATTTCAAATGATTTGACAAACGCATTGCATGAATGTTGTATGTGCCGTTTGTCATATACTGTCGTATAACTATTCCACTTGATCTCTCAATGGATGCATGTTGCTTTGAAGGTCTGTCACAAGTCTTGTTACATTCCACACAATGAAATTAGTATAGTCTCTTTGATGTTGTTGTTTCAAATCAGTCTCAAAGTTGAAACACTAAATAATTTATAGTCAAAACGGCGTCTGAAATGTCATGTCAACACATTCAACCCTAGCGACGAGTATACTCGTTATTTACAAACAGTGTACCTGTGAGCCCTCTGATCAGGGTCGACACTGTTTGTCACTTTGAAATACACAATGTATATTATTCAAATCATGCTAAATTGTCAAAAAATGAACTAGACTTATTTCGAAATTGGAATTGTCCATTAAAAGTTTCAGGGTGAATGAGTTAACTTTCTGCAGGCTACGGAGGAGTACTAGAATCCTCTCGCGAACAGTTTGTACCAATATCAAAGACGAATCTTCAATGAAGTTCTCAAAATCAAATAGTAATTGAATCAACGTTGAAAATTGTTGGTTGCAGACGCCACACTTTGCAGACGACAGTTACAGCGTGCAAAGGCGAATATATCATATATGCGTTCCCCCTAAATGCGCTTGTGTGAAAGCAGACGTCTATTTTAAAGGTCCTCTGTTAGAAGCAGAACCCTGCTTTTTTATAAATAGAAGCAGGTCACAATTTTAAGGCATTCCTTCTATCAAACAGACCAGTATCATGTGGTCTGTTATAAACAAACACTAACTTGTCTAAACAGCATCCACACTGCCTGATACGTAGTACATGGTACATGGTAGTAGAAACTCGATATTTCGAAGAGTTTAAATCGATCGTACAAATATTTCATAAGTTGAATTTCCCTAATTCAACCTCGCTTCAGTCAAATATACCCGTATTTCAAAGTTAAAACGTGGCTAAGCCACGTTTTAACTTTGAAATATGGGAATGTTCGAACTAACGCGAGGTCGAAGTATCGAGTTTATACTGTATTTTACATGAATGCGAGTTTTTTTTATTTATATAAAAATGACAGTAAAGAAGAATGACTCATAGTTTGTTATCTTTATCTCATGTATATTGGTAAAGTTAGCTGTAAAAGGTGACCAAACTGAGGGGAAAATTAACTCCATAGCCCTTTTCTAGTATTGAAGATAGGTTACCACATAAAGTAAGTTGAAAGTAATTATGTTCATTCTGTTTTACTTTCAGCCTGCTTTAAGCTACCATCTACTAGAATACTGATTACTTTCCGAAATGTATATAAGTACATGATTCTGATTCTTGAAAAAAGTGCAATAGTTGTTTTCAGGTCATTGTAACAAGAGTTATCTACTCTTGATTTACTCGGATATGCTAGTAAAGGCCCTTTTAGCTATATTGTTTAACTCTCTATCGCCTTCAAATAGCAAGGAATTTTAATTAAACTTTGTAAAACTATAAATGGTTGCAAGTATTCGAATGAGTTTGATAATAATTGAAATCGGACTATTTAGTCAAGATTTATCTGCCCTTGATGACTACAAATACCATGCTTAACATTCAATTGTTTACACTCTATTTCAATGGGGTTTTATTATACCTGTCATAGTGTCAAAGAGTTGTCTGCCCTTTATGTACTCATTTATGCTACAATATGTCATATACAAATATTGTTTACATTATAGCGTCTAAACCGTGCGCTAGGTTTGACTTTATCGCTTACTATAGTCGACCATATATACTAGCGTCTATAAATATGATTGGATTTAGACCAAGCTTGCTAAATGATTATGTGCGAATCTCAAAGAATAAACTATCTGGTTCCGCTATAACAGTTTAGCAATATCAGGGCCAACAAGACATTCTTGTTGCAAACATGAACGATTAGTTAAAATCGGACTGGAAAACAGTTTGCACCGTGATTGGGTGATGAGATTATGTTTGCCATAATGAGAAATTGAACCCGAATTTGTTCAAATTAATGTTCATAACGGACAAATCACCAGATTATGTATACAGTAAAACCCCGCTATTAAGACCACCCATGGGACCGGACAAGAGTGGTCTTAATAGCGGGGTGGTCTTAATATCGAGTTTCAGTGGCCATATAGTTAGAAGAACCCCTTCTATCATTAATAAGAGAAACCCTTTCTTTCATGCTCAGTTCCTTTCATTCTATCTACTAATTTCTTACACATCTAGGGAGCGATATTTTCAGTGTCAAATAAACTCTGAAAGCAGAGATCGATTATTCTGTATTTTATCTCTTATTCTAACCTGTAAATCACAGGTACAATTGACTTTAAAACAATGGCGAACAAACCAATTAATCAAATCTTACCTACTGTTCCTATCAACCACACATCAAACCCAAGTGGCTTAAAAGCATAAATAAATAGAATAACTGTGTTTTTTCAGTGTAATATTGAATTTAATCCATTTCGTGAACATCAGACTGTTATAATTTCACTCGTGGCTTCGCCACTCGTGAAAATATAACGTCTGATGTTCACTCAATGGATTAAATTTCGATCTAACACTGAAAAAAACAGTTATCCTCTATTTGTTTAATGTGTCGAGTACCGGTGCACTGCTCTGTTTTAATGTTTAAGTGCACGAGTGCTGGATTGGTGGAGCGGATCTTCACGTTAAAGGACACTGGCAATGGTGGACATCGAAGACACCATATTCAGTGTGGCATTCTGGGACCCTAGCGAACCAAACAGTTCGACGGCGGGAGAGGACTGCGTAGAGATAAAACATTATGGTAGCAGCGCCGGATGGAATGATGACATATGCAACTTAAAACAGAATTACATCTGTGAAATGCCGTTGAGTATAGATCTTTAACCCTTTCCCCCATAGAAGCGACTTTGAGTGCATCGTAATTCATTTCTCCGCCAAAGAAAGTAGTTCAAATTTATACAGGTATGAACATGTAAAATAAGAAATACTACATATATACTAGCAGATAGAGGCTTAAAGCAGGTTGAAAGTAAAGCAGAATGCGCCCTAAGGCGCATTCTGCTTTACTTTTAACCTGTTTTAAGTGGTCACCTGATTTCAAATCTAGAAACAGGCTATAGGGGTAATGGGTTAATACTTATTATCCATTCCACTGTCATGATATAGAGGATAACTGTATGTTTAGTTTAAGATCGAAATGTAATACATTGAGTGAACATGAAGCGTTTTATTTCCACGAGTGGTCTGGTGTTCACGAATGAATTTAATTTCGATCTTTTATTGAAAACAATATAGTAATTCTATTTATTTCATGCTTTTAAACGACTTTTTGAACTAAATTGTTTGTCACGTTTAAAGCTCGAAGTTTTCATCGAATACCTTTTCGTAACAAAATAACTTTTCTGAAAGTGTTGTTGATCTTAGAATTGTTTAGTACAGCCCTCCAGATAGAACTGAATGAATTGAACACTTCCAACATTTTCTCCTTTTGTATCTACTAAAGTCTAAACTGTGACTACTTACTAATGAACTGTCGCTTTGCGAAGATTCAATTGGATAGCCACTTCATTGTTAATGGTTGATGAAAACGATGTTGATAGTAAGAATAAACACCTTATATCTGGATTTCTTTTACTTTGTAGAGTCAAAACGGCTGTGATAGTTGGGTAGTCTGAAAGAATAACAACGATCGATCACTCCCTTCTACGAAACATGCAGTTCGTTGATATGTACAACTTAATGATTAGCATAGAAGATAATTATATGAGTGATTAATATGTTCCTTTAAACCTTTCGCTGCAACAATATACAGGAATCGATATTTTAATTCATTGAGTGTTTGAAAATCAAACGTTATTTTTTCACGAATGAAAACATAATGATTTGATGTTTATGAATGAATTAAAGTTCGATATTTAATTGAAAACTACAATTAGTCTAAGCTGTAGACCACTTTTATTTGCGGTGAAAGCACCATACAACCTTTTGGTACTATCTTATAGCATATTTCCTCAGGAGATCGGAATTAATCGTCTGACACGTATTAAGGTAGTGATAAGGGGAGATAATTGAGGTTAAAGTTGTCTGACCTCTAACAAATGAAATGAAAGCCCCATTCAAGAAAATGTATGTAAGTAGAAATTAATAGACGGTAAGTATATACGGCGGCCATTTTGGATTATTTTAGCACTGGATGACAGGAAACAAATCAAAATAAAAGCTAGTATGATTTCTTAGTTAATGTTCAATACGAATCAACTAAAATTGTTCCATATGAGTATCAAGTGAAGTCAATATAGGTAATTTTAGTGCTCGAAAAGCTTAAATGTTACTAAAATAGTCATTTGGGCGGCCATTTTTTATTTCAACGAGTCTGAAAATATTCTAAAACTTTTTCAAATTTTGTATTTAGGTAAACAACATGGATAATTGCTAACAAAATACCACTTTTAAATCTCTAACACATGATATAAAAGCCCAATAAGAATGTCATTTTTTGCTTAAAATTCCAAGGGCAGACAACTGTAACCTCAATTATCTCCCCTCATCACTACCTTAATATGCGTCAGACGAACCAAAAGGTTGTATGGTGTTTCACCGCAAATAAAAGTGGTCTACAGTTTAGACTATTAATTCATGCTATTTTCTTACCTTACACATGAACCCCTCTTTTCTCTACATATTTATCTGCACATTACTGCATCTTATGTGAAAATAAAGAGTTGGTCCTGTTTTGGTAATTAACAGAATGTTACCGGTAGTTGGTGTCCCGTGTCCTTATATCGCTCTATTGGTGAGAATCGAACAAATGCCCATGCTTATGAAACGTTTGAGATAAGTCTAAGACAGCTCTCAGACTTTTGATTGGTAAGAAATAATAAAAAAAAAGGTTTCGCAGCAGGGCTGCAATAAGTTGTATATATTGAAATAAAATATGTTTAAACTAAGTTGATCATAATAATCCTAAGATTTCAAATTTTCAATTTTTCAGACGCAATTTTACTAATCGTAACTTTACCCCATAGTATGTTTCTTGTTTTGGAGACACGTGACTATTTAAAACAGGTTGAAAGTAAAGCAGAATGCGCCTTAAGTCGCATTCTGCTTTACTTTCAGCTTTTTTTTAGCTACCATCTGCTAGGATGAAAATCCGAAGACTTAGGAGAAATCCGGAGAAATGGCAGCCCTGATGCAGTATGTTTGGTATTTGTTCAGATAAAAAACATCACATTTTAAAAAGAATTTTGAATTAGATCTAGTATACATGTATAATATATGCATGTACATATAACCCTTCAGAAAAATGAACGGTATTTGGATATCAAATGAAATGGCTTGCTCCAGATCTGCAAAGTGTAATTATTTAAAACAAAACAAATATGCCTACCACTTTCACTGCTGCAATGTCGTCTACTTAAAATTGTCGTCTGCTGTTATTTCTCAAAGTAACATAATTGACATTTTGACAGAAAATATATAATCATGAGTGACAAACAGCTAGAGTCGAGATCAGAGACGCTGCGTTACGCGGCGTCTGATCTTGATTCAAGTTTCTGCGAATGTAAGCCAATTTCCACTCACTATAACAACTCCCTCCGAACAACACACACACACACACACACACACTTTGTCTCCTAGTGGGTGTTGTTGTAGACAGGGCGCCACTGTAGAACACTTTGTCTCCTAGTGGGTGTTGTTGTAGACAGGGCGCCACTGTAGAACACTTTGTCTCCTAGTGGGTGTTGTTGTAGACAGGGCGCCACTGTAGAACACTTTGTCTCCTAGTGGGTGTTGTTGTAGACAGGGGGCGCCACTGTAGAACAGTTTGGAAATGTTCAGTTTACCCACTTTTGTCTGTGGTGAAAAAAATGTTGAGATGAACCTGAAACTTATACCCAGAACTTGCAAATTATGTTTGCAATATTTAAAAAAGTATGTTTCGCACGTCTATGAATTAAAATAACTGAACCGATTTATTTTGATTCTATTGTTTTTGTTAGCAAATTTACGTATATATATTTTTTTTTACCTCAAATGGTTACAATTTGTTTTATATATATGAAATGCAATTAAAGACCTACACCTACCATTCAAAGTGCAGTAGTGAAGTTCACTTAACCCCTTCATTGCCGTGACGTCACCAATTTCAAACAATTGTCGTCTGCATTTATTCCTTAAATTTAAATTACAGGTATTTTGACTTAAGAAATATTGAAATGAGTGTTAAACAGTTTGGATCCTGATCAGACGCCGCGTAACTGTTTTACACTCATTTCAATATTTCATTAGTCAAACTAACTAAATATTTAATTTGAGAAATAAAAGCAGATGACCATTGTTTAAAATTGATGACGTCATGGAAGTGAAGGGGTTGTTTCTGTCTGATTTCTTTCGCTATGTCCAAATTTCGTTATAGCTGCGGTAGGCCCATAACTATATGCATTAATCAGACATGAGTAATAATATGTTTTGTTTTATCTATACATGTACTTTGTTATTATTATTATTATACCAGATTTATATAGCGCTCTTTTCACATAGGGATTGTGCGCTCAAAAGCGCTTTACATGAAATAACATAATATGTACCTACAAATCGAGAAAAGACAAAATAACTACAATTAGATCTGAAATAAAACATGAATAAACCGTGATATAAAAGACAGTCCCCCAAAACTGCGATCACATTACCCCCATCAATCAGCAATGAACCGACCGGCTAAGTATTTCCGACTGATATAAATAATGGTAGAGCGCCCAATGCAAGCCATCGACAAAACACAAATAACTATAATTAGATCTAAAATAAACATGAATAAACATACAAAAGACAGCCCCAAAGCGGCGATCACACTACCCCCATCAATCAGCAATGAACCAACCGGCTAAAGATTGCCGACCGATAGAAATAATAGCAGAGCGCCCAATGCAGGCCATCTAATGTAACATAACTAGGAAAAATAGCATGCGACCATAATTAAAAACTCTATAAAAGATCAACGACATGATTAAAAAAAGTGGTGAAAGCTGTCCAAGAATTATACCACAGACCCCGCCAGTTGGTTTCAAAAGAGATCAGAGTTATATCCCTACCATCAAAGATCCACCAAACAGGCATTGGTCAACGGTACAACCCCAGAACTAAAAATTAGACCCATAACATATACAGAATGAACACAGCCCTAGGGTAGCAGTCATCTACCCTCTCCACCCCACACCCGTGGGACCTACATGTTCCATGGCTGAAATTACACCCTTACTTTATAAAACATCAAGATAAGAAGCTGTCCCTGAATTATACCTCAAACCCCAAGACAGTCGGTTTCAAAGAGATCAGGGGCAATCCCTACCATCAAGATCCACCGAACAGGCACGGGCAAACGGTACAATTCCAGAACTCCCATTTAGACCCACAATATCTACAGCAAGAACATAGCCCGGAGGTAGCAGTCATCCATTTCCTAATGTGTTCTAATAATAAATATTAAAGAATGTGTTTTCAGACGTTTTTTGAAGACTGCAACTGAGCTCGCATCTCTGATGTCTGATGGTAGAGAGTTCCAGAGCTTTGGGGCTGCATCCAATTTCGTTATAAGTGAGGCTTTGCATTCCAGCCCTATCCTTGGTAAACGACAATCTCTCAGGAATTATCAGAACTTCAAATAAGAGGGAGTAAATTAAACAAATCAAACATTTTCTCACTCATTTCAGCACCAAATTCTATTGCGTGACAACTCATCAGAAACGTCTCGAAGATACGATTCTAATGGGTAGTGACACCATAGGATATAATTCAAAAATAAAGAGTTCAGGTTTTTGAAATACTCCCCTTATCTGGAGTCCTGCCGAACAACTTTTTCTCTGGCAGATGCCATTTCCGTGAGTCTCTGTAAAACTCTTATCTTTGACCTTTAGTAGATTGTCAGACTTATAACAATAACAACCTTTAGTTAGCTGCTTGTAAAGTTATGATGTCAGCGAAACATTGTATAATCAAACTTAAACACCGTTAGTTTCTGCGACATTTTGTCAGAATGTGAGTGGTTATAAACGGTGTACGTTATAATGGTATTGCTGGGGTTTGGTTGAAATATTCTCTACACGACAATGTCTTAAACCATTTCCCTATTAACCCCTTCAATGCCTTACCAAGAATACAATGGTTATTAGCAAACAGTTTTGATCCTGACCAGAGGCGTGGCATCTGATAAGGATCCGAACTGTTTGACACTCATTTCAATATTTCTTAAGTCAATTAATTTAAATTTGAGAAATTAAAACAGACGACAATTGTTTGAAATTGATGACGTCATGGCAGTGAAGGGTAAAAGAGAACACGGCATTTTCTTTATTGACCTTTTAACTACTAGTCGCGAATTTTTACCTTTGCGAACAGTTTAGATCCAGATCAGACGCCGCGAGACGCGGCGTCTGATCTAGGTCCAAACTGTTTGAAAGTTATAGTTAGATATCTTAATCTAAAATGAATTTAAATTTAAATATTATAAACATAAACGACAAGTATAAAGCAGATGAAAGATTAGCAGACAAAGAGTTATAGGTCAGATATATTATCTCAATAAATATTTAGACCTCTCCTTTTAAAGTAGTACCATAAAATGAACGGCCATGTAAGCGGTATGTATATCTTTGTGAATGTATGTGCGTACATGTACATTGTTCCCTCTCTAGTACAACACCCAATGGGCGACACAGTTTGTGTGTTGTTCGGAGGGATTATTATAAGGGAAATTAATACCGTTAGAGTGCTTAACACGATACACATTTGCAAACAGTTTAGATCCAGATCAGACGCCGCGTCACGCGGCATCTGAACTGGATTTAAACTGTTTGCCGCTCGTCATTATGTTTTATTTTTCTGTCAAAATGTTCAATCATTATGTAACTTTGAGAAAACTAGCGGACGAGATTTGTACACAGACGGTATTGCAACAGTGAACGTGTACGACATACAATGTAGTCAAAGAAAACAATCCTCTACTTACTACAATGCTTACCGCAGATTTTGGGAACAGCGGTAAGCAATTTCTTAAGAAGGGACCCGCTGTTCGGCGGGCCGTTATAGGGAGGGAATATTGTACACGTATTTGACACTGACTGGCACACACGAGAAATAGTATCTCATACTAGCTTGGTTATTGCAACGAACTCTCGCCGTGAAATGCCATCATAGAAACAACAAAGATATATATTTAACAAGAAATATCTTCAGAAAAGATATTCCGTCGAAAGTTAAAGTTTATTTTGGGAGTGAACAGTATTCATTATATAAACTTAATACAGGAATTATACACAAGTTGGCCCAATGTATAATTCCGTGCTTAAAATATCTGTTCAAATTTGGTCAGCCTTGAACGTTATAATGGAGGTCTATATGGAAACTGTTTTAGTGGTATATGCCATATTAGGCCTATTAGGCCTATGAGAGTGCTGCAGTTCAAGCAAGCGGCCATTGACCAAGATTTCTGATCATTACTAAAATCGTTTCAACCAGGAGGTTAAAAGAGAAAACATTCCCGTCTTCGACGGGAAAAACATGTCTATATCAATGGCTTTGTTTTGTTACACTTATAAACAGAATTTCCGAGAAACTAGCCCCCCCCCCCCCCCCCCCCCATGTTAAGTTTAGAGATAAGCCAGCTTAATTATTAGAAATGACTACATGGTAAAAGCCATGATTAAGACTGCATCTCATTATTTTGCAAGGTTTTCATTCCAAGTTATATGTGTAAGAAAATAATACACCAGCCAGGGGCATTTCGGCCAATTCGCCAATAAGAGTGTTGTGTTTTAAGCTAGTGGGTATTGACCTAGATTTCTGATCATTTATTATTGGTTAATGTTTCTAAAATCTCATGGTCTAAAGAGAAATTAGACCGTGTGCGACGGAAAAAACAATTGTGATCTTTAGCCACTGCATATTACATTAACACTATACCTTGATATGACGAAAAAGTATTGGATCGAAGGCTATGCTTATAGAGGTCCTTTCCTTTGCAGTATTTGAAATTTACTAGGGACAGTAGATGTTCATAAGTGCATGTTAACATGTTTTTGACTAGAACAATATAACATTATATAAATATTAGATGGCAGTTTGCGTGACATTCAAATTGTCAACCCGAGAAACAGCATGTCACCCCGAGGCGTAGCCGAGGGTGACATTCTTGTTTTCGAGGGTTGACAATTTGAATGTCACGCAAACTGACATCTAATATTTATTTTATTACACCGAGCTTATCAACCCTGGCTTTGGAATAATTTTATTCGTCTTTTATAAAATGTGTTGTGAATACCAATTTAGCGCGGACATGTACATAACGCGGGAAATGACGTCGCCGTTTTACGATGTCACATTGTTTATAATTATTAGGGATGTGAACGGTTAATCGGTTAACCGGTTAACCTTTAGAAGCGCGGTTAATCGGTTACACTTTTCCTACAAAAGGTTAACCTGAAAAACAAAAATTTGGAAGTTGGATAAAAAAATCTGCTGCACGTAATCAGCGGACGACACCTCCTTTGCTAGTTCAACTGCCTAATAACATACCGCGGGCGTGTACTACCCCGTCTACAGGCTGTGTACAGAGGTTACCAGGTAACCCTGGTATAAAACCAGTGGGATGAGACAAATGACAGGTCGCAAATTAACTGACGTTATTGTTGTGATTTTACTAGATTAAGATTAGTGTCAGGGGGGTATTATTAAGAAATGTGTAGATTCTGTAGAAACGTTTGAACTGAATCCAATATCATATGGATCATGTGAATCCAGCAATGAAATACTTGAAATTCGGAGAAAATAGATCTACACATAACTGCTCCGAGCTGAGAATGACATGTTTATCCGTTCAGCAGCTAAGCGATTTGGATCTAGATGAGACACCTATTAACTCGGCGTATTTTATTATTCAGAATCACTTGCAAAAATTCCGGTGCGTTTCCGATTCGATTGTCAAGTTTATTAATTTTCGTACTGTACCATTTACACACAGGTTACATAACTTACGCTCCGCTCCGTATTGTCGTCTGCTACTTTTCGTAGGAGTGGCAAACATGTAATCTGCTGAAAATTTCTTCTACTAACAAGTATGTTAAACTTCTTCTGTTTTTGGTTTTATTCAGTTCAAAATGCCATAATCAGGGCTAAGCGCCCTCATATTTATTCTAAAATCGAGTGTAACAATGAATAACTCAAGATTCAGATCGGATGCTTACCAGTACATGTATATTCTTTGTACATAACACAAATTTAGAGTGCAGATGAAAAAATGTAGCACTTCAAAACTGGAACATACTCTTTAAAATTCAGTTTCGAATTGGATCTAAAGCCTAATAGAACACCTCCGAATACTTCATACATGCATGTAAAGTCGGAGATTTTAATTATTTTGAATGCAGCCTGGATCCAGATCGGACAGTTTCACTCGGCGTCTGGTCTGAAATCAGACTATTCGACATTTGTCAATAGAATTCTTCAAAGAATGGATGGCTTTCATTAACATTCAGAACTAACAGTAGGTAGACATATTTTTTCTCGGCAATACAATGGTTTAATTTAATGTCAGGTTAACCGGTCGGTTAACCGGTTTTTGCTTGCGGTTAACCGGTTACAATATCCGTAACCGTTAACATCCCTAATAATTATATTACAAGAAACAAAGAAGAACGTCATGATAAGTAAATTGAAGAAACAGCGTCTTTACATTGTCTAGGTGGCAAATATCCTCTTCCGAAAGGGTGGCAAATCGTTAAGGAATGGACAAAAGGAAGCAACTTGTACAGAAAATGCCAAAAGTTGCTCAGAAGTTACCACACTTTAAAACGTTCCAATGTATCCAATAGCGAAAGTCATGTCAATGCTGACAGAACGTTTTCGGACGGAGTAAAACAGTAATGTCCTTTAGAGTGACGTCACAAAAAGAATATCATAAAGAGTGACAGAATATTTTGAATAGATGCAAAAGACATGCAAAATGTTAACTGTAGGTCTATGGGAATTTAACATTGAAACTCAAAACGAGATGTAATACAGATGTATAGTAACTTGAAAAAAGGCGTCACGCGTCGTCTCAGTAGGGTCTACACTGTTTGTCAATGTCCTCTTTAGTAAACACTAGGCTGAAATGAGTTAAATATAATGACAATAGTAATAATAATAATAATGACTTTATTTCATATCGATTACATATTTGATATAAAAAAAAAACAATTTTGGGTCCACAAAGATCACGTCTTAAATATGAAAGGCCAACTATGGGTGAAAGTTTTAAAGAATGGTCGCTGACCACTTATTCTATTTTACATATGCAAATACGTCGTCGGATAAAAACTGACAGTTTTCATATTAGTTCATATTTAGTCTAAATGTGTTTGCTATTTCGGAATAAAACTGAAAAGTTACAAACTTTATCAAAAGTTACTCACACAGATCTTAAAGTTCATATTTTTTTATTTCAGAGTTTGCCAGGTCTGTTTTGTTTGCAACGATCTGGCTGATATTGACATCAGTTCGAGGTTTGTATCCCTTGTATAATCCCATTACCCAAGGCCTATTTTTAGTTTTGAAGACATGACGTTGTCCTCTTAAAGCAGGTTGAGAGTAAAGCAAAGTGTGCCTTAAGAGGCATTATGCTTTACTTTCAGCCTGCTTTAAGTCATCATCTACTAGGATATTCTTTTGGTACACCTTAGTGACTGTGTAAATAGGAACTGTTTTCTACAGTGGAGAAATCAATTGAATGCGCTAAAGGCTCTTCTATGGGGCAAGGATTAAGCTACATGTAGACCTAAACCATGCAGGACTGACCATACAAGATCAGTTATATTTGTGTATGTGGGTTATACATAGCTACATGTAGACCTAAACCATGCAGGACTGACCATACAAGATCAGTTATATTTGTGTATGTGGGTTATACATAGCTACATGTAGACCTAAACCATGCAGGACTGACCATACAAGATCAGTTATATTTGTGTATGTGGGTTATACATAGCTACATGTAGACCTAAACCATGCAGGACTGACCATACAAGATCAGTTATATTTGTGTATGTGGGTTATACATAGCTACATGTAGACCTAAACCATGCAGGACTGACCATACAAGATCAGTTATATTTGTGTATGTGGGTTATACATAGCTACATGTAGACCTAAACCATGCAGGACTGACCATAAAAGATCAGTTATATTTGTGTATGTGGGTTATACATAGCTACATGTAGACCTAAACCATGCAGGACTGACCATACAAGATCAGTTATATTTGTGTATGTGGGTTATACATAGCTACATGTAGACCTAAACCATGCAGGACTGACCATACAAGATCAGTTATATTTGTGTATGTGGGTTATACATAGCTACATGTAGACCTAAACCATGCAGGACTGACCATACAAGATCAGTTATATTTGTGTATGTGGTTTATACATAGCTACATGTAGACCCAAACCATGCAGGACTGACCATACAAGATCAGTTATATTTGTGTATGTGGGTTATACATAGCTACATGTAGACCTAAACCATGCAGGACTGACCATACAAGATCAGTTATATTTGTGTATGTGGGTTATACATAGCTACATGTAGACCTAAACCATGCAGGACTGACCATACAAGATCAGTTATATTTGTGTATGTGGGTTATACATAGCTACATGTAGACCTAAACCATGCAGGACTGACCATACAAGATCAGTTATAGTTGTGTATGTGGGTTATACAAAGCTACATGTAGACCTAAACCATGCAGGACTGACCATACAAGATCAGTTATATTTGTGTATGTGGGTTATACATAGCTACATGTAGACCTAAACCATGCAGGACTGACCATACAAGATCAGTTATATTTGTGTATGTGGGTTATACATAGCTACATGTAGACCAAAACCATGCAGGACTGACCATACAAGATCAGTTATATTTGTGTATGTGGGTTATACATAGCTACATGTAGACCTAAACCATGCAGGACTGACCATACAAGATCAGTTATATTTGTGTATGTGGGTTATACATAGCTACATGTAGACCTAAACCATGCAGGACTGACCATACAAGATCAGTTATATTTGTGCATGTGGGTTATACATAGTTACATGTAGACCTAAACCATGCAGGACTGACCATACAAGATCAGTTATACTTGTGTATGTGGGTTATACATAGCTACATGTAGACCTAAACCATGCAGGACTGACCGTACAAGATCAGTTATATTTGTGTATGTGGGTTATACATAGCTTGTTTTCAGTATTGAAAACAGTTGCTTTAAGTAGGCTGGAAGTAAAGCAGCATGTTCTGTAAGGAGCATTCTGTTGTACTTCAAATATGCTTTAACCCTTTGAACCTTAATCCCGCATATAGGTGTCCTTTTTAAACAGTGTACATGTGAATAGTACACTTGTCCTATGCAAACAGTGGAGATCCAGATCTTCGGAGCCCTCTGATCAGGGTCTTCACTGTTTGTCATAATGCCAAACATTGACAAAAACAACCCTTAAAAGTCATAAATGGACTAGACTTAGATGGAAACTGGAATTATTCATTGAAAGTTTTAGGGAGGAAAAAGTTAAGCTGCCATCTGCTACCACATATGAAATATTTCTTATTTCCTTTAATGGAGAAGTAAATGTTTTAATGTTGTTTTACTATTGTACAAATGTACATTAATTGGCCGTACAGACTAACGGGCAGACACGCCAATTGTTTTTCATTAACGTGAAAGTAGAACGTCCAGAGTTTTGTGTCATTTGTTGTTTATGCGATAAAGAGAATACCCGGTATAACATTCGTGTGTTTTCAGTATTGAATTTATTTAATTCGTTGGATTAAATATGTTGATCAATACCGAAAATACACTCATTAAAAATCCTTTTCATATTTATATTAAACCTTTTCCGTTGCCATTATGACGTACTAAGTCGCATTACATGCTTAGTGCAATAATATCGCATGTTTAAATAATTCGCCTCCTGCTATTATTAATAAATTTTGGAACTTTATGCGTTTTGAGTTTAAAAACATTTGTATGAACATCAAACAGTTTGGATCCTGATCAGACGCCGCGTTACGCGTTACGCGGCGTCTGATCAGGATCCAAACTTTTTGTAAATGTATGAGTTGTCGGTCTTGTTATTGGAGGGAGTTAACCTATTTTTGATGGTTTCAGATGCAGAATCTCTGACATGTTTCGACTGTAAGACGAGTCCCGGACATTCCACGTGTGTCAAACGTACCACGTGTCTGGGCAACCAGGTACCTGCCTAATATGTCACTTGATAAACACACGTGCTGTTGCAATGTCGTCTGCTTTAAAATTGTCAGTTGTTTTAAAACTTAGCTTTGAGTGCATACATTGACTTTGGGCGTGTCTGCCCGTTAGCCGGTACAACATCAGCTAGGGATACCAAATTTGGTGGACTGGTACATTTTGGATGGTAAGGATAATTGAGCATTTTCAGGTCATTGTGACCTTTACCTTGACCTTGACCTCTATTATAGAAGAAAAAACAAACAAGTGGTACCAAGTTTGTCATGTGAGCTCGTATTGGAATGGCAGTCTCCCGTAACATTTCCAGGTCACTATGAGGTGACCCTGACCTTTGACTTTATTCATAGTAAAAACGCTTATTCTTAGCATATTGCATCAGCTTGAGATATCAAATTTTCTTGTGAGTACAGTTTGAATGTGGAATACCATTTTAGACCACGGTGACCTTGACTTAATATTTGACCTAAATTATTTAGAAAGCTTCTCTGCAGCATATTATCGAAACCACATCAACTAGGGGCACCAAAGTTAGTGTGTCAGTATATATTTGGATGCTGGAGTGTCGCATATTAATTTCGAGTTTAAAAACAGAAAAAACTTGTCTGGAGCACATTTACCTATAGATACGTGTCAGCTAGAGTACATCTTGGGATGGTAGAGAATACCATTTACAGTTATTGCTCCGTTGATCTTGTCCTTTGACCTAACAATAGAACAAACTTGTCCGGGGCATATTGTCTTAACCACATCAGCTAGGAATACCAATTTTTGTGTTAGTACATCTTGGGTTTATTGAGTAACGCATATACATTTAAGTCTCTGTGACATTGATCTTGGTCTCAGTTATAGTAAAATGTCCACAGATTATTTCCTGTACCACATCAGCTAGGAATACCACATTTAGTGTGAAAGTACATATCAGGACGGCAGAGTGTCACTTTTCGATCTTTAAAAACAGGTGACTGCTCAATGAAGAGCAAATATCATGCAGAAGGGTCCTATAGGAGCCTCTTGCGTGACTTTTCCCCTGCATTTAGCTGCCACCTGGCATGAATGCTGTAGATATATACACTCGTATCAATTCTTTATCAGTCCTTAACCCAGGCTTGACAGTATTTCCGTTGTTTTCAGCTGTGTTCATTAGCCAAGTACCAATCCAACACTGGACCTTACTACGAGCGCGGCTGTACGGATTATAATGTAAGTTCAATCAATGCTACATATTATAATGTAAGTTCAATCAGTGTACGGATTGTAGTATAAGTTCAATACGTGTACGGATTATAATGTAAGTTCAATCAGTGTACGGATTATAATATAAGTTCAATACGTACTGATTATAATGTAAATTCAATCAGTGAACGGATTATAATGTAAGTTCAATCAGTGAACGGATTATAATGTAAGTTCAATCAGTGTGTGGATTCAATCAGTGTACGGATTATAATATAAGTTCAATACGTGTACGGATTATAATGTAAGTTCAATGAGGGTACGGATTATAATGTAAGTTCAATAAGTGTACGGATTATAATGTAAGTTCAATCAGTGTACGGATTATGATGTAAGTTCAATCAGTGTGTGGATTATAATGTAAGTTCAATTAGTGTATTGATTATAATGTTAGTTCAATCAGTGTACGGATTATAATGTTAGTTCAATCAGTGAACGTATTATAATGTAAGTTCATTCAGTGTACGGATTATAATGTAAGTTCAAGCAGTGTATGGATTATAATGTTAGTTCAATCAGTGTGTGGATTATAATGTTAGTTCAATTAGTGTACGGATTATAATGTTACTTCAATCAGTGTACGGATTATAATGTAAGTTCAATCAGTGTACGGATTATTATGTAAGTTCAATCAGTGTACGGATTATAATGTAAGTTCAATCAGTGTACGGATTATAATGTAAGTTCAATCAGTGTGTGGATTATAATGTAAGTTCAATCAGTGTATTGATTATAATGTTAGTTCAATCAGTGTACAGATTATAATGTTAGTTCAATCAGTGAACGGATTATAATGTAAGTTCATTCAGTGTACGGATTATAATATAAGTTCAATCAGTGTATGGATTATAATGTTAGTTCAATCAGTGTACGGATTATAATGTTAGTTCAATCAGTTTACGGATTATAATGTAAGTTCATTCAGTGTACGGATTATAATGTAAGTTCAATCAGTGTATGGAACTATGGATTATAATGTTAGTTCAATCAGTGTACGGATTATAATGTTAGTTCAATCAGTGAACGGATTATAATGTAAGTTCAATCAGTGTATGGATTATAATGTTAGTTCAATCAGTGTACGGATTATAATGTTAGTTAAATCAGTTTACGGATTATATTGTAAGTTAAATCAGTTTTCGGATTATAATGTAAGTTAAATCATTGTTGGGATTATGATGTAAGTTCAATCAGTGTACTGATTATAATCTACAGGAACTTTCTGTTTTACTGTCACCTTACTTTAAGTAGCCACATCTAAATGATAATTTACACAATTTGGTGGTCGTAATAGAGATGTTTTACATGAACTATACACATGTTTCAGACATTCAGCTCGTATCACTGAATTCACATATAGTCAAACCTCTCTATTACAATTTACAACCACTCAAATCAGATTAAATGATTTTTAAAACAGGTAACAGCTTAAAGCAATATGAAAGTAAAGCAGAAAGCTCCTGTAGGAGCTCTCTGCTTTACTTTCATCTCGCTTTAAGCAGTCACCTACATTAAACACCGAACAATAAAACCAATAGTGGTCGTGGGAGGTTTTACTGTATTGTATTTAATGTAGCAATGCCAAGATCAGGGTCAGCCGAACCTTATTGGCAGGCGGAATGCGAAACGAGAAGAGCCTATATGCAGCCTGTGTTGCCATGGTGACGAATGCAATAATATAGACTGTCAGGCCAAAAAGAGTGAGTTATTTGGTGTGGTTTTTTATATTAAAAACAACCTGCTATTACTCGTTCAACCTGTCTTTTTAAAGGACTCATTTCTTGTTATATTAGGATAATGCCCATGTACGTATAACGTTGTAAATTCTAGCTACTACACTATGCGTCCCATCAAAGGTCTAGTATCCCGGGTATGTTAATAAGGAAAGCAGTTGTTTCTAGATAATACCCTACCATTTATACTCCATTGCATATGGTAGTATAGTACGGTGGTTACAATGAGTGCTTTGAGGTTGAGCCCCGCTTCCCCTTCTGACCTAGAAGAAGTTCGATGACCCCTGTGGTTTAACTTTAGGTCAGAAGGGATCACTTAACTCATTACCCCATATCCTGTTTCTTGTCTTGAAGATAGGTGGCCACTTAAAGCAGGTATAAAATTACTTTCAACCTGCTTAAAGCTACAACCTTCTAGAATATTGTTATAATTTCTTATGACACATATTCTTGACTGTATAAATTGGAACTATTTTGTTCAGTGGAGGAATAAGTAAAAGGCGTAAAAAGGCGTATTTATGGGGTAATGGGTTAACTCCTTCTAGGTCAGAAGGAGGAACCTCAATCTCAAAGTACTCACTTTAATCGCTGTACTATCCTACTCTATATCGTGTATTGTATGGTCATCATGATTTCATTAGCGTATCTAATCTAGCAGCAGTAGATGGTGATTGGTCAGTTTGGTCCCCGTGGTCACCGTGCAGCGCAACCTGTGGTCCAGGACACTCTATTCGGTCCAGAACTTGCTCGAACCCGATACCATCCGGCGGTGGCAAGCCATGTGCTGACCCTGCTAGCTTTAAGGAAGTGAAATTCTGTTCTCTACAGAATTGTGCAAACCCGAAAGGTAACCATTTTAAAATATTATACGGTTAACACCGGTGTAACTACAACTAAAAAGAAAGCTGATTGTATGAAAGATATGTTACAGCTTAGAGTAATATGAGAGTGTAATAGCAAACGTTTCCTATATCCTAGCAGACTGTAGCTTAAAACAAGCTGAAAGTGTAGCAGGGTGCTCCTTAAGAGTCATTCTGATTTACTTTGAACCTGCCTTAAGCAACAATCTGTCTTCATTACTGAAAGCAATTGGATAAAGGGTTAACACAATACAGAAACAGGTCGCTATAACGACCGCTAAAATAAGGCTAATTGGTTATATGAAAGACAGGTGGCAGCTTAAAGAAACGTTTTTTTTAAAGACTTTTCCTCAGCCCATTGAGGGACCACCAGCCCATTGTTCTGGAGGTGTCAATGTAACTGTCAATCACATGCAGCACAATCTCAGTTTACCTGGTGAGGTCCAGATTATACTCATGCTCTAGTGATTTTCAATGGTTATTTCTAACCAGACCCATGCTTTTTGCAAGGAAATTGTCTGGCAAGGTGTTATGATCAAATGGTCGTCAGGAGATGTCTTTAAGCATTCGCCTATTTGAAACACCTAATAATTAACACCATTCTGTGGTCTTAATAGCGCGGTCTTACTGTACTAATGACTTATGTACACACATCTTGTTTGATGAAGTTGATGGTCACTGGACTGGTTGGTCGCCATGGTTCCCTTGTTCCGCCACGTGCGGCTCTGGTGTATCAATTCGGGTACGGACATGCTCGAACCCGCCACCCGCTAATGGGGGACAACCCTGTGAACATCCGGAAACATTCCGACAACAACAGTCATGTCATGAACAACCGTGCCATGTAACCTCAGGTAGTAAATACAGTCGAACTTCGATATCTCGAACTCGCTTAACTCGAAATATCCGATAGTTCGACACATGAACTACATTATTTCATGCTCGATTAGGTCGAACATAACAATATTTCAAAGTTAAAACGTGGCTAAGCCACGTTTTAACTTTGAAATACGGGTATGTTCGATTTAACCGTGTTCGAGATACCAAAGTTCGACTGTACAATGTTCTTTCTCTCCATAAACACACACTGGGAGACACAGAATGTGTGTGTTGTTCGGATGGAATCGTTATAGGGAGGGGGGGGAATTAATACACTTTGAGTGTGGAGCATGACTAGGTACATTTTGCAAACAGTTTGAATCTAGATCAGGCGGTGTACGATCTGGATTCAACCTGTTTGCAACTCGTCCTTATGTTTTTTCTGTTAACATTTCCAACATGTCATTTTAAGAAAAAACAGCAGAGGCCAATTTGAAGCAGACGATGTTAAAGCAGTGAAAGCGTTAGACATACTTGTCTTGTTTGAGGAACAGTGGCAGGCGTTGTTGTAGAGAGTGAATCGTTGTTCGGAGGGTCGTTGTAGAGAGGGGATCGTTGTTCGGAGGGTCGTTGTAGAGAGGGAATCGTTGTTCGGAGAGTCGTTGTAGAGAGTGAATCGTTGTTCGGAGGGTCGTTGTAGAGAGGGAATCGTTGTTCGAAGGGTCGTTGTAGAGAGGGGATCGTTGTTCGGAGAGTCGTTGTAGAGAGGGGATCGTTGTTCGGAGGGTCGTTGTAGAGAGGGAATCGTTGTTCGGAGAGTCGTTGTAGAGAGTGAATCGTTGTTCGGAGGGTGGTTGTAGAGAGGGAATCGTTGTTCGGAGGGCCGTTGTAGAGAGGGAATCGTTGTTCGGAGGGCCGTTGTAGAGAGGGAATCGTTGTTCGGAGGGTCGTTGTAGAGAGGGAATCGTTGTTCGGAGGGTGATTGTAGAGAGGGAATCGTTGTTCGGAGGGTGATTGTAGAGAGGGAATCGTTGTTCGGAGGGTGATTGCAGAGAGGGAATCGTTGTTCGGAGGGTGATTGTAGAGAGGGAATCGTTGTTCGGAGGGTCGTTGTAGAGAGGGAATCGTTGTTCGGAGGGTCGTTGTAGAGAGGGAATCGTTGTTCGGAGGGTCGTTGTAGAGAGGGAATCGTTGTTCGGAGGGTGGTTGTAGAGAGGGAATCGTTGTTCGGAGGGTGATTGTAGAGAGGGAATCGTTGTTCGGAGGGTCGTTGTAGAGAGGGAATCGTTGTTCGGAGGGTCGTTGTAGAGAGGGAATCGTTGTTCGGAGGGTCGTTGTAGAGAGGGAATCGTTGTTCGGAGGGTCGTTGTAGAGAGTGAATCGTTGTTCGGAGGGTGGTTGTAGAGAGGGAATCGTTGTTCGGAGGGCCGTTGTAGAGAGGGAATCGTTGTTCGGAGGGCCGTTGTAGAGAGGGAATCGTTGTTCGGAGGGTCGTTGTAGAGAGGGAATCGTTGTTCGGAGGGTGATTGTAGAGAGGGAATCGTTGTTCGGAGGGTGATTGTAGAGAGGGAATCGTTGTTCGGAGGGTGATTGTAGAGAGGGAATCGTTGTTCGGAGGGTGATTGTAGAGAGGGAATCGTTGTTCGCAGGGTCGTTGTAGAGAGGGAATCGTTGTTCGGAGGGTCGTTGTAGAGAGGGAATCGTTGTTCGGAGGGTCGTTGTAGAGAGGGAATCGTTGTTCGGAGGGTGGTTGTAGAGAGGGAATCGTTGTTCGGAGGGCCGTTGTAGAGAGGGAATCGTTGTTCGGAGGGCCGTTGTAGAGAGGGAATCGTTGTTCGGAGGGTGGTTGTAGAGAGGGAATCGTTGTTCGGAGGGTGATTGTAGAGAGGGAATCGTTGTTCGGAGGGTGATTGTAGAGAGGGAATCGTTGTTCGGAGGGTGATTGTAGAGAGGGAATCGTTGTTCGGAGGGTGGTAGTAGAGAGGGAATCGTTGTTCGGAGGGTGATTGTAGAGAGGGAATCGTTGTTCGGAGGGTGGTTGTAGAGAGGGAATCGTTGTTCGGAGGGTGATTGTAGAGAGGGAATCGTTGTTCGGAGGGTGATTGTAGAGAGGGAATCGTTGTTCGGAGGGTGATTGTAGAGAGGGAATCGTTGTTCGGAGGGTCGTTGTAGAGAGGGAATCGTTGTTCGGAGGGTCGTTGTAGAGAGGGAATCGTTGTTCGGAGGGTCGTTGTAGAGAGGGAATCGTTGTTCGGAGGGTGGTTGTAGAGAGGGAATCGTTGTTCGGAGGGCCGTTGTAGAGAGGGAATCGTTGTTCGGAGGGCCGTTGTAGAGAGGGAATCGTTGTTCGGAGGGTGGTTGTAGAGAGGGAATCGTTGTTCGGAGGGTGATTGTAGAGAGGGAATCGTTGTTCGGAGGGTGATTGTAGAGAGGGACACTGTACAATCGCTTACGACAACTCATTCACTCCTAAAACTGTGAATGGGCAACTCCAATTTCCAACTATGTCTACATGTAGTCCCATTTTTCACTCTATAGGCTTCATTTTTATAATACAGTGCTCCCTAACGGCCCTCCCAACAACGACTCCCTCCTTACATCGACCCTTGCCGCTGATCCCCAAACAAGGCATTTATGCCCAACCTTTTCATGTCTGCATAACCGTCTGCTTAAATTTGTCGTCTGCTTATTTTCTCAAAGTTACATAATGCACTTTTTGACAGAAAAAATATCCCGGTACCACCATTATTCGAACACCTAAGCATCTTCGAGTCAATTACAAATTTCTATGTGAATAAAAGTTATTTTTTACATAGATACTGGATACACTGGTTATTTTCAACTTATAATACGATGGGTAAGTTATTGCAACTAAAATCGGTTCTCTAACTATGTAAACAAAGCATAGTGGCCCGCTTACCTCATTCTCAGTGGGATGCCAACCTAAATTCGAACAGCAGGTTTGACACCACAAAATGTCTACTATATGTAGTCCAGGGTAACCTCATAAAAAGTAAAATCAACTTGTTTTACATGTAATTTACAGTAGTTTAGACATAAAGTATCAATTGTTAATGGCTACAGACAGGGTATTAGAAGAGATCTCCATCTTGTGAAATGCATCTAAAACAAAGAAGAAATTTCTTTAAGTTGTTGAACATATATTTCTAAAAAAAAACTAGTGTACTGGAACCTGTGAGATAAACAAATATTTTGTTTATTCCCTGTTACTTCTTATATGAAACACAATTAGGAAATAAAAAAAGTGAAAAAGGTTATAAAGACCCCTAGTTTGAGATTTGATCAAATTTAGTGGTCTGAACCCTCAATATAATTTATCCGGACCATTAGGAATGAGGTAAATATAAAAATTTTGCAGCCGATACACCACTGGTCATTTTTGTTGACAAAAAAGGTAGTTTGTGGCATAATTATGCATTGTGAATTTTTGATTACATGTAGATGTAAATGCAATATTTATACTCAGGGAAATTCAACAAATGCCTTTTTACCTGTTTACTGATCTTTTATGCCGATTTTGAGTTCTTGACATTTCTACCGGTGTTACTGTCAAAATGTCACGCGCGGTTTATGCAAATTTGTTTGTAACCATAGTTGTCATGCGAAATGATTCATGTGTTCGATTTTTGGTTGTGTTCGAATAACGGTTGTAAAGGGATACTTATTGACGCGTGACAAACAGCTTGAATCCAGATCAGACGCCGCGTTACGCGGCGTCTGATCTGGATTTAGGCTGTTTCCAAATGTAAGCCAATTTCCCTCTCTCTAACGACTTCCTCCGAACAACGAACCGAATTTGTGTCTCCCATTGGGTGTCGTTGTAGAGAGGGAGCGCTCTTTGTCTAGTCCCATTTTTCACTCTATAGGCTTCATTTTTTATGATATATTGAAAACATAAAAAAACCGTGCAGAACATGGTCAGATGGTCCCTGCAGGACCCCTCTGATCAGGATCTACACTGTTTGCGTAGGAGGCGTGTACTCTTCACAGGTACACACTTTGTTATGACGGATATACTCGTCGCTTCGGATGAATGTTTGAACGCTTTATCTCTCAATGACGATGCCCAAATGTCTTCTAATATGCCGAATTGGTTTAAATACCGAAGTGGCTTTGTTCGCGAAGAAGGGGTGTTACATCCCACACACTGTCCTCGTGTATACTATTTATGTGGCTTAAGATGCACGCAGTACCGAACTCACTTGTATGGAAAATAGAAGACAAATACGTAATGTGTGTTTGTTAATGGGCATTTTATTTGAAATGCCATAAACTTAAGATCAATGTTATAATAATAATAATAATAATAATAATAATAATAATTCTTTATTCAATCAGTAACTTGAATTAACAAATTCCTCGTTACTCTTAACATATTAACATACACGTTAACATATTTACAGATGGCCAAAGTGGCCAAACAAACATGCATATAATAATAATAATAATAAAAAAAAAAAGTTTTCAAATGATAGTAGATTTATTTTCGAAAATTTAGAATTTGAGGTTGAACTGCTATTTTCATGAAAAAAAAAGATATTAAATGATCATTTTTGGTAAATGATTAGATAATAAAACACTGACTCGTATACAAATCAATCAAGGTAGTTCAGTGCAGCTTTCCTCATATCAAAAGCTTCATAGATATACCTTGATAGATTTAGTAAGGTTTTGGAACTATTTGAATTCATCAACTCTACATACTTATAAGCACTTGGGTTTTGGTAAAAATAACGTTTTAGATATTTTTTTCTTAAGTCAGTATACAGAGTACATACTAAAACAAAATGAAACTCGTCTTCTATGTCATGCTTGTAACAAAACACACAATACCTTTCCTCTCTTTCAGTTCTACCTGCACCGTAACGCCCGGATTCAATTCTTAAATTATGGGATGATAATCTCAACTTAGCTAAAATATACATGTACTTCTTTGGTAAAACAGTAAGATAATGTTCGTGTTCAAAAGTTTCTTTGAAAAATTTGTTGGACTCTTGGATAGAAGCACACCAAGACTGTTTAAATACGTCCATTACTCTGGCTTTAAAAACAACATGAAACTTATTTAAATCCACCGTATATTGATTCAGCCAAACATAGGAAAAACCATAATCATCTAAAAGTTTTTTAACATCACTTAACCAGTTGGTTTTACCCTTGTTAAGATCATCACCCATTTCACTCAACAATGTTTGAAGAATAATATTTTCACTTAGAACAAGTTTGCACCAGTACTTAATTACTCTGCTATACCTATTGATATACAATGGAAACCTACCTAACTCACCGTAAATACACATGTTACGTGTAGAAGCTCTAACACCTAATAATCTCTTACAAAATTTTAAATGCAGATTCTCCAATTGTTTACTTTTTGTGCAGCCCCACACTTCACATGAGTAATTCAAGATGGATCCTACGAAGGCATCGAAAAGCTGACAAAAAGTCTTTGGTTTAAAGCAATACTTTTTAACGTTTACAACCAATGTATTAAGGGCTTTTAATCCCTTACCTGTTAATGTACTTATATAACTGTTAAATGTGCCAGTATAACTAAAAACAACGCCTAAATAAGTAAAATCATCTACAATTTCTATTGTTTGACCTTTATATTTCCAAACATATTCCATCGGTACTCTGCCCCTATTTCTGAAAACCATTATCTTTGTTTTCTTCACATTGACCTCTAACCCCCATCTGTCACAATACCTTTCCAAATTATCTAAACTATTCTGCAATTCGCTTGGATCAGACCCCAATATCACCATATCATCCGCAAATAAAAGCAAAATAAGGTTTATTTGATCAAGAGTCAGCCCGCTACTTATTCTGTCTGAAAGAAACAGCTCAAGGTCATTAAGATAAAGAGCAAACATTATCGGTGATATTACCTCCCCTTGCTTTAAACCAATCGCACATTCGTAGAAGGATGAATAATCATCACAATGCTTAATACACATTTTAACTATTGAATACATTTCTTTAATGATCCGTAACATTTTACCCTTAATACCTACCCTAAACAATTTCAGCCAAAGACCATGGTGATACACACTGTCAAATGCCTTTTTCAAATCAACAAAGGCGCAAAATAATTTCCCCTTATTACGCAATATTTTTTGAATTGTTGCATTCAACACAAATATAGCGTCTGTTGTTGAGCGGCCCTTTCTAAACCCAAATTGGGCGTCTGTCAGAATATCATTGTTTTCAGCCCAAGATGAAATGCGATTGTTTAAAACGCCTGTGAAAATCTTTGAGAAACAGCTCACCAACGAAATGCCCCTGTAGTTATTAACGTTACTTTTATCACCCTTCTTAAATAACGGTACAATAATACCCTCACACCATTTCTCTGGGAAAACACCCGATTCAAATATACAATTAAATATGTCAACTAAATGAGCAGACAGAATATCAAAAGATTCCAAAAAATACTCGTTAATAAGTTGATCACCGGCATATGCCTTGTTCCTTTTCAATTTTCTAACAACAGCTTCAATTTCAGATTGTGTAATCGGAGAATCAAGCTCCTCAAAAGACACATTTTGTGAATCAAAATCATTATTCACAAAGAAATCTTCTGAATCACTATCATGTGGATTTGGTAAATCATCATTTAGTTTTGAAAAGTATTCAAAAAATTCATCTAGCGATATGTCCCGTGCACTGCTTTCATCATTTCGCTTACTAAAATGCCGCCAAAAGTCCCTCGGCTTTCTATGTCTCAATCTTTCGACCTCTGTCATTTTATTAAGCTCAAAACGTCTTTTCTTTTTTTTAATCAAGTTCTTGTATATCTTTTTCTTATCCAACATTGATATTCTGTTTGCATCATTCTTACATTTATCAAAAACATGCAAATACTGTTGGTAAATACGCTTAGCTTCTAAACATTCACTATCAAACCAGTCTGCCTTTTTAATAAAGGACTTTATATAACTATTCGATCGAGATTTATACATGCGTTTTAAAAACAATGGACTAGCTACTTCATTTAATATCTGTGTAAAGTCATTAATGCCTTTATTAACACTCTCTTTGCCATTTAACACCATGTCATCAGTAATTCTATTTAATACAGGTAACTGTGCAATAAGTCGACGCCTAAAGTCGTCTTTCAAATCCGGGTCCCATTTAACAAAATTAAACACATTTCCCTTTCCAACACATTCATTGTTTAGCGCCGTATTACACCTTAACCCAAAACACACAGGCGCATGGTCAGACCATTCATTAAATTTACCTATTTCAAAATTACACAAGATACCGAAATCACTATTCCGTAACAATAAGTAATCAATAACACTGCTACCGTTTATGCTAGTATAAGTGTAATCACCTATCGAATTATCTTTAAACAGCCTGCCATTCGCAAGCCTAAAGCCGCTAGACTTGCATAAGTCTAACAGCTTTAGCCCGTGCGAATTGCAACCTTTATCCATGGAAACACGAGATAACGGTACATCAGGGGTATAGTCATCATAATCAATAATATCAGAGTTGGAATCGCAAACAATGTAGTCAGGTCGAGATCCATTGCCAACACGTGCATTCCAGTCACCACACAGCAGTACACTACCTGCGGACTCGTAACAGTTAATGTCATTCTGTATAAGTTGAAACAAATCAATGTCATGTACATCATAAGCTGGTGAATTCTCAACCCAAATATAAATTCCTGCTAAATAAACATCATTTTCAAAATTAAAAAACTGCTTATCTAATTTCAACCATATCACCGTGTCCAAATGGTTTTTAGCAACTGTAACACCCTTAACCAATGATTCTTTTATGAAAACAACTGTACCGCCACTACAACGTCTCGCCCGTCGATTCTGAAACTGTCTAGGAAAATTGAAACTCTTGTAACCTTTAATGTTAATCTTTGACGATTTGTTTGCCCATGTCTCAAAAAGAAATATAATATCATACTGCTCTAATACACGTAGTAAGTCACAATCGCTCAACTTATCACTGCCTAGCCCATGAATGTTCCATGACAAAACTTTCAGCTCAGCCCCTACGCATCCCTAACTGTTCATTCCCTGATCACGCACTGGCCTTCCATCAATATATAGAGTATCATAACTCAGCCATGCTGATTTCCCCTGCCTTCGAGCTTCTTTGAGTTTTGGTAGTAAGCTCTTCCGCCTCTGTGCGATTTCAGGTGGGTACTGCTCGTACATGGAGTAGTTGGTACCGGCTAGTTTCCTTCCCTGGTTACGTACGGTCTCGCGATCTTTGAACAGCGAAAATTTTGTGACGATTTTTCTAGGATTTCTTGTAGCATTCAGTTTTTGACCAACCCTATGTACACGCTCAAATTTGATCTCATTAATGACATCCTGTGCTAGTTTTAGTTTGGCGTGCATGAAATCACGCACCAACTGTTCCGTTTGGACCGGTGTCTCGCGCTCCTCTTCTTCAATATTCGCAAACATAAGGTTATTACGCATGGATTGCGACTGTAGGTATAATAAATTGTCTTGCATATGCATCTTGTCTTTATGCAGCTGCGCAAGTTGGTCCTGTGTCGTACCAAGTGAGAATTCCAGAGTATCAACCCTGTCGGAAACTTTATTAACGTTCTCATTATTCTTATCAATGCTGTCTTGTACGTACAGCCTCAACGCCCGTAATTCCTTATCAAATTCTCCTACTTTCTTTTCAAGTGTATCTAATTTATCCAGCTTCTTGTCAACTACGTCAATCTTCTTGTCTAGCCTTTTCAGAGAGACCAGGATTTCAAGATTTGATGTACCCCCCACCGACTTAAGTTCCGTTTCATCACTGACACCAGTGTCCTGGGCTGCACAAGATTTACCAGCTTTATCTGCTGCACGAGGCATTTTGGTTTTTTCTTTTATAACATTACCTTTCACGGTCTTTGGTAGCTTACCCCCTTTCTCTCCGCTCATGGTTCGATTAAAAACTTTGGAAAGATTAAGCACTATCCTTTGTCACCCGGCAAACATACGAAGCGCGTGACGTCATGAATCTGCAGATGACGACACAATGTTGTTAAATGTGGGAGGGGTAAACAAGACACTTTAAAAAATCAATATCAATGCCACAAAATTGCATCACTGACCCAAGTGTAGTGTCCATCGTCACTCTAGAACAGTTCCTGATCCTAGCCTATAACTTTCATGCGCGTGAATTACGACTAACTGACGAAAATAAATAAAATGACTATTTTTTTAACGCTCGATAGATAAACACGTCTTATGTATTCGCAAGGGATAGTATCATATCAATAGAAAGTAAATATCTAATTTCCATATCTGGGCGACACAAAAACCGCCCTAGCAGAATAATAACATGGTAACATGAACATAAAATATCAAAACATGACGTGAAACCAAAAAGAGGAGGAGGAAGGTAGGTGGTGGTTGTAAAGAAAAATCGGTCAGTGACCTTCGAGTTCAGAGAGCAAACACAGAATGAGTTTGCTGCTCTCTGATTGGTTCGACCACATCTCCCTGCTTACTCCACTGACTGGTTATTACCGGAATGATGGCAAATGTACAGAAATAGTGAACAATTACACATAAATCCTTTTATGTTGGCATAAAATATATAAATAGTATTGCCGCGGCGAAATATATCCCTGAGCTTTAGCTCAGAGGTTATGGTATTGGACTGTCACGCGAGCGCCCCCGGGTTCGAGGATTCTCATAATATCCAATATGATTTTTCTACTATGCTTCGTTACGAGAGTTTCTCGTAAGATACGGTAGTTTGGATCCTGATGAGACACCATATCAGACACTCCTAAGATAAAAAAAAAAAATGGACTAATCCAATGTACATGTATAGGCATGGAAAAATCCACTGAGCGCAAATGGGTTAATAGAAAATATATCAAAAGAAGAAGTTTTCAAATTATTTATAATTTTGTCTTTAAACAATGTTTATCTGTAGTGTTTGTGGGGAACTGATATTGTTCGATTTTTCTGACCTGTCGGAGTTATTTTAGAACAGAATAGTTAATAATGGTAAATAGATAACAGGGTAATATCGGATCTATATAGTCGTACACTTTCCAACTCCTCGTGCAGCACGAGACCATTGCGCTAACTTTACTGATATTTTATTCTTTCCAAACAAACGCATTTATATACTAAAACTATTATTTCCATTGCAAACCGGTTGGAGCCAGATCAGACACCGGGTTACCCGGCGTCTGATCAGGCTCCAACCTGTTTGCTACTCAGATTAAAAATATAATTAAAATTTCTTAAAGTAAATTTCCACAGTTTAGTGCATTACGTTTGCGTTTAAAACGGGAAAGAATAAGGTATCCTCTACTGTACATTGGACACAAAAATTACAGCTATCTGTATCATTAACCGTATGTAGAGAAAACTCATCCCTTTGGACGTTTTAGAATGTTCCAATCTAAAAATAACTCCTACAGGTCAGAAGAAAACACTAATATCAGTTGCGTATGAGTTTTGTACGAGTTTCACCTCTTGAAATGAAGAAAATCGCAGATTTAATTCTAATTTAACAGTTTCCCTGTATTCGCCATTTATAATCTCTATATGTTTAGATGTTTTTAAGTGATTTGGAGAGGTTTGAAGTGGTTTGGGGGAGGTTTGGGGCCTTTAGACGGACCCTTTCAAACACAGATCCTTTTCTTCAACAGGTGTTCCTGCTTCATCGTCAACAAAATCCCCACACTCTACAAATACAGTGAGATCGACACAAAGCTCCCTGTCGCATATGTCTACATCGACATTACCAGCTTCAACGTCACATAGCTCTATATCTCATATGTCTACATCGACATCCCCAAGTACAACGACACATAGTTCCGTATCACATATGTCTACACCGACGTCCCCAAATACAACGACACATAGCTCTATATCACATATGTCTACACCGACGTCCCCAAACACAACGACACATAGCTCTATATCCAATATGTCTACCCCGACATCCCCAAATACAACGACACATAGCTCTATATCCAATAAGTCTACACCGACGTCCCAACATACAATGCCGCATAGCTCCGTATCGCATATGTCTACACCGACATCCCAACATACAACGCCGCATAGATCCGTATCGCATATGTCTACACCGACATCCCAACATACAACGCCGCATAGCTCCGTATCGCATTTGTCTACACCGACATCCCAACATACAACGCCGCATAGCTCCGTATCGCATATGTCTACACCGACATCACTAAAACCAACGCCACATATCTCTATATCCAATAAGTCTACACCGACGTCCCAACATACAACGCCGCATAGCTCCGTATCACATATGTCTACACCGACGTCCCAACATACAACGCCACATAGCTCCGTATCACATATGTCTACACCGACATCACAATATACAACGACACAGAGCTCCATATCGCATATGACTACGCAACTATCAACAACTATACCTCCAGCATGTACAGATAGCGCCTTTTGTCACGATTCTCATATCATGCCACTAGCTTGCAACGACACTTATGTTGCTAGTACATATTGTCCAAAACTATGTGGCATATGTGGTAAGTATGCTATTTTATTTTATCCAATAGATACGCATTTTGTACGTTTAATTTATTCCTCCACTAAACAAAAAATAGTTCTACCTTATATACCGGTAATCATGAATGTGTACTATAAGTACCTTAGCAGATAATAGAATGTTTACATTCGCCAAATTAAATTCCACTGACAAAATTGACGTTAATTCGTATATATGCAATTTCTCAGTGGGCGGGACTTGTAGATATCTTTCGCAGAGGCGGCGGTGCTTATGGATCTTTTCTCTGCGAATTTATGTCGGACAGGAGACATTTGGCGTAGTGGTCATATGTGCTTCCTAACTGATGTATGCACTCCTATTAGCGGAAACTATGATAACCGCCTAAAATTCTTCTTTATTGATGAGACAGATTTCAAGATATTTTAAATACTTTTGTACCTCAGGTGCGTTTAGAACAAGACTGCGCGTTCAATAAAGTTTATGCCTCCGGTGGCATCCTTGACAATATATTCTGAATATTTTCTTTGTCCAAATTAGGTCACGGTTAAGGTCAAACTGAGCTTGGGTAATATGGGTGAGTTGGTTTATGGTCCAAGATAATAACTGTGTAAGTATCGAAGCATTGTAGTTTGCAGTGTTGTCGCTAGACAAAACGGTAAAATCTAGTTAACCGAGAAAGAGCCCATTTAAAATATTCTAAGTTCAAATTAGGTCACGGTCAAAGTCAAAATCAACGTTGGTTAATATGAGAGGATTGGGGGTGATCCAAGGTAATAGCTGTATAAGTTTCAAAGCATTGAAGTCAGTTGTTTCGATGCTAGACGAAACGGTAAAATCTAGTTAACCAAGAAATAGCCTATTTCAAATATTCTAAGTACAAATTAGGTCAAAGTCAAAGTCAAAATCAAAGTGGGTAATATGGGTGGATTGGTAGTGATCCCAGGTAATAACTGTACAAGTATCAAAGCATTGTAGTCAGTTGTGTTGGTGCTAGACGAAACGGTAAAATCTAGTTAACCGAGAAATAGCCCATTTAAAATATTCTAAGTCCAAATTAAGTCAAAATCAAGGTCAAAATCAAAGTTTGGTGATATGGGTAGATTGGTAGTGATTCAAGGTAATAGCTGTATAAGTATCAAAGCATTGAAGTCAGTTGTTTTGATGCTAGACGAAACGGTAAACTCTAGTTTACCAAGAAATAGCCTATTTCAAATATTCTAAGTACAAATTAGGTCACGGTCAAAGTCAAAATCAAAGTGGATACTATGGGTGGATTGGTAGTGATCCCAGGTAATAACTGTATAAGTATCAAAGCATTGTAGTCACTTGTGTTGATGCTAGACGAAACGGTAAACTCTAGTTTACCAAGAAATAGCCCATTTGTAAAATATTCTAAGTCCAAATTAGGTCAAGGTCAAGGTGAAAATCAAAGTTTGGTGATATTGGTTGGTATAGAATGGCCCAAGACATCAACTTTATAAGTATCCAAGCAGTTGAGTAAATGGGGTTGATGCTAGACCGAACAATAAAATCTACTTAACCTTGTTACGGACGGAAAGAAGGACGAACGGACAGGACGATCACTATATGCATCCGCATCTATTGATGCCGGGGGCAAAAACTAAAACCCGAAAACTTTTATTTTATTATTAAGGTCAAAGGTCAAGGTAAACGTAAGCTGAAAATTGTTCGCGAAACTGCACCATCCACAGATGTACTCACACACATATTTTGGTAAATCTGAAGCGTAACAGTAGATATGCTCTAAAAAAAAGTTTTTTTCTATAAGTGTGGTCAAATTTGAAGGTCAAAGGTACAGTGACCTGAACGTAGTATGCAATACTCTGTTATCCGATGATGGACACATTACACTAACATTGGTGTCCCTATCCGGTAGTTCATTTATAAAAGTGAGGTCAAAGGTAAAGGTCACCTTGGCCTCAAAATTATATGATATTCCAAGATGCACTCCCACATTAAATTAAGCAACTTTAGAATATATGCTCTGGGCAAGATGTTTTCTATAAACTAGATCAAAGGTCTAGTTCACAGTGACCTGAAAATGTTGCGCGGGACAATTTACAATCCAACGATATTCATAGATTATGTTGTATAGGAAATATACCCTGAAGAAACGGGACACGGAGTGAAGGACACAGGTAGCTTCAGTAGCATAAACGTAGCATTGTAATAAATAGCGCCACAAAAATGAGGAAATCACCAATTTGCTTTAAACCCTATAGCAACATGTTCCATTTGATTATATTCAGCTGTATAATGGTGGTCAGCTGAATCGCTATCTCAAGCCAACGTCTAGTCGAAGTTTCATGATGATGCACACTGATGAATTGGACATTGTACACAAAACATACCAATTCTATGGAACGCCGCAGCTGTCTTATACTGAGGTCGGAATTGTTGTCTTGTTGAAACAGTATGTCGTCATGTCAAATGCATACGTTATCCTGTTGAAATATCATTTTATTATTTCAAACGTGTAAGTTGTCCTCTTCAAAACAAGAGTTGTTAGGTTAATTATTGTTATGTCATTATTTTGAATAGATACGCCATCTTGTTAAATTCGAATGCGAGTATGTCAGTTCTGCAAGCTATCTTATCAACAGGATAACATATGTATTTGACATAACGACATACTGTTTCAACAAGACCACAAGCTGAATAACATAATGGCATACCGTTTGAACAAGACAACACGCACATTCAACATGATCACTGTTTCAGAACAATGTACCCTTTCAATAGAATATAATATCAGTTTAACATAATGACATATAGTTATAACAAAACAGCTTACAAAACTGACATTATCACATTTGAATTGAACAACATGAGGTATGTATAACAAAGTGACATAAAAACACTTGTTTTGAAGAAGACAACGTACGAGTTTGACATAATAGCATGTTAGTTCCACAGGATAATATATGTATTTGACATAACGACATACTGTTTCATGAAGACCACATGCTGAATAACATAATGACATACTGTTTGAACAAGACAACATGCACATTCAACATGGTCACTATTTCTTTGAACAAAACAACGTACCGCTTCAACAGGATAACATATCAATTTAACAAAATGATCTATGGTTATAACAAGATAGCTTACAGAACTGACATAAATACATTGGAATTTAACCCGATGACGTATGTGTTCAACTTAATGACATAACACTTTAAATAACAACACTTGTATTGAAGAAGACAACTTATCCATTTGACCTAATAACATAGTAGTTTAACAGTGAACAAAATAACGCACCCTTTAAACGGGATAACATGTTAGTCTAACATAATGATATATGATTATAACAAAATAGCTTGCAGAACTTACATAATTACATTCGAATTGAACAAGATGACGTATCTAAGAGGGGTGTTTCATAATTAATGCAACTCCATTAATAACTTCGATATAATAATTGTAATATGCATGTGTGATATATCGTTGGAAAGGGCAATTTCTCACCTACACGATGGTATAATGCACTATTAGATCACATTACGGGATAAATCACAATACTTATCTAAATGACCCCTCCTCAAGGGCACTAGAAAATAGCACTTTTCAGACTTTACTTATTGACCTAATAACTTTTTTAAAAGTAAAAGTTCTATACTTTGTTTTTGAAATATATCAGTTTATGTCTGAATTTTAATATAAATAAGATTTCATTACAATTAAAAGGCTCAGCTGTTTTAAATCTCATTTTTTAAAAAAATGAAATTTCTCATTTTGCCAATGAAAAAAGTTGACATGATTTTTCGAACGCTATGAAATTTTTATAGATTCGTATATCTATAATTTGATTTAAAAAAATAAATATCTGCTTCAATTACTTCGTTTATAGCATGGTTTGATATAACAAAATGTGTTCTAGATTTCAACAAAACCTCTTGAACATAACACTGGTGTCATTTTTTATGATTTTTTCAATAAGAGTTAAATATTACCTATATTTTTGTCATTTTGTGAAATAATATAATTTTGAATCACGTAATTTGTGTATAATTGTCTAAATTAATCTGACCGAAAGTTTCATAAAATTATTTCAAATAATAAAACCGTCATGGCAATTGCAGTATCAAAATTTGTTCGAAACATTACCTCAAAAATACACAAAAACGGTCAAGTGCCCTTGACTTGGGGTCATTTAGGCTCATGGTGTGACTTGTTTAGTCATGTGATCTTACTGTGCATTATACAATTCTTTAGGCGAAGAATGACTCTTTCTAATGATGTATCACACATGCTTTTCGCACTTATATTATTAAAGTTATTGATCTAGTTGCATTAATTATGAAACACCCCTCGTATTTAACATAATGACATAACAATTTCACATAACAACACTTGTTTTGAAGAGGACAACTTACGCGTTTGACATAATAAAACAGGATAGCATATGCTTTTGACATGACGACATACTGTTTCAACAAGACAACATTTCCGACCTCGGCATAAGACAGCTGCGGCGTTCCATACATTTCTGTAATTATCCACTTATATCGGTACAATCGAGTCGCGATCGTATACTGATTGAATAGGGATCGGCTTCAGATCGGGTAGAGATCAAGATGCTCGTGTTAATCGCATAAACATCGAAAATCAGTCTAGGTGGTCGAGAATAGGTCGGGTAGTGGTGGAGTAGAGGTCGAATAGTGGTCGACAATAGTCGTGTGATGGTCTTGTATAGATCGTATATGATCGAGTAATGATCGAAATTTCGTCAAGTAGGACCAGCGACCAGCATTATGCTCGAACTCGGTCGGGAAAACTCGCGAGTCGGGGCGATCGAGGTACTCGGATCGACAATGTGAACGCACCATCAGATGAAGTTAAGAACTATATTCGCCACGCAGTAGCTGTGTCATGTTATATGGTTACTGGGGGCTGAGTCAGCTTCGTAGAAGCTGTTCTATCAAGTTGTTGTCTTCGACGTATTTTCTCTTTTTCTACATTATTTCTTCTTTAAAAACTAAAAGGATGAGATATGTCCATAACGAAAATGAAGAGAAAATAATGTAAATATAAGAAATGAACTGAAATTTTTCTGCGTTTAAGCGATATAAATGACAGAAAATGATCGGCAAATTTAGCGCGGATTCATGGAATTTGCCGATCATTTTCTTTCGTTTTTTTCGCTTAAAGGGACTCGCAGCCGGATGGTGTACTTGTCAAAATAAATTAAATTCTCAAATAAAAGCAAATTTGTGGCATTATTTAGCTTCTGACATTAAAAAAATATGATCAGTCCAAAAAAAGTCTCAAGAATCGTCACCGTTTTTCTATAGCGTCAGCTGACGGTAAAGTTGTTGTTGTTGCTTCTCTACACAGGCTCTGACATAAACCCGAGCCGAATAATGTAGTATCAATCGCTACCAATGAAGTACGTTAATTCGCTACCATATATAGAGAGAGAACGCCCGTAGCCGAGGCGGTAAAGGCGTGTCCTCATTTTTCATGTTTGTCTCCGCATGGAGGGTCACGGGTTCGAATCCCACCAGAGCTTCTTTTTTTTTTTTGAAATGCATTTTTTAACAGAATTTATTATCCATTGGCGTAGCTTCCTATTAGGCAAGTAGGCACGTGCCTACACTTTTTTTTCAGAAGTCAAAAAATAAAAAAGGCTAAAATTGAAGAAAAAGCAATAAAATTGACGTCTAAGGGGGGTTAGGGGTGAACCCCAATCATTTTTAAATAGATTCATGTTATTATTTTGCCTGTATCAAACGCGGGAAAAGACCTCAGAACGCATCTAGAGACTATCTAGGAATAAAATTTTCCCGGGGGAGCATGCCCCCGGACCCACCTAGTAAGAAAGCGTGCACTTATTAATTGGTCTAGCCACTCCCTTGGCAGGCACGTCCATGTCGCTGCCTTTATGCAAAACAAACGCTATTTTGCGTCAGGGACCGTGTATACATGAACCATAGTTAATATGAATCATTGGTTCCGTACACACTGTCCTCATATTTGGAACAATTTAAAAAGTAAAAATAGTGCATTAAGATCGGAGTGGGATGGTGTTAGAGCCTAACTTAAAGATTAATGGAAGACAACCTGCTAACAAATACATTGTATTAACCTGGGCCCTTTTCATAAAACTTCGTACGACAAATGTTGTTGTAAGTCAGGTTATTAAATTCTCAAATTTTCAAGACGATCCCAAAGACGTTTTTGTCGTACGAAGTTTTATGAAACGGGTCATTTATGTTCGATATGTTCTGTTCTGTATGTTTTTTCAGCCGACTTTTACATAGATTTTTTGTCAGAATTTGACCTGTCTTGAACGCGCGAAACGTCCTCAGAACAAACCAGAGGTCATCTAGCAATCAACACCCCCCCCCCCCCCCCAACATGCACACACCTCCGAGTAAAAGTGTGTTCCGTAAATTGGTATACATGAAGTTACTTGGGACTTCCTAATTTCCTATGGGCATGTAGTGTGCTCGATCAACTTGTCTCGAAAAAAAAGTTACGTTCAATTATTTTCAAGTATCGAGTTTGTTAATGAAAAACTTACGGAATCAGACCCTATGATGGTTTTTTTTTAAAGAAAAGATGCAGGCATTATCTGTTGCAAAAATGAAAATTGACTGGTTTTTTAAGCTTTTCATTTCATTTATTCTTCATATAAATGTCTCCCCAGACCCTCCTTAGATGCGTCTCCAGTGTTGTAGAACTCAAAATTTTCCAGGGGGAGCATGCCCCCGGACCCCCCTAGAAAAGTTATGCCTACACTTTCATTCTGGCCAAGCTACGCCCCTGTTATCCTAAACTAAATCTTACCCATTTATATAAGCATTTGACATATATTTACAAATTACTATTTTTAATGCTAAATCCGGTTGCGAGCCTCTTTAAAAGACGAAAGAATTCAGTTCATTTTGTTATTAAAGCAGGCTGAAAGTAAAGCAGAATTCCTATGTATCGGTACTACACAACAGGCAAGAACCGGTTTCGCCAGCAGTGGGATTTGACCCATGTCAGCATTTGCACCTAACCCCAAAAGAATTAAATAACTAACGTCTGCTCGGGCGTCCAATCGTTCACCCTTTCATTCTCAATGACGTAATCAAACGCATTTGCAAACAGCGGCGTCTGATCAGGATCAAAACTGTTTGCAATTTGTTTTGAAATTTTGTCAGTTATACTGCCTAAATCTAACTTTGAAATGATATTGCAGACAACAATATTGAAGCAGATGACAAATGGTGGCGAAGGGGTAAAACTCTCACGAGAAATTTGATTTAAGGAAACGTTTCTGACCATCGTCGTAAAGGATTGGATTATGCATCATTTAAGGTCTATGAAAGAAGTAAATACTACTACCCGTGTCTATCTTGACTTGTACATATCTCTTTTTTCGGCGGAGCTGTCTAATTTCTCATTGAGCCTCGAACCTTATATGGCCCAACCAATCGTGAATGACCAGAAATGAAAGCTTAAGGACACGTGCTTAAAATCGAATAGTCTGATTGGGTAGCGGTTAGACTTGACTACTGACTTTTACAAATTTGTAAAATAAGAGACACAGACTGTTATAGGCTGATTTGCTATGTAGCGGTACCAGTAGTAAACACGACTTTCCGCTACTGCTAGTGAGTTATAACCGAGAAACTTTACGTGTCCCGACCGTTAGGTAGTGATTTGAATGACATAGTGTTTCTATTTTAAGATATGACATATTGTCTCAAGTTCGGCAATGATTTGATGCGTTCTGCAAATCAGAACGAAATTGTTCATAATAGAATTGATCATAATTTTAATCTAGTACCAAGTATATGAAAAAGAAAGAAAAGCAGTAACAATTCAGTGATATAAAGAGAAAACTGGCGTTTGAATTTAACCTAGATATCGAAAAGATTTCGAGCATGATGGGTATTTTTTGTGTTAACACCGTTTTTCTCCAGCGCATGCGCAACTCTGTGACCTCAAATGTAAACAAACCGTGATTTTTTTAACGCGATCGCAATCTCTTGGTTAAATGCGAAAACCCAACAACACGTAGATACCTAAAACGTACATTGCTACACTTTGTAGATATTTTTTATAATAAATCAGAACTTAGAACTAACTCTACAAGACAAATTCCATACACGAATTCTTGAAGCGGACACTTGCTTTATTTACCGGTGGCAACATGATTTTCTCATTTGAGGGGTCGTTTCAAACAATTCATATTCGGCATATTTCGGGGGTGCTTTCCGAAAATCTCAAATCAAACTCAGGTGATTGAGAATATTTAAACAATCAAACCATATTTAAAGTATAAACATCTAACAAAAGAGCACACACATACGAATTTTAGTAATTTATGGTATCTACAAATTACAAAATAAAAATGATACACGTAGATCTAGACATGGAAGTATAATTCCGTGATCTAGATCTGTCTTTAAAAATTCTCATCACTTTCAGTCACATCCTAGGAAGAAGTAAGTGCAATTCAATTGGCTTATAAAGATGGAAGTGGAAATTTGAAACATCCAGTAGTTTAATGATTGCAAAAACTCATTCTTGGCGACTCTCAAGACCTTCAGTCTTTGATTATATGTATGTGGTCGTAGATCACTGCGCGTGTCTTATTAGATAAATATTAAGCTTAATATCCTGATTTACCATCCTATTTATTGCAACTTGGATAAAATCAATTCCATATACATCATTACCTTCACCACCCATTCCGCCGAATATCTTTTTTAAAGATATTTCTTGTTTGTTTGTGTCATGTTTCAGATAACATTTTAAAGAAGACTATAAATGCAGAATTTACTAATGTATATTAACGTATTGTTTTTGTCAACTTACAGGCCCCACTGTGACGTCAATGCTGTGTGTGGACAAGGTTGGTAGTAAGTGCCAGGATGTTCTTTATCAACAGTACGCATGCGCAGATCAAACCCTTTCAATGCTATGTGAAAAGACATGCGGAATTTGTAAATAAACCGAACAAATTTCTTGGCCCCAAACATATATTCTGTTTGCTTACAAATTAACGCATTTAAGCCCAGTGTCTTCTAAGAAGAATATAAGCAAACTGTACAGACGCTGGTGAGACGACACGTTACGCAGCGTCTCATCAGAGTCTGCTTAATTTGCATTCCCATATGAAATGCGCTGCTGTATGGACAAACATTTTGCACAGTTGTGAACCCCTTCACCGCTATATTGTTACCTGTTTCAATATTGTGGTCTGTAAGGTCATTTTGCACAGTTGTGAACCCCTTCACCGCTATATTGTTACCTGTTTCAATACTGTGGTCTGTAAGGTCATTTTGCACAGTTGTGAACCCCTTCACCGCTATATTGTTACCTGTTTCAATATTGTGGTCTGTAAGGTCATTTTAAAGTAAGATTTAAGATAGTATTATTTAACCCTTTACCTGATAGCCTATTTCTAGTACTTAAGATAGGTGACTACTTAAAGCAGGTTGAAAGTAAAGCAGAATGCGCCTTAGGGCGCATTCTGCTTTACTTTCAGCCTGCTTTAAGCTATCATGTGCTATAATCTAGAAAATATTCCTCATAATACATATTCATTACTGATTAAATTGGAACTATTTTCTTCAGCGGATGAATAAATCATATCTGCTAAAAGGCGCTTCTATAAGGTAAAGGGTTAAAGCAGTATCGATAAGAGTTTCAAAGAGTTTGGACCCTGATAAGAATCGAAGCTATCATATGCGGTCTTCGGTGGTGAAAATGTTAAATACAGTAGTTTGTTGCATTATTTAAGTCCTGCACTAGTAGTATGTCGCCTGTCTTAATGGGACGGCCAATTTAGCATTCACTTTTAACAGATTAAACTGTTTCATTAGGATACAAGTTCTGAAAAAAGTTCTTGACAACTTGAATAAAATCCCACTCAATGGAGTATGGCCCTTCTTGGTTTCCGACCTTATGTAGACGTTCAATCTACAAGTAACAATATCTGAGATACAGTGGAGAGGGTGTTCTTCTGCCCCGTTTGAAGTAAACTTAGCAAAAACGTGTTGCAATATAATGAAGAAACAAGACAGTTTTTAAAGATATTTATTATCTGATTGAAGATTTAAACAAACAAAATAAAAATAGGGAATTAGAGTAGATCTATAGTATTAGAAAAATTCTATTTCTAATACTTCCACCACATTGGGTCTTCATGAGCAAAAAACTATGTCGATTTACACGTCACATTTTTGTTACATGCATTTCGCCATGAATCGAATTGAAACATTGCTTTTCCTCTTTGATTTTTATTGCTGAGTGCATTTAACCCATTGCCCCATAAATACGTCTTTTGAAGCATTTAAATTATCCCTCCACTACATGTAGAAACTACTTCAACTTTATAAGACAAGAATATGTTACATACATAAGAAATATTTTCTATATCCTAGCAGATGGTAGATTAAAGCAGGCTGAAAGTAAAGCAGAATGCGCCTTAAGGCGCATTCTACTTAACTTTCAACTCGCTCTAAGTGGTCACCTGTCTGCAAAACTAGAAACAAGCTATGGGGCAATGGGATAACAAACAAATGTAAGGTGTATTTGGACATAATATTCGTTGATAAAGCCCATATTATCTTTGTCGAACAATTAGAAATATTTCTATATTCTAGCAGATGGTACTTTAAATCAGGCTGAACGTAATGCAGAATGGGCTTTAAGGCGTATTTTGCTTTACTTCAATCCGATTTTAAGTTGTCACCTATCAAAAAAACTAGAAATAGGCATTTGAGTAAAAGGGACAAACAGCATAATAAACGAAACACTTGTTTTTGTGCAAGGGGCATTCAAAATTGATCAATGAACTGCTATATATCAAGAAACAACATTGTGTGGTATTTATATTTGATTGTTTGATGGAATACTGAGGAACTGTATGCAAACAGTTTCGACATGCAGCATTCCTTCCCTACAACGGCCCTCTCAACAACGACTCCCTCCTTATCGCAGATCCCTGTACGGAGCAATTTATTTCCAACGCTTTTACTGCTGCAATATCGTCTGCTTAAAGTTCTCGTCTGCTATTTTTCTCAATGTTTCATATTGGACATTTTGATAGAAAAAATCTTAATAACGATTGACAAACAGCTTGAATCCAGATGAGACGCCGCGTTATGCGGCGTCTGATCTGAATTCAAGCTGTTTGAAAATGTAAACCAATTTCCCTCCCTATAACGGCCTCTCCGAACAACGAACACCATTTGTGTCTCCCATTGAGTGTCGTTGTAGAGAGGGAGTGCTGTACTAGCCTGAACATGAGAGCTGTTGCCATTCGTCTGTGTCGTCCGGTGTAACAATATATCATATTCCTATATTACTCTCAGTCCATGATTTTACACGAAAATATGAGGAACTAATAATTAACATAGGCAAAACATACATATTAACAAACAAATATTTCAGTATATTATCAGTTTCAGAAGAGTTCATACTACATGTATTATCGAGGCCCACATGGAAGATTGGGCTTGCCTAAATGTGTAGCCTCAGTAAATAAAGTCGTTATACTTATTACTATTATTATTATTATTAGTAGTAGTAGTAGTAGTAGTAGTAGTATTAGTAGTAGTTAAAATTGTTTCAATTCACAAAGATAGTACATGTAGTAGTAGTTTATTAAATCCTCCATTAATGGAGATCTATAACATATATACAATATAACAAATGAACGATTTAAACATATTTGCGAAATAGCATCTTGCCATACAAACATAGTTACTATTTTAGATACCAGTATCTCTGTTAGATGTGTTACTGTACGAATAGTATACAATAAACATCAATGATGATGATATGTTACAATGTCATTGCATGTATAGCAATGAACAATTATATACATGTATACTCTGTCCCCATATTCCTAGTTACAATTGATCATAACAATAGACGCCCGTTTAACCACTCCATCCAGACGAGAGAAGAAGTTAAACAGGTGTCTATTATTCAGATACATTTTCAGTTAACTCATCAACCCCTGAAACGTTTAATGGACAATTCCTGTTTCTAATTAATTCTAGTCAATTCATTATTATTTAGGGTTGTTTTCATACATGTATATTGCAAAGTAACGAAGTAAAGTAACCCACACACAATAGTGACCTCGTCCGAGCAATATCTGACAACTATTGTAATAATTTGGATAAATGATTTTGTCGTGGCTTGACTCCATACATCATAGTACGTACAAGTTCCAAATACGAGATCTCTTCTTTGAGCAAATTCGCACAGAAATCACGATCCACTGTAAACTCATCTGTAAGGTTCGTTCCCGATATAGTGAGATATGAGTTCGATCCTCTCTTGCTACAAAAGCGAACTACTCTTTTATTGACATCATTGAACTCTTTCACCTCCTGTCCAAAGTCAGGCCCGGCTTGGCGGATTTTATTATCGAGGGTTTGCTGGGCAGACTTATATATCATATAATCGAGGTAGAGATACTGTCGAAGTTTCTCCGAGTCTTGCCTGGTGAAAGATGCGTGGTTCCGCCGTAGTTTACTATGGTATATTATATCAGATGTTTGCCAATGGAGCAATCGTTTCATCAGTACTAGTGACTCATCAAGACGTTCATTGATGATGATTATTGTAAAGTCATTGATCACTTGTTGGACATACTCAGAGATCTGTTTCATTTCATATTCCTTGACATGAGTATGATTTAGGCTAGGAAACCAGTCTCTTCTGAATCCAAATTCGAATGCCATTCTATTATTCAGCATTGCATGATTATATGCGGATGGATGCTCTGCGAATTTTGAAAAGGGCACATTTCGTAGAAGGCCAAAAAAGGCAATTGCAGATTCTAGACGGCGAACGGGTTCCCTGACAAGTCCAATATAGCGCGTGTCGGATGGTAAATATTTCTTGAACTGGGTTTTATTATACACCACGTGACTACACATAATTTCAAACGTCTTGTTCTCCGGTGGAGGAACAATATTTGTTGATGTTATCGAGTTTTTGAAACTGATACAGTTGAAATTATTGTCACACTCGTTGTGTTTCTTACTAGCAAGAATGAAAGTTAAATTTCGACGATGTCCGAATCGAATAAAGATGTTCTGCACTGTTGAACTTCCGGTTTTGTGCACTTTAAGAAATGCTACATGCGTCACTTCCGTTTCTAATTTCGTGTCATTTTGAAAATACTGGTGTATATATGTTGAACCAAAGACGAACCCACTTACAGCCACAATAGCCAACAGATTCCACACAAGTAGACAACTGAAAGTAAAATATCAACAAAATTACATATTAACATTAAACAGTTGTCGTCTGCCTTTATATCTCTAACTTAACTTTTAGGTATTTTTACTTAAAAAATATAGAAACGAGTGTCAAGCAGTTTAGATCCTGGTCAGACGCCGCGTTACGCAACGTCTGATTTGTATCCCTAGAGCCAATGAACTCGGGATAAGGTAACGAATGTGGTAATATTTGGCGGCCATTTTAAAATGTCGTCTGCAGCGGGTATAACTCAAATATTTGCAACAGATTTTAGCAGTTTCTGATAGAATATTGACTTAGCTGCAAACAGTTTTGATCTCAGATCAGGCCCCACAATGTGGGGCCTGGTCTGAGATCAAAACTGTTTGCCTAGAGGTACATGTACACCTAAAAGTGTATCACGCATAAAATTGGTTAAAGAGAAGGAAAACTAAATTTGGCCTCAAATCGATTTTTAAATGGATGCCATGGACCCCATATGAACAGGTACAGATTATTTTAAGGAAATGGGTCAATGTTAAAAAAAATACATTAATAAAACCTAAAACAAAACAATAAATAAATAAACAATGAATAAATAAATAAATAAAAAAATAACACAATAAATAAATAAAACAATAAGTAAAGAAAGAAAGAAAGAAGGAAAGAAACAGAGAAAAAACAAAGGAACAAAGAAAAAAGAAAAATAGACCACGGTCGAGATTCGATGAATTCGGGAACCAAATGCGTAGAAAATATAACAATAATACTCCATAGCCTGTTTCTTGTATTGGAGATATGTGACTGCTTAAAGCAGACTGAAGCAAAATAGAATGCGCATTCTGCTTAACTTCAGCCCTGTTTTATGATTATTTAATTGGAACTATTTTCTTCGGTTAAGAAAAAATTAGTTGTCTAAAAAGGTGTATATAGGATCAAATAGAAACATTGAAGCTCTACATTATGGAGCTGGCTAGGCAACCATTACATAGCTATATTTTAGTCTCTGTGTTTTGCATGTAATTGTTCTTCAAGAGGTAAATATAAAGACGATAATAACTATCGGCTGTGAAAACGTTAAAACATCCAACCCTAGCGACGAGTGTACTCGTCATTTACAAACAGTGTACTTGTGAGGATCACCTTATTCCCATGCGAACAGTGTAGATCCTGATCAGAGGGCTCCTCAAGGGGCCCTCTGATCAGGGTCTACACTGTTTGTCATTTTGGAATGTATTGTTAAAATTACCCCTAAATAGTCAATAATGGACTAGACATATTTTGAAATTGGAATTGTCCATTAAAAGTTTCAGGGGTGAACGAGTTGATTTACTGTATTTTAGTCTCTTTGTTGTCTAGGTCGTTGCTCTTCAGGAGGTAAATAAAGTCGATAATAATTACTTCGTTTACTTTCTACATGTATAATAGCATGAAAAGCACATTGATATGTGGCTTAGTAGCTTCGTAGGGAGAGCGAGTGTATAATACATATAAGATCTTACATTCGTGTTCATAATTTATTGGATTTATAAAACGAGTCTTTAAGAAAACGATAAAAACGAGGCTTGCCGAGTTCTTATCGTTTTCTAAAAGACGAGTTTTATAAATCCAATAAATTATGAACACGAATGTTAGATTCTATTTATAACATATCACATAGCAATGTTGTTTTTACCATCTCGATACTTATTTTAGATTGCTAGCTTCACTATGTAAGTCAATGGATAACGCGTGAATAGTAAACTTGCCAAAAGTAGATTCAAGGTTAATCCCGATTTATTCAGAATAAATCAAGGGAGCAAACATTTCCTGCCTCTTCCCATCTATAGCCACTCGATCGCCGACAGAAATGTTATTTGACGTCATATTTGTGTACACATTTTGACAGCGCGTAGAAATACACATCTTAGTATGACAACCTCATTCGCATAGTTAAACCACTAGTTATATAGGAGAAATAGTCAATGAGTGTTAGTCAACGCTCGCACCGTACTTTATGTTATAATTTACCTTATACGGTCATCCATCGAACACACACGTACCACTTTGATTTCTTGTCAAAGAATATATATATATATAGAGAGAGAGAGAATTGTAATCACTAGAAACTGTAAATGTTACCTGACATAAAATTCCCGTTCTGATATGGACGACGCAACGCATTTATACTGACTAGAATGTACAATTTAGAGATCAAAACAAATGCACCCAACAATGTGCATAGGGCAAAGTTCATTAAATGTCAAATACCAAATGTTAACCATATACCCTATAGCATGTACTTAGTTTTGAACACAGGTGATTACTAAATTCAGGTTGAAAGTAAAGCAGAATGCGCCTTAAGGCGCATTCTGCTTTAAGTTCAAACTGCTTTAAGCTAACATATGCTAGAATATAGAAAATATTTTTACGATACATATTCATTATAGGAATAAACAACATATTTTTGACGTTCATGACGGTATGACTACATTAGCTTCGCAGGGGGTAAGTTTTGTAAACGCCCGAAGGTCGTTTTCAAATATACTTACCCCCCGAAGCTAATGTAGTCATACCGTCATGAGCGGCAAAAAGATGTTGTTTATTCCTTATATTTTTATTTTTATTTTCTGTCATCCATTTAATGTGTAGTTTGACCAGATTTGTTTTCATGTATATGAATATATCATATACCGGCCAAATGGGTTTGATAGATGTAATATCGATGTAATAGCCATTCCAGTTTCTAAATATGGTGTCAAAAGTAGTCCTTACTACATTGTACTGTATTTGCATGATAATTTCAGGGTTTTACGCAGTAAACTTTCTCCCTGTGCTTTAAGAACGCTCGTAAGAAACTTAAACAAAAATTTCAATCTGAATATCCATTATCAAAGCATATTTTAAACAATTAGGTGGCGCAAGTTTTTATACACGCTTTACACATAGCAACGCGAATAGCAACGCTGAAATGCGACTACACAGTCAGCGTGTACACACACCCGCGGCTATCCGTGGCATATCCAATACACATAGGCTAGTTTCAATATGTCATAACGGAACATTACGTTACCAATTTAGTAAGTGTGAATGCATTATTTTGTGGTTGAGCGACTTTCCTATGTAATTCTGGTGAACAAATTGTTTGAACTTGTCAATTTCAAACCGTAATTGGAAGACAACTTGTCTAATCTATAAACAGAACACTCGGAGAAGGGAGAGAACGCGTACAGCTTTAATGACGGAGCGTAATATGATAACCTCCCTTAAAACAGCATTTAATTTTTTTTTATCGCAATTTGATTTTAATTGAACTGTCTGCGACTTTAAATAGGGGTTTCGAGATACCCAAACGGATAATCTAAAAGTAGATCTTAACTTGGTCGGTATATCTCCGCCGTATGGAAGATTTTCTTCGCGGCGGAGACTCCGCCCTCTGTCTAACTGGCTGGAACCGGATTCGATTCGTAGGTTCATCGAGAATTGACCTGCATATTTTTAATACGATTACATAGAGACTTTACAAGGTGAATGTAAATATAAAACTATTTTCTAAAGTATGGGAATAAATCTAATACGCTAAAAGGCGCCTCTATTGGGGAAAGGTTTAATTATGACGTTTGCAGAATGATATCATATTTTTCTTTCAGCGTGACATTTCACCCATAATCAAACCAAGTTTAATCTTATTTTATTCAAATGTGTAGACTCTAGAGACTAAAACAATATTGGAATACGGCATTGTAGTATAGTTGGGTACATCAAGGGCAAATAACTCTTGACACAATGACCTGAATTCAACATGAGTGCACTTCTTCAAGAACTTATACTTGTGTGAAAATTAAAATACATTGAAAACTGTAGTAGCTAGAGTGTAAAACACTGTTAGATATGGCATTTTCAACACATCAACTCATGACCTAATGCTTCGATTTCAACCATAATCGAACTCATCCGAGTTCTTATGGTTTTGATCAATCTGAGCAAGTTTGAGAAAGATTGGATGGAAATCGTGGACTCTAGGGTGTAAATTGCTGACTGTATAAGTGAGTGCGGGGAACTGACGTGTCAAATGGCCATGGTACAAGGTGCATATAGAAATATACCCGGGGCATGTTGGTCAATGCAGATGACAGTTTATAACCTATAAGGATAAGGAAGTAAACTGGCAATTGCAGAGTCAACATCTATAGACAGGTATAATACATCACAAATAGCAATGGTATGTCTACAGTACACTGATTTTGAAATATATTAATAAGATCAACCCTAAATAGTATAAAATGGACAAGGCTTATTTTGAAATTGGAACTGTCCATTAAACGTTTAAGGGATGAATGGGTTAATACTAAGAGCGGATATTTCTTAGTTCATTATGCATGTTTTTGTTATTTTATCAATTAGTTGAGAGGTAAGCAGAATGCAGCTGCCGTTTCATTTAAATTTGTTTCTGCCATATTGACTGGACATTTTCTGGCCGATGCCGGACAATCTTTGAGTCATCAGAAACATCTTCTGATTGTGTTTGCCTTAGGAAAACGAATCAGAATAACATATAAAGTATAATGAATCAAATTACCGAGGTGATGACCTGTCTAGATGTAAAATGAATTAATAGGTCGTTTTTGCTTTAACCCTTTGAACCCTAGTCACGCCTATAGGCGTCCTTTTCAAGCAGTGTACATGTGAATAGTATACTTGTCCTGTGCAAACAGTGAAGACCCAGATCAGAGGGCTCCTTTCGGAGCCCTCTGATCTGGGTCTTCACTGTTTGTCATAATGCCAAACATTGACAAAAACAACCCTTAAAAGTCTGAAATGGACAGGACTCAAATGGAAACTGGAATTGTCCATTTAAAGTTTCAGGGAGGAAAGAGTTAAGCAGTCTCCTGCCTTAAACACCAATAAACCTAATTTGATTATCACAATAGAGAAGTTAACTGTATTTTTGGATACATTTGCTATTCTTTATAGTATATGTTCTATATCCTAGCAAAATGTAGCAGGCTGAAAGTAGGACAGAATGTGCCTGAAGGTTCACTCTGCTTTACTTTCAACCAGCTTAAAGTGGTCACCTAACTTCAATAATAGAAACAGACTAAGGAATAATTAGTTAAATATCTTAAACGACACTTAGTCTTGCCAAAGTCTTGAATGATCGTCAAATAGCAATGTTGCCTTTTCAGCCCTTTTTAAGTAATTTTAGAGCCGACACTGGGTCCCATTCCCCCAAGTAAAACAGGTGCATTGTCCATGTATACTCATTTCCCAAAGATTTGGTATATATTCCCCAATGCTAAAAATCACAGGGTAAAAAGTCGCCCTATACTTCATTCTCAGTGTTGTTATACTTTCTGGTCCTTTGGAATCATTGATTTCAGCGCATTTACAGTTGAAAGTTAAATTCCGCTTAAGCTGGTGCTAGGGAGTGTGAGCACTGTTGCATATTTCAGTATTGCTCATGAACAGACTCAATTAAATTGAGTCTTCAATTTTCAGTATTTGCTTTGTTTTCTGGGCTTTCAAGGATCTCCCCTTATTCAGAACTTTGCCTACTTGTTGAATTTTGGTGTGTAAATTTCCCCTAAAAGACTCATTTTCATCGCTAAATGCTCCTGTCTAAAAGTCCTGTCACTTTTCCCCAAAAACTATGAAAATTGACTGAGCATCCATCTACTTACATCAGTACAAGTTGTTTCTTCTTGTCGAATCCTAACCACCCTAAAGATTTCAACATAGTTAATCCGTCTGAAGTGTACCACTGGATCCTTTCACCGTTCATCTGTTCCAATGCGCCTTCTGTCACAGAGGCATCAGGGCTGCCATAAGCTGACATGAAAGATCTTAAGATTTCTTAATTTGCATTTTATAAGTGCAATTTTACGAATCGTACCTTTACCCCATAGCCTTTTTCTTGTTTTGTCGACATGCGACTACTTCAAGCAGGGTGTAAGTAAAGCAGAATGCGCCTTAGGGCGCATTCTGCTTTACTTTCAGCCTGCTTTAAACTACCATGTCCTGGGGAAAAATCCGGATATTTAGGAAAAATCCGGAGAAATGGCAGCCCTGAGGCATCTTTGCTGTCTCCATGACACATCTCTGTCCACGTTACCCCGCCTTCAAGTGTGGTTGTTTTACAGTGTTCCCTTCCTACAACGGCCCTCCCACAGGGCTGCCATTTTCCTGGAATTTTCCGATATCTTTGGATTTTTTTCTTGAATTCTCCGGATCTACGGAATTTTTTCCGCATTCTTCGGATTTCTGCTGTTAGTTTCGGATGTCTGCTCTTAGTTTTAAAATTTGGCATTTTATGCGTATTTTACTTAGGAATCGTTGATACGGGTGTCAAACAGTTTAGATCCAGATCAGACGCCGCGTTACGCGGCGTCTGGTCTGGATCAAAACTGTTTGCATATTTGTGTTAGTGTGATACAGTCTGGCAGCAATAGGATTAAAGATAAAATTCCTTCTTTCTTTAGTGGAGGACTATACCGAATTAAGTTGCTGCTCCATACCTGATTTCTTATACTTTGTAGAAACAGGTTTCGGTCGAATATAGGTTTTACCTATAGTTATATTATTGTAGATTTTGTCTTAAAATAAGCACCTGGATAGTATACCTCCAGGTATTGCTTAGCAGATTGTGTGTGTCACAAATGACGTCATTTGGTGTCCCGCGTCATGTAGCGCTTGTGGACGAATATAATTATGTAGATTTGACCGGAAACCAAAAATCGATATTTCACTTGTGAATTATAAAATAAAATATTGAATGGCTTTATTACAGTGCAAGATGCGGTTTTATGTGGTAATCTTATTTCTCTCAAACTGTTATTCTTTCCCAATAAACGCGTTTATGCTTAAACTATTATTTCCATTGCAAACAATTTGGGCCAGATCAGACGCCGGGTAACCCGGCGTCTGATCAGGCTCCAAACTGTTGCCACCCAGATTAAAATGAACCGTGAAATATTACAAAAAATTGTAATTTTCTACGTTTTAGTGCTTTGCGTTTGCGTTTCGTTTGCGTTTAAGCGGGAAAGAATAACGTTTTCTCCACTGTAGGTTTTGCCCAGTAGATTGCTTGTAACTCAGTGTACATGGTATAGAGGCAGAATATAAGACCATCATATGTCTCTACTTCTTCAGTATTATCAAACACGACCCTCTCACCTAGGTCACGCATACTGTAACTGTCAACACCTATGTGGGCTGTGAGTATTATCTAAACCATTTCCTATCAGTTGATTCTTCCATGTTTATGTTTTGGATTAGTCCATTTTTAATCTAAGGGGTACCTGATCTAAATTTTCATTTTCGTTTCGTTTTATATTGAAATACCTATCAGCAAACAGTGTATAGATTCTAGCAAGAGTCTACACAGTTTGCCTATGTCCAAAATTAGATCGTGAGCACAAATGGGTTTGATTGGGGTTATAGTCGCTTATTTCTACTATATAGTATATCAAAGTTACGAAAGAAATAACTATCTAAATTTAATGTTTTAAAGGTACACGCGCCCAATTCAAAATTAATGTTCAAATAATAACTTCTTAAATAACTTGATTATTATACATTGGTTGATTTGCAATGCATTTATAATTGAATTTGAAACGTTCGTACGGGTAAATTTTGTGAAATATGGTCCTTTGCTGAACATTTCTTTTTTAGATGCAAACATTTTAATTAACAAAGGATTCAGCTGTTTCGCAACACACTTGTTTAGTATTTATGAACTAACATTGGAAGAAAATGAATTTTTATTTGTTGAAATTCAAAGGTTTATTAAGTCCACACTTTCACAGTTGAGGAATAACTTAAAGACGTTAAATGTCGTATTTGTGGGGAATGTACGAGCACTAGGGTTGAATGTGCTAATTTACATTTTAATATTGTTGTAGTCGTTTTTGTTTTTCAGAGCAATGGTGTTTATGAGAAGTGGTGAAAATTCAGTTGCTGATTGTCTTAACTTATTCCCTGACTGGTGATCTATGTCTCATTTGATTAAAGTTTAATTCTAACACACCTCACGCACACCCATATATAAACAAACAAAGACGCAACTGTGTTTGAATTCACAATAAAACACGCACGCGCTGTAATGGCAAAATTATGGCGTTACTGACATAATATGGCTTCGATAGTTCGTGCACCAAGAAATGTAGCGCCAATGCGTCGGAACAAATTGTAGTTAAATTGATGTGTTAGAATCGAAATACTAAATCGTTGAGATGCTGGTAATTAAATCACTCGGCATACGGCCTCGTGAATAGATTACTGGTCATCTCAACTCCTACCCGTCTTCTATTGACGATAAAACACTGGTATGAATTATTTAACAGTGTATTATTTCATAATTAAACCACATGCAGTGTTGACTTGTACTCGTTTTCTGTAGACGATAACAAAAGACATTGAATATTGGGGAAGAATATTTGCTCGGAGATGCCGTGGATATATTAAACATACATGTTTGTCCCATGAACACGGGATACTTGTATTAAGGGGGATATATAGGAGCTGGCATGAGTCGGTGTTTAAGATAAGCTGATCTCAAACGAGTCTAGAATTGAAATGTTATTAAGCGAACCTTGGCGAGCTTTATAACTTTTCTATTCTAGACGAGTTTGAGATCAGCTTGTCTTAAAAATCGACGAGTGACAGATACTTTTTCTCACATAACCGACGATTTTAAGCTATTTTTAAAAAGCAATAAGTCATTTTGGAATGCCAGTGACGTTAACACGCCGTTATGAATAATGACGTTATAGTGACGTCATCAAAAAGGATCTCACACATGTTGGAGATAAGGATATGGAAAACAGGGGTTGTTATGTGAGAAATCTTGTTAAAAAACATGATATGATAACGATGCTTGATGCAGGATAAAAGCTACGGAAACCTTCGATAGACTTGTATTCAACAACTTGGTAAAGGAGTACACTTTTAACGTCAACTGGTAGTCGCTTTAATACAATACTTATCCCTGCACCGCCTTACCCCGAGTACAATAGTCGTTCAACTCTGTCAAACATGAGTTTGCATTTTTTCTGGAGAAAGTAGATGGTTATATATGCATGAAGAAGGCAGTGTTACATGTATGCAAACAAGAGAGAGGGAGAGAGAGAATTAGTGAGACATAGAGAGAGGGGAGAGAAATACAGACAGACATTCTGAGAGAAGGAATAAAGAGAGACATACAGTCAGAAAGACAGAGACAGATACATGTAGACAGACAGCAACAGAGAGTCAGTCAGACAGGTTTTTTCACGTGGAAATTATGACATGCTGTCCATCACCAATATGGAGGTTCAAAGCCCAAAAGTGAGTGGGAGACCAAGAAAGACTTGGTCAGATTGTGTGAAGGCTGACATTAATGTGTACAACCTTGTTGATGTAGATCCACTTGACAGAGCTGCTTGGAGATCAAGTATCAGACATACTAGCCACCTGCTGCCTACCCCAGATGCTGGGACACCCGTCGCAGATGACAAATGAAATCAGGATTAAGTAAGTAAGTAAGTGTTAGACCTTATAACTAAAGAACACTTACTTCCCAGAATGTCTTAGAGCAAACGGTCACATGGTTAAATAAAAATTTTCCATCTACAATACGTGAATGGAACAACATGCCGCTTTCCGTGCGTCAAAGCCCATCCTTGAGCAGTTTTAAATCATTCCTAAATCAAGACCTTAGAAAGCTACCTGAATATTACTACTACGGAGACCGTAAACTCCAAGTCCTTCACACTCGCCTGCGTACAAAATGTAGCTCCCTCAATCATCACCTCTTTCTAAAAAACATTGTTGAGTCTCCACTGTGTCAATGTGGATTGATTGAAAGCACCAGGCACTTCTTCCTCGAATGTCATGCGTACAATGATATAAGAGATGTACTAGTAAATGAAATATGCCAAATAAGCAACTTGAGCTTAGACATAATACTATATGGAGACCCTACACTTAATAAAGAAAGCAACAAACATATTTTTGACATTGTTCATTCTTATATTAAGAGCTCAAACCGACTTATCTAACTTATTATCACTTACTACTATCCCCTGGTTAAATTATGTATCGTCAAGGTCTAGCGTCGCCACATCTTTCCAGTCCCGTATCCATTATTCTTTAACTACCATCTTCCTTATCTCTATTCTTTACAAAAGTTTACTGTATCTCTTTTAAACTGTTCGAAAATATTGCTCATCAAATGATGTATTTACTCCAATAACAAATTGATTGTTTTTGTCCGCATGCACCTACAGTTTGTCTTGTCTCCAGCGGCACCCTGTGAACGAATATGATGCTCTGCTAAAATGTTGATAAATTGGTGCATTGCAGAAGTAAATCAGAAATACACTTTGTGCTTTCTCCTTTACTTCTGTTCTGTATCAAGCAACCGAAAGTAATACAATATGAAACTATATTTTCTCTAGTAAGAAAGATTTCTAGGAAGCCGTTGAACACAAGACTAACTGTTTAGTTTATAAGTAAGGAGAGAAACTCAATAAGTTTATTCTTTCGTTTCAATCCTTTTCCTAAGTATTGTAAAATAACGTTAGCATGTATAATTGTAATCATATGTACTTCTGGAAATAAATATGTTTAAACTAAATAAAATGTACGTATTAACTACATGTTACACGGCCGAACGTACTTTTCCGTCTCTTTTCATAAACAGAATTAAACCCTATTTAGCCTTTTTATGAAATTGCATATAATTTGGCAATCAACTACGTAAAGAAATTTAAACAGAACAAAACATTCTTTTATTTCTCACAGTTAGCAAATATTTTATAAAAACATGTGAACAAATACAGGTCAATAATTTCATGTAAATAAGTTGGAAAAGTTCAATTGTAAAACAGTGGTAATGTGGTTTGATCTGGAGCGTTAGCTCCTTATTAGATACAGCAATAACAATAAAAAAGGTAAATGGAGGGGAAAGCGATCGAAACCTGAAAACAAGAGTAAGCGATTAAGAAATTTCAAATTTCAAGAAAAAAAGGATACGATATTTAAAAAGAATCTTCATATGAAGAACAACGTATAAATATGTATTTGATACATAAGCATGACTGTAAAAAGAAGAAGTATTGTTTCAGTAGAGAAATAAATCAAAGACGTTAAAAGGCGTTTTAGGAGGTGATGGGTTAAAAAGCCATGCTTAGCAGATTTAGCGTTGATCTTCTCATTTTTTTTTAAACTGCAGCAAATCTAAAAGGTACCTGGATGTATGAAGCTTAAGGGTGTATGAAAGTCATGAATTTGGGAAATGTTCAAAGTATATGAAAACACTCTATGATGGTTTTGTATTGAAGAGCTATTTAAGATGAATGTAAAAATAGAAAAGGTGTTCATTTTGGTGGACAACTTTTGGCTCTACGTCCATGTAAAATTTACCCCACTCACTCTTTCTTATTTTGTACGTTTCAAACAGCCCGCTTTAAATAAAATCCATTTCAAATGAAATCAAATATGATAATTGTGTTTTGTGTTATTTATTTCCTGTCTATGGTAGTGTTTCTTCATACAAAAACTAATTTAAGAGAAAATATGCTTTATAAAGCTCTCAATATCATCGATATGGTATTTTTTTGTAAATTTTGTAAAGGGAGATAACTCTTTTTACTTTAATAACTCAAAATTTTAAACACTTTCCTTTCAATTTCTTTTCATATTTTGAACTGCCTTAGCACAGACTTTTATCTGGTAGAAAAGGTTTAATACTAGAACTATTTCATTTTCAAACTTTTTTTACTTTTTTTTTCATAAAATAAAAAATCTAATAAAATCATGCCCTATAAGAAGCATATTTTTCATATTCAATTATCCATATTGTTCAACCCTGATGCCTGCTTTGCCTTAATTTGGTTTCTATATGTAAAAATACCACCATAGACATGGAATAAATAAAGAAAACCCAAATTATCATGTTGGTTTTGTTTTGAGATAGGTTTTACCGAAGCTTGTACTCTGAATGGGTATTTTTTTTATTTTTTTTTAAAAAGTAAAATTTGACATACCTTTTTCAAATCGCTGTACCTCAAACAACAGGGACACCACCATACATTTTTTTTAAATTTTTCATTCATCATAAATAGCTCTTCCAAAAACACAATGAAAGCAAAAAAAGTTTAATACTTTGAAAAAATCGCTTATTGGTTTGATACACCCTTAAGATATATCAAAATGAGAGTCAAACAGTTTGGACTTAATCAGACGTCGTCACAGGATTTAAACTGTTTGAAAATTACTACAACGAATGGATTAAAGGTTCATTAAACAAAACATAATGAGTGATTAATTTGATATTTGTCAAACTATAATTCAGAAATGAACTGATTTTTTTGGCGTTTAAGCGAAATAAACGACAAAATGATCGGCAAATTCCATGATCGCGCTAGCGATACATAATATTTACAGTGCTTTCTAATAGTAAATGAACATTTTATTAGTATGCATGTATTTTTAATCCATATTAGAGGTTGTTAACACGAATAATATGTACATGTACATTGAAAGGAACAACGGTAGCTGCCATTACTCAAGGAACGCAACAAAGTGATTCGCTGAGAGTAGACCCATAAGCCCCACCGCGAGGATATCCACAAGTCCTGCACCTAGAGAAATTGCGTTTATACAATTTAAACGTCATTTGTTTAAATATAATTGAATGAGGGGAATATAAATATCAGCAATTAAAATACAACTCACATGGATGACACTTGTTTTACATGTAACCAATGGGGAAACAAGTGTACTTGTTACATCTCACTGACGATCTGTTATCATCTATATCGTATTGATGAATGTATAAAACCGTCTGATACGCTCGAAGTATTACCGATTACTATTAGATATTGCCAATCATACAGTGAGGTTGATAAATAAAATATAATTATGAAGGACCAAATAACGTCTGTGCATACAGTTGATTAATACAGTCAAACACGTGTCAAGCGACAATTGAAATACAGTCGAAACTCGATACTTCAAACTCGCTTAAATCAATCTTACCAGTATGTCGTAAGTTGAATTTTGATAAGTCGGTCTAGCTTAAGTCATAACCGTATTTCAAAGTTAAAACGTGACTAAGCCACGTTTTAACTTTGAAATATGGGTATTTTTTAATTATCGCGATTTTGTAGAGTATCAAAATGAAAGAGAACATGCAAAATTACACTAGATAATATTAGTTACACGGCATTCCGGCAGGGTGTACGGGCTGGTATGACGGTTTTGGATTCCGTATTTCCTGAGCGCGAAGCGCGAAGGAAATACGGAATCCAAAACCGTCATACAAGCCCGTACACCCTGCCGGGATGCCGTGTAACGAATTTATTTCCAGTCTAGATCCAATACAAGAAAGACAACATGCACCATCTGACATAGTGTTGTTTACTTGATCCTAAATTGACACTTGAAATTGACAACAGACAGTTCTCTGAAATCTCTCGCGCTAGAACAAAAATAGTCTATACAGTTAAACTTCGATGTTTGGAACTCGCATAAGTAGAATCTACCTGCATTTCTATAGATTAATGTCATAAACCCGCTTCTGTTGAACATAACCGTATTTCAAGCTAAAAGGTTGGCATTTCCTCCTTTTAAACCTATTTGAAATACAGATATGTTAAGTTTGAGTGAACAGAATTCAAGATAGGCCCTAAGTTTAACTGTATCTAACATGATTACGTCATCAGATTGGAATGTGGGCATCTTATAAATGTTCATAACATATAGGCTACCAAAATATTTCGATTTACGGACAGTTCTAGGACCACATTTATGTTTTATGAAACACTGTAACGATAAGTTTTAACAAATGAACGGAAATAATCAGGAGCGAACGAATGAATACGTAGGTCAGTGGCTATGCATATCGAGTTAAGTCTATTTGGGTTGATTTCGATAAAAATATTGATCTAAATATGTCCTAATTATGTGTCAATTTCATTACAAACCTACGGAAGCCGGATAGTGCCACTTTTACAATTTTTTTAAAAAAAATTTATCTTGAAAATTCAAGTTGTTATCTTGAAAATTCAAGATAGTATCTTGAATTTTCAACATACTATCTTGAATATTCAAGATAATAACTTGAAAAATCAAGAAACTATCTTGAATTTTCAACATACTAACTTGAAAATTCAAGATACTATCTTGAATATTCAAGATACTATCTTAAAAATTCAACATACTATCTTGAAAATTCGAGATAATATGTTGAAATTTCAACATAGATCAACTAACTTGAAAATTCAAGATATTATCTTGAATGTTCAAGATAGTATGTTGAATTTTCAAGATAGTATCTTGAAAATTCAAGTTATTATCTCGAATATTCAAGATACTATCTTGAATTTTCAAGTTAGTTTGTTGAAAATTCAAGATAATATCTTGAATTTTCAAGATAGTATCTTGAATATTCAAGATAGTATGTTGAAAATTCAAGATACTATCTTGAATTTTCAAGAAAGTATCTTGAATTTTCAAGTTAGTATGTTGAATTTTTAAGATAGTATCTTGAATTTTCAAGATAGTATCTTGAAAATTCAAGATAGTATCTTGAATGTTCAAGATAGTATCTTGAATGTTCAAGATAGTATCTTGAATTTTCAAGATAATAACTTGAATTTTCAAGATAAAAATAATATTTTTTTTGTAAAAATGGCACTATCCGGCTTCCGTACAAACCAGTGACAAGTGCCATTTCATTTCCAGTCTTTTGTTTACCATGGTGACGACGCGGGTGGGGTAATCAGGGAAAACAAAGCAATATTTACGCGAATCGATCGAGGGTGAAACACATCTATTAAGTCACGTGATCCGTACTACCTGGCAAAATCAATGAATACGGTCTCGTACACAGTGGTCACATGTGCAGTTTTAGCCTATCAGAGTCCAAGAATTTATGATGACTGGAAATAATGAATATCATACTCAAACGCAACAGAAACTGTGCATGTTTCAAGTTAGGATAAATATGGTAATATCGGCCGTAGGCATGTGATTTTTGTACCATGTAAAGCACGCATGTCACTTAATTGAACAATGTACACATTTGGTCGGTATCAGATTAAACGTTACGTAATGCCCCAAAACAGGATGTTTGCATGGATTGCCCGTGTAGAAGCTTGTTAAATGTGAAATCGGTCAAATAACCTCTCATTCCTTTCTAGGAACTCCCAGGAGTAAGAAAAACATACAGCAACCACTGTAAAATCAGAACTTGCTATGCCAAGACTATCGCAACGTCAGCAAGTTGAGACAGTGCGGACTTAGCATGTTGAGACATGTAGCAGTTCCATTCATCCACTTTGATGCATGACAATACGCGTCCGCATATGCTCTCGTCACACGGCAATATCCTGATTGCAAACGGCGTTAACGTGCCATTTCCCCAGACCTAAATCCAATGGAACAAATTTTGGATCTTTTAGGTAGTAAGGTACGGTCACGGAATGGAATCAACAACTTGCAGGAGCTACAGAATGATTTCCAGGTCGAATGGAATGCAGTTCTTTTGCGTTTGAGTATATATCAATGAAACTGTACACAGTGTATAAACGAACTGTATAAAAAACCGCTTGTATGGTTTATTGAAAAGACTACATGGTGATCTGAATGATTATAGCGACTATACTGTATGAATTTTAGCGATGTTACGGTAACGATTTCAGACGACTCTGGGATCGTTCTTACGTCCAAAACGCTCCTTTGTTACTTTAACAAAATTAAAATAATCTCTTCTCAACCCTTTACCAGAAAATGCCTCCCTTTGACAATTTGCTTTTTCAGAAAAAAAACGAGTGACAACATTGAAGCGGTGTGGACAATTATACCAAGTTGCTAAACATGTTGAATCTTACTCAACTGATCACTTGTCCTACTAGAATTACTAACACACTCAGTCTTTATTAGATCATGTTCATTTTAGCTAACGCGAAAAAATATAGCAGTCTGGCACACTTCCTTCGAATATAAGCGAGCATTTACCAACTTACTGAACTAGGAAAGTAACAAAAGGAAAATTTCATGATCATAACACAGTCAAAGTAATTTTATTGCCAAATTGAAGCAAAAAGATTGGGAAGAAAATGTTTATAATTTAATCCATACAGGAAACTTGGATAATTTTTAAAGAAATATTTTTGTCAGTCCTGAATGAAGTAGCTGCACTTAAAGAAGTCCGTTTAAAACAATGCACAGAACCTTGGATGGACTCCAACATCATTTAAGACCTGATGTTTTACAAACAATTCTGCTATTATCGTAAAACTGTACAAAAGGCTATCAAAAAGGCAAAAACTACCTATATCCGTGACCAACTGGAAGATAATACATGTAAAGACAATCACAATGTTTTTAGACCCATTTAAAGTCATTTATCAAAATCCATGTAACTTTTTGATAAATAGTTCTATTGTACATAACACAGTACCAAAATTCATGAAAAGTGATCAAGTCAAACCACTTTTTTTAATAAACCCAATAGGTCTGACGTTTGTAATTATAGGCCAGTCAGTATAATAGCGATTATATCTAAAATTCTTGAGCGTGCAGTTTACAGCCATCTGGAGCCTTTCTTTGTTAAGAATGGTATATTGTACATGTACGAACATCAGAGTGGGTTCAAAGGGAACTACTCTACCGACTCCTGTCTCATCCATCTGACAGATCATATCCGTACACAGACGTCAAAGGGTATGTTTACGGGTATGATAATGCTTGACACCGTGGACCATGAAATCATGTGTCGAAAGCTCCAAGAGATGTCATTGGGTGTCGAGTCGGTGGATTGGTTCCGCTCATACTTGTCTCGCAGGACTCAGTCTGTTCATGTAAATGGCCCAAAGTCTTATTTAAGTTCGGGGTTGTGTACGGTGTGCCTCAAGGTAGTATTCTCGGGCCACTTATGTTTATAGCATGCGTTAATACTAGGAGTACAAGCATAAGCTTAAATTGATTATTGTTGCAGACAACAATGCGATATCATTTTCCCACAAATATCCATTTTACATCAGTCGTGTTTTATGACGAGAACTAGAAAAACTGTAGCAAATGGTTAATCGATAACCAACTCTCGTTACATCTCGAAAAAACAGAATGTATTTTGTTTGGATCTCGAATAAATTTGAATAATATCAAAACAAAATTCCGTTGAATCTAACGGTCATGAAATCAAATCTATAAGTACAGTTAAATATCTGGGCTCATATTTAGATACAGGCATGTAAGGAACATCCATTGTAAATAATATTATCAAGGAAGTAAACTCTAGAATTAAATATTTATATCGCCAGCAAGATTGTTTTTACAAATCTCTTAGAAAGACACTATTCTTTAATACAATGCCATATAAATTACGCATCATTCTCGTGGTTCTGCGGTCTAAAATCCTGAAAAAACAAACACAAACTACAGGTTGCACAAAAAAGTGTGTTTCATTCATATTTAATATTGTAGAATATCTCTTCGTGTGGCAGATCTTAGATTTTAAATTTGAAATATAGATGTAAACAATTACGACTAAGTCATGTATATAAAACATTTAAAGCCGCATTGTGTTTTTGAGAAACCTGCATAAAACGGTTGTTTGGGGTCCCATTTGAACTACGTGGGACGTGATTCTTTCACAAAAACCGGTTTTATCTAAGCAATTCGCTTTTTAAATTTTTATTTATAATATTTTGGTGCTCCACAAATTAAAGAGCCTCCCTTGTGAATGGAAAGAAGGACAACTCTGTAAATACAGGGCTCCAGATAACGGAAGTATTTCGAAAACTTAAATCTTTATTTCTGCTTTTAAACCCAATGGTGTCATACTCATTAAAAGTGTCTCGAAGAGACGGTTTAATCAGTAGTAACACTATAGCATTCGGTGCTGAAATGAGTGAGAAAATGTTAGATTAGTTCAGATTACTCCCGATTACATGTTTAGCTGGAACACTGAAAATGACCCTGTTAACCCTTATGCTGCTGCACAGACGTCTGCTTCGACATTGTCGTCTGCAAAATGTGTTCAGTTTAGATTTATGCATTGTTTTAATTAAACAAACCTTAAGACGAGTGTCAAATAGTTTGGATCCAGATGAGACGCCGCGTTACTTTTTAGATTCAAATAGTTTGTAAACTCCGTAAAGTAGGCACAGGGATAAACACTATGAGATTCAATAACAACGTGTACATATCTTTCACTGTGGGTAAACGGTTAAAATAAACTACGGAGAATGTATACCTTGAGCTTGCTGAAAATGACTGTTTCATCCTTGTCCGCTCTCTAACTCAAACACTTCTTTTTAGATCTTCACCAAACTTGCTACAAATGTTTATTAGTATAGAATCACGTTTAATAACTAGCAAAATCGCATAAGGCATGTCTGAGTTATTGCTGAAAATGCTGAAACAGTCATTTTTTAATACATAAAGGGCAAAAACTCGGATATGCCACATGCGATTTTTGTAATAATCAAACTAGACCTAAATTTTATATACTTAAACATTTGCAGCAAGTTTAATGAATATCCGATAAAAACTGTATGTGTTAGAGTGCAAAAAGTGATTGAACCGTCATTTTTCATTAATAAACAGGCAATAACTCAGATATACCTTTTGCGCGTTTAGTAGTTATGAAACTGAACCTTGATTTTATATCAATAAACATTTTCAGCAAGTTTGGTGAAGATCCAATAAAACGTATTTGTGTTAGAGAACAAAACTTGCTGAAAACAGTCATTTTTTAATACATAAAGGGCAAAAACTCAGATATGCCACATGCGATTTTTGTAATAATCAAACTAGACCTAAATTTTATATGAATAAATATCTTCAGCATGTTTGGTGAATATCCGATAAAAGCTGTTTGTTTTAGAGTGCAACAATGACTGAAACAGTCATTTTTATTAATTAACAGGCAATAACTCAAAATACCTTATGGGAGTTTAGTAGTAATCAAACTAAACCTTGATTTTATATCAATGAACATTTTCAGCAAGTTTGTGGAAGATCGGATAAAAAATAGTTGCGTTAGAGAGCGGACAAAAAAGTGTGATAGTCTAACTGACTGATGGATGGACGGGCGGAAGTTGAATTCGGCTGTATCACGTGATACTAAGCTGTGTGGTAATGTTTATGACAGACGTTCTAGTTTCGGTTTGTTATGATTATATCCTAGCTGGGTGGGGTTAAAGTCTGAGGGAGTCAGTCGTTCCAGTTTGTATTTATTTACATCGACGTCTTTACATGGTACAATATTTACATGCGATGATGGAAGAGGCGCAGCTAGCTACTGGCTCTGAAAACAAAGCAACGACTCTTTGAGTTATTTACTTCCAGGTACATTTATATATGTCCTGCAAATGCATATAATGACCATAACAATGTTCTGTATTCCCTTGACTTAAACGTTAAGGAGAATACGCCTTTTGTATTAGTTAAATTGAACATGTAGCTTTAATCTTGATAAAATATTAATGTTAAAAGTAATGGTAAGCTATAACTTTAAATATAGTGGCCGGCCTAACAATAGCAATGAGACCTACCTATCCTGTGGGAATAAAGCCTCTCTCCCCCTCGCCACACTCTTGCGGTGCCCCGGATTTCTCCTATGAGTTATGTGGTAGTGCTGAAATTTAATTGTTAGTTTTTAGTGATTTTGAAAGGAAGAAAAGGTGAAATGTGCTTTACAGCAATGCTACCTGAAACTAAAAGGTTATCACCAAACTAAATATTTCCCAATTACAATAAACTATTTTCCCAACTGTAGTTAACTTAATAATGAAAACACCCTTATGTTTTACATATTAACATGGAGAAATGACACCATGATATTAATTAATTAACAATTAAACTCCTATAAAGAATATTAATGAAAGAGCTAAAAAGTAAATGGGCTTACCATCCTGTATTACCTCAGATAAGATTAGATAAGATTCCTTAAGGTGAAGATATGTTTCTCTGTCAAAAGCCCGAACTGAAATGTCCCAAGATCAGCTGATAGGTAGGCTTATTTGCCACCAAAATCAGTCGTCCATGAACAACAATGTCCCCGATTGGTCAAACAGTGAGTGAAGCTCACTCAACTGTCCTTAGTGCCACTATTATATAAATCAATATGAAGATAGGCAACTCTGCCTGACATAATGATACTTTCACCTAAGAATGCCGGATTTATTCCCCTTGTCAAAACTACCTTTGTTACATGATTTTAAATCGCCCTTTTTGGTGATTTAGGTCCGTCTTCATCATTTCATATATCAGTTTGGCCCATAAGAATGTTCAAACATTATTATTAACCGTTATTGTATTTCAGGCATTAAGAAAAGGTCTGAAAACACAATGGGACTTTAACAACCAAACCACAAGCATGTATGAAAACTTTACTAGAATGAAGGTGATCCAATGTTATGCAATTAAATATATTGTAAAGGATTATTGTCATGGTCCCCAGTTTATACTTTTACTTTTACTTCCAAATCGTTTCACTATAATGCACATATGCTTAATTTAACCTATGTGACAGCTTGGGTCCTGTTGGAAATAAGTTTTGTTCCTTATTGGCAAAACCTTACGGGCAATCCTGTGCACCATTTCTTTTCAAAAGTCTCCATCATATACTAATTATATATTGGCGTAAAATAACAACTGAACTAGTCTATTTATGATGTTTTCTTCTACATGTGATATCTATTTTGTACAGAGAATTCAGTATTTGAAACTTTTTACAATATGTTTATCTATTATCATATGTTTTCATAAACATATGCACAAATAAAATTATTATTTTATTGTTTTTATCACAAAGTAGACCGAGAACAGAGCTGCTACTAACCATTTTACGGCACTGGTTTGTCGCAACTGGCAATCCAACCCGCTATCTTCCAACCCCAAAGCTCATGCCGACATTATGTTTATGTATGCACACGCAATGAAGTCTTTGATTAAGATTATCTATAGTTTACCCTTTCCTCCCTCACACCGCAAGTGGACAATTCTAATTTTCAATTTAGTCTAGTCCATTTTTTTTACTTTTTTGGGGTTGATTTTTACATTATAGGTCAAAGAGACAAACAGTGAAGAACCTGATCAGAGGGCTCCTTTGACACCACATCAATGTATTCAACGCGAAATACGCTTGAGATCCAACTTTTAAAAGTAAGATCCGAAAATTTTGGAAAAATCCATATGTCCGAAAATTTCTGAAAAACCGGAAAATGACAGACCTTGGAAATTATAATACATTATGCAGAATTGGTGAAATCATATTTAGCGAGTCGCAATAAGTCATTCACATTCTAGAAAATTGGGTCGAAAATCTTCATTTGCATGCACACACTATAAATGGTAGTAGATGTTTGCACGTACATATACGTATCACTCCGATACAACTTTTAAGAAGAAATCATAACAATACATCAAGCAGAATTTACGAAATCGTGTATAGCAAGTCACTATATGTCATACAAAATTCAGGGGAATCTAGTCTCTATATGTCATACAAACACATTGGTGGATAGTCGCTATAAATGATAGTACATGATTGCAATATACAGTATGATACAGTCTACATGTAGAAATATACGAAAGAAGACTCAAGCAGGCAACGCAACACAAACAATACACCCACCTCTAAAGCAGAACACACACACAGTCATACCGTATCAAATACACACACACACACACACACACAACAAACACACACACGCAATCCCACACACCAAACAGAAAACAATACGCAAGACAAACATAAAGCAAAGTGAACATAGGAGCCCGCCTTGGTACGGTCAGCAGCAATCAATAATTAATTATAAATTAACCATTAACAACCACTGGGGGGGTTAAACCTGGGTTTAGGGGCGCCCAACCTCACACTTATCTCCTATATTCACCTATAAAGACGAACAGTGTACATAAAATATAAACCCTGTTCCACAACCTTACAATCAAAAAGACCGCCAGCACAGTAAGTAAATACATGTAAAACATTTAACAAAATTCTATGACAAGATTATTAGTACCACGGGAAAGAATTAAACATTCAAGCCCGTGTTAAAAATAACCCACTTTGGCAACGGTCCAATTGTACTCAAGCGACTAGTCTGTAGTCACGAGTAACTGTAAGACATGGAAGGGTTCAGGGTACGACAGAGAAGGAGAGAAAATACAAAGCACGAAAATCCGACATAACTCTCCCGGTTAAGGACGGCTTTAGAGATACATCATCATGTAGTGCTAAGCCCTGTCTGTCGTCGCACAACCAAAGAGGAAAGCATAGTTATCAATTGTAGATTGATCGATAACCAAACGTGAAGTGCGCAGCAATATAGTTGGATCATAATCTTTTTTGAGGAAAAATCTAATACGTTTCACAAATAGGTTTTGAAAATACATATGTCCAAGAATCTTACGAAGTCTGTAAATCACATCACCATAAAACTCCGGATGTGAAATACCTTGCCGCAGAAAAGACTTTAAGTTACATTTATACTTGTTAATGAGAGGAAGATTTCTATAAAAGAATTTAGAAAATGATTTACGAAGTTTATGAAATCTGTACCCCTGTTTAAGAAGCTTTTCAGTAATAGTTGTATCACGAATGTGGAAGTCCTCAACAGAGGTACAAGCCCTAGCAAAACGAATATGTTGTGAAATATAAACCCCGTAAGATGTAGAACGGGGAACATCGCCATCTAGATAAGGATAATTTACAATACTAAAATCAAAATCATCTCGTTAATCGTAAATCTTAGAAGAAACAATTTGTCAAGACGTTCGGTTACCCTAACCCTAATGCTAGAGCCCAAAGCTTGATGTGTGTTTTATCGGGTGTTCTATGAGGCGACAGTGTCTTTAGCCGGACACTAGTTATGGCATGAACACAATATACAGATTATATGAAATATATGAGAATTTTCCTTTGGCTATCTTGCCTGATGATTGAGCATGAAACTACATAAAAAACTATATAAAATGGATGAAACTAACTAAAAGTGGATGAGCTACTTTGCCTACAAAACCAAAACTAATAAACAATATCCCCGTACTCTCAGACTGTTTGAGCACGGTGCAGGCTGACCGTTAACCGATATATGCTCAGCGTTACTTCTGCTGAGCTACAGTATAGTGAACTGGTGCTGAGCGCTATTGCTCAGCGTTGATGTAGCTGATGATAAACAGTGTCACCAGCACTAGTCTCAAGTAGACTGCTCGGCGTTGTTGAACGATATGATGAGATCTCGAACAGATTGCTCAGCGTTGTCTCTGCTGAACTACCAAACCTTGATTCCACTACAGTTCTATAACGTCAATGTTCCAGCTTGTCATGGAACCTCTATGGCGTATCGTCGATCTGTAGTAAACCTTCGCTCTTTAATAATAACTGTTTTCGGTCCCAAACAAATCTCAATGATCTGAGAGCAACGTACTAACGAGCTATCATCAAAAGTAAGCTATCCCGTTAATAGCTTGTGGAGAGAGTTGTCGTGTGAACGAATTAGCAATCTCACTGTGTTCAATATCTCTACAGGTTTTATTCACCGACCGTCTAACATTGAACAGTTCTTTCAATATGCCTAAATTAGTCTAAATATATGATTATTCCTAATAATTAAGAAAATGCCAACTTTTACTTTTACACCAGCAAGTTATAAACTTTGGTTATGTTTAAAATGTCCAGTACAGAAAAATAATGACTTTAAAGCTTATTTGAGAGATAATACACAAAATTCAGCTTTTGGTATACAGTCAGCACAAAGCGTAGACAATTGCATTAGGCAAAGAACAAAAACGTACGATGTGCGTTATCTTCGCACTGTCTCTATATAAATCAACTGGCAATATACATATATGATCAAGAGGCTTCATAACTACACAAAGATTATTTCTGACAATAGCCCCTTTCTCAAGAAAACACTTTACGGTTTTCTAACTACAAAATAATCTGTACAAATGTGTGCTGAACTTATTGTCTGCTTAGATAATCAGCACACATGTTTTCAGAGCCTTTGATTGTTTCAACTCTGAACTGGTAGTTTTGAAGGAATAATGCCCATCGCATTATCCTTCCACTCTCTATCTTACATTTCTGGATGTAAGACAATGGTGTATGGTCTGTCTGCAGAACAAACTCTGTCCCATACAAGTATTTTTGGAATTTCTTTATTCCAAACACTATGGCTAGGCACTCTCTCTCAATGACAGAGTAGTTCTTCTCTCGCTGGAGAAGCTTCTTGCTGGCATATGCCAATGGGAATATGCCATCTTCAAACTGTTGCAGAAATGCTGCTCCAACTCCGCTATCAGAAGCATCAGTTTGGAGAATAAACGGCTTTGTGAAGTCTGGCAGTCGCAAAATTGGTGACCTTGTGAGCATGTCTTTCAATGTTTTGAAAGCTTGCTCGTGCTCTGCCAGCCAGATCACGTTGTTTGGGCGACCTTTCTTAGTTAGGTCCGTCAACGGAGCCGCCACATCAGCAAATGCTGGTATGAACTTCCTGTAATATCCAGCCAAACCTAAGAAGGCACGAACTTGCTTCTTAGTCTTTGGCTGCTCAGCATTCTTGATCTTTTCAAGTTTATCATCTTCCATCTGCATTATACCATTCCCTACAACATGTCCCGTGAATGATATGTTTTCAAACCCAATCAAGCACTTAGACGGTTTGAGGGTTAGACCAGCATGTCTTGTTCGGCTGAAAACATCCCGCAGCATGGTCAGATGTTGGTCCCATAACTGCGTGTGACCAAGGATGTCATCAACGTAGTTGTCTGCATGTTTGCAATTGCGCAACAACTTTCTCATCATTCGGTTGAAGGTGCTACCCGAGTTGACCATGCCGAACGGCATTTTCTTGAATTGGTAGCTCCCATCTGATGTCGAGAAAGCAGTTAAATGCTTCGACTTGTCATCAACCGGTATTTGCCAGTAGCCTTTACTCAGGTCTATCTTCGTGAAGTATTTGTCTTCCTTCAACTTTGACATGATGTCTTCAACATTACCCATTGGTTCTGTATCGAACTTTGTTATCATATTCAGTCTCCTGAAGTCGATACAGAATCTGTTGGACCCGTCTTTCTTTTTGATCATCACAAAAGGCGAATTGTAGTCCGATAACGCCGGTTCAATCACCTCTGCGTCGAGCATTTTCTGTATCTCTTCTTCAATTTCCCCACGTTTAGCGTATGGTATGGGGTATTGACGAACCCGTACTGGGGTCTTTGACGTTAACTCAATCTTATGTTCAGCCAGCGTCGTGGTACCTGGCATCTCAGTGAATATGTCCTGAAACTCTTCAAGCAAGTTCATTACTTCTCGACGTTGTTCAGGCGACAAGCTGTCTGAGACCTTGACATCTTTGTATGTCTCATCACTTTTCAAACAAGCTAAGTCTAGCAAGTTTTCATCGTCTACAACGCCATAGTCTTCACTGTGTTCAGCCTCTACTATTGCCATCCCAGCAACAACGCTGTCTTGCCGTTCCTCATACTTTTTCAACAGGTTGATGTGATACTTGCCAATCTTATCACCAACTTTCACCCTAAAGTCCATTCTGTTTACTCTCTCGACCACTTCGAACGGTCCTTTCCATTGCAACATGAGCTTGTTATGGGAGGTTGGCAATAACAACAGAACCTTGTCTCCCTTCTCGAGCTTTCTGTTTCTGGCTGCCTTATCATAATGGTGTTTGTATGCAACCTGTGCCTCAGCCATGCTGTCTCTAGCTATTTGGCATGTGTCTTCAAGCCTGTTCTGAAGATCAAGCACATATTGGTATGTGTTCATGACTTCAGGCGTTTCTCTCTCTGTCCAAAGCTCTTTCAGTATTTGCATGGGGCCTCGAACTGTACGTCCATACAATAGCTCGAACGGCGCGAACCCAGTTGATGCCTGTGGAACTTCTCTGTATGCGAAGAGAACAGCGGACAGGTATCTGTCCCAGTCTTTCGGCCGTTCCTGACACATTTTCTTCAGCATACTTTTCAGAACCCCGTTCATCCTCTCACACAGCCCATTGCATTTTGGGTTGTATGGGGTTGTGAAGAATTGCTTCAGGGAGATGAGTCGGCAGACTTCTCCCATGAGTTCGGACGTGAACTGACTGCCCTTGTCGCTTAAAATTTCTGTTGGAAATCCAACACGTGAAAATACGTCGAGCAACGCCTCAGCTACTCGTTCCGTCTCTATCCTAGGCAATGCTACAGCCTCAGGATATCTTGTGGCATAGTCTACCACTGTCAAAATGTATCTGTTTCCCTTATCAGATGCTGGTGTGATGGGACCTATCAGATCGACCGCTACTCGATGAAACGGTGTATCTATGATCGGCATTTCACCAAGGGGCACCTTTGTGACCCGTCCTTTTGGTATGGTCTTCTGGCAAACATCACACGATCTGCAGAATCTCGTAACATCACTGGTTATACCTGGCCAGTGGAAACTTGTAGTGATTCTGTCGATGGTCTTCTTTGCTGACAAATGTCCACCCACAATAGATTCATGAGCCAAGCTCATCACACGCTTTCTAAATTGTGTTGGAACAACTATCTGTTTCGTCTCTGTTGAGCCCTGTCCTTTGACTTGCTCGAACACTCTGTACAAAACGTCTTTATTTACCATGTAGTGGTACTTATTACCACCTTTGGTCTCGAGCTTGCTCGAACTCTCAGCATATGACCATAGTTTCTTCAAAGACTCATCGTGTTTCTGTGCCTTCTGAAGCACATCAACGTCCACCTCATCTAATGGTTGACTAGGCACGTTCAGCGCCCTTATAGGTTTCATCTCTTTAGCAGCTTGAGCCCGTGTGACAACCGCTGCAGCCACACTAGTTTGACCCCGTACTTCGGGCTTACTCTGTTCAAGCCACCTTGGGTCTGGAGCTTCTAAAACTCCATCTACATTGCCCAAGACTAAATCGCAGATGAGTGAGCTCAACACCATAACTTCTATACGTCCCTTGTAATATGGTGTATCAACCTCTATCAAAGCTGCTGGAACTATCTTGGCCTGGCCATCAATAGTGATCATCACATATCTCTTGTCCAGCATTTGGCTAGCCTCGACCAAGTCTTTCCGAACTGCGGCTAACTCACAGCCGGTATCTCTTAAAACTTTCACTTCTTTGGTCCCTACATAGCCTTTCTGTAACTTCAAATTTCTCTCGCCTTCCAGCGTATCTACGGTACATCCACCAGCAATGATGGACACCGACTCTCCGTTGGCAAGCTGAAGTTCTCCGTCTTGTATACACTCTTGTATATGACTTTTGTTCATGGAAACAGACATGCACAGAGCAGAAATCTTGTTTCCATCCGAACCTTTGTTCTTAGACTTATCTTCGAGCTTCCAACCTCTCTGAGATTGTCGACCATCCGTATGTCCCTGACTTTCATGGTCTGGGTAGCAGACTGCTGCCCCGCTAATCTTTCTCGGGTTTGTATTCTGTCTGCAGTCTCGTGCAAAATGACCTTCTTTCCTGCATAAGAAACAAACCTTCTTCTGGGCATCAGGTCTGGGCACTGTGTTCGACCTATAGTTCGGTGCTGTATTAGGTCTCGGCTGTTGCCTGTTAGGTGCTGGGCCGCTTGTTCTGGCTGTCCTGTTAGACACTATGGACCCACCATGAGCCTCAATGTATTGCTCAGCTAGATGAACAACTTCTTCCCTTGAGCTCGGCATCCTTTCTTTCAAAAACAATGTTAGCTCAGGCGAACATGTTTTGATAAACTGTTCCCGGACTATCAAGTCCATCAGCCCTTCAAACGTTTCGTCTATCTCAGCCATTTCTGCCCATCTACAGGAATAACGAACTATACGAGCCTTAAACTGAAATACAGTTTCACCTTGCTCAGGCTTGCTATCTCGAAACTTCGTTCGGAAACCTTCTTCTGTCAACTGATACCGTTTGAGCACTGCCTTCTTCAGCGCTTTGTAATCATCAGCTTGCTCAGGCGGAATGCTGGTGTATACTAACAGACCTTTGCCTGTCAATAATGAGCTCAGACTAACTGCCCATGTCTTCTCATGCCATCCCTGGCTCTTGGCAAAACGCTCAAAACGTTCGATGTATGCGTCCATATCATCCTTGTTCTCTTCGAACTTCGGCAACTTTGGTCTCAGCGACTTGCTCGTAGTCTCATGCTTCAAAGTTCCGGCCTCAGCTCGAAGTTTCATCACATCTAGCTCTCGCTCTTGCTCTTCTCGCTTGTATGCAGCCTCTTTGTCTCTGAGCTGTATCTCAAGCTTGAGCCGCTCATCTTCGTCTTTTCGCTTCTGTTCTTCTCTCTCAGCCTCCAACCTTCGGCGTTCGTCCTCAGCCCGACGACGCTCATCTTCTCGTCTCATCATACGTTCTTCTCTGTCAAGAAAGTCCCGTTCTTTCTTCTCAACGTATGTCATGAGCTCCGAGCCACTCAAGCCCATCAGTTTACCAGCCTCTATCCACTTATCTTGATCCATCATGAAACTAGTGTTCAAACCTTAATAGTTCCAACCGTATAAAACTCCTAAGAACTTTCCCGGACGAGCCCCCAAATTGTCAAGACGTTCGGTTACCCTAACCCTAATGCTAGAGCCCAAAGCTTGATGTGTGTTTTATCGGGTGTTCTATGAGGCGACAGTGTCTTTAGCCGGACACTAGTTATGGCATGAACACAATATACAGACTATATGAAATATATGAGAATTTTCCTTTGGCTATCTTGCCTGATGATTGAGCATGAAACTACATAAAAAACTATATAAAATGGATGAAACTAACTAAAAGTGGATGAGCTACTTTGCCTACAAAACCAAAACTAATAAACAATATCCCCGTACTCTCAGACTGTTTGAGCACGGTGCAGGCTGACCGTTAACCGATGTATGCTCAGCGTTACTTCTGCTGAGCTACAGTATAGTGAACTGGTGCTGAGCGCTATTGCTCAGCGTTGATGTAGCTGATGATAAACAGTGTCACCAGCACTAGTCTCAAGTAGACTGTTCGGCGTTGTTGAACGATATGATGAGATCTCGAACAGATTGCTCAGCGTTGTCTCTGCTGAACTACCAAACCTTGATTCCACTACAGTTCTATAACGTCAATGTTCCAGCTTGTCATGGAACCTCTATGGCGTATCGTCGATCTGTAGTAAACCTTCGCTCTTTAATAATAACTGTTTTCGGTCCCAAACAAATCTCAATGATCTGAGAGCAACGTACTAACGAGCTATCATCAAAAGTAAGCTATCCCGTTAATAGCTTGTGGAGAGAGTTGTCGTGTGAACGAATTAGCAATCTCACTGTGTTCAATATCTCTACAGGTTTTATTCACCGACCGTCTAACATTGAACAGTTCTTTCAATATGCCTAAATTAGTCTAAATATATGATTATTCCTAATAATTAAGAAAATGCCAACTTTTACTTTTACACCAGCAAGTTATAAACTTTGGTTATGTTTAAAATGTCCAGTACAGAAAAATAATGACTTTAAAGCTTATTTGAGAGATAATACACAAAATTCAGCTTTTGGTATACAGTCAGCACAAAGCGTAGACAATTGCATTAGGCAAAGAACAAAAACGTACGATGTGCGTTATCTTCGCACTGTCTCTATATAAATCAACTGGCAATATACATATATGATCAAGAGGCTTCATAACTACACAAAGATTATTTCTGACACAATTCCGTTATTTATTAAAAGATCCAAATCTAAAAATGGTGCCGATAAATTTGACTCGTTTGTTTTATTAAGGCGTAATTCTTTTGGGTAAATAAAAGGAAGCAACGTATCACAAAATGGGTTGTCTATATTAAAAATATCATCTAGATAGCGCGATGTGTTGTTAAAGGCTTCGATCATATCTGCCTGTGTATCAGGTTTTAGACTTAGCATAAAGTCCCTCTCATAACAGTACAAAAATAGGTCTGCGACAAGGGGCGCACAGTTTGTACCCATAGGGATACCAATCACTTGGTGGTATATGGTACTCCCAAAACGTACATAAATATTATCCAGAAGAAATGATAGTGATTTACAGACATCGGTGCAAGTCCACATAGTGTAATGCTTAAGGCCTTTGGCTACCGGAAGTCGGTCTTGCGGGCGAGCGGATATGCGTCTTGACGGCACAGACTGTTTTCGTACGTGTTTATACTAGAAAATTTATATAAAGGAAATGTTGATAAGAATTAGTATAGTCCTTCATAGCGCAGTTAGTATAGTGGTTGACTAGCAATCAAAAGGTCATAGGTTCGAGACCCATCCGATCCCACTATTTGTTTTAGTGTCCGATTTATTGACTTGTCAATCCATAACGCAGTAGTCAAGAGACATGTTATGTTTAGTCTTCGTTGATTAGAACTAGTGATGTTTACGGTCCAAGTATATGTCCACTTACCTGTACGTTTTAGTTTAATGACTTACAAGTCAATTAAATCGGTATACATGTAAACGATTTGATCGAACTATAAAGCCACACATTGAAGCTTATCAATACGCTAACCTTTTCAAGATCGATATTGCCCATTATAATTATGTTTAAACAATATAATAAACCTTGTATGCAAGTCCATGAATAAATAATAATGCATTTTAATGACAAAGTTTTAATTCTAAGGCAGGTAACTGTATATAAAAAACAAATATCCCACATTTTAATAAGAAAATATGTTATTACAACAAATCCTGACTGTAATATTTTCTTATTTTTTCAGACTGACTAGTGCATCAACCATATATTTGAATAAAATGAAAACAAATATACATTGAATGAGTCAGTTTTTGGTAAATCAATTTTTTAGCATTTTGCAAAAGTTAAATAGCTGATAACATCTTTCTGAACACCTTTATTCAAAATGTTTTTAGCCTTTCTTGTAATGAATGTTGTGGACTACTTATTGGGTGAGAATTATAGTCATTAGCTTTATTCATTTTTAAGAAAAATAAAATCATCAAAATTCTAGGTTTTTGTCAGAAAAAAGACCTTAAAGACAAACCACACGATAAATTTTGCCTATATTTACACACATTGTTTCTTAGGCTATTATCAATTTTCATGAAAAGTTTCATAACAATCGTATGGAAACTACGCGCATATGCGAAGTACCTTAACCGTGTCATTTGTAAAAAATGCACGATCAGTATTACACGCCAGAAATAGTTTCCTTTCTCTGGCAAAAATATTTTCAATAAGTTGTATAAGTTTAGCTTTTATTAAATTATGAGGTAAGGTAGTATATAGTGTTGAAAAGTCATAAGTACTAATACTGCAAGCTTGGTATTTTCTATGTTCAAGCTTCGTCAAAATTTCATTCGAGTTTTTGATAGACCAAAACAGATTAAGTCCAGAATTTTCTTAATTCTTGTCACAATACCTTTGAACATGTTCTTTGATTTTAATTAAAGACGATGTCAAAAGTTTGGAAAGCTTAGTAGTAGTACATGCACTTGAATTAGCAATAAAACGAGACTTATATGGTGTTGTGTGGAGTGTTGGTATCCGGTACATAGTAGGAAGTTTATGACATGTAATGATGACGTCAGCTTTTAATTGTTTACAAGTATCAAGATGATCAGATACTACATTACGCTACGTTAAATTAGTCGTTGTATAGGAATTGGTATTCACAAGTTCCTGGTTTAAAGTATCAACATAATGTAATCGTCATACAATTATCACATTATTGGATGCTTTGTCTGCAGGAACGAGTACATACTTGGAATGAAAGTCTTGTATGCCCTTCTTTAAGTGACGAATGTTAAATTTAGGTTTAGGTGGTAAAAGATGGTTATTGGATAAATAGAACGAAATCCGACTATCTATAATATCAAAAATTAAATTCTTTCCACTTTGAAAGAGCGTCATTTTCAGCATGTTCTCTTCGGCACCAGTTGGTACTATAATTATTCAAAGCTTCCGAAATATGATTGCGGCAAGTATCGAAATCAATTAAGGCAGGTAATCTAAATTTAGGTCCCTTACTCAAAAGCGCTCTAATGCGTTTATCTTTAATGATATCAAAATTGCCTGTTATTATATGACCCACTGGAGCGTAACAGAATTTAGAAGAGGTACAGTCTCATGTATCTGGTGTGTTTTCGAGAATTCTAAGATCAGAAACAATTTTATTGTAGTTAAAAATTAACCCTCTAACAGATTTATTATACTTAGGTGGTTCAAGATTTTTAAAAAAATTTGGAATAGCATTCATCACATTTTTGTTACGGAGAATACTTTGTAAATCTATAAAATCAATACCTTTATTTATAAAAAGGGACCTTAATGAAATATCTTTTGTGATCGTTTAAAGAATCAATATGAGGTCTAAGAACATGCTGAGTATAACTTTGTATTAAACCTGCAGTATAATACAGAGGATCTGTGCGTAAAATTATTCCATCAGCCTTGTCATCAATATCTTTTAAAGACGACAATGACAACGAAGAAAGCCGAGAAAGCATTTTATGTTTACCAGAATGTAACAGCAGATTATGCAAATCTGTAATAGAAATCGACTGACGTGATTTACGTTTAATATTTCCATTTATACGAATACTTCGTGTAGAATAAATCGAAAAAATATCAATTGAAGGTTCTTTAGAAATATTGCCAGATTGGTATATATTATCATTCAAGCCTAAAAGAAAGGGTGTCTGTAAATTTTTAATCCATTTTAATTCCGTTATAAATCTAGCCTTACATTTGAAACTATTAGTAGCATTTATATCATACGTAATATGTTCGACAGGTTGAATTGAAATAAAATCTAATTCATGTCCAGATTTCCGAAAATGTTGATACAGAAAGTTCCTCAGTTTTTTGTTTCTACAAGTACGAAGATGTTCATCAAATCTAGTTTTGAGAGGACGACCGGTTTGCCCAACATACTGGATACCACAACCTGGTACTTTTCAAGTTAACACGTATATAATATGATTAGTTCGTCAGTTGATGTCTGAATCTATGACAACACTAAATAATCTACCGTTTACTGATGATTGTATAGTAGACTTGCAAGATAAATAATTGCAACACGCCCACCTCTTAGCATTGCACTTTTCAATAATAGGATGCACTCTACGTGTTTTGTTCAGTGGTCGTAATAAAACAGAATTATTGCGTTGAATAGAATGCATAAATTTATAATCAAATGGCGATTTAAAATAAACAAAAGGATGTTGCTTTGTTTAGCAGTCTATTTAGATACCATACAGTACAGTCCTGTAATATATGCGATTTTAACAAAGGACATTTTCAAAGAACTGTTCCCAAATTTGAGAGGGACATCGACACTCTGTGTTGATTTTCAATCAGAGCACTATTTCCTCTCTACGTACACACTTGCAAGTGTACTACTATAAAGTATACATGTATAAATTACATTATTATTTACGTTGGCTCGAACTGGTTCCAAGAAAATATAAAAAATTAACAGGTTTAGTGGAGGCCTGTGAACAAATGTCAACATTCGTGGTTAAATCTAGTCGCTATATCCGATAATCATACAGTTCGTTTATACACTGCGCTATAAGCATGGAAAAATAATTTTTGCATAAACTGGTAAGCATATATTTGTATTTCGCCGGCCTCTTGTGGTGTCTATTCCTCATCGGTTTAATAGCAGACAAATTAAACCGTCCGTGCTAAGCCCTATAATACTGACTTTTTACAAAAAGTATTCATCAAAGTCAGATTGCGAGTAATGTGACGTAAAGAAGGCATTATTGTTTATCAAAAACGTATTTATGTTAAATATTTCTTACGTTGTATATAGTTTGGAACTAGATCAGACACCGCATGTCTTTGAGTCAGACCAGGTTCCAACCTGTTTACCGCTTAGATTAAACAAACTGTTAACAATGTCATGAAATTGACATGTGTTACATTAGATAGTCCATTATGCTTTCGTTATGTTTACCCGTTTACATTCACCGTTTCATTGCCATTTGCTTCAATTTGTCGTTTGCAAGATTGTTTCATATTAACCCATTTGCGCCCAGTGGATTCTTTTATATTGGGTTAGTCCATTTTATATCAAAAGGATGCATGGTCAAAATTTTCATTTTCGTTTTGTTTTATTTTGAAATTCCTATCAGCAAACAGTGTAGACTCTGATCAGACGCCGCATAATGCGGCGTCTGATCAGAGTCTACACTATTTGCCTATGTCCCATATATGGGACCGTGGGCTCAAATGGGTTGAGATTCAATTAAGAAATGATCCGATATTTTTCGGCGTTCAAGCGAAATGAACGACATAAAATTATCGGAAAATTTACGATTCATGGTAAATTTGCCGATAATTTGATGTCGTCCATTTCGCTTGAACGCCAAAAAAACATTTCATTTTTTATATTTATAATATATTTGCTGTAATTTCTAACATTAAATAAACATTTTGTTAGTACGCATGTATGTTTAATCCATATTAGAGGTAGATACCACGAATAATGTGTACTCTAAAAGGAACAGCCATGACCGATTTAATGAAGCTGTGTACATTCCAAAGCAGAACAATAAGTTCCAATGTTGACATTCTAAGTCAACAACTTGACAGTTTGGCGCGAAAAATACCGATTTTTGACGTCATTGGAAGTGACGTCATTCTAAAGTAGGGTAAATATATCGGGGTTTTTTTGTCATAAAGAAACGCAGATATCCGCTGTTTATAAGGTAGATTCTGATGTCAATTTTCTTGCAATTTATCTCATTAATAAAGAAGAATATTACTCGGGAATCATGGTTTCCACTAGAAGGAAGGCATAGATCGGTTAAGAACAAATTTTGAAAAAATCCGCCAAATGTTTGCTGTCTCAAGTTCCAAAGATTAATTCGCGAATGAAAACTGCAAATGCCCCGCATCCCCTTCGAAACTTTTCTACAAGTCCCACCCTCTCGAAAAGTGGTGTTCATACGAAATTAACACCCTTTTTGTCAATGGAATTGAATGGGACGATTGTAAATGTAACAGATGTCTAGCAATAACAATGGATATTGTTCGTAGATTCTCTTAGTACTTTATTAAGGGTTCAAATGGCCTGGAATGATATGAAGAGCAGTATGAATATGAGATAGAATTAAAGGTGTTAGTTCAATCCACGCGAATAGTTTATTAGTCCTAAATGTCCTAAAGCCCTATGGTACGCGTTGGGAGGAACTTACCAAGCAGATACGCTTCTCACATGCGTTATATCTACAACACATGGACGATAAGCTTAGAGATGTTGCTTCATCAATAGACTGACCAGAAGTGAGAGGGATAGATGAGAGGAGCTCTGTGCAAAGAAGTTACGCATGCGTGAATCGCTCACTCACAATCAATCAACCTTGAACAGCCACGTATAGGTAGGCAGTGCTATACCTGTGTATTGCGTAGAGAAACATGTACATCTGTCATACTGTGTATTATGGTAATGTTTACCCTGGTTACATAAATATTGTAGTATGACTAAAAATATATCGATACGAATGTCCTACAAATATGGAAGAATCAAATAAAAAATGTAGAGAGTTATGCTGTGAGAAAGCCATTGCACTGGAACCTATAGAGATATAAACCTTTGGGGCTTAGCAAACTCTTTGAGTGGTACATTTATAATATATAGCCCACATTTGAAGTGAAAATTATTTAGATCCACATCAGACTCATGTTTACCACTTAGATTGAAACGCATCATAGATTTCTAAAAAGCTTTCATGTTCTACATTTTATAAAATTGCGTTTCGGTTCTCCTGTTTTTCCAATGCAAACCATTTGAAGCCAGATCAGACTCGAAACTACTTGCCAATCCAATTAGAAATATCATGAGGGTTTATAACGAGCTGTCATTTGCATCAATTCAGTGAATTGCGTTTGCATTTCGAAATTTCAGAATTGTGACAGGCAAAACATTTTGCAAATGATGCTGTATCTCAAGTGCTCATGATTTAATAAACGTGTTCATTTCAGTGTAGCGGTAAAATGATGTGAACGCATAATTAACACATGTTATGCACTTTGTTATGCACTGTCTACCACGCATAACGCTATTTAATGCCTTATACAGTGAAACCCCTCTAAACCGGACGTCAATGGGGACAACATAAATTTCCGGTTAAAGGGGTCTTCGGTTTATAGGGGTTTTAACTAATAGCTTGTTTCAAGTATGGAAGATAGTTGATCACTTAAATAGGTTGAAAGTAAAACATAATGCGCCTTAAGGCGCAATTTGCTTTAATTTCAACCTGCTTGAAGCTAGCATATCTTAGAATATAGAAAATATTTCTAAAGAAAAATATTCATGAATGCATTTTCTTCAGGGAAGGAATAAATCAAAGACTTACAAAGGCATATTTATGATGTTTTAGGTTAAAATAAAGAAGTTTTGGAAACGGGACCATAATTTTTTGTCCGGTTTAAAGAGAATTCCGGTATTTTAGGACGCTTTGTAAATACACTGTTACATTTCACAATCGCCTGTTACAATACTCTTTTTTTTTCTTTTTTTTTTTTTTTTTTTTTTTTTTTTTTTTTACTTCCGTTTCCGGTATAAACATGGAGCATAACATTTCTCTGTTGAAAAATCATAGATACTATCAAGTTTGAAAGTGTATAATGGAATAAATTTTGGATAAATGGTGAGCAGAACATTTTTTCTACAAATGCTGAAGAAACCTAATCGCAAATCTTCAAGATAAACATTTTATTGACATTTGAAGTTATTTCCTTTGTTGCAAATTAGTTTGAAGATACCTTTAACCTGCTAGAAAAGGACAATGTATACTGCAAATTAAGATGTGCGATGTGCTCACCTATCCATTTGCTATCGGTTCGTCACGCATGATTGACCCTATCTACATTTATGAGAGTAACAACAGTGTAAAGAACAGTTAAGAGTTCAGAACCAGTCACAGTTACAAGAACAGTTATATCTACCATACAGCAGTAACAATAAGTGGTAATTACGAACAGTAAAGTCTAATCCTACAATGGGGATAACCATTCAACTATGGAGAGCCCGGGTCGGGTCATTTTCACAGCCTCTAAAATGTAAAATACATACGGGTACACATACGGGTACACATGCAACGCCGAGTGCCATACACATATCGTTATGTATAAGAATAGTACTATTCCTATTACTCGTTACCCAGTGTATTGAAATGAATCCAGGCCCTGGCCCCGAGCTCCGAGATCGCACGAGTCGAAAGCAGTCTGCCAGCCGATCGGCAACATCCGGTCGACATAGAGATCGTGGGTCCACAGCGACTCCCATTGCTAGCTCAGTCGGTGCTCGAACTGATATCCTCGCACATATCGGCGATTCAATCCCACCATCGCAGAACGATGGCACACAAGACCATACCATAGGACAACCCTCAATAGCATCATGGTTAAACCCTCAAGCATCACATAACCCTTATCATGCATCACAAAATACTGTTACAAATGACGACAGAAGAGATTACCGATATGAAACAGACTCTGAATCAGAAAATGACACAACCAGTGATATAAATATGACATCAGTTTTGTTAGAAATACGGTCTGAAGTAAGAAAAACAAATAGTAAGTTTGATGCACTCGAACAATCAGTAAACGAAATAAAAAAAGAAAATAAACAAATAAAAGAACAGAATGAGAAATTATCCAAAACTGTTGACGAACTGTCAAGCGAGCTACGTTGTGTAAAAGAACAACTGAACAAGAGCGAACAAAGACACGATAATCTGGACTCCCAATTCAGAAAGAATAATCTCAAAATACATGGAATTCAATGTGAGGCAAATGAATCAGCAGAGCAAACAACAGACAAAGTTCGTTCCTACTTAACAGATACTCTCGGCTTAAACGGCGACGCTTTTGAATTTGACCAGGTATATAGACTGCCCGGGAAGTCACAACGCACTATTCTGGCGAAATTTACCAACTTGAAACAGCGTGATTCTGTACTGAAATCATTTCGAGACAAGCGTAAAGCGGGCCCTGTCGACGGTAGAGTATCCGAAGATCTTCCACCGAATGTTGTAAATGCTCGCACTGGGCTTTATCCCTTTCTGCAAGAGTGTATTGGGCATGGTAAACGGGCCTTCTTTAAATTCGACAAACTCGTAGTTGATGGCAGCTTATACGAATTTGATCCTGTTCAAAAGAAGCCAGTACTGATTACAAGATAGGACAGTGGTCAAAGCCCAGAATACTCAAGCTCATTTAACTTTTATTCAGACATTAGCATATGCTCTCTTAATATTCAAGGACTGTGTAAATATGTAAATAACACCCTATTCACCAATTATTGTGGAACATTTGATATTATTGGTCTTTACGAAACTTGGCAAATACACAACGATGACTATAACGGATTTTTGAAGGGTTATACACCTTATCATAAAGCGAGGAAGTCCAAAAACAAGCGAGGATCAGGGGGCGTGTCTGTTTTCATCAAAGACTGGTTATCGAAACATGTAACCCGTATATTTGATCAATTTGAGGACTGTGTTGCGTTACATTTTCCGAGCACGTTAAGCTATCTAGGACAAGACATCATAATGCTGTTCACATACGTCTCACCGGAAAGATCCGTTATATATGAAAACAGTGAAAATGGTATCGATATTCTAAATGATAAAGTGCTATATATTCTATCAGAGTTTCCATCAGCACATTATATAATCGCCGGTGACCTTAATGCCAGAATAGGTGGGCTACAAGACTACATAGTGAATGATGATGTCGATTTCATATTTGGAGAATGCAATTATCCTGCAGATAGTTTCGACATACCTAAACTAAATAAAGATACTGTTATTAACAAACACGGACGAGCACTAATAGAGCTTTGCTGTACACATGATATACACATAATGAATGGACGTCTAGCAAACGACAAAAACGGTGAAATAACATGTACATCAAACAACGGTAAAAGTGTGGTCGATTACATTATGGCATCTACCGCGTTGCTTGAGAACGTTACACATTTCGAAGTGGGTGACTTAGACGTTTCCGATCATTTTCCCTTATTATGTACATTTAAGTTTAAAGACCCTGAAACTGCGTCTGTTAATGAACCATTGAGAGACTTATTTCACTACAAATGGGATGAATCCCTGCGAGACACATTCGTTGAGACATTTCAAAACTTATACACGGCTTTTACACAAAGTGCGAGAGACAATAATTCATTAACAACGCTTGATACATTCACGTCGATTTATGAACAAGCTGGACAATGTATGAAGAAAAGGCGTTCTTATTCAAGTGATCGTGCAAACAGGATAAGACAGCCAGACTGGTGGGATGAAAATTGCTCACGATTAAAGCATATTAAGTTTATTAGCTTACGCAAATTCAGAACAACTCATTATCATGGGGATCTAATGCTGTACATTCAAAATAGAAATGCTTTTAAAAACTTGTGTAGACAAAACAAACGTGAGTTACAGTATAAACGACGCAACGATCTTATAGCAACTCGAAGCAACCCAAATATGTTCTGGGACCAAATCAAACGGGCTCAGAATCAACATAATATTGACACCAATACAATATCCGGTGACCAATGGTTTAGATATTTTGAACAGCTATTTTCTGCCAATAACACACAAAATGTACAAGATAACTCTAAATTAGAACCATTGAGAAGGGAGATAAACGCTGATAGCTTAAACGAGCAAATAACACAAGCGGAAGTTATCAACAGTGTACATACGCTACGCGGCAATTGTGCATCGGGTATAGACGGTATTAGCATGGAAATGTACAAAAGTACCATACATATTGTGGCACCGTATTTAACCGACCTATTTAATAGTGCTTTCAACAGTGGTAATTTTCCCACAGAATGGACTCAAAATATAATCACACCGATACATAAAAAGGGCTCAAAACACGACTGTAACAATTACAGAGCTATAACATTGTCAACAAGTTTGAGCAAAATATTTGTGAACATTTTGAGTAAACGGTTAACTACATGGTGTGATATAAATGATGTAATTGACGAATCACAAGCGGGCTTTAGACAAGGTTACTCTACAATTGACAATATCTTTAACCTACAGAGTTTAATACAAAAATATATTACACGAAAAGGTGGAAGATTCTATGTCTTTTATGTAGACGTTTTAAAAGCTTTCGACAGTTGCTTGCACATAAAACTTTGGCAATGTATGGAACGAAACGGAATTCGAGGAAAATACTTATCTATTTTCCAATCGATGTACAGCCAGCTTAAATCTTGTGTCAAGGTTAAAGGTGGTCTAACAGAGTTTTTCAGCTGTGAAATCGGAACGAAACAGGGTTGTGTGTCTTCACCGATAATATTTTCTCTATTCATGAACGATCTGATTAACTACCTTAAAGCAAACTCTACAAATGGTATCTACGTAACAGACGTAACTGGTAAGCTTTATGCGTTAATGTTTGCTGACGACGTTTCCGGTTTTGCAGACACAACAGTTAATCTTCAGCGACAAATACAGCACATTGAAAACTTTTGCGATGCAACTGGTATGAGAATAAATACGGACAAATCCAAAGTGATTGTTTTTCGAAATGGTGGACCTCTGCGTAGCTATGAAAAATGGTTTTATCAGAGAACCCAACTCGAGGTCGTCCCTTATTACAAATATCTTGGGGCATATTTTACCCCCAAACTCTGCTGGTCTATGACTAAAGAAACACTATCTAAACAAGCTAGTAAAGCTGTATGTAACATTTTTCGACACAACAACTACTTCGGATATTTCCATTACAAGGAGGCATTTAAGTTATTTGACTCAATGGTGTTACCTATTTTGTGTTATGCGTCAGAAATATGGGGATATCTGTACTCAGAGAGCATTGAACGGGTTCATAACAACTTTTGTAAAAGGATATGTGGTTTAAACAGAACAGTAGCTAACTACTTTGCTCTAAGTGAATGTGGTCGTTATCCGATATATGTGACTTACATGTGCAGGTGTATACGATATTGGACTAAATTGTTACATATGGAAAATAGCAGATACCCAAGACAATGCTATATTATGCTTAAAAGACTCGATGAAACTGGGCGAAAAACATGGGCAACGTTTGTGAAACATCTACTCTTTGAAAATGGCTTCGGTTACGCTTGGATCTCACAAGACGTTGGCGATGCGAAAGCATTTTTTAAGATCTTTGGTACAAGACTAAAAGATTGCTCAATTCAGAGAATTCAATCTGATATTGACAATTCTGCTAAAGGTCACCATTTTAAAACACTACTAGGACCAGAACGATACTTGTTTATAGAAATGCCATATACAATGAAACGATATATCTCAAATTTTAGATGCTCAGGACATGGGCTTATGATAGAAAAAGGTAGACACTTAAACATAGATAGAGAATATAGATATTGCCCTTTGTGTCGTAGTAATCAGATCAACGTCGTTGAGGACGAATTTCACATGTTTCTAGTCTGCCCAGCGTACAGTGATTTACGTAAAGAGTATTTCAAACCTACATGGTTGCAAAGGACAGTGAACTTAATGTTGTTTTATGACATTATGACTGATGCTAGTGAAAGAGATACACTCTCAATCGCTAATTTTATTACAAGAGCATTTAAACTGAGAGACTCTATGGTTGCTCAATGATTAAATCAGTATGTGTTATCAACAGAGACGCTTGTAGTAAGTGTAAATACAGGAAAACGGACAACAAATATATTGTGTTGCGTTAAGTTACTTTATAGATATTGGAATATGTTTTAAGTAGTGTAACTTTGATATCTTAAACTCGTACAAGTCGATCATGTGCGTGTTTCAAGGCTAAAACGTGGCTAACCATGTTTTGGCTTTGGAACACGGACATGCTAGATTTAAATGTGATATTGAAACAAAAGTAATTAAACAGCAGATATAAAGCAAGGTCGACTTATGCGAGTTCGAGATTCCGAAACTCGACTTATATACTTATTAAACAACACTATTGTATGTAATATGATTAGTAATCAATAGTGATAACAACAGGGCTCCAGATTTAATCACTTTTCTCTATATGTTCATGTGTTGCATATCAATAGAATCGTCTTCACGAGGCGAAAGGGCTCTTCAAGAGACGATTCTAGTGATAAGTAACAACACAGAGAGGCTACTTCCAATCACAAAACAATTTTTCAAATGACAGACGTGCAGACACTGATCGGGGCTCCTATAGGAATCACCCAAATCTGGGTCTGCATTGTTGCATACCATGTTACCACTGTGCCTTTAGTCATATGTTTACCGTTGGTAAATGAAGAGTATACTCATCGCTAAATACGTTGTGGTTAATACTTAGCCTTGAAATACATATTTTATCTGGGACCCTGAACTGCGAAGATCATACATTTTTGCATACGAATGTTCACGCAACACATGTTTACATGTTTATTATTATGTCATTTATAATTATCAGCCATTTGTATTCTGGGCCGGAGGCCTTATATTACAATAAACGTATGTTATGTTATGTTAAGAATTGTCATCTGAAATTTAACATTTAGAATACAGGGCTCCCTCTCTACAACGACACCAAGTGGGAGACAACAAGTATTGTGTTGTTCGTAGGGAGTCGTTTTAGGGAAAGAAATTGAATTTCATTTGCAAACAGCTTGAATCCAGATCAGACGCCGCGATCTGGATTCAAGCTGTTTGTCACTCATCATTATGTTTTTTCTCTGTCAAAATGTCCAATATGTGATTTTGAGAAAAACAGCAAACGTTAATTTTAAGCAGACGACAATGCAGCCGCGAAAAGGTTGGACATAATTGACCAGTTTCGGGAACTGCGACGAGGGTCGTTATAAGGAGGGGTTGTTTTTGGGAGGGTCGTTGTATAGAGGGGTCACTGTAGTTTGCTTCGCTATCTGTACAATAGAGAAGACATTCTTTCTCCAAATATAGTTTGTGTAAAAACCATTATTTACATTGCAAACACAAATTCAATTTGAAAGGCATATCAGACACCAGTTGACCCTGTGTCTTTTCAGATTCCAGTTTGTTTGGCAATAATATGTTCGCCATTGAATCAAGCGTAAACATATGGAAACTCTGTAAAGCATTTATAACATAAGCAGGTCGATTCCATACTTCCGATATAACATTCCATGGGCTGATCGAGGGTTAACGGTGTAAGATTCCATACTTCCGATATAACATTCAATGGGCTGATCGAGGGTTAACGGTTTTGGATTCCATACTTCCTATATAACATTCCATAGGCTGATCGAGGGTTTACGGTTTTGGATGCCATACTTCCTATATAACATTCCATAGGCTGATCGAGGGTTAACGGTTTTGGATGTCATACTTCCTATATAACATTCCATAGGCTGATCGAGGGTAAAGGGTGCTGATTTACATACCAGCTATATAACATTTACTGGGCTAATCAAAGGGTTTGGGACTACAAACTCTCTTAACAACATTCCGTGGGCAGATCGAGGGTTAAGGGTGGTTGATTCCATACGTCTTTCATAAAATGCAATGCGCTGATATAGGATAAATGGTTGGGGTTCTATTTTCTCTTTATAACATTCAATTGGCAGATCGAGGGTAAAGCACTTGGGATGTGTACTCCGTATAGAAGTTTCCAAGCGTTGGTCGAGGGTTAAAGATGTTGGATTTCATACTCTTTATAGACCATCTGTTCCGTTGATACAAGTGTGTAGGATTCCATACTTTTGATAAAACAGTTCATGCGCTCATCCAAAGTAGCGTGTGTTCGATTCCAAACTAGACTACCTATATAACAAACCATGTGCTGATCCAAGGAACTGGGGTTTCATTCTTCATATATAACATTCCCTGCGCTGATCGAGTGAAAAAGGTGTTGGATTCCATACTCTTTAAACAACATAATTGGTCAGAATTGTAAAGCAATAATTATAATGTCATTTTCATTATTTAATTGTTATTGGTTTGCGTCTTGTTTGCGTTCAACGGTTAAGAATAACGATTGCAGTGAGTTCATGCCCTGCTCAAACTCTTGCTCATGCTAAAATATAGATCTTGCTCAATCTTCTAGTCACGAGATGAGAATTGTCTCTAGTCGGGTTTACCCAACAGTTTTAAAATCAGTCTGAAATAATGAGAATTTGCTCAAAATTGTGTGAGACAGGTATGTAGCTGTCCCATTCACGATGTCTCTATACCAGTAATGAAAATAATATCAGTTAAAATGGGTGTCTTTGAATGAATTTGTAATAGACTTGGGTGGGATTTGGATTTCGGATGATTGTATCTTGAATTAAAACTCTCTAAAATATGCTAGTTGGCGCTAGTATTGTTACTTCCTTATAGCTGATTGGCATTCAGATAACGAAAACTATGTCAGATAATGACTTATTGAATGGATATGGGTGGATTTTATAGTGGATAACCCTGGTTTTCTAGATGTTTCGAAACCGGTTGAAACTGTCAACACTGTCAGACTATCATTGGTAGATTTATATAGTATAGGCATGCGCGCAGTGTTAAAACTATGTGTGTATTTTACACTTGCAGCTAATAAAAAAAAGTTGATATTGACAAAGTTAGAAATAATATATCCTAGAACTAAAACGAAGGGGGAGTTTTGACTGCTGTATCTCTAAGCCGGCTCTTGTGGAACAGTGTAAACACTAATGGGTGCTACTTGGTCTGTCTATTACAAATATCAGACACATGCGGATTCTGTTACTCTTAAACTTATAAGTCGATTGCTGTTATAATAATAAGTGGTTGTCGTTTTCTGCAAGTCTTTGGTGTTTCTTCAATAAAAATCAATCCGACCTCTCGACAAAACTTCATTATACACACATACACCCCAAGTGCATTCATTTAGTGCATTCAATTAATTCCACCACTGAAGAAAATATGCAATCATGAATATGTATCATAATGAATGTTTTCTATATTCTAGCAGATTGTAGCTTCAGGCAGAATGAAAGTAAAGCAGTTAAGGTGCATTATGTTTTACGTTAATTCTGCTTTAAGTACATGTAGTCGCCTATTTTTAAAACAAGAAACGGGTTATTGAGTAAAGGATTAAATAGTAAAAAGTCTCGCCTGTTCTACACCGACATCCCAACATACAACGCCGCATAGCTCCGTATCACATATGTCTACACCGACATCACAATATAAAACGACACACAGCTCCGTATCGCATATGACTACGCAGCGATCAACCACTATACCTTCAACATGTAAAGATAGCGCCTTTTGTCACGATTCTCAAATCATGCCACTAGCTTGCAACGACACTTTGTTGCTAGTACATATTGTCCAAAACTATGTGGCATCTGTGGTAAGTATTAAGGAATGATCGACGTGTTTATGCGGTTTACGGCATTGTAAATTACGGGATAAACTTCATGCGTTTACAATCCCGTAAATCACAAAAACACGTCGTTTATTGCTTATATTTATATTTCAATATATTTCCTTGTCCTTTACACAATGAATCTTGACAAGATTGGTTTTTATGTATATGAATATTTATTATATACCTATCGATGATTTATAGAGATTTTTAGTGATTATATCACTTTTTGTGACGTCACGTCAAAATATCTTTAGTGACGTCGCGCATAAACAAATGATTTTGTGTGTTTTTCTGTAAAAACGTCAAAAATGTATATAATAAATAAAATAATTAATTCCTAGTAATAGATATGAAAAATATATCACTCGAATGGGTAGTTATAAAACCTCACGATGAATTTGATCGTGAAAGAGTTAAAGAAACGCTACTGACCATCGCCGTAAAGGATGGGATTATGCATCATTAAGAGCTGTGAGGGACGTAAATAATATACAATGACTTGTATATATCTCTTTTTTGTTTGGTTGGTTTTTGTTTCGTTATGAATTTACGTCCCCTTAATATAGCATTTCGGTCATATCGCGACTTCCAGATAGTTACAGTTGCAGGAATATCCTAGATGCCCTTTATCCCTTTCACTCTGAATGACGCTTCAAATCGCGTTTGCAATCATTACGCGTTAGGCGGCGTCTGATCAGGATCCAAACTGTGTGACACTCGTTTTGAAATTTCTTAAGTTATACTGCCTTGGTTTTTTTAACTTTAAAACGATATTGCAGACAACAGAATTGAAGCAGACGACAATGAAACGGTGAAGGGGTAATTATCTCACGAAAGATTTGGAGTGAAAGAGTTATACACCGTTCTAGGTACAAATCAGCAACTGGGTAGAATATAGTACAGATAACATACAAAAGCAGACTATATTAAAGTATTTTACTATTGTATATTAACGTATTGTTTTTGTCAATCTACAGGCCCCACTGTGACGTCAATGCTGTGTGTGGACAAAGTTGGTAGTAAGTGCCAGGATGTTTTTTTATCAACAGTACGCATGCGCAGATCAAACCCTTGCAATGCTATGTGAAAAAACATGCGGAATTTGTAAATAAACCGAACAAATGTCTTGGCCCAAAACATGTATTCTGTGTTTGCTTACCAATACACGCATTTAAGCCCATTGTCTATAAAAAGAACATAAGCAAACTGTGTAGACTCTGGTGAGACGCCGTGTTACCCGGCGTTTCGTCAGAGACTGCTTAATTTGCTTTCCCATATTAAATGCGCTGCTGTATGGACAAACACTTTGCACAGTTGTTTACACCCTTCACCGCTATAGTGTTGCCTGTTTCAATATCGGGCTCTTTAAGAACGTTTCAATGTAAGATGTACTTAAGCAGTGTAAATACGAGTGTCAAACCGTTGAGTTTGGATCCGTATCAAATCTGATTGCAGAGTCGTGAAGGGTTTAAGTAGACTTGGACATTATTGTTGTCCTGTACTAACCTGTATTCTGTCTTAAAGGGCTGCCAATTTAACATTCATTTTTAAAACAATTTAAACTGTTTTTATTATGTTACAAGTTCTGATACAAGATCTGACAACTCGAACAAAATCCCACCATGGCGTATGGCCGTTATTGGTAACCGACCTTATTTAAACGTTCAATCTATAAATACAGTATAACCTGCCTTATCCGATAGCCTTCGGTACCTACTGATGATGCCAGATAAAGCAGCGTGCCGGTTAAAGGCATCTCCTGACGACCTTTTGGTCAGAACGCCGTGCCAGATTATTTACTGTCAATTTCCTTGCAAAAAGCATGGGTCTTGTACATATTGAACCATTGAATCGTCTTATGTGAGACCGGGCCTTTACATTTGATAGTTTGGTTAGAAATAACCATTGAAAATCACTAGAACATGAGTATAATCTGGGATTGTATTACACGTGCTTTACAGTTACATTGACACATCCACAAACAATATGCTGGTAGTTCTTCAATGGACTGAGGAAAAGTCTTTAAAGCAGAGTTTAGATATACAGCAGAACATGATTATTTCATACTCGCTGAAGTGGAACATACCCGACAAAGCCACGTTTTAACTTTGAAATACAGATATGTCCCACTTAAGCGAGCCTTCGACATTTGGGTCCGAAAATGATTGTCAGATAAAGCAGTTTTCTGGCTGAAACATGTGTCGGATAAGCCAGGTTATACTTTAACAATATCTGAAGAACAGTGAAGAAGATGTTATTGTTTCCCGTTTGAACTAAACTTAGCCAAAACGTGTTGCAATATAATGGAACAAACAAGAGAGTTTTAAAAGATGTTTATTATCTGGTTGAAGAAACCCAAAAATTCAAAATAGGGAATAAGAGTATATCTTGCATATATAAGATATTACATGAGTGTTCATGATTTATTGGATTTATTTTAGAAAGCGATAAAAACGAGGCTTGGCCGAGTTTTTATCGTTTTATAAAACGACGAGTTTGATAAATCCAATAAATTATTAACACGAATGTTATAACGGTATTCTTTTTATAACATAACCTAGAAAAGTTATTTATCGCAGTCTTTGAGGTCAAGTGAATGCTAAGCGCGAAATAAGGAAATACAGGGAAAAAGTTGTTCCAAATTAACCCCGTTTACTAGCATAATGTTTATGTTATTATATTTATTCTTAAACCCTTTCATGTAGATCTAATATTAATTAGTTACACCAAAAATCTATAAACTGAATCTACATGAAGGAATACTGAGGAACCGTATGCAAACAGTTTCGACATGCAGCATTCCTTCCCTACAACGGCCCTCTCTACAACGACTCCCTCCTTATCGCAGTTCACTGTACGGAGCAATTTATTTCCAACGCTTTTACTGCTGCAATATAGTCTGCTTAAAGTTCTCGTCTGCTATTTTTCTCAAAGTTTCATATTGGACATTTTGACAGTAAACATCTTAATAACGATTGACAAACAGCTTGAATCCAGATGAGACGCCGCGTTATGCGGCGTCTGATCTGAATTCAAGCTGTTTGAAAATGTAAACCAATTTTCCTCCCTATAACGGCCCCTCCGAACAACGAACACCATTTGTGTCTCCCATTGGGTGTCGTTGTAGAGAGGGAGCGCTGTACAAACCTGAACATATGAGCTGTTGCCATTCGTCTTTGTGTGTCGTCCGGTCTAACAATATATCAAATTCCTATATTACTCTCAGTCCATGATTTTACACGAAAATATGAGGAACTAATAATTAACATAGGCAAAACATACATATTAACAAACAAATATTTCAGTATATTATCAGTTTCAGAAGATTTTATACTACATGTATTATCATGTATTATAATCCGGATGAGTTACAGTTAAAAATTGTTTCAATTCACAAAGATAGTACATGTAGTAGTAATTTATTAAATCCTCCATTAATGGAGATCTATATAACATATATACAATATAACAAATGAACAATTTAGCCATACAAACATAGTTACTATTATAGATACCAGTATCTCAGTTAGATGCGTTACTGTACGAATAGTACACAATAAACATAAATGATGATGACATGTTACAAGGTCATTGCATGTATAGCAATGAACAATTATATACATGTATACTCTGTCCCCATATTCCTAGTTACAATTGATCATAACAGAATACGCCCGTTTAACCACTCCATCCAGACGAGAGAAGACGTTAAACACGTGACCATTATTCAGATACATTTTCATTTACCTCATCAACCCCTGAAACGTTTAATGTGCAATTCCTGTTTCTAATTAATTCTAGTCAATTCATTATTATTTAGGGTTGTTTTCATCCATATATTGCAAAATAACGAAGTAAAGTAACCCACACACAATAGTGACCTCGTCCGATCAATAAATAAATACGAAAGACTCAAGCAGGAAACGCAACACAAACAATACACCCACCTCTCAAGCAGAACACACACACAATCATACCATAACAAACACATACACACACACACACCCATACTGGTTTTACTATCCGACAGAGGTACACGTTTCACAGCATCGTACCGAGGTGTACGCATTATAGGTCAAAGAGCTTAAGGTAAATATGGCAAAAGGTTTTCAGGATGATCACAGTTTCAAATGATGTGAAGAAAATATTGAATTTATAAAGAATTACTGATCAACACCAGACCTACAAAGTGAGGTAGGTAATGGGCAAAAACTCTGTTTCAAACCGAGGTAAAGCACACACCGACGCACATCACCTACAAAACGAGGTACACTCACACATCACCTACAAATATCGTTATCGACTGTGTGCAAACACACACCGACACACAAACAGGTTCTTGAAAAGCAAACCGAGGTACACGAGATATTTTGTGTGCGTTTGTATCTGGAACTGAGCATGCTAAATGCGAGGTATACCTACCGAGGTTTTAATAAAAACTACCTCGCTTGTTGGAGGTACCTCGATTCGTTGCTGTGTACTCCTATGACGTACCTCGCTTTGATAGTGTCACCAACGCACACACACACACACACCGACACACACGCACAATCCCATTCCTTCATCTACACACTAAATAGAAAACAACACACAATACAAACATAAAGCAAAGTGAATATAGGAGCCCGCCTTGTTACGGTCAGCAGCAATCACTAACTAATTATAAATTAACCATTAACTACCACTGGGGGTTAAACCTGGTTTTAGGGGCGCCCAACCTCACTCTTATCTCCTATATTCACCTTTAAAGACGAACAGTGTACATAAAATATAAACCCTGTTCCACAACCTCACAATCAAAAAGACCGCCATCACAGTAAGTAAATACATGTAAAACATCTAACAAAAATTCTATGACAAGATCATTAGTAACATGGGAAAGAATTAAACAATCAAGCCCGTGTTAAAAATAACCCACTATGGCAACGGTCAAATTGTACTCAAGCGACTAGTCTGTACTTACGAGTAACTGTAAGACATGGAAGGGTTCAGGATACGACAGAGAGGGAAAGAAAAAACAAAGCACGAAAATCCGACATAACTCTCCCGGTTAAGGCTTTAGAGATACATCATCATGTAGTGCTAAGCCAATATCTGACAACTATTGTAATCATTTGGATAAATGATTTTGTCGTGGCTTGACTCCATACATCATAGTACGTACACGTTCCAAATACGGGATCTCTTCTCTGAGCAAATTAGCACAGAAATCACGATCAACAGTAAACTCATCTGTAATGTTTGTTCCCGATATAGTGAGATTTGAATTCGATCCTCTCTTGCTACAAAAGCGAACTACTCTTTTATTGACATCATTGAACTCTTTCACCTCCTGTCCAAAGTCAGGCCCGGCTTGGCTGATTTTGTTGTCGAGGTTTTGCTGGGCAGACTTATATATCATATAATCGAGGTACAGATATTGTCGAAGTTTCTCCGAGTCTTGCCTGGTGAAAGATGCGTGGTTCCGCCGTACTTTACTATGGTATATTATATCAGATGTTTGCCAATGGAGCAATCGTTTCATCAGTACTAGTGACTCGTCAAGACGTTCATTGATGATGATTATTGTAAAGTCATTGGTCACTTGTTGGACATACTCAGAGATCTGTTTCATTTCATATTCCTTGGCATGAGTATGATTTAGGCTAGGAAACCAGTCTCTTCTGAATCCAAATTCGAATGCCATTCTATTATTCAGCATTACATGAGTATATGCGGATGGATGCTCTGCGAATTCAGAAAAGGATACATTTCGAAGAAGTCCAAAAAAGGCAATTGCAGATTCTAGACGCCGGACGGGTTCCCTGACTAGTCCAATATAGCGCGTGTCGGGTGGTAAATATTTCTTGAACTGGGTTTTATTATACACCACGTGACTACACATAATTTCAAACGTCTTGTTCTCCGGTGGAGGAACAATATTTGTTGATGTTATCGAGTTTTTGAAACTGATGCAGTTAAAATTATTGTCACACTCGTTGTGTTTCTTACTAGCAAGAATGAATGTTAAATTTCGACGGTGTCCGAATCGAACAAAGATATTCTGCACTGTTGAACTTCCGGTTTTGTGCACTTTAAGAAATGCTACATGCGTCACTTCCGTTTCTAATTTCGTGTCATATTGAAAATACTGATGTATATATGTTGAACCAAAGACGAACCCACTTACAGCCACAATAGCCAGCAGAGTGCACCCGAGTAGACAGCTGAAACTAAAATATCAACAAAATTACATATTAACACCTTCACTGTCATTTAAACAATTATCGTCTGCTTTTATATCTCTAACTTAATTTTTTAGATATTTTGACTTAAAAAATATAGAAACGAGTCTCAAACAGTTTAGATCCTGATCAGACGCCGCGTCTGATTAGTATCCATAGAGCCAATGAACTCGGGATAAGGTAGCGAAGGGGGAATAGTTGGCGGCCATTTTAAAATGTCGTCTGCAGCCGGTATAACTCAAATATTTGCAAAAGATTTTAGCATTTTCTAATAGAATATTGACTTAGCTGCAAACAGTTTTGATCTCAGATCAGGCCCCACAATGTGGGGCCTGGTCTGAGATCCAAACTGTTTGCCTAGAGGTACACCTAAAAGTGTATCACGCATAAAATGGGTTAAAGAGATGGGAAACCAGATTTGGCCTCAAATCGATTTTTAAATGGATGCCATGGGCCCCATATGAACAGGTACAGATTATTTTAAGGAAATGGACCAATGTTTAAAAAATACATGAATAAAACGTAAAACAAAACAATAAATAAATAAACAATGAATAAATAAATAAATAAATAACACAATAAACAAATAAAACAGTAAGTAAAGAAAGAAAGAAAGAAAGTAAGAAGGAAAGAAGGAAAGAAAAAAACAAAGGAACAAAGAAAAAAGAAAAATAGACCACGGTCGAGATTCGATGAATTCGGGAACCAAATGCGTAGAAAATATAACAATAATACTCCATAGCCTGTTTCTTGTATTGAAGATATGTGACTGCTTAAAGCAGACTGAAGCAAAATAGAATGCGCATTCTGCTTAACTTCAGCCCTGTTTTATGATTATTTAATTGGAACTATTTTCTTCGGTTAAGAAATAAATTAGTTGTCTAAAAAGGCATATATAGGATAAAATAGAAACATTGAAGCTCTACATTATGGAGCTGGCTAGGCAACCGTTACATAGCTATATTTTAGTCTCTGTGTTTTGCATGTAATTGTTCTTCAAGAGGTAAATATAAAGACGATAATAACTATCGGCTGTGAAAACGTTAAAACATCCAACCCTAGCGACGAGTATACTCGTCATTTACAAACAATGTACGAGTACATGTGATGATGACTTTTTCCCCATGCAAACAGTGTAGATCCTGATCAGAGGGCTCCTAAAGGAGCCCTTGATTAGGGTCTACACTGTTTGTCATTTTGAAATATATTCTTAAAATTACCCCTAAATAGTCAATAATGGACTAGACATATTTTGAAACTGGAATTGTCCACTAAAAGTTTCAGGTGTGAATGAGTTACAGTAATTGACTGTAGTTTAGTCTCTTTGTTGTGCAGGTCGTTGCTCTTCAGGAGGTAAATAAAGTCGATAATAATTACTTCGTTTACTTTCTACATGTATAATAGCCTGAAAAGCACATTGCTATGTGGCTCAGTGGCTTCGTAGAGAGAGCGAGTGTATAATATATATAAGATCTTACATGAGTGTTCATAATTTATTTATAAAACGAGTCTTTTAGAAAACGATAAAAACGAGGCTTGTCGAGTTTTTATCGTTTTCTAAAAGACGAGTTTTATAAATCCAATAAATTATGAACACGAATATTAGATTCTATTTATAACATATCACATAGCAATGTTGTTTTTACCATCTCGATACTTTTAGATTGCTAGCTTCACTATGTAAGTCAATGGATAACGCCTGAATGGGCCGCCCAAATGAGTACACTTGCCAAAAGTAGATCTAAGGTTAATTCCGATTTATTCAGAATAAACATTCCCTGACCCTTCCCATCAATAGCCACTCGATCGCCGACAGAAATGTTTTGACGTCATATTTGTGTACACATTTTGACAGCGCGTAGGAATACACATTTTAGTATGACAACCTCATTCGCATAGTTAAACCACTAGTTATATACGAGAAATAGTGAATGAGTGTTAGTTAATGCTCGCACCGTACGTATGTTATAATTTAACTTATACGGTCATCCATCGAACACTAAATATAACATTAATTAACTTTGTAATTTTCGGCCATGAAATCTTCAAACTTTGTCAGAAATCCAACGTATGGTTTCATAAGAAAATCAAAGAAATTCCATAAAGCTTGTAGATCCGTGACAGCCTAAGAGGTGTTTAGCCACGCCCCCTTCAGACCAGGCGTCCACTAGGGCGCGAACAAGACACGGAATACAAATTTAGTAAATCCATAACCCTTCCGCATATTCTTGAAATATTCTTTTCATTGTCCGTATCATTCCTAAACAATTCCTAATGATTCTGCGCCTTCCGGAGAGGTAAAATTGTCCGCGTCGAAATTTTGGTCGATAGCAAAATTTGGACATGAAAATGAACTTCCTGACACCTTCCGCAACCAGTCTTCATTGTCCTTCCGACATCGCCAGAAAATCCGGCCTGTCCTTACGCATTCCGGCTCTTCCATAACCGCTCCTGAAAGCTTCCACGGAAAAGAGAGCTTCGCAGGTCAATAAGAAGTCATGCGGAAGACAAGCGGAAGGTACCCCGAATCCTTCAGGAAGGTGCGGAGCCGGTGTGGTACTGTATAAGTGAGTGCGTGGAACCGTCGCTGACAAAGTATCACGTGACTAGTTTTGTCCTACTACGATCGGCATGTTCGGTGGACGTTCTGTGTTAAATTCCTAGGACTGTCTCAAGTATGTCTGCAGACAATACGCGGAGCCCAGTGGCAGATGGTTCACAATATTGCAAAAAATCGGACATTGTTTCGTACCTGACGCGGAACCTATGCCGAAATGGCATTTTAGATACCGGAAAACCTTCCTAATCTTGTCCGCACTCTAGTAGGCATAACGTGTCAAATGGCCATAGTACAAGGTGCATATAGAAATCCACCCGGGGCATGTTGGTCAATGTAGGATAAGGATAAGGAAGTACATGTAAACTGGCAATTGCAGAGTCAAAATCTATAGACAGGTATAATACATCACAAATAACAATGGTATAATAAATTTAAGGTAGCAAGTTACGTTTAACACATCCAACCCTAGCGACGAGTATACTCGTCTTTTACAAACAGTGTACTTTTGATTACACTTGTCCAGTGCAAACAATGTAAAACCTGATCAGAGGGCTCTTAAGGAGCCCTCTGGTCAGGGTCTACACTGTTTTGTCATTTTGAAATATATTAATAAAATCAACTCTAAATAGTAAAAAATGGACAAGGCTTATTTTGAAATTGGAACTGTCCATTAAAAGTTTCAGGGGTGAATGAGTTAATACTACGAGCGGATATTTCTTTATTCACGATACAAGAAAAGTTTTTTTCTTATTTTATCAATTAGTTGACAAGTTATCTGGATGCATGTTCCGTTTCATTTAAATTTGTTTCTGACATATTGACTCGACATGTTCTGGCCGATGCCGGACAACCTTTTTTGAGTCATCAGAAACATCTTCTGATTGTGTTTGCCTTAGGAACACGAATCAGAATAACATATAAAGTATAATGAATCAAAATACCGAGCTGATGACCCGTCTAGATGTACTCTACCTTAAAGTAAAATGAATGTATAGGTCGTTCATTTTGCTTTAAGCAGTCATACGCCTTAAACACCAATAAACCTAATTTGATTATCACAATAGAGGTGTTAACTGTATTTTTGGATACATTTGCTATTCTTTACAGTATATTTTCTACATCCCAGCAAAGTGTAGCAGGCTGAAAGTAAGACAGAATGTGCCAGAGGTCACACTCTGCTTTACTTTCAATCAGCTTCAAGTGGTCACCTATCTTCAATACCAGAAACAGACTAAGGAATAATAAATTAAACATCTTAAACAACACTCAGTCTTGCCAAAGTCTTGAATGATCGTCAAATGGCACTGTTGCCTATTCAGCCCCTTTTAAGGGTGTATCAATGTCATGACTTTGGGAAAATTTCAAGGTATATGAAAACACTCTATGATGGTTTTGTATTGAAGAGCTATTTAAGATGAATGAAAATATAGAAAAAGTGTACATTTTGGTGAACAACATTTGGCTCTACGGCCATGTAAAATTTACCCCACCCACTTCCTCTTATTTTGTCCTTTTCAAACCGCCCGCATCAATAATATCCATTTTAAATGAAAACAAATATGATAATTTGGTTGTGTGTTATTTATTTCCTATCTATGGTAGTATTTCTTCATACAAAAACTAATTTAAGGAAAAAAAGGCACCAAATGTGAATTTTATAAAGCTCTAAATATCATCGATATGGTACTTTTTTGTAAAAATTTTTAAAGGGGAGATAACTCTTTTTACTTTAATAACTCAAAATGACCTTTCAATTTCTTTCCATATTTTGAACTGCCTTAGCCTGGGCTTTCAACTGGTAGAATATAAAAAAAAGTTTAATACTAGAACTATTTCATTTTCAAACTTTTTTAATTTTTTTCATACAAAGCATACTTTTGATATTCAAGGATCCATATTGTTCAAACCTGGTGCCTGCTTTGTCTAAATTTGGTTTCCATATGTGAAAATACCACCATAGACATGAAATAAATAATGACAACCCAAATTATCATGTTTGTTTTGTTTTGAAATAAATTTTACTGAAGCTTGTACTCTGAAGGGATAAAATTTGAAAAAAACCGTCCAAATTTGACCTACCTCTTTCAAATCGCTGTAGCTCAAAAAAGGACACCACCATATATTTTTTTTCTTCATTTTTTCAGTCATCATAAACAGCTCTTCCAAAAAAAAACAATGTTAGAAAAAAAAATTTGATACTTTGAAAAATTGGCTTATGACATTGATGCACCCTTAAAGACATTACATGACCAAGCTTGGGTGGTAACACCTAGTCTGAAAAAAAGGTAGGATTAAATCATGAATAGCATGCTTTTACTGTTACAATACCGTACATATGTCTAGGCAAAGAATCAGTCAGCCGTTTCATGTGAGGTCCGTACCTATAATAGGATAGTTGGGTTTGTAAAACCCATTGAAAAACACATTGAGTGTGAGCATGTGAGGGCCTCTATAGAAAACTTGAGATTGCCGACATTGGCTGAGCGCACGCTTCCCATGCTTCACAGTAAAAGTTGACACCTAGTGAGAACAATGGAGGGGGAATCAATGAATGGACTGGCTTAATGTCTTTAAGTAATTTTTGAGCCGAAATTGGTTCCCATTCCCCCAAGTAAAACAGGTACATTGTCCATGTATACTCTTTTCCCAAAGATTTGGTATATATTCCCAAATGCTAAAAATCGCAGACTTTGCCTACTTGTTGAATTTTGGTGTGTAAATTCCCCTTAAAGATTCATTTTCATCGCTAAATTCTCCTGTCTAAAGGTCCCGTCACTTTTCCCCCAAGAACTATGAAAAATGACTGATCATCCATCTACTTACATCAGTACAAGTTGTTTCTTCTTGTCGAGTCCTAACCACCTTAAAGATTTCAACATAGTTTATCCGTCTTCAGTGTACCACTGGATCCTTTCACCGTTCATCTGTTCCGATGCTCCTTCTGTCACAGAGGCTGTCTTTATGACACATCTCTCCACGTTATCCCGCCTTCAAGCGTGGTTGTTTTACAGTGTTCCCTTCCTACAACGGCCCTCCCACAGGCAGAGCACCAGATAAGGGTAGTTTTTCAAAAACTAAAATCTTTATTTCAGAATTAAACCCTATGGTGTCACTACTCATTAGAATCGTCTCGAAGAGACGATTCTAATGAGTAGTGACACCATAGGAGTTGGTGCTAAATAAGTGAGAAAATGTTTGATTTGTTGAAATAACTACATGTACCTCTTATCTGGAGCCCTGCACAGGGCTTCCATTTTCCTGGAATTTTCCGAAATATTTTGGATTTTTTCTTGAATTCTCCGGATCTACGGATTTTTTCTGCATTCTTCGGATTTCTGCTGTTAGTTTCGGATTTCTGCTCTTAGTTTTAAAATTTGGCATTTTATGCGTTTTTTACTTTAGAGGAATCGTTGATACGGGTGTCAAACAGTTTAGATCCAGATGAGACGCCGCGTTACGCGGCGTCTGGTCTGGATCAAAGCTGTTTGCATAATTGTGTTAGTGTGATACAGTCTGGCAGCAATAGGATTAAAGATAACATTCCTAAAATCGAGCTTGAAAAATTGGAAATCTTAGTATTTTTATGAGCAACTTATGGTAGGCCTGCTCCCAACATTGATCCCCTTACAACAATGCTTGCTGCTGTTCCCCATACAAGACAATTATTACTGTCCAACCATTTCATTGCTTCAATAGCTTATGCTTAAAATTGCCGTCTGCTGTCTTTCTCAAAAGTCACAAAGTGGTCATTTTGACAGAAAATAACATAATGACGAGTGACAAGCAGCTTAAATCCAGATCAGACGCCGCGTTTACGCGGCATCTGATCTGGATTTAAGCACAGGTACTTGACACATACTTTATTTTTTGATGCATATTTTCGTTATAATTCACGTACTGTGGCGTTATTTGGCGGAATTTGATGAAATAAAAAGTAGATATTGATAAATAAATCATTTCCCGAGGGTACCACAAGAGAATATCGGCGATCTAGTATATTTTAGCATCAGTTTAGGTCGATAGTAAAGACTAGGTGTCGAATTGCGCTGTTTACCTTGTATCTATAATAGAAGTATAGTAAAAAAAAAAAGTACCTGTGGATTTAAGCTGTTTGCAAATGCAAGCCAATTTCCATCCCTATAATAACTCTCTCCTAACAACGCACACAATGTTTCCCACTGGGTGTTGTTGTAGAGAGGGAGTACTGTACAGCTCAAGCCACGCCTACAGTACCACTTGACATTATCTTCCTATATATCTTGTTTATATCGTCACATCTTGATCCATTAACACAATCAGTTCTAGCGACGAGTATAGTCGTCATAAACCCTTTATTCCATTGCCTGTCTCTAGTTTTGAAGACAGGCGACACTTAAAGCAGACAGAAAGTAAAGCAGAATGCGGCTTAAGGCGCATTCTGTTTTACTTTCAGCCTGTTTTAAGCTACACTTTTGCTAGGATATAGAAGCTTTCTCCAATCGTACATGTTCGTGGCTATATAAACTGGAACTTCTTTCTTTAGTGAAGGAATATACCGAATGCGCTAAAAGGCGATTGTATGGGTGCAAAGGTTAACAAACAGTAACTAATATACCCGCGGAGAGTACATTATTGTTTTCCCCTCACACTTCGTTCTTGTGAATGGACTTCTAAATGATTCTGCTTGATCTCAACTCTAAGTAGACTAGCTTTTAGTATACGTTCCATCATATAATTGTATATGTTATTGTATGACTTAAACGGTTAAACATTCTTTACAGTGGATACTACGTTATTCTTTCCATTTTAAACTCAAACGAAACGCAAACGCATTGCAGTAAAATGTCGAAAATGACAACTTTTTTAAATGTCTAACTATTTATTTTAAATATGAGTGGAAAGCTGTTTGCAGCCTGATCTGACACCGGGTTACCCGGCGTCTGACCTGGCTCCAAACTTTTTGCAAAGGAATTAATAGTTTTAGCGTAGGAAATAATGTATTCTCCACTGTATGACTGGCCATGCAGATCTATTCGTGTAGATTTCATATTTTGAAGGTTTTAGTTGAACTGAATTATTTATATTTCTTTACTTATCTTGTTAACATCAACCTCAATTATTTCGAAAAATCAATAAGCTTAATTGAAAACTTGAATTGTCCAATAAATTTTCATGGGCGAATGCATTAGCTGTTCCCTGGAGTAATGTCTTGGCAAGAACTGGCGAGTGGGAGTTGACAAACAGTTTAGAGCCTGGTCAGTGATGAGTGACCCGGCGTCTTACCAGGCTCCAAGCCTCCTGCATTTGAACTTCCATAGATAAACATCCTTTACGCTTTCAAGTTATTTCTGCGTTGAAAATAGAAGTGATTTCTGTTCTGTAGCAGATGGTAGCTTGAAGCGGGCTGAAACATGAAAGTAAACCAGCATGTGCATTTATAGGCACATGCTGCTTTAAGTGATCACCTTTCTTCCATACTAGAAAATATACCATGGAGTAAATGGTTTAAAGTATCTTTTGTATGTTCTGTCTCTTTTGATACGAAATTTCACTGGTCTAGATCTTTGTTATTTGTTATAACGTCGTTTTATTTGGGATTTATCTTGCCTCTACCTCTTGAATATTCATGTACAAATAAATCTTGAATTACGAAAATTCTCATACTGAAACTTAAACAATGTTTTTCAGCTTGATCTTTAAAATTTTCTTAGTAAACAGAGTAGGCCCTGTTGAGAGCTCCTACAGGAGCTGCCTTTTCGAGGTCACCAATTATGTGATTTTATAATCGATTATCTATCGAATGATCACTTTCGATCAATCACCGGAAATAATCGATCATCGTTTAAACACTACTTTAAATGTCCAGTTTATCAATGTAATGTCATATTCATTTCAGATTCATATGATGTAGCTCTACATATGTATTAGGTCCCATTGGTTTACCATTTGTACCAAGCGTTTTATAAAAGGAACATAGGCAAACAGTGTAGAATATGATCAGGGGCCCGTTTCATAAAACTTCTTACGACAAATGTTGTCGTAAGTCAAAACTTTAAAATACATTCAATCTCTGATTTCTCTATCAAATTCTGTCTTGTGACACCTTTTTGGAATCGTCTTTTCAAGACGATTCCAAAAAGATGTCACAAGACAGGATTAGATGGAGAAATAAATACTTATTGAGAGTTTTATAATCCGACTTACGACAACATTTGTCGTACGAAGTTTTATGAAACGGGCACCAGACGCCGTATTATAGGCGTCTGATCAGAGTCTACACTGTTTGCTGATAGGAATTTCGATATAAAACAAAACGAAAATGAAAATTTAGACCAGGCACCCGTTAGATCGCAAATAGACATATCCAATATATAAGCATAAAAGAATCCTCTGGGCACAAATGGGTTAATCGTATTCATCCTTGTTAATAACTATTACGACCACTAAAACGAACGCTATTTGGTTGTATAAAATACAGGTGACAGCTTAAAGCAAGGTGAGAGTAAAACAGGAAGCTCCTACAGGAGATTTCTGTTTTACTGTCACCTTGCTTTAAAGACATATTTGCGCAATTGAAATTTAAATAAGAATGTCTATATACTTTGTTAACATATAAACTTAACTATTCTAAGAAATAAAATAAAAACTATGTATTGGGTTGTCGACCTAAATGTTTAAATATAGGCTTTTGTAAATATGACCCATGATTTATTAGTGGACGCCGCTGAAAAATAAATTTCAAAACTGCTGTTGATCACCTTTATGTTTCTTTCTTTGTTAATTTGGTGATATTTAATTTTAATTAAGTTGTATTTCATAAAATTGATATAAACAAAGTGTGTGAAATTGATTTTACTGGTAACATGAAACAATGGCATTGAAAAACTGGGAAGCAAAATTTACACCGGTACTCTCTTTTTATAGAAATTTTTCCATTTTCAAAATAAAAATCTCATAAAAATTACTAAATTTTCATAATAACAAATAATATTTTATTCCAACTTAGCATGAATGATGATTACACTAATACCCACCAGAAAATGTAAAGAAACCTAGAAGTCACCATGCTTATTTATGAAATATGGTCAAAATCCTAACTCTACCCCCTAGATTTTATGCCGCAAAAATACTTCCAACACTAGCCAAATTAGGTCTCTGTTGCCCTAAAAAAGAGAAATATGCACCTAATACTTGCTTAAAATGGTAAATATATGAATTTTTGTTAATAAAAAAGCCTTTATTAAATTATTAGTTACTTCAAGAATGTACAGTGCTGCTGATAAAACAAAAACATGTTTTCTACAAGAAATGCCACTCTAAACAGTTTTCTCAAATCTTGAAACAGTGCCTGTACGGAAAGGGTTGTGTTTCACAAAATTTACCAGTCAGAGCGTTTTAAGAATCATTGTTGTGTTTATAAATGCATTGCAAACCAGAAAATATATAGTAATCAAGTTATTTAAGAAATTCATATTTCAACAATTTTGCATTGTGCACATATGTCTTTAAGTAGTCACATATCGTAATTATTTAATAGTTTACACAATTTAACGGGTCTTCCTCCACCTGTAATTAGCTGGACATCGCGATATGACTGAAATACTGTTGAAAGCGACGTAAAATCTAAACAAACCAAACACAATTTAACGGCTGTAAGAGAGAGATTTTACGGTAATAATGTCTACCAAACTAATAGATAAGACCAAGATAAAATACATGTATTTAATAAATATCAGCATCATTGTTGTGATAATGGTTACATAAATCATGGGTAAAACATAATTGATATAAATCTCTGAAACAAATAGTCTTCAACACGATAGCCAGTACACTAAACAGCTATGAGTTCAGTAAGGAAATCGATGGCCGTCGATGACCATCGATTGCGAGTTGGCTACCGGTCTGAATTGATGATGATGATGTTCCTCCGTCGTTATCGACGATGAGCAGGACATCTAAGTAGTCGGTATGTGTATCCGTAGATAACTTGTCAGACCAATTCTTGCTCTGAAGTAACGGCCACAGTCGGACACTTGAAGTCGGTAGTTGTCGGTTGTGAATTGCTTGCCATCCTCGTCTTTCGAAGCGCCCGTTTCCTGATGCACTCATCTAACCGTTTATTTTCAGCAGATCGAGCCCCAGTTGATATAGCTGCTCTCCAAGCAGTTCTGTCTTCTGTCAGATCTTCCCATGTTTCAATACATATGCAAAACCTCTTTAGAGTCCTTAAATCTTTTGCGCGGCGCACCTGCTGTCCGAGCCCCACAAGACAGCTCTCCAAAAAGCAGTTGTTTTGGTATCCTTGTATCTGACATCCGGCATATATGACCAGTCCAACGGACCTGGCATCGTTGTAGGATGACGTATATCGAGGGTTGTTTAGCTCGGGTGAGTACATCTGTATCCGGTACCTTATCTTGCCAGTGGATGTTCAGTGGCTTGCGAAGGTAGGTCATGTGAAAGTGATTAAGTCTCTTGGCGTGAATTACAGTGGAGAAAACGCTATTCTTCCGTTTAAACGCAAACGCAATGAAATATAGAAAATGACATTTTTTTTGAAAAATCTGACTACCAGTTTTATTCTGAGTGGCAAACAGTTTGGAGCCTGATCAGACGCCGGTTTACAATGAAAATAATAGTTTAAGAGTAAACACGTTTATTTGGAAAGAAAACGTTTTCTCTACTGTACTCTGGCTGCACGCTGCACACGGGGCACAAACTGCTTTACCTATACAGCAAACTGTTAATTGAACACGCTTCAGATGTCTTAGAAAACTGAACAAACGAGATAGTAAACTGATCAAATGCGTCCTAGTAAACTGAACAATTATCTAACTGAACAAATGTCTTAGTAAACTAAACAAATGTCTTAGTAAACTGAACAAATGTCTTACTGAACAGATGTCTAAAGTAAACCAATCAATTGTCTTAAGTAAACTAATCAAATGTCTTAGTAAACTGATCAAATGTCTTAGTTAACTAATCAAATATCTTAAGTAAACTGATCATATGACTTAGTAAACTGAACAATTATCTTACTGAACAAATGTCTAAGTAAACTGAACAAATGTCTTATGAACAAATGTCTTAAGTAAACTAATCAAATGTCTTAAGTAAACTGATCAATTGTCTTAGTACAGTAAACTGAACAAATGTCTTAGCAAATGGATGCTAGTTCTTGATCCGTTTTTTATGGCCCTTTCATACAAAGTTACGAGCCGAAAATAGATGTACAACGTAAACATACGCTTAAAGTTTTACGCGCTAATTAGACCGGACCAAAGTCGGTCAATATCGATACTCTACGTAGAGCGATCGACCAATCTCGCTCAAGGATAGTTCGGTACATTCCGTCAGCTGACGAGAATGGCCGATCGCTCAACGTAGAGTTCCGTTATTGACCGACACTGGCCCTACCTCTTTAGGAGCGAACTACCTTCAGAATAAACGACACGAATGTCGAACAGTTCAGATCCTGTACAGTCCAACTTCGATATCTCGAACTCGGTTAAGTCGAACATACCCGTGTTTCAAAGTTAAAACGTGGCTTAGCCACGTTTTAACTTTGAAACACGGGTATGTTCGACTTGACCGAGCATGATATAATGCAATTTATGTGTCGACAAATCGGATAGTTCGAATTAAGCGAGTTCGAGATATCGAAGTTGAAGTTGACCAATGGGATTGATACTGAGTTAGGTGATAATTTTCGGTACAAGACATGTTTGATTCATACGAAACTATTGGTCGTTGAAGAGATGTTTTTGGTATTTATAGTGATAATTTTAGAAATCAGATGAATGAGTCCTCGGGATGCACATTCTGTAAAACAATGAGTCCTTGAGACAGACATTGAGTTTTTTAGGAGAAAAATTAACTCAATTACCCATAACTTTTTTCTAGTTTTTAAGACAGGTGACCACTAAAAACAGGTTGAAAGTAAAGCAGAATGTGCCTTAAGGCATATTCTGCTTTATTTTCAACCTGTTTTAACCTACTATTTGATTATGAGTAATATGTTAATTAAAGCTAGAAAATCTATGGGTCCATGGGACTCGCAACTTTTTAAATAATAAGTCCCTGGAAAATTAAATGAGTTTCTGACTGGTAAAACTATCACTGTATCTAGATGGCATGATCTCGCTGCTAATACCCCGACCAACCGGGATATGTGTTTGTATAGCGAAGACTATGAACCATGGTGTCGTGTGTTGACGCCAGCTCGTGGCACCGGAAGTGACGTGGACCAGCCATCTCTACCCAGAAATCCATCTGTTCCCCAGATGAAGCCCTGAAAAATAGTTTTAAAAATCTTTGAAACACATATAAACTATATAGAAACGGCACTTTTCATATAATGTTAAAGATAGAACAGCGGAGAAACAGAAAGACGGACAGAGAGAAACAGAGAGACAGACAGACAGATAGACAGACAGAGACAGACAGAGAGACAGACAGACAGAATGTGAGAGAGAGAGATGGAGAGAGAGATGGAGAGAGAGAGAGAGGAAATACAGTGAATGACATAGGGATAACAGTTTTACAGGCGTTTTAACTCTTTCGATGCCAAATAAATCGTGAGTTTTTTTACCCTTTTACCGCTTCAATATTGTCGTCTGCACGATCATTTCAAAGTAATATTTAAGGTAGTATGACATCAGAAATATTGACAATAGTGTCAAACAGCTTGGATCCTGATCTAAACTGTGTGCAAAGTCGACTTTATGCGACTTCGGCGCCTAAAAAGTTGAAATCTGACTTACATCTCTGTTGGTTTCATCTATAGTTTGACCACAGTGACAAATAGTTTAGTACAACAGTATCGATGTTCAAACAGTATATCTGTATTGGTTTACTTACTTATTTTTAACGTCTTTAATTTATAAAGTGTTGTTGCTGTTATTGTTGTGTTGTTGTTGTTGTTTTGCTCTTGTTTTGATCCAACGATGGACATCAATAATAGCTACAGATTGATTTAAGCCATAATAATACATGTAGATAGCCGTGTGGTGATTAACTCTTTCACTGTCAATTACGCTAAAAGGCGACTTTGCAAATAGTTTGGATTATATACCTATTCTAAAATCAAGCGAATACAGGCCATACAATCACGCGGCGTCTGATCAGCATCCAAACTGTTTGACACTCATATCGACATTTCTTCCGTCAAAACAGCCCAAAACGACTTTAAAACTATTGCAGACGACACTTTACCTATGCAGACGATATTTTGATGATCATAGAGTTTGAGCTGATGATAAAACTTGGAAGTGAGAGAGTTATGACCATAGCCATGTATAATACTTATCTCGAAGTCATCTGTAGTATAGACAGAAAGAAGGAGAATAAGTTTGTTATGAACCAAAACTTGTTTTCTAATCGAAATATGTATATGTCAAACTGCATGTATTGTCAGCCCTGAAATTGTATTGGTTTTGAAATAAGACGAGTTATGTTTAATAATCAAAAAGACAGAAAAAACACTTGTCTGGAAGTTATCGCTAGCCCTTATATTAAGTGAGACAATCCATACCAAACAATATTTGACACTCATAGCAAAATCAGTACAGCAATGCATTGCATCTAAAATATTGCAATAAATAATACCACAGTCCATCGCATACATAATTTAGCTATAAACAGTACAACCGAGCATTACATTTATAGTAAAGCAATAAAAAGTACAAAATTGCATTACATCTGTAATATAGCAATAAATTAAACAACAGTCCATTGCATCTATAATATAGCAATAAACAACAGGCTACTGCATCTATAGTATAGCAATAAATAATACAACACTGCATTACATCTACAGCATAGCAATAAATAAAACAACAGTACACTGCATCTATAGCATAGCAATAAATAGAACAACAGTGCATTATATCTATAAACTAGCAATAAATAGTACAATAGAACATAACATTTATCATATAGCAATAAATAGAACAACAGTGCATAACATCTGTAATATAGCAACAAATAGAACAGCAGTACATTAATTCTATAATATAGCAACAAATAGTACAACAGTGTATTATATTTATAATGCAGGAATGAATAGAACAACAGTACATTACATCTATAATACAGCAATAGATTGTATAAAAATACATTACATCTATAATATAGCAACAAATAGTACACGGGCAACAGAGCATTACATCTATAATATAGCAACAAATAGTACACGTACAACAGTGCGTTACATCTATAATATAGCAATAAATAGTACACGTACAACAGTGCATTACATCTATACTATAGCAACAAATAGTGCACGTACAACAGTGCATTACATCTATAATATAGCAATAAATAGTACACGTACAACAGTGCATTACATCTATAATATAGCAACAAATAGTACACATACAACAGTGTATTACATCTATAATATAGCAATGAATAGTACACGTAAAACAGTGCATTGCATCTATAATATAGCAACAAATAGTGCACGTACAACAGTGCATTACATCTATAATAGCAATAAATAGTACACGGGCAACAGAGCATTACATCTATAATATAGCAACAAATAGTACATTTACAACAGTGCAATACATCTATAATATAGCAATAAATAGTACACGTACAACAGTGCATTACATCTATAATATAGCAATAAATAGTACACGTACAACAGTGCATTACATCTATAATAAAGCAACAAATAGTACACGTACAACAGTGCATTACATCTATAATATAGCAATAAATTGTACACGTACAACAGTGCATTACATCTATAATATAGCAACAAATAGTACACGTACAACAGTGCATTATATCTATAATATAGCAATAAATAGTACACGTACAACAGTGTATTACATCTATAATATAGCAACAAATAGTACACGGGCAACAGAGCATTACATCTATAATATAGCAACAAATAGTACACGTACAACAGTGCGTTACATCTATAATATAGAAATAAATAGTACACGTACAACAGTGCATTACATCTATACTATAGCAACAAATAGTGCACGTACAACAGTGCATTACATCTATAATATAGCATTAAATAGTACACGTACAACAGTGCATTATATCTATAATATAGCAACAAATAGTACACATACAACAGTGCATTACATCTATAATATAGCAATAAATAGTACACGTAAAACAGTGCATTACATCTATAATATAGCAACAAATAGTGCACGTACAACAGTGCATTACATCTATAATATAGCAATAAATAGTACACGGGCAACAGAGCATTACATCTATAATATAGCAACAAATAGTACATTTACAACAGTGCATTACATCTATAATATAGCAATAAATAGTACACGTACAACAGTGCATTACATCTATAATATAGCAATAAATAGTACACGTACAACAGTGCATTACATCTATAATATAGCAACAAATAGTACACGTACAACAGTGCATTACATCTATAATATAGCAACAAATAGTACACATACAACAGTGTATTACATCTATAATATAGCAATAAATTGTACACGTACAACAGTGCATTACATCTATAATATAGCAATAAATTGTACACGTACAACAGTGCATTACATCTATAATATAGCAACAAATAGTACACGTACAACAGTGCATTACATCTATAACATAGCAATAAATAGTACACGTACAACAGTGTATTACATCTATAATATAGCAACAAATAGTACACGTTCAACAGTGCATTACATCTATAATATAGCAACAAATAGTACACGTTCAACAGTGCATTACATCTATAACATAGCAATAAATAGTACACGTACAACAGTGCATTACATCTATAATATAGCAATAAATAGTACACGTACAACAGTGCATTACATTTATAATATAGCAATAAATAGTACACGTACAACATCTATAATATGGCAACAAATAGAACGACGGTACATTACATCTATTATATAGCAATAAATAATACAACAGTGCATTGAATCTATAATACAGCAATAAAGTGTACAAAAATACATAACATCTATAATATAGCAACACATAGTACAACAATGCATTACATCTATAATATAGCAACACTTAGTACAACAATACATTACATCTATAATATAGCAACACTTAGTACAACAATACATTACATCTATAATATAGCAACACTTAGTACAACAATGCATTACATCTATAATATAGCAACACTTAGTACAACAATACATTACATCTATAATATAGCAACACTTAGTACAACAATGCATTACATCTATAATATAGCAACACTTAGTACAACAATGCATTACATCTATAATATAGCAACACTTAGTACAACAATACATTACATCTATAATATAGCAATAAATAGTACAACAGTACATAAAATCAATAATATAGCAATAAATAGTACAATAGAAAATTATAAATTAGCAATAAATAGTATAACAGTACATTACATTTACAATATAGCAATAAATAGTAAAAATACAACATAACATTTATAATATAGCAATAAATAGTACACAGTACATTACATCTATAATACAGCAACAAACAGTACAAGAGAACATTACATTTATAATATAGCAACAAATAATACAACAGTACATTACATCTATAATATAGCAACAACTAGTACAACAATGCATTACATCTGTAATATACATGTAGCAATAAATACCAACTGTTACAATACATTTCATCTACCGGTATAATATAGCAATAAATAGTACAAGAATGCATTACATCTGTAATTACAGGGGCATTGCTCTTATAAATGTTATGGCTAAATTGTTTTCCTTGGTACTCAGAAATAGACTGAACAGATGGTGTGAATCTGTTAACCTATTTAATGAAAGTCAGTTTGGCTTTAGAGAAAATCACAGTACAGTTTATTGTATTTTTGTTGAGCTATTGCCAATTACTCGTAAAGATCAGGGTGAAAGTTGGTTGTGGAAAGTGCCGAATGTAACAACCAAAATCGCTTCGTCACTGACAACACTTCCCGTGTGACGTATTATTCGGGAAAAGTATTTCTATAATAAAAGTCGCGTTAGAATTAATATAACAAGTACTTTTAGGTGCTCATTATGGTGTATTTGACCAGTAAATCGTTGAGACGTGGGTAATTAGATCATCCGGCCTAACGGGCTCGTGGCCCAATGACTCCCCATCTCAACTCTTAACCAGGGCCGGATCCAGAAATTTTTCAGTGGGGGGGGGGGGGGCACAGGTGGGGAGGGTATAGGAGGGGTATAACCCCTCCTATAGGTGGGGGTCCGGGGGGCCTCCCCCTGAAATTTTTTAAAACTTGCATACCAAATGGTGCATTCTGAGGGCATTCTAAGAAGAAAGTTAACATCGATAGAATAATGTAAATACCCCCAATGAAACACCCAAAAAAGTGGTTTCATAAGACAAAGAGAAAAAAAATAATAATCTGGAGAATTTTTCAATAGCTTTATCTCCATTCTCAGAAATCTATTACTCCACACCATGGTCATACAAAGATTTTCATCAGTGCATTCAAATCACAGGCCTTCAATTGATCTCAATGCAAAAAGTTGAAAAACGTAGGAGTTTTTCAAGTGGCAAAGTAGGAAAAAGGAGATTTTCAATTAAAAAGTAGGAACTGTTTGATACAAAATACCACATGGAGTCATTGTGCTCTTATAAAGTTAAGTAATCCGCAATCTTGAGTTAAAGACATTCTCACCCAATGCCATTTTATTCTTTGGTTATAATTTATTCAACTGGCCGAATATGCGACCCAACTGGTTTAGGGGGGTCCGGGGGTTTTCCCCCCGGAAATTTTTTGAAATCAAGCGCTTCATTTCCTGCATTCTGGGCCATATTGAGGGTGCTTGAAGACTTATTAGGCAAAAAGTAGGAATAGAAGGAGGTTTTGGTAGAAAAATAGGAAAAGTAGGAAAGTGATCAAAAAGTTGGAAAATAGTAGGATAGGTACGAAAAAGTAGGAACGGTTAAAACAGGTAAAATACTAACATAAATCTATGTAACAAGAGGGCCAGAATGGCCCTTAATCGCTCACCTGTACATGGTGATGGGTCAAGTGATTTCAGAAAAGAAGATTTGTGAAACTTTGACCCACGGGCGGGGTCACTTTTGACCCCAGGGACATAATATGAATGCTCTTGATACAGGACCTGTAGACGATGCTATGTGCCAAATATCTAAGCTTAGTGTACTATGATTTCAGACAAGAAGACTTTTAGTTTTCATTGAAAAAAATCTATGTTTAGCTCTGGTGACCCAGATATGCAACAGACAGGAACCAATTCATCAACATATGTGAAAGACCTCTAGACATTACATCATGCAAAATATCTAAGCTCTAGCCATATTGGTTTCAAAGAAAAATGTGTTTGAAAATTTCACTATATAACTCCATGTAAAATGGCGACACCCAGGCCGGGGCCAATTTTGACCCCAGTGGCAAAATTTGAACAAATTTGATAAAGGATTTGTAGACGATGCTATGTGCAAAACATCTAAGCTCAGTGTATTTTGGTTTCAGACAAGAAGATTTTTAAAGTTTTCATTGAAAAAATCTATTTTTAGCTCCAGTGACCCAGATATTCAACACACTGGAACCAATTCGACAACATATGTGAAGGACCTCTAGACGTTACACCATGTCAAATATCAAAGCTCTGACCAAAACGGTTTCAGAGAAAAATGTGTTTGAACAATGCACTATAAATCTACGTAAAACAGTGACCCCCGGGGCGGGGCCAATTTTGGCCCCAGGGACAAAATTTGAACATCTTTGATAGAGAACCTGCAGACAATGCTATGTGCAAAATATCTAAGCTCAGTGTTTATTGGTTTCAGACAAGAAGATTTTTTAAAGTTTTCATTGAAAAAATCTATTTTTAGCTCCAGTGACCCAGATATTCAACAGACCGGAACCAATCGGTCAACATATGTGAAGGACCTCTATACATTACACATTGCCAAATATAAAAGCTCTGGTCGTAATGGTTTCAGAGAAAAATGTTTGAAATGTCACTATATAACTCTATGTAAAACGGTGACCCCGGGGACGGGGCCAATTATGACCCCAGGGTCAAACTTTGAACAAACTTGATAGAGAACCTGTAGACAATGCCATGTGCCAAATATCTAAGCTCTGGCCCTTGTGGTTTTTGACAAGAAGATTTTTTAAGATTTCCTTATTTTTTCACTTTGGTTGCCATAGCAACCAGAGTTCTGCATTGGTTCAAATTCTTTGAACAACTTTGAAAGAGCTTGACCCAAGAAACATTCCTGTTAAGTTTGGTTGCAATCAGGCATGTGGTTTTGAAGAAGAAGATGTTTGAACATTTCACTATATAACTCTATGTAAAACGGTGACCCCCGGGGCGTGGCCAATTTTGACCCCAGGGTCAAACTTTGAACAATCTTGATAGAGGACCTATAGATGATACTATGTGCCAAATATCTAAGCTCTAGCCCTTGTGGTTTTTGACAAGAAGATTTTTTAAGATTTCCTCTTTTTTTTCACTTTGGTTGCCATGGCAACCAGAGTTCTGCATTGTTTCAAATTCTTTCAACAACTTAGAAAGAGCTTGATCCAAGGAACATTCCTGTGAAGTTTGGTTGCAATCAGGCAAGCGGTTTTGAAGAAGAAGATGTTTGAAGAAATTGTTGACGCACGACCGGACAAAGACCGACCACAAAAGCTCACCTTGAGCACTTTGTGCTCAGGTGAGCTAAAAATCGACTCAAAGTATTTTTTTATTTAATCATTCTATGGTGAAAGGTTGTCGTCCAGCCATTAATCTCTAACCCTACCCCTCCTATTCATATACACACTGTTACTAGGGGGTCCTGGCGCATGCCCCCCCCCCCCCCCCCCCCCCTCCCACCCCCTGGAAAAAAATTATTCCCAGATGATCAATGGTGCGTTCTGATGGGAGTTTTTTCGCATTCAAATAGGTAAAATACTACATAAATCTATGTAAATATTCGACTCAAAATAACATCAATTTTTTAAATATAGGATAATACCTTTGACAGATTGTTTTCTGGCCGTTAACCTGAAACCTACCCCTCTGATATTGTTCACACTGTCACTAAGTGGGTCCGGGAGAATGCTCCTTGGGAACTTTTTAATTTCTAGATGGTCTCTAGTGCATTCTGGGGCGTTTTGCACATTCAAAACAGTTACAATAATAATATAAATACATAAATCTATATAAATATTCTGCAACTAATATTGGCAAAATTATTGGAGGAGAAAGGGGGGGCACCCTGGTGCTACATGCATGAGTTAATTGGGTATTATTCATCATCTAGTAAGGCATTCAAAAGGCCTTTGCTTTTTGTTACCCTTAAGTATTTTCATCAAATTTAATTGGATTAACAGGCCTGTAAGATATGCAATTTGGGGACACAGGCCTAAGGCATAGCTAGACCATTTTGTGTACGCGCTGAATGCTTTTCGCACATTCAAAACAGGTAAAATACATGCATTCATTTATGTAAAGATCTAGGTAACTTTTACCTAAACATGATTTGGCAAAATCATTGGGGGCACTGTGCAAATTATTTTGTTGGGTTGGGGGAAGGGGGCACACTGCCGTGCCCCCCCCCTCCTTGTTACTACGGGCCTGTGTCAGGTTCAAACACAGACCAGGCATGCTGAGGGTTTGATGGCACAGGGGCAATTGGTTTTTTTGGGGGGTGGGGCACACCCCTGTGCCCCACCCCAAATCCTCGTAACTTCGGGCCTGTGTCGGGTTCAAACACAGACCAGGCATGATATGATTGCCCGAGATAAGAGACACAAGCCATTGCAGCAGCTCCAGTTAAGTTCAAGCAGGCCAGCTGAGGAACATGTGCCCCCGTACCCAAGTGGATATGTGCCTGTGATGTCATATGCCAATGCGACCTTCATTCCCAGCTAAATGATGAATATATGAATCAAGCAAAAATATATGAATCAAGCAAAAAAAAAATCAGGCCAGCTTGGGGGGGGGGGTCACGTGCCCCTGTGCCCCCCGGTAAATCCGTGCCTGTTAACTGTGATCTAATGCACGATAATGAACACCTAAGACGTATTATTTCTTAAATGTGCGTATAGTGTGACTACTGGTAGAGTGAGTACGCAAAGCGCGACTGCCATGCAAAGTCGTCTTCACCATCAAGTGGAATTATTTACCGAGTTTGCATCATTGCCCCAATGGCGGCGCATGCGCACTTTGTTAGAGTTGCATAGTGACGGCCTCTTTGATGGTAATCAGAAAATTAGAAAATCAAAGACGGGTATGAATATTTCTTGTGATCCTTGAAGAAGAAGAGGGGTATATATAGAGGGAGAGGTGAGATAGTGAAATATATGCAAAGACAAAGTGGACAAAGAGACAGAGCAAAACAGAGAGAAATAGTGAAAGAGACATACATGAGACATGGAGACACAGAGACAGGGAGGGAGAAAGAGGGGCAGACAGAGACAGATAGAGAGAATCCGAGACAGAAAGAGATACAGAGAGACATATATACATACAGACACAGAGAAGGAACTAAAGAAGCCAAAACGATTTGTATAATAATTCGTGAAAGCTAGCATATAATTTGATTTGACTTATTATAATTTACGTCGCTTTCAACAGTATCACGAAAGAAATTCATCAGGATAGCATATATTCAATTATAAAATTATTTTCTATTCGAATATCCAAATAAGTTTAACTTTCTTGCCAGTTTCGGCACACCATTTGTGTGCCTTCTTCAGACTGTCCAATGGTCAATTCACAGTCTGAAGAAGGCACACCACTGGTCAATGTCCAATGGTCAACTCACAGTCTGAAGAAGGCACACCACTGGTCAATTCACAGTCTGAAGAAGGCACACCACTCGTGTGCCGAAACTGTCATGTAAGTTAAACTTATTTGGATATGCGAATAGAAAATAATTTTATAATTTAGTAATTCAGTCGTATCGCGACGTCCAGCTAATTACAGGTGGAGGAAGACCACAGAAGCCCTTTACGCACTGTTTCAGGCACAATTTGGCAACTGGGTAGAACCACTGACCTTCCGTAAGTCAGCTGGAAGGTTTCCCCACATGAAAAATCCAAACGACCTGACTGGGATTCGAGCTAGCATATGATTATAGATTAGGATACAGTTGCCATGTACTTGTAAATAGTCTCTTATAACCCTAATTATGAATGGTCATGTACTAATTGTATTAGTTTTAAGATTTGTATTCAATGTTTGTACATGAATGAGACTTAAATAAATAAACATAATAATATGAAATGAATACATTATTTTCCTTTGAACACCGTCAAAGTGACCAGGAGAAGATCATTCAGTACATTTACAATAGATCATCAGGAAGAAACAATACAAGTACATGTCAATAAAACCTCTCTATTACGACCACCACTCTATTACGAACACCTTTCTATTACGACCACTAAATTGTGTTACTTATTACGTGTTTACGTAGGATGACTGCTTAAAGCAAGGTAACAGTAAAACAGAAAACTACCCGCTTTAAGCTGTAACCTGTCTTTTATACAATTAATTAGAATTTGTTTAAGTGGTCGTAATACAGAGGTTTACTGTAGATATACGTCCCACAATTAACACCTTCCCTGCCTTACCCCGAGTATAATGGTTACTACCAAAGAAAATGCAAAGTAACGCGACTTCTGGTCAGGATCCAAACTATTTGATACTCATTTCAATATTTCTTAAGTCAAAATACCTAAAATTTATATTTGAAAACTAAAAGCAGGCGACAGTTGTTAAACCCATTTAAGCCTAGTATCTACTAATGTTGACATTGGTAAATAACGTAGACCCTATTGAGACGCCGTATCACGCAGCGTCTCATTAGGGCCAGCACTGTTTGCTATATTATCGGTATATGAAATATTTTTTCTGTATGTGCAAACACTGCTATGTCTTTAGATCACCCTTTTTATCTACAATGAAATCTTCCAGTAAGCTCATTGCATTGTGATTAATCGTTCAAAGTTCGATAACTACTCACCCACAACTGTTGTACACACTGTCTGAGTTGTCGTTCTTTGATTTACGTGTATTGTACAATATGTAGGCGAGGAGGACGATGACGAGAATGCAGATGAGCGCCATGGCAACCAGCGCTATAACATACGGTAACATCACAAAACCATCATCCTCGGAGGTGTCTCCTGAAATGCATTGAAATTATAGGTTCCAGTGTGTTCAGATCTGTTTTAACCAAAGGGACCTAGAGTTTGACTCCCGGCAACCTAACACTAATACGAAGGTGACTTATCGAGTTGTGTGATCTTATCGTACATTATACCATCGTGTAGGCAAAGAACTTTTTGCTCTTTATAATGATATATCACGCATACAATTTGTACGTATTATATCGAATTAATCGATCAAGTAACATTACCTTTTGAAGCACCCTCGTATAAAGTTAATATTATTAGTGTTAGGTTATCGTGAGTCGAACTACGGACCCCTGTGTTTCAATACCAAATGAAAACACACCCGGCAACCGTCACTGATAATACCGGTATTGTTACCGTCTTGTGATCAAGTGGTGTCTCTTCTACTACTTACTCTTACCCTATCTCAACCCAACATGCCCATGCATCTCATCTCATCTCATCTCATCTCATCACATCACATCTCATTTCATCCCAACCCATCCCACCCAATCGTCTATTCTATAACCTGTACAGTAAGCCCTCTCTAAACTAGATCTATGACTATTTTAAAAACAAAAGCTAAATGATGAAAGCTGAAAACAAGGTGGCCAGGTGTCCTATCCCTTTCTATTATACATGTATTCTACCAGATTGTCCCCTATATGTTTTATTATTCATGGTCTACATGTATCATGTTTTGTTATTTCAAATACATGTATGGTGCTCCCTCTCTACAACGACACCCAATGGGAGACACAAAATAACTGACACATATTATGTGTGTTGTTCGGAGGGAGTCGTTACAGAGAGGGAAAATTAAGGCTGCGTCTGATCTGGATTCAAGCTGTTTGCCACTCGTCATTATATGTGTTCTATCAAAATCTCCTCTAATATTTTACTTTGAGAAAAACAGCAGACCATTATTTCTAGCAGACGATATTGCAGGAGTAAAAATATAAGATATAATTGTCGTGTTTAGAGAATCGCGGTAAGGGTCGTTGTAAAGAGGGAGGCGTTGTTTGGAGGGCCGTTGTAGGGAGGGAGGCGTTGTTTGGAGGGCCGTTGTAGGGAGGGAGGCGTTGTTTGGAGGGCCGCTGTAGGGAGGGAGGCGTTGTTTGGAGGGCCGTTGTAGGGAGGGAGGAGTTGTTTGGAGGGCCGTTGTAGGGAGGGAGGCGTTGTTTGGAGGGCCGCTGTAGGGAGGGAGGCGTTGTTTGGAGGGCCGTTGTAGGGAGGGAGGCGTTGTTTCGAGGGCCGTTGTAGGGAGGGAGGCGTTGTTTGGAGGGCCGTTGTAGGGAGGGAGGCGTTGTTTCGAGGGCCGTTGTAGGGAGGGAGGCGTTGTTTGGAGGGCCGTTGTAGGGAGGGAGGCGTTGTTTGGAGGGCCGTTGTAGGGAGGGAGGCGTTGTTTGGAGGGCCGTTGTAGGGAGGGAGGCGTTGTTTCGAGGGCCGTTGTAGGGAGGGAGGAGTTGTTTGGAGGGCCGTTGTAGGGAGGGAGGCGTTGTTTCGAGGGCCGTTGTAGGGAGGGAGGCGTTGTTTGGAGGGCCGTTGTAGGGAGGGAGGCGTTGTTTGGAGGGCCGTTGTAGGGAGGGAGGAGTTGTTTGGAGGGCCGTTGTAGGGAGGGAGGCGTTGTTTCGAGGGCCGTTGTAGGGAGGGAGGCGTTGTTTGGAGGGCCGTTGTAGGGAGGGAGGCGTTGTTTCGAGGGCCGTTGTAGGGAGGGAGGAGTTGTTTGGAGGGCCGTTGTAGGGAGGGAGGCGTTGTTTCGAGGGCCGTTGTAGGGAGGGAGGCGTTGTTTGGAGGGCCGTTGTAGGGAGGGAGGCGTTGTTTGGAGGGCCGTTGTAGGGAGGGAGGCGTTGTTTGGAGGGCCGTTGTAGGGAGGGAGGCGTTGTTTGGAGGGCCGTTGTAGGGAGGGAGGCGTTGTTTGGAGGGCCGTTGTAGGGAGGGAGGCGTTGTTTGGAGGGCCGTTGTAGGGAGGGAGGCGTTGTTTCGAGGGCCGTTGTAGGGAGGGAGGCGTTGTTTGGAGGGCCGTTGTAGGGAGGGAGGCGTTGTTTGGAGGGCCGTTGTAGGGAGGGAGGCGTTGTTTCGAGGGCCGTTGTAGGGAGGGAGGCGTTGTTTCGAGGGCCGTTGTAGGGAGGGAGGCGTTGTTTGGAGGGCCGTTGTAGGGAGGGAGGCGTTGTTTGGAGGGCCGTTGTAGGGAGGGAGGCGTTGTTTGGAGGGCCGTTGTAGGGAGGGAGGCGTTGTTTGGAGGGCCGTTGTAGGGAGGGAGGCGTTGTTTGGAGGGCCGTTGTAGGGAGGGAGGCGTTGTTTGGAGGGTCGTTGTAGGGAGGGAGGCGTTGTTTCGAGGGCCGTTGTAGGGAGGGAGGCGTTGTTTGGAGGGCCGTTGTAGGGAGGGAGGCGTTGTTTGGAGGGCCGTTGTAGGGAGGGAGGCGTTGTTTGGAGGGCCGTTGTAGGGAGGGAGGCGTTGTTTGGAGGGCCGTTGTAGGGAGGGAGGCGTTGTTTGGAGGGCCGTTGTAGGGAGGGAGGCGTTGTTTGGAGGGCCGTTGTAGGGAGGGAGGCGTTGTTTGGAGGGTCGTTGTAGGAAGGGAGGCGTTGTTTGGAGGGCCGTTGTAGGGAGGGAGGCGTTGTTTGGAGGGCCGTTGTAGGGAGGGAGGCGTTGTTTCGAGGGTCGTTGTAGGAAGGGAGGCGTTGTTTGGAGGGCCGTTGTAGGGAGGGAGGCGTTGTTTGGAGGGCCGTTGTAGGGAGGGAGGCGTTGTTTGGAGGGCCGTTGTAGGGAGGGAGGCGTTGTTTGGAGGGCCGTTGTAGGGAGGGAGGCGTTGTTTGGAGGGCCGTTGTAGGGAGGGAGGCGTTGTTTGGAGGGCCGTTGTAGGGAGGGAGGCGTTGTTTCGAGGGTCGTTGTAGGGAGGGAGGCGTTGTTTGGAGGGCCGTTGTAGGGAGGGAGGCGTTGTTTGGAGGGCCGTTGTAGGGAGGGAGGCGTTGTTTGGAGGGCCGTTGTAGGGAGGGAGGCGTTGTTTGGAGGGCCGTTGTAGGGAGGGAGGCGTTGTTTGGAGGGCCGTTGTAGGGAGGGAGGCGTTGTTTGGAGGGCCGTTGTAGGGAGGGAGGCGTTGTTTCGAGGGTCGTTGTAGGGAGGGAGGCGTTGTTTGGAGGGCCGTTGTAGGGAGGGAGGCGTTGTTTCGAGGGTCGTTGTAGGGAGGGAGGCGTTGTTTGGAGGGCCGTTGTAGGGAGGGAGGCGTTGTTTGGAGGGCCGTTGTAGGGAGGGAGGCGTTGTTTCGAGGGCCGTTGTAGGGAGGGAGGCGTTGTTTCGAGGGTCGTTGTAGGGAGGGAGGCGTTGTTTGGAGGGCCGTTGTAGGGAGGGAGGCGTTGTTTGGAGGGCCGTTGTAGGGAGGGAGGCGTTGTTTGGAGGGCCGTTGTAGGGAGGGAGGCGTTGTTTCGAGGGTCGTTGTAGGGAGGGAGGCGTTGTTTGGAGGGCCGTTGTAGGGAGGGAGGCGTTGTTTGGAGGGCCGTTGTAGGGAGGGAGCACTGTAGTTTAATTGTAAACTACTTGCCTGCTGATCGCCATTTCACAGTATTTTGCAAACAGGTTGGATCCAGACCAGCGGCTTCTGATCTGGTTCCAACCTGTTCGACACTTGTCTTTAAGTTTCTATACTTAAAATTGTACAAATCTAGATTTAAAAAACATTGCAGACGCCAATATCAAAGCAGACAATAGTATAGAAGGATATGGCTTACAATGTTTTATCTTATCAAAAATGTCTTAACATTGAACCTCCCTGAAACCTTAAATGGACAATTCCAGTTCCCAATGTAGTCCGTCCACTTTTTTTCTATTTCGGACATGGGTTTTTGTGTTGTTGTTAATGTTTCGCAGTATGACAAACATTGCAGACCCTGCCCAGACTAAAAAGTGTACTTTTCACATGTGCACTATTGCAAATGGCGCATGAATATAAGTGACTATATGGTTCAAAGAGTTGACCCATTTAACCCTTTACCTGATAGCCTATTCCTAGTTGTGAAGACATGTGACCACTTAAAGCAGGTTGAAAGTAAAGCAGAATGTGCCTTAAGGCACATTCTGCTTTACTTTCAGCCTGCTTTTAGCTAAAATCTGCTAGGCTACATAAAATATTTGTAATGGTAATTGTTCCTGAGGGTATAAACTGGAACTATTTTCTTCAGCGGAGGAATAAATTAAATACGCTAAAAGTCGCTTCTATGGGGGAAAGGGTTAAGGCTAGTGTCTATACTAAAAGAAGTTGTTAGCGAACAGTGTAGATCGTGGTGAGACGCCGAGTAATGCGGATCAGGATGTAGACTGTTTGCTCTTTCATATTGTATTGTTCGCTAAATGGACAAACTCTGCATGCTGGGGTTTTGTCGTCTGCAACAATTGTCGTCTGCTACTGTTCTAAAAATAGAATTTTCGCAATTTTCTCTCTTTTATAAAAGGGGATCAGAGTGCCAAACAGGTTGGATCCTGGTGAGACGCCGCGTTATGCGGCGTCTCATCGGGATCCAAGCTGTTTGTCCATGACAATCCACGAATCACGATTCCGCCGCTAGTATGCAAAGAGTTATACCAGAGCATGTAATTAGGTTACAGAAATATGATATTCCAAGGGGATAGCTGGTGACAAGAGGGGTGTTGCTGTAGATTATGGTGCCCGCTTTGACAGGCACATAAACAAACTGAACTCAGCGAATGTCATGATTAATTGTTATACTTTCACACTAAATGTTTATACATTCAATTTAGTTCAGGACATGGACATATTGAGCCTGTCAATGTGCTTGTCACTATATTAAAAATGTACAGTGAAACTCACTTATAACGAAGTCTTCGGGACCGTCTGAATTATTTCGTTATATCCAAATTTCGTTACAACAGGTCCATTTTACAATGCGTTAGCTTCATATATATGGGGAGTACTGTATTTCTAAATTGCTCAAAAATCTGTTTTATATCTGCATGACCTTTGATAAAATAGAAATTAAATTCAGATTAGAATGACAGCGTATGGTCAGAAGGGGACTAATTATTTTTCGGATGATAATTATCCATTGTGATAAGCGACGTTTCTATCTAAATGCTACAGAAATACTTGGTATCGGGTTACTTTCTCTTCCTATGTTGTGGTCGGACATTCTTTGCTGGAACTTGCAGTCTGCTAGGGGTTTAACTTAAAGAATGCGTTTTTTAATTTCTCACAGAATTAGTAGAATGTTCTCAGGCCAAACCCAGGCTGCGACCAGATCATAAGTTCCAAATAAAAGAGCTTTAGCTACAGTCTATTTGGTAACTATAAAATCATCATAGATCCAGAATTGTTAAAAAAAATTTAGAACCATATACATGTACAGTAAAACCTCTCCATTACGACCACTATAACTACTGACCACTATAAAAAGTATTAAAAACGAAGGCTACAATAATAAAGACAAGTGACACTGAGCTTAAACCAAGGTGAAAGAAAAACAGAAAGTTCCTTAAGGAACTCTCTGTTTTACTGTCACATTGCTTTAAGCTGTCACCTGTCGTGAACACTATAAATGTCGGTAAATGATTAATACAATCTAGTGATCGTAATAGAGAGAAGTTTACTAGTTATAGAAATAGTTTCACTTCTTTTACAAATTACCCTTAGCTTTAACCCTTTACCTCATAAAGCAGGTTGAAAGTAAGGCAGAAAGCGTCTGAAGGCGCATTCTGCTTTACAGACTGCTTTAAGCTACCATCTACTAGGATAAAAATACGAAGATTTCAGAAAACTCCGGAGAAATGGCAGCCCTGGTATAAAGGGGTCAGAACGTGACAAGTAAGATAAACCTATAGTTATCAAAAAACTGTCATTGCTAGCTGAGTAATTTGGCTATAGAACATGATTCTAAGGGGTCAGGATGTGACAAGTAAGATAAACCTATAGTTATCAAAAAACTGTCATTGCTGGCTGAGTAATTTGGCTATACATGTAGAACATGATTCTAAGGGGTCAGGATGTGACAATTAAGATAAACCTATAGTTATCAAAAAACTGTCATTGCTGGCTGAGTAATTTGGCTATAGAACATGATTCTAAGGGGTCAGGATGTGACAATTAAGATAAACCTATAGTTATCAAAAAACTGTCATTGCTGGCTGAGTAATTTGGCTATAGAACATGTTTCTAAGGGGTCAGGATGTGACAAGTAAGATAAACCTATAGTTTTCAAAAAACTGTCATTGCGGGCTGAGTAATTTGGCTATAGAGCATGATTCTAGGGGTCAGGATGTGACAATTAAGATAAACCTATAGTTACCACAGACTTGTCATTGCTGGCTGAGTTATCTAATACTCGTGGAGGAGTTTCACAAGAGCATGTAATTTGGCTATAGGCCTAGAACATGATTATAAGGGGTCAAATTATGTGACAAATTGGGTGTCGCTGAACAATATCCTATATATAGGCAATGCTAATTTAACACCTGGCTGAGTTATCTAAACTCGTAGCAGATTTTACAAGAGCCTGTAATTTGTTTATTGATTGAGTCACAATAAGGAAATAATTCTATATAGGCCCCTATCTCTATAGGCCTACTTGGAAGGGTTCAGAGCACGATACCTTATTCCGACTCATATTTTCTCAAAAGCGTTACTTTCAATCCTGCACCCCCCCCCCCCCCCCACCCCCCAGAGACCTTCCTACTTTGGGCCTAATTATCATGGGGAATATTTTCTGTATATTCCCTCTGTAAGGCAGGTCGGTGGTTTTGATCCTGGGTTTTTCAGCTATGAAAGTTTACAATGCATGCTTAATATTGTTTCATTTGGGGTTTTTGGTTTTGTTTCCGTTATATATGGGCAAAATGAACATTCAGGGAGTCTAAAGTGGAGAGAATAATATTTATAATAGAAAAAAAAATTTCGCCCAACGTGGGGCTCGAACCCACGACCCCGAGATTAAGAGTCTCGTGCTCTACCGACTGAGCTAGCCGGGCAGATACACATCCGAACGCTTATAATCTATAAATTGTCTGACTTGATATGTTACTAAAAATAGATTCGGCGTCTATTTTAGTTAGAAATACGATCGCTTGAATTCAGTTTTTATAAACTATTAAATGCAAATATGGATTTACGGATTTACAGAATGGGCCTACAGAATGTATTCATCAATATAAATAAAGACCTACACTATCTTTCAGAGACGAATATCGATTAGATCTAGCTCTGAATCTAAATAGCAGGTTTTCACCAGCTAGAGTATTGATATATATAGACTAGATGACGGTTGTGTGCCGCGGAAATAGTTCTAAAACTACCACTTGTTATATAAAGGAAGGGTTGTGAGACGCCTAAAACACATTTTCCGGGTTTTTTTCTTGTTTTGTTTGATTTATGTGTGTATTCTAAGATTTGATAGGCTTTCCCCATTTTTAGCAGGACTATTTTTAACAGAGGTGGCTAGAAGATGTGAGTGTAATTCGGTGAGACTGACCTTTCCGAAAGAGAAAGTAGACGGTATTCGTGTTAGATGTAACATAATAATGTGGGCTGGCGCAATAAATATGTCTTAGAATACAGCACCGATACATGGAAACTCGTAAGGTCTCATCCTAAGGACCATCTATAACAAGAGGGCCAGAATGGCCCTTAATCGCTCACCTGTAGGCCTACATGGTGATGGGTCAGTGATTTCAGAAAAGAAGATTTGTGAAACTTTGACCCACGGGCGGGGTCACTTTTGACCCTTAGGGACATAATATGAATGCTCTTGATACAGGACCTGTAGACGATGCTATGTGCCAAATATCTAAGCTCAGTGTACTATGATTTCAGACAAGAAGATTTTTAAAGTTTTCATTGAAAAAAATCTATGTTTAGCTCTGGTGACCCAGATATGCAACAGACCGGAACCAATTCATCAACATATGTGAAAGACCTCTAGACATTACATCATGCAAAATATCTAAGCTCTAGCCATATTGATTTCAAAGAAAAATGTGTTTGAAAATTTCACTATATAACTCCATGTAAAATGGCGACAACCGGGCCGGGCCAACTTTGACCCCAGTGGCAAAATTTGAACAAATTTGATAGAGGACCTGTAGACAATGCTTAGTGAAGTTTGGTTGCAATCAGGCATGTGGTTTTGAAGAAGAAGATGTTTGAACATTTCACTATATAACTCTATGTAAAACGGTGACCCCCGGGGCGGGGCCAATTCTGACCCCAGGGTCAAACTTTGAACAACATTGATAGAGGACCTATTGATGATGTCATGTGCCAAATATCTAAGCTCTAGCCCTTGTGGTTTTTGACAAGAAGATTTTTTAAGATTTCCTTATTTTTTCACTTTGGTTGCCATGGCAACCAGAGTTCTGCATAAAGAACTAGACTTTCTACCATAACTATTTTTAGCTCACCTGAGCACGAAGTGCTCAAGGTGAGCTTTTGTGGTCGGTCTTTGTCCGGCGTCCGTCGTGCGTCGTGCGTCGTGCATCGACAATTTCTTCAAACATCTTCTTCATCAAAACCGCTTGTCTGATTTCAACCAAACTTCACAGGAAGGTTCCTTGGGTCAAAGTCTTTCAAAGTTGTTCAAAGAATTTGAAACAATGCAGAACTCTGGTTGCCATGGCAACCAAAGTGAAAAAATAAGGAAATCTTAAAAAATCTTCTTGTCAAAAACCACAAGGGCTAGAGCTTAGATATTTGGCACATAGTATCATCTATAGGTCCTCTATCAAGATTGTTCAAAGTTTGACCCTGGGGTCAAAATTGGTCCCGCCTGGGGGGTCACCGTTTTACATAGAGTTATATAGTGAAATGTTCAAACATCTTCTTCTTCAAAACCACATGCCTGATTGCAACCAAACTTCACAGGAATGTTCCTTGGGTCAAGCTCTTTCAAAGTTGTTCAAAGAATTTGAAACAATGCAGAACTCTGGTTGCCATGGCAACCAAAGTGAAAAAATAAGGAAATCTTAAAAAATCTTCTTGTCAAAAACCACAAGGGCTAGAGCTTAGATATTTGGCACATGGCATCATCTATAGGTCCTCTATCAAGGTTGTTCAAAGTTTGACCCTGGGGTCAAAATTGGCCCCGCCCCGGGGGTCACCGTTTTACATAGAGTTATATAGTGAAATGTTCAAACATCTTCTTCAAAACCACATGCCTGATTGCAACCAAACTTCACAGGAATGTTCCTTGGGTCAAGCTCTTTCAAAGTTGTTCAAAGAATTTGAAACAATGCAGAACTCTGGTTGCCATGGCACTATATAACTCTATGTAAAACGGTGACCCCCCGGGCGGGGCCAATTTTGACCCCAGGGTCAAACTTTGAACAATCTTGATAGAGGACCTATAGATGATACTATGTGCCAAATATCTAAGCTCTAGCCCTTGTGGATTTTGACAAGAAGATTTTTTAAGATTTCCTTATTTTTTCACTTTGGTTGCCATGGCAACCAGAGTTCTGCATGGTTTCAAATTCTTTGAACAACTTTGAAAGAGCTTGACATAAGGAACATCCCTGTGAAGTTTGGTTGAAATCAGACAAGCGGTTTTGATGAAGAAGATGTTTGAAGAAATTGTTGATGCACGACGCACGACGGACGCCGGACAAAGACCGACCACAAAAGCTCACCTTGAGCACTTCGTGCTCAGGTGAGCTAAAAATAGTTATGGTAGAAAGTCTAGTTCTTTGGATCAGTGGGGGATCCGGCTAACCAGCTAGTCAGCTACCCTTCTTTCAGGGCTGCCATAAGTTGACATGAAAAATCCTAAGATTTCAAAATTTTCATTTTTCAAGTGAATCGTAAATATAGCCTGTAGCCTGGTTCTAATTTTGTTCACACGTGGTACTAAAAGCAGGCTGGAAGTAAAACAGAATGCGCCTTATGTCGCATTCTGCTTTACTTTCAGCCTGCTTTTTAAAGCTACTATGTTCTAGAAAAAAATCCGAAGATTTAGAAAAAAAATCGGAGAAATGGTAGCCCTGTTCTTTTCTTCCAATACTGTCCACATACATTCATAACTGAATAGTCTGAGTTCTGACAGGGTTGTGCGAGAAGGAAATCTTAAGTAAAACTTGAAGTATACATGTAGGCCTATAGATCTACAGTGAAAGTTAAAGGTAAATCAGGAGGAAGAATAAGAAGAAATGGACCCAGGTGACTAGTTAAAAATTGAGCCTAGAAGATATCAACTGAGCCAGATGACGCTATATATTGGCTATACATGTATAGGCCTAGACAGGAACGTAGATACATATTATGTACGTCCCTGGCCTAGTCTGATGTCCGATGGGAGCTCGTTCCATTCCCTAATCGTGCGAGATGAGAGGGACTGCAGGCTGTAGATAGTGAAGCTGTAGTACGGAATTTGGATGTGATATCACGGTTGATTGAGATGGTGATCTCTATATGTGTGTCAAACAGTTTCTATCCAGATCCAGATCAGACGCTCATTACGTCTGATCTGGATCCAAACTGTTTGCATATAATTAAGTTATAGAGTCTGGCAACAAAGGATTAAAGTTGCGATTACTAAATTCGCGGTTAAAAATGTGGCAATCTTAGGATTTTTATGGCAGCCTATGGTATTCCTGCGTTAGCCTATAGTCGAGACTTGAAGAGATTTCAATTTCGGACCATTTAACATGGTTGCCATTTCTCCGGATTTTTCCTAAATCTCCGGATTTTTTCAAGTTCATGGTAGCTTAAAGCAGGCTGAAAGTAAAGCAGAATGCGCCCTAAGGCGCATTCTGCTTTACTTGCAGCCTGCTTTAAGTAATCGCACGTCAACAAATCAAGACAAGAGGGCCAGAATGGCCCTTAATCGCTCACCTGTACATGGTGATGGGTCAGTGATTTCAGAAAAGAAGATTTGTGAAACTTTTACCCACGGGCGGGGTCACTTTTGACCCCAGTGACATAATATGAATGCTCTTGATACAGGACCTGTAGACGATGCGAACCAATTCGACAACATATGTGAAGGACCTCTAGACGTTACACCATGCCAAATATCAAAGCTCTGGACAAAATGGTTTCAGAGAAAAAAGTGTTTGAACATTTCACTGTAACTCTACGTAAAACAGCGACCCCCGGGCGGGGCCAATTTTGGTCCCAGGAACAAAATTTGAACAACATTAATAGAGAACCTGTAGACAATGCTATGTGCAATATATCTAAGCTCAGTGTATTTTGGTTTCAGACAAGAAGATTTTTTAAAGTTTTCGTTGAAAAAATCTATTTTTAGCTCCAGTGACCCAGATATTCAACAGACCGGAACCAATTCGTCAACATATGTGAAGGACCTGTAGACATTACACATTGCCAAATATAAAAGCTCTGGCCATAATGGTTTCAGAGAAAAATGTTTGAACATTTCACTATATAACTCTATGTAAAATGGTGACCCCGGGGCGGGGCCAATTTTGACCCCAGGGTCAAACTTTGAACAATCTTCATAGAGGACCTATAGATGATGCCATGTGCCAAATATCTAAGCTCTGGCCCTTTTGGTTTTTTACAAGAGGATTTTTTAAGATTTCCTTATTTTTCACTTTGGTTGCCATAGCAACCAGACTTTTGCATTGTTTCAAATACTTTGAACAACTTTGAAAGAGATTGACCCAAGGAACATTCCTGTGAAGTTTGGTTGCAATCAGGCATGTGGTTTTGAAGAAGAAGATGTTTGAACATTTCACTATATATCTCTATGTAAAACGGTGACCCTCGGGGCGGGGCCAACTTTGACCCCAGGGTCAAACTTTGAACAATCTTGATAGAGGACCTATAGATGATACTATGTGCCAAATATCTAAGCTCTAGCCTTTGTGGTTTTTGACAAGAAGATTTTTTAAGATTTCCTTATTTTTTCACTTTGGTTGCCATGGCAACCAGAGTTCTGCATTGTTTCAAATTCTTTGAACAACTTTGAAAGAGCTTGACCCAAGGAGCATTCCTGTGAAGTTTGATTGCAATCAGGCATGTGGTTTTGAAGAAGAAGATGTTTGAACATTTCACAAAATAACTCTATGTAAAACGGTGACCCCCCGGGCGGGACCAATTTTGACCCCAGGGTCAAACTTTGAACAATCTTGATAGAGGACCTATAGATGATACTATGTGCCAAATATCTAAGCTCTAGCCCTTGTGGTTTTTGACAAGAAGATTTTTTAAGATTTCCTTATTTTTTCACTTTGGTTGCCATGGCAACCAGAGTTCTGCATTGTTTCAAATTCTTTGAACAACTTTGAAAGAGCTTGACCCAAGGAACATTCCTGTGAAGTTTGGTTGCAATCAGGCATGTGGTTTTGAAGAAGAAGATGTTTGAACATTTCACTATATAACTCTATGTAAAACGGTGACCCCCCGGGGCGGGGCCAATTTTGACCCCAGGGTCAAACTTTGAGCAATCTTGATAGAGGACCTATAGATGATACTATGTGCCAAATATCTAAGCTCTAGCCTTTGTGGTTTTTGACAAGAAGATTTTTTAAGATTTCCTTATTTTTTCACTTTGGTTGCCATGGCAACCAGAGTTCTGCATTGTTTCAAATTCTTTGAACAACTTTGAAAGAGCTTGGCCCAAGGAACATTCCTGTGAAGTTTGGTTGCAATCAGGCAAGTTGTTTTGAAGAAGAAGATGTTTGAAGAAATTGTTGACGCACAACGCACGACGCACGACGGACGCCGGACAAAGACCGACCACAAAAGCTCACCTTGAGCACTTTGTGCTCAGGTGAGCTAAAAAAGGCTATGGGGTAAAGGTATGATTCGTAAAATCGCACTTGAAAAATGCAAATCTGGAAATCTTAGGATTTTTCATGTCAACTTATGGCAGCCCTGAATTCGTGGTTCTGGAGAAGAGGTCAGCTAGTGACGACATGTTAGGATGAAGATGGGGTTTTCGGGCATATGCGACACTGAACATGCCTTGTAGGACCGATGAATGATGAGATGAGATGAGATGACATGAATGAGGGATGATTTCACAGAAATTCAAACATTAAGGAAGATCATTCGTCACGGGCATTCTGCTTAGCAGCACATGGGACCAAAACCCCCGTCGTTATTCCATTTAGTTTTTGGCAGAGGGGATGATCTCATTCAAATAAACACAAACGTCATCTATAATTAAGCCTCATAATCTCTGAAAGGTAGTATAGTACCCGGTCCATATGGGGCCCGGGGTTTACCACCCTACACCCTAACACTAATAGACATAATAATTAATATCAGTGTTACGGTATCAGGAGTCACACTCCGGGAATAACAGAACAGAACAGAAGAGAACAGAACAAAACTTCATCACAATTACAGAACAGAACAGAACAACAAAACTTTATTTCATCTCAGGCATGGTTACATACAACATGAGGTAAAGCATTTAAACAAGATGAATATAAACAATGGTACCTAGCATGGCTTATTCAGAGTCTGAGTATTTCAGTATTTGGTGACGAAAAATGTAGAGCCAGACCCTATGCAAAGAATAATCATTTATGGTCTGATTCAACAATATTCGTCTTGCGGTTGATAAAACCAATAGTTGGTAAATGATGGTGGGGGGTCTAAATATTATTAAATGAAATAGATACATTTTCGGAATACAGTGTTCATATAAGATTTTATGCAGACGATGAAGACCCGGATCAGTGTGTTCACAATTGAACTCGCTGGTCAAGGTCTAAACCGTCTGTCATTTTGCAATTCATCGACCAGGAGTAATCCAAGATAGTATAATAACAACATACAATAAAAAGAATTATGAAGATTTAAACTGTCCATATGCTGGATATTCAGAGAGGGAAAAGTGAATGTTATGGTTATCAGATTATTAATATTATGATTTTCTTATATATATATACATAAAACATAATTTTAAGTGTCGAAAAGTAGATCTACTCGTGCAAATAGTTTGGATTCCGACAAGGCTCCACATGGGCCTACAGTGGAGAATCTGTTATTCTTTCCCAATAAACGCGTTTACGCTAAAATTATTATTTGCAGTACAAACAGTTTGGAGCCAGATCAGACGCCGGGTAACCCGGCGTCTGATCAGGCTCCAAACTGTTTGCCACCAAGATAAACAAGAATTATCAGAATTGTCCAAAAGTTGTTCTTTTCTACGTTTTAGTGCTTTGCGTTTGCGTACGTTTGCGTTTAAACGGGAAAGAATAACAGATTCTCCACTGTATCTAGGATCCAAACTATTTGCGTGTCAGGTACAGTTTAATATTAACTTTTATATATAAACCCATTACAAACATAATACTAGCGATTCTAATGAGTAGTAACCCCATAGGATTTGATGTTACAATAAGTGAAAATATGTTTGATTTGTGCAGTTAACTACCTCTTATCTGGAGCCCTGTTATAACATCAGTATTTTCTAACACAAATATAATAGATATTTGATTTACGAAAACTAAGTTATGATAATGGTGATAATGATATCAATTCTGATTAAAGTATCACTGAAATCATAATTTTAATTTTGTCTTTACTTACATCTTCTCCGCTAAATGCATCTTTATTGTAATAACTGTTTGTTTGTTTATGTATTACATGCCTATGTTTGTTTACAACATGTATTACATGCCTCATGGACTTGATAGTCTGAAGGAAGAATAAAATCACATCAAAATCAAAATCATAATAGATATCAATAGTTTTTTCTATGGGTTTTACTAACCAAGCTATCAAATATTAGGTGCGGGCCTCACTTGAGACGCCTGAATGATTCTTTGCCCTAGACGCTACCACTGTTAGTGCATGCTCTGCATGCTCTGACTCAAACTATATACGGGGGTAGGTGTTACCACCCAAGCTTGGTCATGTGATATTTTTAAACATCAATGTCAATCATTTATTCTTTTAATAAGTTGTACGTATGTCTGCATCAGCGTAGATCATAGTAGTCTTGGTCTACATTTCAAGCAATATCCAAGGACAAACATAATATTTTATACTCACATGTGTCGATTTGACGCCATTTTTAAACTGGAGCCGATACGTTAGATTAACGGGAATTGAAGCGTTAAGCGGGAGCCCGTTCGTTTTGCCATACCAGTGTGATACTATAGTACGTGAAGTAGAATTTAGGTGTTCGGGATTCAAAGGTTTCACTGTAAACAGATTACAGTGGACTCTCTCAATCAGTCGAACACAACTCTATTGATATATATATATACAGTAGAACCTCTCTATTACGACCACTACAAAGAAGACTAATTGTCTGTATAAAAGATAAGTGACAGCTTAAAGCAACATGAAAGTGAAACAGAAAGCTCCTGTTTCACTTTCACATTGCTTTAAGCAGTCACCTGTCTTAAACGACTTCTATTTGACTCAATTTAGTGGTCGTAATAGAGAGGTTTTACTGTATATTACTCAGAACAAACATACATGTATTTCAAAACTAAAGCTTTAAAAGAAGTGTGTACGTTTGATTTAAGCAAGCTTGGAGAATCGACCGCAGAAATAAAGCGGACCATTTTGGGAATGAGTTGGAATTTGGCAGAAACCGACGACCATATGTCAGACTTCTATCCATTGATGCACTATCCCCTTAAAGGAATGGTGCAAAGGAAAAACACCGAGTGACTTACAGGCATAGCCAAGCACTCAAAGAAGTCGAGTGACTTACAGACAGTCAGGCACTCGAATGCTGCTCTTGTATAAAAGAGCAGCAAACGCACAGTCTAATTCACCCCGTCGGTGCTAGACCAGTGCATACAAACAAATACAAATGACACCAAAGGCGTCAGTGATTAACCTTACGGGAATCTACTCAAAGAACGCAAGTATTGCACGTTTCAATGAAATTGTCAGTAGGGACATTATGACTTCTTAAATAAAACATTTCTAACATTCAGCAAGTTAATCTAAATTCTGAAAGTAATACAGAAAACTTTTAAATTCATATGGTCACGTGGAAATATATCATAAATTCATAATATCTAATTCCTCATTTAGCTTTATACTAGCTGTGCTATTTGAATTAATTTTAATGAAAATTATAAAACGTATATCAGTCGTTTTGTACTCCGTTTCGCCACAGACCCTAGATTAGCATATGAATAAAAGGTGTTAGGATCCCCGCACTCAGCTCATACATGCACCAGAATTATACTTTAGTGCAGATAGCTCAGTCGGTAGTGTGGTTGACTATCAATATAAAGGTCATAGGTTCGAGTCTCATTCGATTCAAACCTTTTTTTTCTTTTTTTCTTTTAAAACAAAAAGTCTGATTGTATTTACTTGTGGTTAAATAAGGCAGATAAAGAACATGTTTAGTCTTCGCTGGTTAGAATCATTGTTTGCTGTATAGCTTGTCGAATTAAGTTTTTGTTTATGACTGACGCACAACATTGTCTGGATGCAATGTCGTCTGCTTAAAATCGTCGTCTGCTGTTTTTCGCAGAGTTACGTAATTGACATTTTGACAGAAAAGAACTTAATGACGAGTGGCTAACAACTTGATTCCAGATCAGACGCCGCGTTACGCGGCGTCTGATCTGGAATCAAGCTGTTTGCAAAGTCCCCTCCTATAACGACTCCCTCCGAACAACGCACACAATTTGTGTCTCCCGGGGGTGTCGTTTTAGAGAGGGAGCGCTGTTTAAGTGTTTAGTCTAGTTCGTGTTGTCCGTAGAAATGTGCACATTGAAGGGGAGAAACCTGTCCTAGACATACACTGTAGATGGTAAGATTAAAGCATGCATTGCTAATCACGCTAATGCCAGGGCTGCCATAAACTGACATGAAAAATCCTAAGATTTCAAAATTTGCATTTTTCAAGTGCGATTTAACGAATCGTACCTTTACCCCAAAGCCTTTTTCTTGTTTAGGACGCATTCTGCTTTACTTTCAGCCTGCTTTAAGCCATAGTCATTCGGCCCGTTGGCTATGACACTACCCCTAGCTGCTATAACCCCCCCTCCACCACCACCAAACGTGGATAAAATATCCTAAAATCTATCCATACATTCAATAACCATCATAAAAGAACATTTCCTGAAGTTTCGTGAAATTAAAAAAAAAAATTTTTTTTTGCTAATTTATAAGTAAAATAGTAAAGGCTGCCATGAAAAAGCACCTTGCAGAAGCAACCCTCAAGTTCCCAACCCTGTCATTTTGTCAAATCTTGGACGATCTGGACAGATGATGGCTCATTGTTTACAGCAAACAGTTTTCTTTGACGATAATTGGTAAAAAATTCAAAGCAATCGGCGAACACGCGCATGGGGACTCGAAGGGTGGGGAGACCCCTTATTCGGAAACCATCTGTCACGCAAAATTTTCCCAAACAAACGACTGGTTGCCCAGTCAAACTATTATCATTCGAGCGAACCCGAGAACCAGCTTCAAAGCAGGAAATTACGCAAAAGTCAAGCGCCTCAATTGGTCGTATTCGAATCAGGACAACTATAGCATTAGTTGGACGTGTTGTCAACAGGTTCTATTCGAATCACCACTTGATGTTTTCCGTTGACAAAATGTTGTCAAACCATCATATCGTTGACCACAATTTCGATTCGAGTCGGGTCAAAAACGTTGTCATCAGTAAATCTTCGAGCATTTGCTCCGCCTAGTTTTCGTTGACAACAAATTGAATGATACGAATACGACCAATGATATCATATCCGTTTGTCAACCGAAACTAAACGAAAGTTATCTAGAAATTTATTTCGTAACAGAAATGCTCATTTACCGATAATTCAAAAGGTATTTATTATATATTTCATTTTCTATTAATTACCCGTACCATGGTGTAATGCATGGTCGCAAATTCACTTGTTAATCGCTGAATCAGTGAATGACTGACGAACAAGTCCAAAAATTAAGGTGACAGAAGGATTCCGATATAAGGTGCCTATCGAACTTTTTATTTCTTCACTTGTGCTCGTGTCTTGCTTGGGCTGTGAGCTAACTTTCTTTGAACAGAACTGTTAAATGTAAATAATAAGCCATCATTTGTCAAAATCGGCCCAAAAATGACAAATTGACAAGGTTGGGAAGTTGATGGCCCTGAATACACATCCACCTTTTCATTGTATACATACATGATACGAAAAAAAAATATTTTTTTTTAAACTTCTTGAAACTTCTTGAAACTTCTTGAAACATTTGTTAAGGATGTTTGTTGAACATATGGATGTATTTTGACTCATTTTACGCGCCGAAAACCTGTGCTTTAAGCTACCATGAACTGGGAAAAAAATCCGGAGATTTAGGAAAAATCCGGAGAAATGGCAGCCCTGTAATGCAGTCCTCAGTCACCGTGCACAAGCTGGCACACTCTGCAACACTCCGTGCTGCTACCTTAAACTTTATGACTACACAAGTACAAAACTCGCTGGAATGGGGCCCTTTCATTGGCTGGCAATCTAGGGCAAACGGTAAGTTATAACCATCGAACAAAGATTGTGGACGTCGCGACGTCATAACGTTGAGCAACTTTCAGATTCGCGCTAGCTATGGGCGGAAACCGTCACCGATTGTATTATTTGAAGAAACTTGTAGCACAAACTATAAATTTTCTTAAAGCAGGGACAATATCCTACCTGGTCGTGCCAATTTGAATAATACTTGGAGACTTTAATTTGGCTTTTGATAGACGTAAACATTTTTTTCGCCGAAAAAAATGCATGTAACACGTAACACGATTGAAGATGCGCTGTAAGTAAAACCGTAAAATCTGCAAAACGAGACATCTGATTCCCTCCAAATGTTCCGCAAAATATTGTCTGTATTAATGCTGTGACGTCATGAACATTTGCTGAATTTCAGTCGATAAATCTGTATGAAATCGAAGTTGCAAATCGGACAAAAAAGTGTAACACTGTCAAAATTTGGACGTAAAAAACTTAAGTACTGTTTTCAATTCATTCTTATTTATTTAATTTTAAATAAACCACATTAAAAATTCGTGAAAAAAATACTTTTTTTGTCTTATTTTTAAAAATATATTTGATTTAAATTTATTTTAAAAGTTGAAAAGGTTATTGAGGATTTTCTTTGTCTACATGCATTGTCCCAAACTCGCTGAAAATCAGAAAATAATTTTTTTGTCTTAGTTCCAGGTTTTTTCTTATAAATGAATTTCTTAACCAAGTTTTTTCAGTTAAGAGGAAAAAATACTTTTTTTCTTAAGTTTTTAAAAATGTTTACTTCAAAAGAATCGCTCATGTTTTGCGAAAAATATTGACTTTTTTCTTTGTCTACATGCGATGTCCCAGTCTAAGAATATGACGTTAAGTTTATAACGTCAACGTTTCAATGGATAAATTAGGAAGGTTGTCGAACAGACAATGTGTTTTAAAACTATCGCTTTTGTTATTCCCCTTCCCTACGCTTAAAAATGTTTGATACCTGGATCGACTTTTACGCTTTGATTCGTTTATTTCACAAAATTGTCGTCTGAGAAGCAGAATAGTCAAATACTCGAATTTCAATATCCAAACACGGATCCAGAGGTGGGGTTTGGGGATCAGGGTGTTTTTGTACAGTAAAAATAACATTTTCAATGGTAGCCTCGCCCGCTTTTGAAAAAATAAGTTAAAATGTAAAGTAACCCTGACACAAACCTGTTTTACAGATAGAGCTAGCGCTGTTAGAACTATCAGAGCTAAACGTCTGGCAATTATTTTGTATTGTCCCTATCGAAGGAGTTTCCCTAACTGTGCCCATCACTTTTTTCTGAAGACCAAAATTATTTGGAAATGGCTTATTTAGTGCGCAATTCTCTGTAAATTTAGTTTTGCATCGCTTTACACGGGTTTAACTGTAGATTCCCTTATGTAAACAGGCATGTCGTGATGTCATAATCATACGTCATAAATACGGATGACGAACACTACGGAGTGCGATCTCCTGCGTACCAAGACCACACTGTATAGACGTAACGGGGATGCTGCCGTCATTACGTTGACGCTCGAGTCAAGTCAACGTTGATGCTGGTAAACAAAGATGGCGCCGCCCAAGCATTTGGACGAGGTAAGCACATAAATTGGTTATTTTAGAGAGTGTTTCTTTGAAATATCAAAAAAGGAATAGTGTCATGGAATGACCCGGTTCTATCTCCATGTTCCGCTGTTGTTGTCTTGTTGGATAAACGCTTGTTTACGAAGTTTAGCCAGAAAAAGTTTTGACAGATACGGGCAATCTTGAAACATTTGGTGTCTAGACCTCTAACAAACATGTCGTTTGCTCATTTCTGGATTGTTATGCACACCAAAAGATCCCCTATCGGACTGTTTTGATAATTTGACACCAAAAGGCCTGCTGTAGTGCGTAGTAAAACATATTTGGTCAATTTTAATAGAGAACGCACTCCGCTGCCGATTACGAGGCAACGTTGATACTGCTGGATGAAAAAATGGCAATCTAATTTAAGTCGTTTTTGTCTGTTTAAAGACCATTTTTAATGTTGTGCACCTATTTATATTTTTAAGAGTATAGGTCACCAAAAAACGTGTAATAATTCGTGTATAACATTGTTCGGACTTAACCCTAATGTATTCTAAGATCGAAATTAAGATGTACAGAGAGAGGATGGCGGAATATAGCGCATTCACTCGCCCTAGCCCCACGCTCAATTATATATCATTCAATAGTTAAAATTAGCAAAACTTACGTCCTTAGGTTGGCCTTAAATGACTCATTTCCATTACATGTATATTGTTCTAGAAAATATCAGACACGAATAATTACCCCCGCTTGGTACCGCAAAACTAATTTCTGATTGTTGAGGATCTACAACTCCATATCGTTTATTTTCTGAAGTTTACTTTCCAACAGACTTCGGTCCCGACATGAAACAAAGAAATTTGCCGTGAAAAAAAGTCGATATCCGGCACGCAAAAACCGCTTGTTTCTTCAAAGTACCACATTGACTGGGTGGTCAAAGAATTATACCATCGTACAGTTTCTAGCTACAGTAGAAGCGCGATGTTTTTCAGAGGGTAGCTATTTTCTTTAACTAAAGTAAGGAACTGAATCAAGTATATCAGTAATCCCGCGCTAGACAAGTTTTTAAGCACTTCGAAGTCACTTGCTAATTCAATGAATTCTTTTGCGCCATATGGAATGTCTTCATCACTAAGTGTGTGCGCTTCAGGCACATCATTTTGAACTTCGTCGAACTCTTGATTAAGTTTTTTTCTGCTTTTATGTCTTGACTGTGGTGAAAGAGTGTGTTTCGTTGTCTTTCTTGATGGGCTTGATTTAACGGTTCCATGTGGTTTGAATGGACTTGCCCAATATTTGATAGTGCTTGGAGTTCTTGGGCGACTAGCACAAATGTTTTTTTCAAGCTGTCATGAATGTTACTTCACGTTTATTTGGCCTGTTCAGCCAACGGTTTACTTTCCATTTATCAGGGTCTACACTGTTTGTCATTTTGAAATAGATTGCTACATTGAACCCTTAATAGTCAAAATAGACTAGAATTATATTCAAATTGGAATTGTTCATTAAAAGTTTCAGGGGTGAATGAGTTAATAGCGACAACAAATTCATATTGCTACAGCGATATGTTAAAGTTCGATTCAAAGACATATGGTTTAGAAGATGCTTGTATTCACAAATTGACAAGAGTGAGTTGAGACAAATGATATCCAATTATTGAAAGAAAAAAACACTCTTTAGTTTACATTACACAAAAGTGACTTACAGGAACAGATAAGTCTTGATTATTTATGGTATCTCCTATATGACAACGCCAGTTTAAAAGCTATAATGCGCATATGTGCGTCGTAGTTCAAACTGACAAAGATAAGTCTTTTACATGTCTCAAACAGACAAAAAACACTTAAACTAGATTGCCATTTTTTCATCCAGCAGTATCAACGTTGCCTCGTATTCGGCAGCGGAGTGCGTTCCCTATTAAAAGTGATCAAATAGGTTTTATTATGCACTACAGCAGGACTTTTAGTGTCGAATTATCAAAACAGTCCGATAGGGGATCTTTTGGCATGCATAGCAATTCAGAAATTAGACAACAACATGTTTGTTAGAGGTCTAGACACCAAATATTTCAAGATTGCCCGTATCTGTCAAAACTTTTTCTGGCTAAACTTCGAAAACAAACGTTTATCCCATAAGACGACAACACCGGAGCATGGAAATAGAACCGGGTCATTCCGTGACATTATTCCTTTTTTGATATTTCAAAGAAACACTCTCTAAAATAACCAATTTATGTGCTTACCTCGTCCAAATGCTTGGGCGGCACCATCTTTTTTGACCAGCATCAACGTTGACTTGACTCGAGCTTCAACGTAATGACGGCAGCATCCCCGTTACGTCTATACAGTGTGAAGACCTTCGGATGAGACTTTATAAACCGAGGTCCGATGTCTGAGTGCTTGACACTTGGCATCTATATACATGTAAAAGAACCAGAGAACTCTTTCGACAGAGTAGGACATCGCACTTGTGTTCTCTGTATCCGCTCCTCTCCCTCTCTCTATCGGGCGTCCAATTAGCCCATAGATGGCAGAAACGGACGTTAACAAACAAAAACAAAGTAGATCTACCAACAACATCCGTTCTATTTCTGCTTGATACCAATTTTACAAAAAATTATTTCAACATATCCGAAGAAGACCATCACACAATTTTGCAAATCAGAAAAGAACTTCAGTTTTGAGAGGGAGTTGTTCAACGTCCTGATAGCATCGACGTTATCGGGTCATTTAACGTCGAACGACGTCAAAATAAATGTTACACTTTATTGCTCCAACTTGTGACGCGACGTCCATAAATTTTATATATTCAACTCAACTCAACTCAATTTTATTGGCAATCGGCAACATAAAAGTGCCATTGGCCATGTACAATATATCAATTTAACGTGAAATATGACCATGGCATTTACATAAACACAACTCAACTCAACAACTCAATTTTACAAGTACAAAACATTCAACTGAATATATTATAAGTTTAACTTGTATATACACTATTATACTATATTATTGATATTATCAATCTGCAACTAGATTATTTCGTATAGTCATTGCAACCTTGATATATTTTGCTACGTTTAAATTAACTTTTTTGTTCTTTGAAGAAAGTAGTTTTATGAACTTATTTAGAGAGGGCCATGAAATATGTTTTAAAATTTCAACTCTTTCTTGTTTATATTTTTGACATATTAATAAAAAGTGATATTCTGATTCAATAGCATTTTGATTACAAAAGATACAGACTCTATTTCTACAAAACTTCCCTATATTAACAATATTTAGGTATGGCTGTATTCCAAAATTGGATATTTTTCTGTAACACAGAGCTCTACTTGATTCATTCAGCCTATTATTCCAATTCTGTACAAACTGATCATTTAACCTTTGTTTTACAAGTAATATAAACATTTTTGCATCACCGACAGTTTGTGATAACCAAACGTGGTAGAACCCTAAGCGACAAATAAGATCTTTCAATAGAGAACACCAGTTCACATAATTATTTATTTCATGCTCATCTTTCAGCAAACGATATATTCTTGTTATATATTTATCTTCTTTTGTATGTAAAATCTTAACCCAGTACCTAATAATATTTAAGTATCTTTTAGTTTGGTATGTAAATCTTCCTAGCTCTCCATAAATGAAATCATTTTGAGTCGTTTGTTTTACACCTAAAGGTTTTTTGCAAAATTGTAGGTGGGTCCTTGTAAGGGCCCCTATTCAAAGCTGAGCCATTGCCTGAAGACTCTTCTCCTGCTGTATACCGGTATATACCTGTATTTTGACACCAACTAAAGAATGGGGGTGAATCAATGAAAGGACTGGCTGGATGTCTTTAACTTGAAAAAGTTTAGACCGTTACGACGATTTCTGAAGAAACTGATGCTCATTTACCATAAATAGGTCTGAATAGGCAACAATTCAGCTCTTATCGACACCAAATATGTCCGTCGAGTAGTCTGGGTACAATCGTCAACTGCATATAAAAAATAATCCGTTTAGGTATTAAACAAATAAAGATTTTGATTGTGTTTTATTACAACGAACCACGCTCCAGTTGTGTACAGCGAAATGCTCCCGATCAAAATCATTGTAGAGGTTTTTTTCTCAAAAACACCGGACTAATTTGAAATTAATATTTGCATATGAAGTAGAAAATCGTTTCCATTGCTATCGCCGGCAATTTTTTGTAAGTTTACTCTGTAATTTGAAAATATCAATCTCTTACTGAGATCGTTTGAATATCTCATGCCAGGGCACCCCCATTTTTGGGATCCAAATTGTTAACAGACGTTAGGGACGTGTCTTTACGTATCGCCCTCCGAATGAAATTAATTTTCAAGCACAGGGCATTATATCTCGTTGCAGGTATATATAAGGAAACGAAAGCGAATGGTCCACCTGTGCCTGTTTACAACATCCCTAAAAATGTACCCTTGACGTGGAAATATAGATTTTCATTGGCCGCCAGTCCTAGTCATTTCATTCCATTTAGACAACAGAAATATAAACTGACAACACAATCAATAAAAGAAAAACAAAAGGGCCAGAATGGCCCTTGATCGCTCACCTGACAATGGTGACACTAGGATGGGTCACGTGATTTCAGAAAAGAAGATTTGTAAAAGGTGACCCCCAGGGCGGGGCCAATTTTGACCCCAGGGGCAAAATTTGAACAACTAAGATAGAGGACCTGTAAACAATGATATGTGCAAAATATCTAAACTCAGTGTACTATGGTTTCAGACAAGAATTTTTTTGAAGTTTTCATTGAAAAAATCTATTTTTAGCTCCGGTGACCCAGATATGCAACAGACCAGAACCGATTCATCCATATATGTGAAGGACCTCTAAAAGTTACATCATGTCAAATATCAAAGCTCTGGTCATATTGGTTCCAGAGAAAAAGATGTTTGAACATTTCACTATATAACTCTATGTAAAACTGTGATCCCCGGGGCGGGGCCAATTTTGACCCCAGGGACAAAATTTGAACAAATTTGATAGAGGATCTGTTGACGATGCTATGTGCACAATATCTAAGCTAAGTGTACTATGGTTTCAGACAAGAAGATTTTTTAAGTTCTCATGGGAAAAAAAATCTATTTTTAGCTTCGGTGACCCAGATATGCAAAGGACCGGAACCGATTCAACAATGTAAGTCAATTACCTCTAGAAGTAATACCATGCTAAATATCAAAGCTCTGGACATATTGGTTTCAGAGAAAAAGATGTTTGAACATTTCACTATATAACTCTATGTAAAACGTTGACCCCCGGGGCGGGGCCAATTTTGACACCAGGGGCAAAATTTGAACAACTTTGATAGAGGACTTATAGGTAATGACATGTGCCAAATATCTAAGCTCTGGCTCTTGTGGTTTGTGACAAGAAGATATTTAAGATTTCCTTATTTTTTCACTTTGGTTGCCATAGCAACCAGAGTTCTGCATGGTTTCAAATTCTTTGAACAACTTTGAAAGAGCTTGACCCAAGGAACATTCCTGTGAAGTTTGGTTGCAATCAAGCAAGTGGTTTTGGAGAAGAAGATGTTTGAAGAAATTGTTGACGCACGACGCACAACGCACGACGCACGACGACGGACGCCGGACATTGACTGACCACAAAAGCTCACCTTGAGCACTTTGTGCTCAGGTGAGCTAATAAGTCGAAAAAGACTTAATTTAGATGTTTCGATTGAAAGTAACATGAATCAATTGATGCAACTGAAGAATGTTCTCCTCTCTTGTATCAGGCTATTCCCACCGGTTCAACGGAGTTTATAGACATTGCAACTGATATTAAGGTAATGAAGACTTTGTCAAATGCAGGGCTGTTAAATTCTTTTCCGGAGTTATTTCATTGGTTGAAGAAAACAAGTACCCAATGAAAAACATAGCGCTGCTGTTAAGGATAGAAACAGTACAGTGGTATGATTGTATAACAGCCCAATCAAGTCGGTACTTCGAAGAAACTTAGCGATTTTGGTGTGCGGGGTATCGATTGTTTCATGGGCAATTCGCATGCTTGATGTCTGGATCAAAGTGTTCAAAAGGGAAACTACTTTCGAAAAATAAAAAGTTCGGACATAATTTATTATAGACCCTAACCTAAAGCGCTTTCGAACGCACAACTCCTGTGTGAAAAAGCGCGATATGAATCAATTTGGTATAATAAAAATAATTATAATTATAATTTGTAATCTGAAATAAACTTTGCAATTTCGAGCAGAAGTTCGTCAGAACACAGCGAGAACTTATCCACCATTGTTTGGTGGTCTGCTTGGACTAAAAGGACTAGGACTGGCGAGCAAATGAACATCTATATTTGCACGTGCTTGGTGTTTTTAGTCTGGTCAAAGAAACATTTGTAAGGGATTTGGTAAACGACACCGGGCGTTCTTAGGCCTATTTAGTAGATCTTAGACGAACCTTTCGCTTTCGTTTCCTCATCTATACCTTCAACGAGATATAATGTCCTATTCTTGAAAATTAACTTCATTCGGAGGGCGTTATGGACAGACACGTCACTATGACTCCCTAACGTATGTAAGCAATTTGGATCCCAAAAATGTGGATGCCCTGAGGATAGATATCCAAACGTTCTCAGTAAAAGACCGATATTTTAAACCGGTGATAGCAGTGGATACGATATTTTATTTCAGATGCAAAGGTTTATTTCAAATAGGTCTAGAGTTTTTGAGAAACAGGAGCCGTACACGGCCCTAAATCACTCACCTGGAACCGTTGATGTAAATGTTACAGTTCTTGAAAAGCTGAGAAATTATGGCAATAGGATTGTGCCAATTGCTGATTGGATGATGCTGAGGGCAAACCATCTAAGCTCAGGGTACTGTGGTTTCAGAGAAGACTTTTTAAGTTCTTATTGGAAAAGAATCTGGTATTAGCTCCTGTGACCTAAATATGCAACGGACCGGAACCATTTGAACACTCACTATTGGTAAAGTACATCTAGAAGTTACACTATGGCAAATATCAAAGCTCTACCTATATTAGTTTCAGAGGCAAAGAGGTTTCAGGATTTCACTATATAACTCTTTGTAAATGTGTGACCCCCGGGCGGGGTCATTTTTGACCCCAGGGACATATTTTGAGTAATCTTGATAGAGGACCTGAAGATGATGCTTTGTGCAAAATATCTAAGCTCAGGGTACTGTGGTTTCAGACAAGAAGATTTTTAAAGTTTTTATCGAAAACATCTATTTTTAGCTCCTGTGACATAGCTATGCAACGGACCGGAACCATTTAAACAATATTGGTAAAGTACATCTTGAAGTTACACCATGCATATTTTTATACTCATATGTGTCGATTTGACAACTGACGCCATGTTTTAACGGGAGCCGATACGTTAGATTAACGGGAACTGAAGCGTTAAGCGGGAGCCAGTTCGTTTTGTGTGAAGTAGGTTGAACGGTTACTGCCATACACTTGCCTATGTGCCATATTTGAGACAAACGGTAAATCAGTTATAGTTCATTTGTTTGAAAATTATAGAACATAACCTGTTCGCTCCCTACGGTCGCTCCAGGTTATATTGCATAATTTTCAAAAAATGAACTATAACTAATACTTGTATTTTTATTTTTTTTGGAACATCGTTACACTCTCTCCCTTCTCCTTTTTTAAAATGTCTGTCTTTTCTCCTTCATCTCTACCATTCTCCTCCATATAAGTATATACAGTGATTTACAATTTAAATTAAAGACAAGCCATTGTTCATGTTTTGTTTGTGTATAATGAGGGGAAGGGTCAAAACTAATGTTGTTAGAACTTGTGACCCAAACCAATGTCCATGTCCATATGGAAAATAAAATATGTTTAAACTATTAACTCATTGAGTCCTAGTGACGCATATATGCGTCATTTACCAAACGTGTAACTGTGAATAGTACACTTGACCTATGCAAACAGTGAAGTCCCTGATCAGAGGGCTCCTGCAGGAGCCCTCTGATCAAGGACTGCACTGTTTGTCATTTTGCAATTTATTACAAAAATCAACCCTAAATAGTCTAATATGGACCAGCTTTTATTGCAAACTGGAATTGTCCATTGGACGTTTCAGGGGATAATGAGTTAAACTAACATCGTTACTATGGAATTTGTAAAAAATAGAATACTTCAGATTAGTCAACAACAACGGTGTTAATGTGTAGGGACAGTTGGCTTGTTGGTGTGTCTCTTACTTTGTTAGTCGTGGATTGCCCGTCAATTTGTAAATATGCCCCCACCCCATTCAGTCCTATATAAAACCTCTAACAGTCGTTGCAAGTTATGTATTATTAATTGTATTACGAAAATGGTTCCAATTGATACAGTCATGAATATACGAGTATTGTAACATGCAAACCGAGTGACCCAGCAACAACAAACCCTGTAGATACAAAGCTTGAGCTCACACCAATGGGTGCTTGCTTTACTAAATAATTATAATACATGTACTCAATTCCAAACATTTAATATTTGGGACTCATCACATGCATAATTATACCAACGTTCCACGCACGTAACATTCTAATGAGAAATATGCTCTATATTCTAGCAGACGGTAACTTAAAGCAGTTTGAAAGTAAACAGAATCCGCCATAAGGCGCATTCTGCTTTACTTTCAGTCTGTTTTAAGTGGTCATCTGTATTCAAAACGGTGTAATGGGCAAAGCGAGTTCCAGCTATCGAATTTCAAGGCATGGAATACCAATTAGGCTCTCCTATATAATTCATATAAAATCGAAAATGTGTCTTCTTCAAGTTCAAAATTGGTCAATTTTTACATCAAAGCCAGACGTATCTCTATATTTTCCCCAAATATACATTCATTCACAGCTGAAAAATAAAGAAAAACCCAGGAGGTCATGTGTTATATGTAAGAAAAATATGACTTCAATGACATGACTGATGTTTTGCTACCTTTTGACAGAGGCATCCGCTAAAACAGGGACATGTCACATCAGCCCACATAATTTCTACTTAAACCCTCTTTAGGATAACAGAAATTTATTATATCTAATAAGACTATACTCTCTGACACCTATGTATTACACCAAAAGCCCAAAGCAGTGGCATTTTTGGCACTTTATCTGGGGGGGGGGGGGACTTTCAACTGGACCATGCATCACTTCCGGTCTATTTGGTGTTCCGTAACCTCATGTGAAGAATTACAGGTAAGTTCTACCTATATATATAAGCGAGTTCGAGACTGTTACTTACTTCCGGTAGAATCTCCGTCGCCTGTACCTCCTGTGCCGTCTGTGGTTCCCCGCCGGACACAACTAGGAATCTCAGCGTCCCATTGGCCGGACTGCAGGCACTCTACTTCCGTTATTGTTCCATTAAGCACATGAGTCAGTTTTGATAAACAGGACAAGAAGACCTTTGTACCAGGCACTCTTTCATAGCTGCTCAATTTGAGCGAGTCCATATTGGCAACAGCAATAATGATTTCTTCATCGGCAAGTTTGGGACACAGCACTTCTTCTACAACGAGAGATAGAGAGCAACGTCATGTGGATCTATAATCCGATCTATAGTTGTCTATACAGTGACTATAGATCCAACCGAACACCGGTTGGTTTGAGCCGCAGACGGACCATTCTCAGTTTTCATTGGTTCGACAAACGGTGTTTGCCGACCTTAATGCGCATGCGCTTGCCGCAATTTTGCCTGACTAGAGGTTCGATCTATAGTTCCAAGTGAAGACGATCAAAGTAGATTATTCAGTGACCCCTCGTTACGACAACACCCAATGGGAGACAACGGTTGTGTGTTGTAAGAAGGGAGTTGTGAAAGGCAGGGGAATTTTCTTTCACATTCAAACAGCTTTAATCCAGATCAGACGCCGCGTTACGCGGCGTCTGATCTGGATTCAAGCTGTTTGTGACTCGTCATTATGTTATTTTCTGTCAAAAATGTCCAATAATATTATGTTAACTATGTTATTATAATGTTATGATGAATTTCTTTCGTAATATTATGTTACTATGAGAACAAACAGCAGACGACAATTAAAATCAGACGATATTGCATCAGTGAAAACGTTGGACATACTGTCTTGTTTGGGAAACAAAGGCAAATGTTGTTGTAAGGAGGGAATCGTTGTTCGACGGGCCGTTGTAAAGAGGAAACAATGTACAGTAAAACCTCTCTATTACGACCACTAAATTATGTTAATTATTAGAGTGTTTACGGTAGGTGACAACTTAAAGCAAGGTGACAGTGAAACAGAAAGCTCCTTTAGGAGCTTTCTGTTTCACTGTCACCTTGCTTTAAGCTGTCACCTCTCTATTATACAATCAATTGGCCTTCGTTTTAGTGGTCGTAATAGCGAGGTTTTACTGTATTACAATAGTTCAGCACGTATCGTCTATACCATGATAGGTCTAGATGCCGACCTTTGATAACTTCGGGTGTCGGTACCACAGAACCCAGATGGGACATTAAACCTTAGCAACAAGAGCCGCATGCGGTCCTAAATCGCTCACCTGAGGACTATTGTGTTATATATTACTCAATGCAAAATGAAGTTGTCATTGCATATATGTGGAATGTTGCATGAAGAAGTAATTCGGGATCTGTTTGTCATTATTACTATATGAGCAAAATGGAAAAATATGGCAATGATATAAATAGTGCTAATAAAGGGTCACTTAAACAATATTCATTCAAAATATTATTGAATTCTGACAATGGTTTCAGAGAAGCAATTGTTTTTAAAAAAAATTCCATCATAAATTATCTATGTAAAACTGATAAGCCCCGGGGCAGGGCCATTTTTTATCATGGGGACATGATTTGAACAATTTTGGTAGAGGACCATAAGGCAAAGCTAGATGCCAAATATAAAAGGTCTGGGCCTTACGGTTTCAGAGAAGAAGATTTCTAAAGGTTTTCCTATATAAGTCTATGTAAAACTGATAAGCCCCGGGGCGGGTCCATTTTTGACACGGGGGTCATGATTTAAACAATTTTGGTAGAGGACCATAAGGTAAAGCTAGATGCAAAATATAAAAGGTCTGGACCTTATGGTTTCAGAGAAGAAGATTTTTAAAGGGTTCCCTACGTAAAACTGATAAGCCCCGGGGCGGGTCAATTTTTGACACGGGGTCATGATTTGAACAATTTTGGTAGAGGACCATAAGGCAAAGCTAGATGCAAAATATAAAAGGTCTGGACCTTATGGTTTCAGAGAAGAAGATTTTTAAAGGTTTTCCTATATAGGTCTATGTAAAACTGATAAGCCCCGGGGCGGGTCTATTTTTGACACGGGGGTCATGATTTGAACAATTTTGGTAGAAGCCAATAAGGTCAAGCTAGATGCAAAATATAAAAGGTCTGGACCTTATGGTTTCAGAGAAGAAGATTTTTAAAGGTTTTCCAATATAAGTCTATGTAAAATTGATAAGCCCCGGGGCGGGTCCATTTTTGACAGAGGGGTCATGATTTGAACAATTTTGGTAGAGGACCATAAGGCAAAGCTAGATGCCAAATATAAAAGGTCTGGGCCTTACGGTTTCAGAGAAGAAGATTTTTAAAGGTTTTCCTATATAAGTCTATGTAAAGCTGATGATGTAAGTACGGAATTTGACCACGCCCTCTGGCGGCCATGTTTTTTGACGGATCAAAATTCTTTGAACAATTTTGAAAGTATATTAATTGAGAAACATTTTGGTGAAAACCAAATTGAAATCGGACCAGTCGTTCTTGAGAAGAAGATTTTTTAAGATAGTGTGCATGGTTGCCATGGCAACAAGACCGATTGCCCCACCCACTTTTTTAAACAATTTTTAAAGCTCACAACTACAGCATGTATTTGACCAAGTTTGATTAAAATTGGGCCATTGGTTTCAGAGAAGAAGTTGTTTGAAACAAATAGTCGGACGACACAAACACCGACACCGACACTGACACCGACGTACGACGGACGGCGGCCGATCACAATAGCTCACCTTGAGCACTTTGTGCTCAGGTGAGCTAAAAACAACAACAACTCGGTGTGTGTGTTTGGGGTGGGGTGGGGGTATTCATATTCTATAGCAATAACGAGTTTTTGTTCTAAATATAGGCCAGAAAGCTACTAAAGGGATTTGCTGCATTCTTTTTCATCGTGCATTAAATACAGGCGGTTGTTTAATACAGGATAAAGATAATAAACAAATCTGCTAAAAGAATGTTCTGCATTATAATTATCCTGTATTTAGCAACACCTGTATTTAGAGATCACCGTGCTACTTCAATCCATTATCGTATAAAGGCTATACAGTGATAATTTAAAAACAAGAGCCGCATGCGGCCCTAAATCGCTCACCTGGTACCCATTGTTACGGCCATGGCAATGAACCAGCAATGGTAAAGTTTTCACTATAAGCCATCATTGGTAAATTCATCCCCACCCTCTGGCGGCCATGTTTGAGCTAGAAAGATTATTTGAAGAAAAACTGGCAAATGGTCACCCATGAATCATTATTTGTGTAAAAATATTCTTAAATCAGACCAATAGTTTTAGAGAAAAAAGATTTTTAAAGATTTTCTATACAGAAATATTAGGAAAACTTGCCCCACCCACTGGCGGCCATGATTTTAAAGATAACAAAATGATTTTAAGAAATCTGGTAGAGAGTCATAAATGGATCATTTGTGTAAAATTATTTTCAATTTGGACAAGTTGTTTCACAGAAGAAGATTTTTAAGTTTTTACTATACAGTTACATAAGGAAAATGTGCCCACCCACCTGCGGCCATGTTTTTTAGATATCAAAATTATGTTAAGAAATCTGGTAGAGGGTCACCCATGGATCATTTGTGTGAAATAACTTTCAAATCGGACCAGCGGTTTCAGACAAGAAGATTTTTTAAAGTTTTAACTATTATAGCCATATAAGGAAAATCTGCCCCACCAACTAGCGGCCATGTTTTTTAAAATAGGAAATTATTTTAAGAAATCTGGTAGAGGGTCACCAATGGCACATTTGTGTTAAATTATTTTCAATTTGGACCAGTAGTTTCACAGAAGAAGATTTTTAAAGTTTTTACTATACAGAAACATAAGGAAAATGTGCCCCACCCACCGGCGGCCATGTTTTTTTCTATATCAAAATTATTTTAAGAAATCTGGTAGAGGGTCACCCATGGATCATTTGTGTGAAATAACTTTCAAATCGGACCAGCGGTTTCAGACAAGAAGATTTAAAAAGTTTTCACTATATAGCCATATAAGGAAAATCTGGCCCAACCACTAGCGGTCATGTTTTTTAAGATAGGAAAATTATTTTAAGAAATCTGATAGAGGGTCACCATTGGCACATTTGTGTAAAATTATTTTTAATTCGGACCAGTAGTTTTTGACAAGAAGATTTTTTCAAATGGTTGACATGGCAACCACAATTTCAATTGGATGACCTATAATTGAAGAAATCTGAGAGAGTACCCTACAAGGAACAATCCTATGAAGTTTTGAAGAAATTGGCCCAGTGGTTTCCAAGAAGAAGATCTTTAAAGAAAAAGTTTGACGACGGACGGACGGACTGACGGACGGACGACGACGGACACAGGGCGATCACAATAGCTCACCTTGGCACTTCGTGCCAGGTGAGCTAACAAATACCGGGCCATTCAGTAATGGGTTCAACCCTTTTATCTCCAAAGAAGACTAAGGTCGATTTTGCAAACAGTTTGGATCCAGATAAGAACCCACGTAACTAGACATCTGGTTAAGTTCTAAATTGAATACCACTTGTTTCGATATTTGTTTAGTTATACTGCCTAAAGTCTAACATTGAAACAATACGTGCAGACACTAATATTGACGATGATATGGTGGTTAAACGGGAAAAACACAAGTTAGATTTAACGATGAAAGGGTTAAAGTTTAAGGTTATTGCAAAACATTAGTTTATAATTAACATATTTCATTTGATGGATAAGCAATGACAAGCAGGCCTTTTGCCATGATGTATGTGTGTGATTACACAGTAAAACGTACCTCCCTATTACGACCACTAAAAACTCTTTCACGATCACAATTTAAACGAAGGCTGATTAAATTTGTTTAAGACTGATGACAGCTTAAATCAATGTGGCATTAAATTAGAAAGCTCTCTGTTTTACTTCCACATTGATTTAAGCATTTAACTGTCCTAAATCCCTTAAAAATAACATAATCTACCGGTCGTAATAGAGGGGTTGTCGTAATAGAGAGGTTGTCGTAATAGAGGGGTTGTCGTAATAGAGAGGTTGTCGTAATAGAGGGGTTTTATTGTAGATCTTCAGCTCGTAGGGTGCATCAATATCGTCTGCTCAAAAGTGGTCGTCTGCATGTTTTGAAAAATTAATTATAACCACATTTAGCTTAATTTTTTAACCCTTTCCCCCATAGAAGCGACTTTTAGCGTATTTAATTTATTCCTCCGCTGATGAAAGTAGTTCCAGTTTATACCCTCATGAAAAATAACCATTACAAATATTTTATATAGCCTAGCAGATTGTATCTTAAAGCAGGCTGAAAGTAAAGCAGAATGTGCCTTATGGCACATTCTGCTTTACTTTCACCCTGTTTTAAGTGGCCACCTGTCTTCAAAACTAGTAACAGGCTATGAGGCAAAGGGTTAATTAAGGAGCCAAACGACCGAGTCAAACCCTAATGGTGTGTGCTTGATACGACGGCTTTTCAAAATATAGAACACAGTGACAGACGCCTAACATACATGAGAGAAGACCCCATTTTCCTATACGTAAACAGTAAAATGATTATGTTCATGGCAAACAGATTTGAAGCTAGTCAGACGTCAAGTAACTTCAGCGTTTGAGAGGACCTTGGGATTCTTCTAAAGCATTTGATTGGTCAAATTTGAGCAGAGTGCTCAAATCTGACCAACCAATAGCTTAAGAATGATCTCGTACTCAACTCAAACGCTTATTATATGCATTTGGGTCAAGTTACCAATTGTTTGCCGCTCAAAAATTGATTAGTTGGCGTCTTCAACCTGGAAGTGTCCGTTTAACCATTTCACTCTCAATGACGTCATAAAGCTCATTTGTAAACCTTTTTTATCCTGATCAAAACTGTTTGCCACTTGTTTTGAAATTACGTCAGTTATACTGCCTTAAATCTAACTTGGAAACGATATTGCATACAACAATAATGAAGCAGACGACAATATGGCGGTGAAGGGGTAAAAACCTCATAAGTTTGATCATTAAACGTTAAACGTTAAAGAATAACGTCTTCCACACTCTTACATATTAACATGGTGAACATGAAATACAATTCAAGCCAGCCAACATATATATCAATGTAAGCGTGTATAAAATTCTTACCTTCTAACATATTTGCCATGAATTTTGCAGATTTCACCCCCTCCACATGATATATTGTTTTAAAAATAACACGTGACACCTGTCGATCATTTCCCCAAATCTGTATTGTCGTCACGTTCTGTTGGATTGCTCTTATTATGCATTTTCCCTCCAATAAATGTCAACAATATCTTTCCTGAAAAAAGAGGCATGGATTATTTTATACAGTAAAACCTGTCTATTACGACCTCTTAATTGTGCTAATTATTATTTGATTACGACAGGTGACTGCTTAAAACTAGGTCTGTTTTACTGTTACATTGCTTTAGCTGTCAACTGCATTTTATACAATCACGTCGCCTTCTGTTTAGTAGTCTTAAAACCATTGCAGCGTATAAATAACAGCCTGGTTTAAAATTAAGATACATGTAAATGCGTTTTAAAGTTAAAGAAATATTGAGAAGAATATCAATTGGGATCTAGATAAGATGCTGCATAAAGCAGCGTCTGATCTGGATCCATACTTAGTTGGGATCGGAGAGTAAAGTGTTAAGGCCAACGTGTGCCAATTGTTGTTATTGCCGTTTTAATGGTTAAAACATGTACAGTTATATCATAGTTAAGTATACTATATTAAACAACCTATGGGAAAACACTTTCTGATTCTCTGGATGAATATTCATTTATAATGCCCAGCCTACTATAAACATTCTGATTTATCATCTGAACTAAATCTAATTCACTGGTTAATAAACGGTTAATAAAATATTGTAAGATTTCCCGAAGAAAGAGTGCACACTCATGTCAGAGAGACACTATAATAAAACAGTAGAGACCCCGATCAGACAGCTCCTTAAGGAGCTGTCTGATCAGGGTCTACACTGTTTTTAAAACGTGCCAATATACGGTATTACCCGCAGAAGGGTTAACTTTTCCGTCATTGTGTGAGAAAAAAAAGGTCATTATTGTACCATCCATCATCCGTCCATTCTCCGTTTAATCCTGTAAACTCTGAATAGTCTAAATGTCGCATGGTTAAATGTCGTCTGCTTAAGATTCTCAAATTGCCACATCTTTACCCTATACAGACACTTTATAGAACCTGAGCATACACCCAATTATCTAGATCCAAACATTTTGTAGAAACCGGTACTTCTACATGTAGTTCCTAGCATTAAAACTATTAGTTTGTCTGCTCCAATTCAAAATTTGGTAACTTATATATTAGTTTAGACATACACCATTGGATTCGGCACCTGACAATGAACTAAACTGATAGTCTGTTTCACTCTTTCTCATCAGAGTCTACACTGTTTTCTATTCAATATGAAATGTTCAGCTGCATGTGATTATAGGATTTGGATTTGTTATGACCTAAGGGTGTATCAATGTCATTACTTTGGGAATTTTTCAAAGTATATGAAAACACTCTATGATGGTTTTGTATTGAAGAGCTATTTAAGATGAATGAAAAAATAGAAAAAGTGTACATTTTGGTGAACAACAGTTGGCTCTACGGCCATGTAAAAATTACCCCACCCACTTCCTGTTATTTTGTCCTTCTCAAGCAGCCCGCTTCAATAAAATCCATTTTAAATGAAAGCAAATATGATAAATTGGTTTTGTTTTATTTATTTCCTATCTATCGTAGTATTTCTTCATACAAAAACTAATTTAAGAAAAAAAAGCACCAAATGTGAAATTTATAAAGCTCTAAATATGATCGATATGGTACTTTTTTGTAAATTTTGTAAGGGGAGATAACTCTTTTTACTTTAATAACTCAACATTTTAAACACTGACCTTTCAATTTCTTTTCATATTTTGAACTGTCTTAGCATGGGCTTTCATCTGGTAGAATATAAACAAGAGGGCCAGAATGGCCCTTGATCGCTCACCTGTCCATGGTGACACTAGGATGGGTCACTTGATTTCAGAAAAGAAGATTTGTAAAAGGTGACCCCAAGGGCGGGGCAAAATTTGAACAACTATGATAGAGGACCTGTAGATGATGTTATGTGCAAAATATCTAAACTCAGTGTACTATGGTTTCAGACAAGAAGATTTTTGAAGTTTTCATTGAAAAAATCTATTTTTAGCTCCGGTGACCCAGATATGCAACAGACCAGAACCAATTCATCAATATGTGTGAAGGACCTCTAGTAGTTACACCATGCCAAGTATCAAAGCTCTGGCCATATTGGTTTCTGGGTAAAAGATGTTTGAACATTTCACTATGTAACTCTATGTAAAACGGTGACCCCCGGGGTGGGGCCAATTTTGACCCCAGGGGTAAAATTTGAACAATTTTGATAGAGGACCTGTAGACGATGCTATGTGCAAAATATCTAAACTCAGTATACTATGTTTCAGACAAGAAGATTTTTGAAGTTTTCTTTGAATAAAATCTATTTTAGCTCCTGTGACCCAGATATGCAACAAACTGAAACCAATTCAACAATATATGTGAAGGACTTCTAGAAGTTATACCATGCCAAATATCAAAGCTCTGGTCATATTGGTTTCAGAGAAAAAGATGTTTGAACATTTCACTATATAACTCTATGTAAAACTGTGACCCCCGAGGCGGGGCCAATTTTGATCCCAGGGACAAAATTTGAACAACTTTGAGAGAGGACCTGTAGAAGATGCTATGTTCAAAATATCTAAGCTTAGTAAATTATGGTTTCAGATAAGAAGATTTTTGAAGTTCTCATTGAAAAAATCTATTTTTAGCTCTTGTGACCTAGATATACAACAGACCGGAACCAAATCAACAATATATGTCAAATACCTCTAGAAGTTATACCATGCCAAATATCAAAGCTCTGGTCATATTGGTTTCAGAGAAAAAGATGTTTGAACTTTTCACTATATAACTCTATGTAAAACGGTGACCCCCGGGGCGGGGTCAATTTTGACCCCAGGGGCAAAATTTGAACAACTTTGATAGACGACCTGTAGATGATGCTATGTGCCAAATATCTAAGCTCTGGCCCTTTTGGTTTTTGACAAGAAGATTTTTTAAGATTTCCTCATTTTTTCACTTTGGTTGCCATGGAAACCAGAGTTCTGCATTGTTTCAAATTCTTTGAACAACTTTGAAAGAGATTGACCCAAGGAACATTCCTGTGAAGTTTGGTTGCAATCCAGCCAGTGGTTTTGGAGAAGAAGGTGTTTGTAGAAATTGTTGACGCACAACGCACGACGCACGACGACGGACGCCGGACAAAGATCGACCACAAAAGCTCACCTTGAGCACTTTGTGCTCAGGTGAGCTAAAAAAAAAGTTTAATACTAGAACTATTTCATTTTCAAACTTTTTTAATTTTTTTCATAAAATAAAAAATCTAATAAAATCATGCCCTATACAAAGCATATTTTTGATATTCAAGGATCCATATTGTTCAAACCTGGTGGCTGCTTTGCCTAAATTTGGTTTCTATATGTGAAAATACCACCATAGACATGAAATAAATAATGAAAACCCAAATTTTCATGTTTGTTTTGTTTTGAAATAAAGTTTACTGAAGCGTGTACTCTGAATGGGTAAAATTTGAAAACAAGAGGGCCAGAATGGCCCTTGATCGCTCACCTGTCCATGGTGACACTAGGATGGGTCACGTGATTTCAGAAAAGAAGATTTGTAAAAGGTGACCCCCAGGGCGGGGCCAATTTTGACCCCAGGGGCAAAATTTGTACAACTTAGATAGAGGACCTGTAAACGATTATATGTGCAAAATATCTAAACTCAGTGTACTATGGTTTCAGACAAGAAGATTTTTGAAGTTTTCATTGAAAAAATCTATTTTTACCTCCGGTGACCCAGATATGCAACAGACCAGAACCAATTCATCCATATATGTGAAGGACCTCTAAAAGTTACAGCATGCCAAATATCAAAGCTCTGGGCATATTGGTTTCTGAGTAAAAGATGTTTGAACATTTTCCTATGTAACTCTACGTAAAACGGTAACCTCCGTGGCGGGGCCAATTTTGACCCCAGGGACAAAATTTTAACAACTTTGATAGAGGGCCTGTAGACGATGCTATGTACAAAATATCTAAACTCAGTGTACTATGGTTTCAGAAAAGAAGATTTTTGAAGTTTTCATTGAAAAAATCTATTTTCAGCTCCTGTGACCCAGATATGCAACAGACCATAACCAATTCATCAATATGTGTGAAGGACTTCTAGAAGATATACCAGGGGCGTAGCCAGCGATACGCACGTACGCACGTGCGTAACATCAGTTTGAAAAATGAAAAAATCAAACATGGCCAAAAATGGCATACAAACCGAAGGCTAAGGGGGGGGTTAGACCTTAAAGTCTAAAATGAAGATTTCAAACACACTTCAGAGCTCACCATTTCAGTTCTAATTTCCATTTTTCTCCCCGGGGGAGAACCCCCGGACCCCCTCTAGCATTGATCAATTTCAAGTTTTAGAAAACCAATAACTTAGTAACTACAAAGATGGCAGCTCAAACCTACGGTGCTACATGTAATCTGCTACATGTACCTCTCGTGCGTCTAAACATTGAGTCAAATAGTTATATAATGTTATGTCTTATATAACGAACCTTTGAAGAAAATTGTATGGATCACATAGTTCGTATTTAGTGCCCAAAATCCCCCACCAACAATTTTTCATAGTTCATATACATGTGGATCGTACGTACAATGTATACCTAAATCGTCTAAAAGTCGAAAGTTCTTGGAAATATATAGGTTAGTCACATTGATCGTATTCAGTGTCCAAAATCCCTACAAACACACTTCAGAACTCACCATTTCAGTTCTTATTTCGATTTTTTCTCCCGGGGGATGACCCCCGGACCCCACTTTCATCGGTCAAGTTCAAGTTTCAGAAAATAAAGAACTTAGTTACTAGAAAGTTGGCAGCCTGAAAAACTTCTACAGTGTTTCGTGTACTTCTCGTGAGTCTTAAAGTCAAATAGTTCTAGCAGTGGAAAAATTAGTCACAAGATAAGGTTGTGTCTAATAAAACAGAGCCTTCAAAGTAATTGTATGGTTCACGTTGATCGTATTCAGTGTCCCTATTCCCTCCAAAAACACTTCAGAGCTCACCATTTCAGTTCTTGTTTCCATTTTTCTCCCCGGGGGAGGACCCCCGGACCCCCACTTGCATTTTTTAAGTTCGAGTTTTGGAAACTCAGGATCTTAACAACTACAAATTTAAATCAGCATCATGAAAAATAAATACGGTGCTACATGCACCTCTCGTGCGGCAAAGTAAAATTATTATAGCGAAAAAATGTTAATCACTAAATTTATTGTTATGTTATAACGGAACTTTGAACACAATTGTATGGTTCACGTTGATCGTATTCAGTGCTCCAGATCCCTCTAAACACACTTCAGAGCTCACCATTTCAGTTCTTATTTCCATTTTTCTCCCGGTGGGGGTCCGCAGGAGGGGGTACCCCCCCCCCCCCTCCCGCACCCTCCCCCTGACGTGCGTAACATTCGTTCAAGCCTGGCTACGCCGCTGTATACCATGCCAAATATCAAAGCTCTGGTCATATTGGTTCCAGAGAAAAAGATGTTTGAACATTTCACTATATAACTCTATTTAAAACTGTGATCCCCGGGGCGGGGCCAATTTTGACCCCAGGGATAAAATTTGAACAACATTGATAGAGGATCTGTAGACGATGCTATGTGCAAAATATCTAAGCTCAGTGTACTATGGTTTCAGACAAGAAGATTTTTGAAGTTTTCATGGAAAAAAATATATTTTTAGCTCCGGTGACCCTTATATGCAACGGACCGGAACCAATTCAACAATATAATTCAAATACCTCTAGAAGTAGTACCATGCTAAATATCAAAGCTCTGGACATATTGGTTTCAGAGAAAAAGATGTTTGAACAGTTCACTATATAACTCTATGTAAAAACGTTGACCCCCGGGGCGGGGCCAATTTTGACCCTAGGGGTAAAATTTGAACAACATTGATAGAGGACCTATAGGTGATGACATGTGCCAAATATCTAAGCTCTGGCTTTTGTGGTTTGTGACAAGAAGATTTTTTAAGATTTCCTTATGTTTTCACTTTGGTTGCGATAGCAACCAGAGTTCTGCATGGTTTCAAATTTTTTGAACATCTTTGAAAGAGCTGGACCCAAGGAACATTCCTGTGAAGTTTGGTTGCAATCAGGCAAGTGGTTTTGGAGAAGAAGATGATTGAAGAAATTGTTAACGCACGACGCACAACGACGGACGCCGGACATTGACTGACCACAAAAGCTCACCTTGAGCACTTTGTGCTCAGGTGAGCTAAAAACGTCCAAATTTGACATACCTTTTTCAAATCGCTGTAGCTAAAAAAAAAGGACACCACCATATATATTTCTTTTCATTTTTTCATTCATCATAAACAGCTCTTCCAAACAAGAGCCCCATGGGGCATATTTCGCTCACCTGAGAATAACTGACAAAATGGAGAAAAAGATTTATGTCCAGGACAGAGTCATTTTTTACTCGATTGGCATAATTTGAACAATCTTGAAAGAGGACCTGTAGATGATGCTATGTGCCAAATATCTAAGATCAGGGTACTAGGGTTTTAGACAAAAAGATTTTTTTAAGTTTCCATTGAATTTTTTTTTTAGCTCCTGTGACCTACTTATGCAACAGACTGGAACCATTTGAACAAAATACGTAAAGGACATCTAGAAGCGTCACCATGATGAATATCAAAGCTCTGGTCGTATTAGTTTCAGAGAAGAAAACGTTTGAAAATTTCACTATATAACTCTATGTAAAACTGTGACCCCCTGGGGCGGGGCCAATTTTGACCCTAGGGACATAATTTGAACAAACTTGATAGAGGACCTGTAGATGATGCTATGTGCCAAATATCTAAGCTCTGGCCCTTGTAGTTTCAGACAAGAAGATTTTTTAAGTTTTCATAGAAAAAAACCTATTTTTAGCTCCTGTGACCTACTTATGCAACCGACCGGAACCATTTGAACAAAATATGTAAAGGACATCTAGAAGTGTCACCATGATGAATATCAAAGCTCTGGCCATATTAGTTTCAGAGAAGAAGGCGTTTGAAAATTTCACTATATAACTCTATGTAAAACTGTGACCCCCGGGGCGGGGCCAATTTTGACCCCATGGACATAATTTGAACAAACTTGATAGAGGACCAGTTGATGATGCTATGTGCCAAATATCTAAGCTCTGGCCCTTGTACTTTCAGACAAGAAGATTTTTAAAGTTTTCATTGAAAAAATCTATTTTTAGCTCCTGTGACCTACTTATGCAACCGACCGGAACCATTTGAACAAAATATGTAAAGGACATCTAGAAGTTTCACCATGCCGAGTATCAATGCTCTAGCCGTATTAGTTTCAGAGAAGAAGACGTTTGAAAAGTTCACTATATAACTCTATGTAAAACTGTGACCCCCGGGCGGGGCAAATTTTGACCCTAGGGACATAATTTGAACAAACTCGATAGAGGACCTATAGATGATGCTGTGTGCCAAATATCTAAGCTCTGGCTCTTGCAGTTTTTGACAAGAAGATTTTTAAAGATTTCCTTATTTTTTCACTTTGGTTGCCATGGCAACCAGAGTTCTGCATTGTTTTTAATTCTTTGAACAAATTTGAAAGAGCTTGACCCAAGGAACATTTCTGTAAAGTTTGGTTGAAATCTGTCAAGCGGTATATGAGGAGATGTCATTTGAAGCAATTGTTAACGACGACGGACGACGCACGACGGACGACGACGGACGATGGACACAGGGCCATCCCAATAGCTCACCTTGAGCCTATGGCTCAGGTGAGCTAAAAAACAATGTTAGAAAAAAGTTTGATACTTTGAAAAATTGGCTTATGACATTGATACACCCTTAACGTCGCTTTTAAATTCCAGTCATATCGCGACGTCCAGCTAATTACAATTGGATGAAGACTCCCAGAAGCCTTTTGTGCACTGTTTCAGACACAAATCAGAACTGGATAGAACCACCGACCTTCTTCCCCACACGACAAATCCGAAAGCCTAGACTGGGATTCGAACTCAGAGCGGCGAGGAGTGTGTGATGTTAGTCAAAGTGACCATACCACTAGGCTACGGAGGCCCCCTGCTGCATGTGAGAAAACTGCAGTGCCTTTGGATCATCAACGCACATGTACAATGTATATCTAAAATGATATGTTCCAGAACACAAGACGAGTCCTTTGCAATATCCAGACATAAATGTATATTGCAATGATCTCATCCAACGTGCTTACTGGAAGATTCCATTATAGATATACAAGAGTGTAACGCGCGAGTCTACACTGTTTGCTAAAGTCGATACGCATTTCCTTGATCGTTTGACCGGGAAAAACCTCACTCTTTGCATGCATGCTGGGTAATATTATTCGTTTGCAACAATCGTCTGTATAGTTCTAAAATTAGAATGTTCAAATTTTCTTTTATATTCAGTGTCAGAATGGCAAACAGTTTGGATCCTGGTAACGCGGCGTCTCATCTGGATCCAAACTGTTTGCAAAGGTAATCACTGTGGCAGATATATCCGATGCTAGCGTGCAAATAATTCAGGCTCAACACCGTTTCCCCCCACATAGGAGTGCAATTGATGTGACATTTTGAAAGATTGAAAAGCAGGGACAATGATTGAAATCATTTACATAATTTAACAATGGAAATCATGCTAGGCTAAGTCCTTGTTCTTTATTAACCGCTTAACCCATTTGTGCCCACGATCCTATATATGGCACAAAGGCAAACAGTGTAGACTCTGATCAGACACCGCATAATGCGGCGTCTGATCAGAGTCTACACTGTTTGCTGACTGGAATTTCAATATGAAACAGAATGAAAATGAAAATTTTGACCAGGCATCCCTTTGATAAAAATGGACTTACCCAATATATAAACATGGAAGAATCCACTGAGCACAAATGGGTTAAGACCTAAGATAAAATGCGGCGTATATATATGCGCAACTTTTACAAACAGTGTACCAGCCCATATATATATCCTGTACGTTTGTCCTGTGCAAAGAGTGTTGACCCATTTGCACCCACTGAATTCTTCTTATACTTGGTTAGTCCATTGTTATATGAGGGGTGTTTGGTCTTAATTTTCGTTTTCGTTTTGGTTTATATTGAAATTCCTATCAGCAAACATTGTAGACTCTGATCAGACGCCGCATGATGCGGCGTCTGATCAGAGTCTACACTGTTTGTCTATGTCCATTTAGCTGCACAAATGGGTTATGATTGAAATTTGATACATAGATTTCGAAAACAACAGGAAAGCCTAATTAGATGAGAACTGTCTATGTTGGAGGTACGGTATGCGCGAAGAAATGTTGTGATGATGTCCATGCAGACTAAGCATATCAGATAACAAGAGAGTGACGCGTTAATTGGACACACACATGGGACACAGTGATATCATTACGCTAATGTGTTTAACAACTAGATAACGGACTGTAATCAGGTATAAACATATTAACCCAATATTCCATTTTTTATGCCTTTCATTTATTCATCCACTGCAGAAAATAGTTCCAAATTATCTATCATAAGAAATATTTTCTACTTTCTAGCATGATAGTTTAAAGCAGAGTATTTTCACTACGGTTTCTACCAATCTCGGACGCGTAATTTCTAACGTTATTCTTATATGTAGTATTTTTGCATTATGCGGCGTCTGATCAGAGTCTACACTGTTTGCTGATAGGAATTTCAATATAAAACAAAATGAAAATGAAAATTTTGACCAGGCATCCCTTTGATAAAAATGGACTAATCCAATATATTAACATGGAATAATCCACTGGGTATTAATGGGTTAAGTCGAAACAAAATCCATACCTATATAACGATACCTTAGAAGATTCCTTTCTATTGTATTGTCCTCACGATTAGGACACCTCGGTGACTGCTGAGAGTAGAATATCACTGTAATTCCGTGTCTGTGGTTGTCTCAATTCATTCAACCATGAAACTTCAAGTGAACAAATCCAGTTTCCAATTAAATCTAGTTTATGTTTTACTTCTTCGTCTTTGCAATACGTTGCGCACTGACAAAGAGTACATAGTACTACATACAGCGTAGAAGCCCTATGATCCGGACTCTGCGATATTCATATATGACAGGGGAACTCCGGTCTATCTGTAAAGGACGCGTATAAGTGTCAATAGGGATTAATGGGTTACCCAATTGGTGCCCAGTGGATTCGTCCATGTTAATATATTGGATTAGTCCATTTTTAATCAAAGGAATTCCTGGTCCAAATTTTCATTTTCATTTTGTTTTATATTTAAATCAATATCAGCAAACAGTGTAGACTCTGATCTGACGCCGCACAATGCGGCGTCTGATCAGAGTCTACACTGTTTGTCTATGTCTCATATATGGGATCGTGGGCACAAATGGGTTAATATCAAATCTAATACACGACTTTCTTATATATGATCCTGGTTCCGTGAATGCTCCATAAATGTAATAAACATTACTAAGGTAATCCCCAATGGTTATTGTTTAACCCTTTGAACCCTAGTCCCGCATATAGGCGTCCTTTTCAAACAGTACACGTGAATAGTAGTTTTGTCCTGTGCAAACAGTGAAGACCCAGATCAGAGGGCTCCGAAAGGAGCCCTCTGATCAGGGTCTTCACTGTTTGTCATAAAGCCAAACATTGACAAAATCAACCTTTAAAAGTCAGAAATGGACTAGACTTAAATGGAAATTGGAATTGTTCATTTAAAGTTTCAGGGAGGAAAGAGTTAAACAACTATGTGTATATTAGAGTTAACTCATTCACCCCTGAAACTTCAAATGGAAACTTCCAGCTCTCTGATTGGGGTCTACACTGATTACAGTGGACAAGTGCCTTCTTCACATGTACACTGGTTTTGAAAGGACGAGTATACTCGTCGCTAGGGTTGATTGTGTTAAGAAAGATAACGAAAACCGTGTTTTAATCCAGATCACATCAAATTATTCCTACTATTCATTTCAACAAATCCATACTACACTGCCACATACTGTGGTGAAAGCCATAATGGGAAAAGTTGCGGACAACAGCTTAATCAAATTCGAGCCGTTACTGTATCGTCTGCTTTGATTTACCGTCTGCAAAGTGTATTAAACTGATATTTGTATATTTTTATTGAGTAATCCCTAAGGCAAGTGCCAACAGTATGGGTCCCAATTAAAACGCCCCGTAACACGGATACTGGTCTGGATCCAAACTTTTTTAAAGAGCCAAATACCAGTCAAGTCGCGAGTTAACCCAACTCTGACATGCACAGCTACAATCCGCTTTGACCCATTACCCCATAGCCTGTTTCTAGTTTTGAAGATAGGTGACAACTAAAAGCAGTTTGAAAGTAAAGCAGAATGTGCCTTAATGCATATTCTGCTTTACTTTCAGCGTGCTTTAAGCTATCATCTGCTAGAATATAGAAACTATTTCTTATAATACATATTCATGGCTGTATGCATGGAATAGAACTATGTTTTAAAGTGGAGGAATACAATTAAGGCGTAAAAATGGGCATTAATGGGGGTAATGGGTAAATCACATTGTAGAAAATGAAATATTTCAGCAAGCTCCATTGCAATATATATAGCCAGTCATTAATGGCTTTACCCATTTATACCTGAATATCGCAATGAACTCTGCCTGTTTACTTGTTGGAAAATTTCATTGTAGATTTACAAGGGTGATCTAAAGACAAGGCTGCGTTTGTCCGTGCAGCGAAATATTTCATATGATAAGTACACAGTGCAGCCTCTGATAAGGTGACACGTAATATAGTGTCTCCTCAGAGTCTATACTGTTTGCCAATGTCAACTTTAGTAGACTAGACTTAAATTAGTTCTAAATCTTCCGCGAATTTTGTTGTTTGCAAGATCGTTTCAAAGTAAGATTCAATGTAGTATGACTTAAAACATATCGATGCGAGTGCCAAACAGTTTGGATCCTGATCAGACGCCTCGTTGTGCGGCGTCTGATCTGGATCCAAAATGTTTGCAAACGCGATTTTAAGCGTCATTCAGAATGAAAGGATTAAATTAATATATGTATATCATGTTAAAGTAGATCTAGTTTACGTATCTCTCTATATTACTTAATTATTTTAGGAGACGACAATTTGAACCAAATGATATTCTGAATCAGACGACACTGTTATACTGTATACGGTTTGTTTATGGGCCACAATGCAGCACGTGCACACCCAGCTACTTCAGCAGACTACAAGTGTCGTCTGGTCAACACTTTCGTCTGTTGTAAGTTTCAATTTTCTTAATTGTTCGATCCTGTCACAGCCCGGATGTCGACAAGGTTGGATCCTGAACGCAGGATGTGTTTGTCGGGTGTTTGATCAGGATCCAAGCTGATCAGGGACCAATGCTCGGAGCCCACGGACAGCCATGTGAAGGGTATTGATCAAGCCGATATAGCAATGACTGGGTCTGCAACAGCTGGGCTTCTTTGAATACAGTAGAGATTAAGCTTTACCAATAAACGCGAGTATTCTTACTATTCTAAAACGATTACTAGTATTTCCACTAGTAGTCCCCATTTAGTCTACAAACAGTATTGGGCCTGGTCCAACGCCAAGTAACCCGGTGTCTGGTCAGGATCTGCAGTTTGCTGCTGAGAACCAGTTAATCCATAAAAACGCCTTTTTTTCCTCCACTGAAGAAATAGTACAGTCATGAATATGTACCATAAGAAATCGTTTCTACATGTGTATATCTTGGCAGCTTAACCAATTACCAAATTAGAATCTGTTTCTAGTTTTAAGTGGACAGGATACCACTTTCAGCGTCCTTTGCGCTACCATCTGCTGGGATAAAGAAAATATTTCTTATATACCGGTATATATATTTAATATGATTCACAACTGTTTTAAATGGTTCTAATATTTTTAGTGGATGAATGTCCATGAATAAAAGGCGTATAAATATATGGCGTAAATTGTAAAAGCAAGCTGGAAGTAAAGCAGAGTATGCGGATTCCGAGTAGAAGCAATCTGCTTTACGTTCAACCTGTTTTATGTGGTCACCTGTTTTTAAACCTAGAAAAAGCCTATTGGGTACTTGGTTACATCAATATTCAATGAGAAAAGCCTAAATTTCATTTCATTACGTTCAATTTCGTTTTAACAAGAAAGAAAAGCGTATTTCCCACTCTTCTATACAGTGCTCCCACCATACAAAGGCCCTCCCTACAAAGATTCCCTCCCGTTACAGATGGTCGATTTAAGCAGGTCATCGGAGAATCATAAAGTTCTTGAATAGGTTTTTGCTTTACCTTTCATCTACTGTAACTATCTTTGGTGTAGTTAACTCATTGTGCCCTAGTGACGCATATATGCGTCCTCTACCAAACGTGTACCTGTGAAGAGTACACTTGTCTTATGCAAACAGTGAAGTCCCTGATTAGAGGGCTCCTGCAGGAGCCCTCTAATCAGGGACTTCACTGTTTGTCATTTTGTAATATATTATAAAAAACAACCCTAAATAGTCCAAAATGGACCAGACTTTATTGTAAACTGGAATTTTCCATTGAATGTCTCAGGGGATAATGAGTTAACACAGTCATTGTGGCTTGAGAGCGGCCGTTGTAAACCTTTTGGTTTCTGATGTAGAGACGCGGCGTCTGATCAGGATCCAAACTTTGCAAAGTGGCCTTTTTGTGCCGTTGGCAGTGAAAGGGTTAAACGGAAAAGAATAACGTCTTCTCCATTGTATACACGCCATTGCATGACGGTACACCATATGGCGTCAAAGTTCAAATCAGGCTACTCCCTTCATTGTAAATAAGGCACCTCCCTTTCATTGTAAACTTCCAATGTTGATTATCTTAGCTTGGTGGCAGCTTAACCCATTTGTATTTAGGATATTGCAGTGAACTCTTCCAATATACTTGCTGTAAGATTTCGTTATAGCGAAACAATGGTGATCTATAACTCATTCACCCCTGAAACTTTAAATGAACAATTCCAATTTCAAAATAAGGAGCCCTCTGATCAGGGTCTACACTGTTTGCATAGGGCAAGTGTAATCCTGACAGGTACACTGTTTGTAAATGACGTTCGAAGCTAGGGTTGGACGTGTTAAAACTGCAGTATTTACCCATATCCTTGTACAGCAAGACATTTCATGCTAATAAGCAAACAGTGCAGATCATGAGACACCGCGTTACGTCATCAGGGTATGCACTATTTGCTCTCAATTTATGTGCAATGTTCTGTTCTGTTACAATTTACAAACTTACCTGCAGGATACCACTCTCGGTCAGGTACAAAACTATCGTTGACGTGGAAAGTCCGATATGATGACAGTAAAACAGGAATCTTGTTTAGGAGGCTAGGAGCTTTCCGTTTTACTTTTACCTTGCTTTAAGTTGACACCTGTCTTTCAGTTAAATCAATTAGCCTTCTATTAACCACTTACCCCATAAATACGCCTTTAATGTATTCCTCCACTAAAGCAGGAACGTACATTACATATCTGTTCATGACTAAAGAAAGTAGTTCCAAATTATACATTCATGAATGTGTATCATAAAGAGTATTCTTCATATTCTAACAGATGTTAGCTTTAAGCAGGTTGAAAGTAAAGCAGAATGCGCCTTAAGGTCACCTGTCTTCAAAACTAGAAACAGGCTATGGAGTAATGGGTTAAGTGGAGAGAAGTTTTAGATGTATTAGTGTCGAGAGTATCATGAACAAGATTGAAACGTATTGCTAAATGATGGTTTTTTTACTAAGGCTTAGAAATGATTCACAGGATTACACATACACATGGCGACAGCTGGTGACATGAACAGAAACGTCAATACTATATACTACACCCTGATTGCCCAAACAATTACCTGCCAATCGCGACCTGATCGCTATTGGCAAACAGTTCGGATTCATATTCATATCAAATGCGGCGTCACTACCATGCAACATGCTGTTCTTATCGAGGCGCATGACGACGTTATGCGTGTCCATAACTGCAGTACTTAGTTCAATACTGACCTAAACACACAGACGTACTGTTTAGTTTAAACATATTTTATTTCATAATATGTACAACTTTTATGAACAAAACATGGATAAACATTAGGATGAGAACGAAGGCAAAAGCTTATCTAGTTCTCCTACGTACGTACGACAAGTGAAATGTCGCAAGTCAGTTTCTAAAATTCTCAATTATTATTTGTTTCTCCATCTAATCCTGTCTCGTGACATCTCTTTGGAATCATCATTTCAAGACGATTCCAAAGAGATGTCACAAGACAGAATTAGATAGAGAAATCAGAAGTATTTTAAAGCTTTGACTTACGACTGTTTTTGTCAAACGAAGTTTTGTTAGACGGGCTCATGGTTAACATCGGCTCATATAAAGATTACACTATATGCATTGCTAGCTTGGTGGCAGAGCATAACAAGTTCAGACGGACAGACAAACGAAGAGAAAGAAGGCTAGTTAGTGGCCCACAGCACCTACAAGCGAGCTGTACATCATGTATAATAAGGAGAATTTATCAAGGACAACCAACTTTGCACACTCCAGCTGGGGATTAATCACCATCATCATCATCTTCATTAATCGCATCACTCTGCATAGAGTATACTCCCGATATATCAGATCAGGATGGGTTAATCAAATACAACTCAACATTCTTGCTGATATAAAATTTTATTGTAATTTCCACAACTTTCACTTGTCATGTGGACACAAAAAGTAAACAGTTTTTACTTTTCCCTTGTTCTGTCCAATTCCCTCACAAACCTTCTCATACGTATACATTAGTACTGCAGACAACAGTATAGATCAGGGGATGCGAATGAAAGCAGTCAATCTTATTATCAACTCAAGTCACCCTGGAAAGTTACCCATCTGCGCCCAGTGGATTCTTCTATGCTTATATATTTGATTCAATTGGTCCATTTATTTATCAAAGGGGTGCCTGGTCCAAATTTTTCTTTTTCGTTTTGTTTTACATTGAAATTCCTATCAGCAAACAGTGTAGACTCTGATCAGACACTGCATAATGTGGCGTCTGATCGAGTCTACACCGTTTGCCTATGTCCTGTATATAGGATACTAGGCACAAATGGGTTAAATAGAAAAATCTGTTTCCAATTAAGTATTATTCATTTCTGACTATTTAGGATTGATTTGAAACATATACTTGCAAAATAACAAACAGTGCAGACCCTGGTAAGAGGGCTCCTGGAGGAGCTCTCTGATGGCTGCCCCTGATCAGGGTCTACTCAGTTTGTTAAGGACAAGTGTACTCCTCCCAGGTACGCTTTTTGTTAATGACGAGTACACTCATTGTTAGGGGTGAATGTGTAAAGCAACAAGTTAATTGTATCCCAATGATAGTCTACTGGTTGTTAAATGCAGACCGAAAGTAATGCAGAAAGCTCGCAAAGGGGGTTTTCTGCATTGATTTTTACCTGCATCCAGCAACAAAATTTTGCACTGAACAAATAGTCACTCTTTACTCAATGCGACATGAATTCAGTTGTCATACAACAGTTATTTCCCCTGACGACGTATATAGACGTCATACCAGAGTTACTTCCCCTGACTGGGTTTGTTCACTAATCTGTATGGTTTAACACAGCACAACCTAGGTTTATAGCATAATTATGTTACTAAAACAGCTGATTTTTCAATAACCAACATCAGCTTCTTCATTCAACAACAGAGTAATGAGAATTTAATTGAAACAATTGAAATATACAGGGCTTCAGATAGGAGGGATTAAACTGAACGAAACCATTATTTCCTCTTTTATATGACCACCAAACCCTATGATGTTATTACTCATTAGAACTGGCTCCATGGACCAAGAGCGGATTCTAATGAGGAGTGACACCATAGGGTTTAATGCCCAAGTAAAGATCCTGGATTATGAAATACACCCTTATCTAGAGTCCTGATACTTCCTTTATAATTTTAAACTCAAAGGAAGTTTTTAACACCAATTTCATATAGTTCAGATCATTTAAAATTCTACAACTCAAGCATTATACAGTATAATCATATTGTCTTTGCCAGTCAAGATTTGTTATAACCCATTACACAAGAGCCTGTTTCTAGTACTGAACATGGGTGACCACTTAAAGCAGGTTGAAAGTAAAGCAGAATGTGCATTAAGGCATATTCTGATTTACTTTAGCCTCCTTTAAACTGCCATATGCTAGAATAAAATATTTTATGATACATATTCATGACTGAATAAATTGGAACTAAATTAGTGGGGTTTTTTTTAGGGAAGGAATAAATGAACTGCATTAAAATGATGAAGCTTCACTTTAGTCCTTCAGTATGCAGCTGCAGACTGTCACTATAATACCTAACTCTTTGCACGCTAGCGACGGATATACCTGCCATAGTAAATATCACTGCAAACAGATTGGATCCAGATGAGACCCCCGCATTGCCACATAATGCGGCGTCTCATCAGGATCCAAGCTGTTTGCTATTCTGATACTGAATTTAAAAGAAATTTTGAAAAATCTTATTTTAGAACAATAGCAGACGACAAATTGTTGCAGACGAAAAAATTACCCAGCATGCAAAGAGTTAATGAATCTCTTTACCAGTCGTTAATCTGTGAGGACTTTTATCCTACTACTCCACTGTTACATCTTTTTACGCCTTAAATTTATTCCTCAACCAAAGAAAATAAGTTTCAATTGATGCAGTCATGAATAGGTACCATACAAAATATTTTCTATATTCTAGTAGATGATAGCTTAAAGCAGGCTGAGAGTAAAGCAGAATGTGCCTTAGGGTGCATTCTGCTTTACTTTCAACCTGCCTTAAGTGGTTACCTGTCTCCAATACTAGAAACAGTCTATAGAGTAAAGGGTTAACATAACATTACTAGATCTGGGCAATGAAAGACTGAAAACTTGACAGAGAACCTTTAAAGGGCTACATCTCTTCCTTTAAAGGTACATTCGAAGTTTAACGACAAAACCCTGCATCATTGTATAAGAGGTTACCATAAAAATCCTAAAAATTGAGACACCCTGTATACCTGCTGTATTTATCATAAAAATTGAACCAATTGCTTTAATCACACAGTAATTTGTTCAAGGGTGCAAACTGAATGGCAAACAGTGTAGACCCTGATCAGACTGCTCCCTCAGGAGCAGTCTGATCAGGATCTACATTGTTTGCTCAGGACTGTCTGTTTCAATACGTAGGGTTATTACAGTACATATCCACTAGTGAAGCACTTCTGAAAACTGTACTGTGATATATAGCGATTTATCCACTAGTGAAATACTTCTAATAACAGTACTGTACTGTGATATATAGCGATTTATCCACTAGTGAAATACTTCTTATATCAGTACTGTACTGTGATATATAGCGATTTATCCACTAGTGAAATACTTCTAATATCAGTACAGTACTGTGATATATAGAAATTTATCCACTAGTGAAATACTTCTAATATCAGTACTGCACTGTGATATATAGAAATGTATCCACTAGTGAAATACTTCTAATATCAGTACAGTACTGTGATATATAGAAATTTATCCACTAGTGAAATACTTCTAATATCAGTACTGCACTGTGATATATAGCAATTTATCCACTAGTGAAATACTTCTTATATCAGTACTATGATATATAGCAATTTATCCACTAGTGAAATACTTCTAAAATCAGTACAGTACTGTGATATATAGCAATTTATCCACTAGTGAAATACTTCTAATATCAGTACTGTACTGTGATATATAGCAATTTATCCACTAGTGAAATACTTCTAATATCAGTAATGTACTGTGATATATAGCAATTTATCCACTAGTGAAATACTTCTAATAACAGTACTGTACTGTGATATATAGCAATTTATCCACTAGTGAATTACTTCTAATATCAGTACTGTGATATATAGCAATTTATCCACTAGTGAAATACTTCTAATATCAGTATTGTGATATATAGCGGTTTATCTTTCAACATAAACTCTCAGAATTCCTTTGGCAAAAACTCAAGTTTTGACAACAGAAAATGAAATTTAATAAATTTTGCAAGTGATAAACATCTTTCCTGAAACCCATTTTCTAAAATAGCCAACAAAAAAATGTGCTTCAAAGTTTTAAAAATCTTCTTTCAATCAAATGGTTTCCATGATTATGAATATTTTCCCCGACATATTAACAGTAAATCACAAAAACACATTTATTCTGATGTTTTCACTCCATTCAATAGATATCATTATTTTTTTCACATTCATTATCAAAAAATAAAATGTACATCTCTCCATTTCCTTCCTTGATATCAATATCTACACAAAAATCATAAAAACAACACATACACAGCTAGAAAATGAAATAATGTTTCCATAGCAACCATGAAATACAATATTTCCATAGCAACCATGAAATAGCAAACGGCATGCCTTACGATATATTACATGCCAATGATAAATATGGAAGAAAAGTCCTTAACACTTTGAAGCCTAGTTTCTACCAACAAGGACATTTGCAAACAGTGAAGACCCTGAAATGACACAGCATTACGCAACATCTCATCAGAGTCTACACTGTTTGCTGTTTCATCTGCACTGTTCTGTTGTATGGACATAACACTGCAGTGTCTTAAGATCACTTTTGTATGATTTGGTTTGTTTGTTAACGTCTGTTTTTGCCATCAATTGGCTAATTGGATGCCGAAAATAGAGGGCACCTTTGTATATCTATAATAAAATCTTTCAGTAAGCACATAGGGAGAGTTCATTGCAATATCCAGGCATAAATGGGTTATTAATCAAACAGGGCTCCAGATAAGATAGGTTAACTGAACAAATCAACCATTTTCGCATCAAATCCTATGGTGTTACTACTCATTAGAATCGTCTCTTGTGAGTAGTGACACCATAGGGTTTTAACCAGAAATAAAGATATAAGTTTTGAAATAGTCCTCTTATCGGGAGCTCTGATCAAATGGGTGTAAATTTACTCTGTATACCAAAGGTCTAGCCAACCCTGACAAACCATAAATAGCTCTATCTGCTGTAGTAAAACAGTGTTGCTGGTATAGAGCAGCTGTCAGTAGAGCATGAACATCCAACACTACCTTTCTGCTTTACTGTCATCATACTTAGCTCTTGTACTACTGACTTTCCTAATGGACTTTCCAACTTTCTAAACAATGACCAGTTAACATTGACTCTTACCAGACCTTCCAAAAAATATTTGAAAGTATGGCAAACGGTGCAGACCCTGATAAGAAGGCTCCTGATCTGGGTCAACATTGTTAGCAAATGTATATATTGGGTTCCAGCCACTGTAAGGGTTAAGCATCCATCTGCCTTACAAAGTGGTCATAATTTATTAACCCATTACCTCTTAGCCTATTTCTAGCTTTGAAAACAGGTGACCACTTAAAGCAGGTTGAAAGTAAAGCAGAATGTGCCTTAAGGCACATTCTGCTTTACTTTCAGCCTGCTTTAAGCTACCATCTGCAAGGATATAGAAAATATTTCTTCTGATACATATTCTTGGCTGTATAAATTGGAACTATTTATTCAGTGGAGGAATAAATAGAGGCGTAAAAAGGCGTTTTTAAGGGGGTAATGGGTTAACTGTATTTTCTAAATAAGGTTTGCTAACGGAAGCAATCATTTATTAACATCATTACAAAGAAGACTGATTAAAGGTATTAAAGACAGATGACACCTTAAGAGCAAGATGAAAGTAAAGCAGAAGTTCCAGCAGGAGCTTTCTGCTTTAATTTAATCTTGCTTTAAGCAGTCACCTTCCTCAAACACCAAAATCTAAACCTAATTTAGTGGTCATAATAAAAGAGTTTAATTGTGCATATAACTACTGGAGTCAATGAACAGTCCGCTGCAGTTTATAACCAGTGTATTCTATATTACAATAGATTTCAATAATTATCAATTAGTATCTACAAACAATTCATCATCATCTGAGGCAGTTAAAAAATGTATCTTTAAATTAACAAAATTCATTTGTACAGTTTATTTTTATTTATTTATTATACCAGATTTATATAGCGCTCTTTTCACACAGGGGTTGTGCGTTCAAAAGAGGTTTACATGAAATAACATAAATGTTTAAATGATTTTAACAGTCAGCTCTCTGTTGGATATATAACTTTTGTTCTGTATTATACCGACCATACTTTTAGCGGCCAATTTATACAAATGTGACTGTACAGTTGATGCAATAGATGTTTGTGGTTTTGGCAGACTGGTTCACTGTATTTCTCATGCTGTGAAGGGTTTTGGCAGACTGGTTCTATTTTGGCTTTTTGTTCTGATCCCTGTTTACTATGCCGAGATCAATTTGACTATAAAACTTTTTTCCTCTACTGAGGACAATAGTGTCATTTTATACAATCATGATTATGCACTATAAGAACTACTTTAAATATATCCTGACAGATGGTAGCTTAAAGCAGGCTGAAAGTAAGCAGAATGTGCCTTAACCCATTAACTCATAAGCGATAAACAATTCTCAATGCTTATCTCAATAGGTGCTAGTTGAATAAAGTGCGTCAAAATGAGTTAGTATGAGGCTATTGCGCAATGAGTCAAAATGAGTCAGTATGGCTTAATGGGTTAAGGGTGTATCAATGTCATGAATTTGGGAACTTTTCAAAGTATATGAAAACACTCTATGGTGGTTTTGTATTGAAGAGCTATGTAAGATGAATGAAAAAATAGAAAAAGTGTACATTTTGGTGAACAACAGTTGGTTTTACGACCATGTAAAATTGACCCCACCCACTTCCTCTTATTTTGTCCTTTTCAAACAGCCCGCTTCAATAAAACCCATTTTAAATGAAAACAAATATGATAATTTGGTTTTGTGTTATTTATTTCCTATCTATGGTAGTATTTCTTCATACAAAAACTAATTTAAGAAAAAAAAGGCACCAAATGTGAAATTTATTAAGCTCTAAATATCATCGATATGGTACTTTTTTGTAAATTTTGTAAGGGGCGATAACTCTTTTTACTTTAATAACTCAAAATTTTCAACACTGACCTTTCAATTTCTTTTCATATTTTGAACTGCCTTAGTATGGGCTTTCATCTGGTAGAATATAAGAAAAAGTTAAATACTAGAACTATTTCATTTTCAAACTTTTTTACTTTTTTTCATAAAATAAAAAATCTAATAAAATCATACCCTAAATAAAGCATATTCTTGATATTCAAGGGTCCATATTGTTCAAACCTGGTGCCTGCTTTGTCTAAATTTGGTTTTTATATGTGAACATACCACCATTGACATGAAATAAATAAAGAAAACCCAAATTAACATTTTTGTTTTGTTTTGAAATAGATTTTACTGAAGCTTGTACTCTGAATGGGTAAAATTTGAGAAAAAAAATCCATATTTGACATACCTTTTTCAAATCGCTGTAACTCAAAAAAAAGGACACCACCATATATATTTTTTTTCATTTTTTTATTCATCATAAATAGCTCTTCCAAAAAAACAATGATAGATAAAAAGTTTAATACTTTGAAAAAAATGGCTCATGACATTGATACACCCTTAAGGCACATTCTGCTTTACTTTCAACCTGCTTTAAGTGGTCATATATCTTCAAAACTAGAAACAGGCTATGGGGTAATGGATTAAACATCACCTGGCTATATTTGACAACAGATGGGCCCCTGATTATCCATAAGTCTAACTAGGGCTGACATTTCTAACTCTCTCAATGAGGAAGTTTAGTTTTCTTGACCTTGTGAAGCAGATCAGATATAAACCGTCTGATCAAGCTCCACACTGTCACACTTTGTGTTTTAATAATAGAAATTGTTGTTGGTGTTTTATTATATAATAATAATCAATATTTCACAAGCAAAGCAACGACTATGAGACTAAATATGACACTTAAATAGCACTTCAAAAACTCTCCCCCCGAACTCTCTAGTCACCATATTGTTCCCTATAGAAGTCTCAGTAGTAACTCTACTTAAAAATAAGAGACAAGAATATCTCTAAAAGACAAGTGGCAGCTTAACCTGTAGCCTATTTCTAATTTCAAAGAAAGGTGGCCACTTAAAGCAGGTTAAAAGTAAAGCAGAATGTGCTTTAAGCTTATACCATAAGAAATATTTCCTATATCTTAGCAGATGGTAGCTTTAAGCAGGCTGAAATTAAAGCAGAGTGCACATTAAGGTTCATTCTGCTTTACTTTCAGCCTGCTTTAAAATTAGAAACAGGCTTTGGAGTAAAGTGTTAATGAAATAATGGAGCTTAGTGATGTAAGTCACAGTGACTATACCACTAGGCCATGGAGGCCTCTGATCAGGGTCTACACTGTTTGTAAATGTAATAAGTACATTTGTATATTTCAAACATGCCCATGGTGTTTAAAGAGTTAATGCTACGTTTTCTTCTTTTCTCCCTGTTTTCTTCTTTCACTCACTGGTTATATTTGTAAATTATTGGTTTTGGTGCTAAAAAACAACTTTAAAGGATATGTAGATCTATGAACAATGCTTCAAATAAAGAAATTCATCATGTATGCCCGTCAAAGACAAAACTTTTATCATACCGATCTCAATGCCAACAGTTACAATGGCAAAATAAAATGGTTGCCTTGACCTCTAAAACATTCCTCAAGGTCAAACAGTAACCTTGACCTCTAAAACATTAACCAAGGTCAAACAGTAATCTAAAGATTCTACATGTCATCTCTGAGTCCTAAACAACTGTTTTAACATGCTATTTGAAGGACTTAACCCATAACTCCACAGATACATTTTAACACATTTAATCTATTCTTCCACTGAAGAAAAATATTCCAATTCATGCAGTCATGAAAATGTATCATGCGAAATGTTTTCTGTATTTTAGCAGATGATAGCTTAAAGCAGGCTGAAAGTAAAGCAGAATGTGCCTTCAGGCACATTCTGCTTAACTTTCAACCTGCTTTAAGTGGTCACTTGTCTTCAAAACTAGAAACAAGCTATGGGGTAATGGGTAAACATTTTTTGACAGATTGCGCAATATTGTCATAACACACTACCATCCTTATCTCTATCAAATCCCAGTCAAAGTAAATCATGTCTACTTGAATTGACCAATGAATATCAAATACAGAGTGTGATATGTTAATTATACCCAAGTTATTACGGAGTAATTGGGTGAAGCTCTTAAATTGATATTATGACTAAAACATGTAATAAGTTAATTACTTCATGAATCTTCATGTAACAAATTACTAGAAAACATGATTGTTATAATTATAGCTAATAATTTATGAGAGATAATTGATTACTCTTGATATTTTCCTCCAGATAGTTTTATAAGCATCTGATAATCCCGTTCCATAAATAACATTCAAGAAATATTACTCCATAGGTCAACATATTTAACCATATCACTGCAAGAATATTGTTTACAAAAACATAGATGCTAGCAATTATTTCTTAAACACAGATTTGGGGTATTTTGGTAGAAGAAATAGCATTACAAATGTCTAAGAATTTGGATCCTGATCAAATCCCAAATTTCTTGGGTCTGATCTGGACCCAAACTGTTGTCTTATATGTATGGGAGTATTTCAGATCTGAAATCTTTGTTTCTGCATTAAACCCTATGGTGTACTACTCATTAGAATTGTCTCAAAGAGACGATTCTAATGAGTAGTAACACCATATGAGTTGGTGTTGAAATGAGAAAATGTGTTGAAACGAGAAAATGTTGGATTTGTTCAGTGTCCTCCCACTGATAGAAGCAGGAGGCCTGGCTATATGGAGAAGTATGGCTGCAGAATAGCCTTAAAGTTAACAAATAATAAATTTATACCAGTGTTTTATTGCACAATAAAACACTGGTATAAATTTTATTTTTCCATTCTAACACTTTAATTTAATCAGGTTAACCACAATTGGCACGATGCAATTGCGCTACATTTCTTGGTGTACGCATTTTTCGAAGCCATATGACGTCATGTTAAGACGTTACAGCACAAGCGTGTTTTATTGAGAATTAAAACACAGATAATGTTCCTTCTTTGTTTATTTAGAGACGTCAGCAAAGTGTGTTAGAATGGATAATAAGTTCTTCCAATAAGCACATAGGAAGCATCCATTGGCATAAATGGGTCAAAGTCACGAAAACCATCTTTCAATAATATATATTATACATAAATACACAGCTCTGGTACAACATGGAAAATAGGCACTTAAAGTTTGTTTTCTCCAGAAATATCTATGTACAAAGAACTCGTCATGTAAGCATAGTGCTGCTTTCAACACTCCTCACTGGCGTAGTAATTTACAGAACCTAAGTACACATTCACCATATATGTACATACTAAAAAGTAGTGCAAAGAAACAAACAATTCAATTAGTGTGGAAGATACTTGATTTGTTAAATAACAATTACATGAAGAATTATAAAACATTGGCATTCTTGTGTGTAAAAATGAACCACTTTTTAACAATAAACATTTTTACCATAAGGTTTTCATTCCAAAGTTAACTGTAAAATTTTGCTCCGAAAATTAAGAGCCCTAGCTGGGAATAGTCTTCAAAGAATAGAAAAGTCAAAAAGTATTTAAATTATGCTTTTGAAAACCTTTAGGAAAATATGATAGAAAAATTAACAAAGTTCAAAATGGTAAAAAAAGTCTTATTCAATTCATTTATAATAAGAGTTGATACCAAAAATGATAAAAAAAATTCAAATCATTCTATATTTAATTATTTATACTAGAAGATAGTCATTTTGTCTTAAATCTATCTTTGAAACACAAATGGAGACTAAAGTATTAAAGCAAGTGAGAACTCATTGGTGAAATGGTTAACCCATTACTCCATAGATATGCCTTTTAACACCTCTAATATATGCCTTCACTGAAGAAAGTAGTTCCACTTTATGCAGTCATGAATATGTAACCTAAGAAATACTATCTTAGCACATGGTAGCTTAAAACTGGCTGCAAAGTAAAACAGAATGCACCTTGGGGCGCATTCTGCTTTACTTTCAACCTGTTTTAAGCAATCTTAATCTATAAACAGGCTATGGAGTAAAGGGTTAAAGAGAACAATTTTTTTGAAGGATAAAATGTTACCAAAAAATTATTGAATATACAAAATATTGAAACTGAAAAATTAGTCTCATTTATGTTCAAATACTTCAAGGAGAAAAAATTCTGGAAAATGTTCAAACAATAAAAATTTCTGAACGTCTTTTAGCAATGGTTCCTGGTAGTTTCTTGCCCAAATCCTTACAACGCAATCAGTACGCAGGGCTACAGTTAAAGGAGGTATTTCAAAAACTAAAATCTTTATTTCTGTTTTAAACTCTATGGTGTCACTACTCATTAGAATCGTCTCAAAGAGACGATTCTAATGAGTACTAACACCATAGGATTTGATGCTGAAATGAGTGAGAAAATATTGGATTTGTGCAGTTTACTCCCTTTTATCTGGAGCCCTAGTACTTCATATACCAGCTACTATTAATTCTCTAATAGCAGGTTTATACAGTTGTAACGCATGGCTCATAAATGTTCCTTTACATCCTACTGTTAAATGACCATGACTTGTGTTATGGAAAAACAATGCTATCCAACTTCTTAGCAAGCTAGTGGTGAAACCATAAAAATATTTGCAAACAGTTTAGATCCTGATGAGACGCCGCATTACAAGATGCCGCGTCTCATAAGGATCCAAACTATTTGACACTCTGAACCAGTTTTGGAAAGAAATGTTGTAAATTCTATTTTTAGGACAGTAGCAAACGACAATTGTTGTAGAAGGAAAAATTACCCAGCATTCAGAAAGTTAAATGATTATGACTCTGTGTAATGAATATACAATGCTATTTAACCCTTCCCCAATTAATACACCTTTTTACTGTTTTAAATTATTCCTCCACTGAAGAAAATAGTTCCTCTTTATATAGTTATGAATAGGTACTATACGGAAATTTTTGATATCCTATCAGATAGTAAGTAGCTTAAAGCAGACTGAAAGTCAAGCAGAATGCGCCTTAAGGCGCATTCTGCTTTACTTTCAACCTGCTTTAATTGGTCAATTATTTTCAATACTAGAAACAGGCTATGGGGGCACGGGTTAAATACATGGTGTGGGCGTATGCTCAAGTAAAACAGACAGTCGTAACACTATATACACACACAAATAAAACCACTTGATCAGCGAATTATCATAGAAAAACAACAACACACTTGTACACTTTGTTTCTACGTTACACTAGTTTATCCCTCGCTCAAAAACAGTACGTTATTATAACTCTTCTCTGCAACAAAAGTTTACAACCCTTAAATGGTTCTACCATTCTTAGTTTTTGGACGCCTTTAGGAATTAACCAATCAAATCCCTGACTCCTCCTCCTTCATGCAAATTAACTGCCCACTGTCTACTCAGCCAATCACACTCTGTGCTGACTCCACCTCCATTTTTGCAGCTTAGCCAATCAGAATTAAGTGAAACTCGTTTTTATAATCAACGGCATTACAATCATGTTTAATTGATTAAATCATTTATATCTCTTGTTATAAGTTCCTGACAATTTTGGATCCAGATCAGAAGTAGAGTAAATCCACTTCTGAACAGGATCCAAGCTCCCTGATTTCTTACAAAAAAAGAGTAAAAAACCCAAAAAACTTCAGAACTAAAGCAGCCGATATTTTGAGCAGGTAACATTCATTCACTATTCACAGAATTAAGCTCTTTGCATGCTGGGTAATTCTTTTGGGCCTGCAAAATTTGTCGTCTGCTATTGTTCTAAGAATAGAATTTTCTAAATTTCTTTTCAAAACATTGTCAGAGTGTCAAACCGTTTGGATCCTGATGAGACGCCGTATGAAGCGGCGTCTCATCTGGATCCAATATGTTTGCAAAGGCAATCACTGGCAGATATTTCCGCTGCTAGCATGCAAAGCCCATTGGTTTGCTATCCAACACCTTTCAGCACTTTGCTTTATTATACCCATAACTTGTTCAATCTTTCAGGTGAGATTTTGGTCTAATGCCCCTATCACTTGAGCAGATCTCCTAACCTTAAAACATTATAGTTCTGCCTATCACACTTCACAGCTATGGCTCTGACCTCGCCTTGGCCTCTTTACCTATCTCGGCTAGTTAACTGGGTTTGCATTTTTCTCAAACATAATTCTGTCTATTCCTCCCGATATGTACTCCCCGCCAATCATTGTTCTTCCCTTGGTCTCGACGCGGATACCTCAGCGATATGTGCAACCATTATGTCGTGCAGGTCAAACCTGCCGTGTTTTCTTCCATGTCAATATTTTTTCTGTGATATGACCGTCATAGAGGCAATCACTGTCTGCTAGTCTATCCCACACCAGAGTGTCCACCCACACCTACCCAGTATAGTCAACTAACACTATGTCAGTCCAGCAGACATCACCCCTTACCAAACCCTGCAACACCCCCAAGTCCTCCTCACTGACAGCACATATAAATCTTCTCTCCCAGTCCCCTTGCACAGTTGACAGTTTATTGTAGCTGTTCCACTGCTCCAAGCTGAGAGCTGGTGCGACTATTTCACACACTGAATGTTTCAGAACATATTCTACGTATTTACAAATAAACTCAATGCCTAACACACGGTTCACAGCCATAATACACATACTCGACTATGTTGGTACTATGATGTATACACACACTGTACTATGTTGTATCAACTCTATCTTGGTACTATGTTGTATCAACTTCAATGTTGGTACTATGTTGTATACATACATAAACTGTACTATGTTGTACACACATACAGTACTATGTTGTTACTTAGTTGTACACACAAACTGTTCTATGTTGTACACACATACAGTACTATGTTGTATCAACTCTATGTTGGTACTATGTTGTATCAACTCCATGTTGTTACTATGTTGTATACACAAACTGTACTATGTTGGTACTATGTTGTATCAACTCTATGTTGTACCCGCTATGTTGTCCATGTGTTGTCGGCATTGTTTTGTCCATGTTTATTCACTGGTTAAAGGCGTTACCTACAGTTATTATCCCTGTTACACTCTCAGCTGTTCCTGCTACCACCATCCTCCTGGCTTACCGGCGTCTGGGCCACACTGAAACAAACACACAACCATTAATACAACCTGCACAATCACGGCTAATGAAAGAGATAATACAGTCAAACTTCCATATCTCAAACTCGCTTTACTTGAACTATACAATATTTCGACACATGAATTTCATGCTCGGTTAAGTCGAACATATCTGTATTTCAAAATTAAAACGTGGCTTAGCCACATTTTAACTTTGAAATACAGGTATGTTTGACTTAACCAAGTCAAGATATCGAAGTTCGACTGTATCGACTCAAGGCTCCAGATAAGAGGGAGTAAACTGAACAAATCTATTATTTTCTCACTCATTTCAGCATCAGATCCTATGGTGTGACTACTCATTAGAATCATACTAAAGAGACGATTTTTAGGAGTAGTCACACCATAGGGTTTAATGCAGATAAAGATTTAATTTTTTGAAATACTTCCCTTATCTCGAGCCCTGGTAAATTGAACAAATCTAACTATTTTTTCACTCTTTTCAGCACCAAATCCTATGGGTTGACTACTCAAAGAGACAATTCTAAATGAGTAGTAACACCATAGGGTTTAATTCAGAAATTAAGATTTTAGTTTTTGAAATACCCCCCTTATCTGGGAGCCTGATAACTTACTGAACCCTAGCAATTTGAACCCTAGCCTGCCCTTTACAATGCAAACAGTGCAAACCCAGATTCTTTAGACCTTTAGGTTCCCTCTGGTCAGGGTCTACACTGTTTGTCATTTTGCAATAAATTGTAATAAACAACTACAGTTAATCAATATTGACTAAATTTATAGTTGGAAACTGGAATTGTCCTTTTGAAGTTTCACGAATGAACCAGTTTAAAGCGATAGGTATATTTCCTCCAACTAATAGCAGATTGAAAGCAATCACATCACTTTAACACTTAACCAATTACTCCATAGATATGCATTTTAACGCTGTTAACTTATTCATCAACTGAAGAAAATAGTTCCAATTTATTCAGTAATGAATATGCACACTAAGAAACAGTTTCTATTTCTTAACAGATGGCAGCTTATTAACCCTTTCCCCCATAGAAGCGCCTTTTAGCGAATATAATTTATTCCTCCGCTGAAAAATCAGTCATGAATATATATTATAGGGAATACTTTCTATATTCAAGCATATGGTAGCTTAAAGCAGGTTGAAAGTAAAGCAGAATGCGCCTAGGCGCATTCTGCTTTACTTTCAACCTGCTTTAAGTAATCACATATCTTCAGTATCAGGTAAAGGGTTAATAAAGCCATTGGCAATTTTTACTTCAGTATTTGCTGTTACTATAGGATGGTACTAGCGGTACCTTATTTACCACAGAGCCTTGAGCGAGATCTTCTGCGTTGACGTTCATTGGTCGTCCTGGTAAGTCTTCCGATTTCTCCTCCTCCCGTCTCTTCAAACACGCTGCCTTGGGGTTTAAGTTCCGTTCTACAATAGAGTTTATAATATATATTATATTTAAATGAGATATGAATTATGCAGAAAATATGCAATCCTTTAACTGCCAAATTTTATTGGCTGCTTTCAAATCTTAAAATGTATTATTTAACTCTTGATCTAATAAGGTTGTCTGCTTATCCATTACCCTATAGCCAGTTTCTAAATGTTTAAGACAGGTTACCCATTAAAGCAGGTTGAAGTAAAGAAGAATGTTGGCACATAGTTTTATATCACTTTAGTCAAAGTACCTAAAATTAAAATTGGATAAATAAAAGCAGATGAGAATTGTTCAAAGCTGAAGACGTAATGGCACCGAAGGGGTTAAAAGTGAAAATTCTTATTCCTGAGTTACTGGTGTTGTAATGTGTTGCCATGGTTACGTACCTCTGACCTGGGACTCCAGGGTAGTGATCACATTCACTGCCTGCTGTAGCACCATCAGTTTAGTTAGGGGCTGGGACGACCCACAATGCATTGTTACCATGGAGCCAAGCTCCTTAAATGCCTCATTTATATCTCGTACTCGTACCCTGAAAACATCAACATACATGTCATTGACGGTTTTAATTAACTCAGGAAATACAACCTTAAACTTTGGCAACAAAATATAGAATGTCTATTCTCAAATCAAAACTTTATCCATTTCTAAAGTATTGTTTGTATTTTTGTAAGATTACTTTTATAAATATTTGCATGCTGGCATTGATTTTTAAAATGTATGATCACTTTTGCAAGCAAATGGGACCCACATCATGTCCCACAAATGTGGGGCAACATTTGAATCCACTTTAGACACTCAAGACCCAATTTCTGCGAAACTGAGTTTGAAAAACAATGCATATACCAAACATTGCAGATGACTAGCAATGCAAGAAATCATTTGCATGTACAGATTGAACTCTCATCCTGTTAAAACATCATCTCAGATCAGGGTCTACACTGTTTGCCTTTTAACCCATTATCCCATTAATACGCCTTTTAATGCCTTTAGTTTATTCGTCTAGTGAGGAAAATAGTTCCACTCCATAAAATCTTGAATATGTTACATAGGAAATATTTACTAGAATGAGTTAAAACCTATGAGAGCCTGACCTTTCTCTGGCGTTGTTGGCTTGGCGTCTCAGCCGTTCTCTCTCCGCTTTTGTCTCCGGTGATTCATCTTCATCGCCACTTCTGTAAAATATAAAACAAGCTCGGACTTGAGACTAAGATAACAGAAACTATTACATCCTTCCTATATAATCCATAACCAATTACCCCATAAATATGTTTTTTTTTACGCCTCTAATTTATTTCTATGCTGTAGAAAATAGTTCCACTTTGTATAGTCATGAGTATGAACAAACCAAAACCTACATTGCTACTACTCATTAACCTATTACCCCATTAATACGCCTTTTAAAGCCTTTCATTTATTCCTCCACTTAAGAAAATAGTTAAGTTATAAATATGTACCATAAGAAATATTTTCAATATCCTTGCAGATAATAGCTTAAAGCAGGCTGAATGTAAAGCAGAATGAGCCTTAAGACTCATTCTTCTTTACTTTCCACCTGCTTTAGTGATCATCTTTCTTTAAAACTAGAAACAGGTTATGGGGAAATGGGTTAACTCTTTCTTTCAAATTTGTTTTCAATCTTTTTCAGACATTTGCCATGGTTACTTAAAACAGGCTATAAGGTAAAGCAAAGAATGCTTCTTCAAGCAGAGTTTCTGAACAGTATTGAAATACAATTGAGCAATTCTACAAGGAAATGATGCACAGGTGAAAAGGTTTTTAACCCTTAGCCTGCCACTCACGACTATAGCTCCATATGCAAACAGCTTGGATCCGGATGAGACGCCGAGTAACTCGGCGTCTCATCCGGATCCAAGCTGTTTGACACTCGGACAACATTTTCAGCAATTTTGAGCAACTTTGAAGCACTTTGAAACTTGAAGCAGACGAGAAATATAGCAGACGACAATTTATTTGGCGGGCTAAGGGTTAACTATGACCAAAACAGCCATATAAAACTGAGCATTGTTGTTGTGTTAGATGTGAAATATTCAGTAGAGTTCTGTAATAAACCTGCAGGGTGTAGCAGCTCAATATTTCAGAAGATACAAGTCTCTCCTGTACAAGTAAAATAAACTCCGAGCTCCAGATTAAAGGTGCATATTTCAAATATACAGTGCTCCCTCCCCACAACTGCCCTCTGAACAACGATTCCCCCCTTCCAACAACGCTTGCCGCTGTTCCCCCCAAAATACCATTATGTCTAACCCTTTTACAGCTGCAATATCGTCTGCTTTAAATTGTCGTTTGCTGTTTTTTCTCAAAGTCACATAATGGACATTTTGACAGAAAAGAATCATAATGATGATAGGGAAACAGCTTGAATCCAGATCAGACGCAGCATGACGCCACGTCTGATCTTGATTTAATCTGTTTGCAAATGTTAGCCAGTTTCCCTCCGAACAACACACATAATCGTTGTCTCCCATTGGTTGTTGCTGTAGAGAGTGAGCACTGTACAAAACTTCTTATTGTTCAACAAATCCTATGTTGTCACCACTCATTAGAGAGTGGTCACAACATAAGGTTTGTTGAAAACAAAACGGAGAAATTGTTGGAACTGTTCAGTTTACCCATTCTTATCTGGAGCCCTAAAACTATAGCATGCATGCAGAACAAGGCCAGCCCAAATATCTGGTGATATATAACATGCAATGTACAGTCGAACCACGATATCTCGAACTCGCTGAACTCAAACTATCTGATATTTCGAAACATGAATTTCCTTATTTCAAGCTCGGTTTAGGCCAACATACCTGTTTCAAAGTTAAAAACGCGATATGTTCGGCTTAACTGAGTTTGAGATATCGAAGTTCAACTGTATGCTTATCTTTTCAGCAATCAGCTAAGTTTAATACATCTTTCTTGTGTGTTTATATTGGTATGAGAGATTCAGAGTGTGCTATTTAAGTACATGTATATACAGGACCCCAGATATGGAGTGTTTCAAAAACTAAAATCTTTATACATGCATTAAAACCTATGGTGTTACTACTCATTAGAATTCTCACTTCGAGACAATTTTAATGAGTAGTAACACCATAGAATTTGGTGTTAAAATAAGCAAGAAAACGTTGGATTTGTTTAGTTTACTCCCTCTTATTTGGAGACCTGGCTCTAAGGTTATAAAGCTTTTGAGTTGAATCAGATGTCATGTTCAAGCATTTTATTGGTCAGATTTGAGTCTATAGGCTCAAATCTGACCAATCAAATTTACTTGAGAACGATGTAAGACTCAATTTAAAAAGCTTCATAACCTTTGACCCTGGATTAGTAAAATATGTATTGCTAACAATTTAACATGTAAGATAAAGAAAGTCTAACGATCTAAGACTCAATTTAAAAAGATTCATAACCTTTGACCCTGGATTAGTAAAATATGTACATGTATTACTAACAATTTAACATGTTAGATAAAGAAAGTCTAACTGAGGTATTATTGACTCTACACTTTCTACATCATACACTTGAGTAGATTAACTTATTGAGCCCTAGTGACGCATATATGCATCCTTTACCAAAAGTGTACTGTACCTGTGAAGAGTACACTTGTCCTATGCAAACAGTGAAGTCCCTGATCAGAGGGCTCCTGCAGGAGCCCTCTGATCAGAGACTTCACTGTTTGTCATTTTGCAATTTATTATCAAAAACAACCCTAAATAGTCTAAAATGGACTAGTCTTTATTGAAAACTGGAATTGTCCATTGGAAGTTTCAGGGGATAACGAATGATGAAGAAATTTTACAGCTGGATTACATTAACCTCAACCAACCAATTACCAGGTAAATTAAACAGAGGAACTTGTGAGACTAAAACAACATCCAATAGTCAATAAAAATGCTTAACAGATGTTCCTTGGCGGATACTCAAGGTCGAGGTCATTTTTACCATAAACCTGTAACCATGGAAACCCTGGGCAGAGAGGAAAACCTCAATGAATTCTGACACCATTTCATCTGTTGAACATGTTTCCATGACAACCGGTTACAATTAAAATAAGAAAAGAATAAAAAATTAGGACAGTGAGAAGATGGGTAACTATGGTAACCAAAAAATGGATCTTACCCATCATCTGGACCCAGTCCCCCGTCTAGAAGGCTAAAATTCAAAAAGACATCATCAGTACAAAATACAGCAAAACAACACAGGTGTACAACAGCCCCATGAATTACTAGGGCAGTAGGTTGTTGCTATGGAAACCAATGTAGTGACATGACCCTTTTCTGTTCATGGGTTATTCATAACACTGCAAGAGCTTTCAACATCAAGGTTTCTATATTTCCACAACTCATAGCAACATATTAAATAGCAAATTAGATACTGCTGTAGAAACCAAAACATAAACACTGTCCATTTTCTGAACATATTCATCAATCATAAAGTTGCTATGGTTACCAAAACATAAACTGCTCATTTTATGGACAGTCATTTTGAAGCTGCTGAAGACCATGTAAGCAGCATGTAAAACATTACATTTTATATAACATGAGAACAGTTGCCATGGAGACTAATTGCAAACCAATCTGCCCTTTAAAAACCACCAGCTTACTACACCAACAGAAAATACAACTTCCGTAGACAAGAACAAGATCTAGGAAAAATTGTTGTTGCTATTGTGAGTCAAATGGTTTCTATGGATGAGACACTATTTGAATCTTTCCCCCACAAATATCACATAGAATAAACAAACTGGTTTCATTAACAATAATAGATTTTACAACATAAAACAAGAAACAATTAAACATACCAAGTTTTACTCTTTTTTATCTATCAACTTTGATAAGTTCATGTCACAGTTTATTTAAAGTGGACATTTCATTTACAAATGCAGAGTTATTTCTTTTAATTTTGTTAATTTATTATATTTTTCTAAAATATTTTTTAAAATACACCTTAAAAATAAACATCACCCAGTCACGTTTATGACATTTCCTCAGTCCAGTGAGGAAATGTCTTTAATGCTCCCCCAATATTGTTCTCACTAGGCATGAAAATACAGGTAAAGCTGGAGTAAAGTGTGCTTAGCCAATGTCACTAATTTTAAATTTTCTAGAGAGGCCCTTACATACTCACACTCAAGTTTTTTTTCAATGGGTTTTACTAACCAACCTAACAAATTCAAGGTATGGGTCTCACACGAGACGCTTGGATGAGTATATCCCTAGGCATGATAACAGTTAAAGAACAAATCGCACAGGGCTGCATGCATATATACCTGGTTTGGTGTTACCACCGAAAGTAGGTCAGGAAATGTCTTTAAACAATAAATTGCCGTATTTATAAAGACAGGATAGAATCATGAAAATATATTTCTAAGAAGCGGCATTTCTACACATGAGAACTACTGTTAAATTCCTAAAAATTGGGACACCCTAAATACCTGCTGTAATTAACATTAAAATTGAACTAATTGATTTTATCACACAGTAATTTGTCCAAAAGGTGCAAACTGAATGACAAACAGTGTAGACCCTGATCAGACTGTTTCTGAAGGAGCAGTCTGATCATGGTCTACACTGGTTGCTCAAGTCTGTCTGCCCCAATATTTAGGGTAATTACAGTAATTCAGGATAAAAGTGAGGCAGAAAGCTCCAACAGGTAAGTTTCTTCACTGATTTTGCACTGCAACAAGGGACTGTTTGATCTCATTGAAAAGCTACTCTTCATATTCATAGCTCCAAATAGGGCTCCAGATAAGGGGGAGTAAACTGAACAAATCCAACATTTTCTAACCCATCACAGCACTAAATCTTATGGTGTAACTACTCATCAGAATCATCTTGAAGAGAGGATTCTAATGTGTAGAAACAACATAGGGTTTAATGCAGAAATAAAGAATTTAGTTTTTTCAATACTCCCCTTATCTGAAGCTCTGTCCAAAAAAGGTGAGAATCTTAACACTCGTCCTTTTGTCATCGAAAAGCTACTGTTCATTTTCACAGCTCCTAATAGGGCTCCAGATAAGAAGGAGTAAACTGGACAAATCCAACATTTTCTCACTCATCACAGCACTAAATCCTATGGTGTACCTACTCATTAGAATCGTCTCAAAGAGACGATTCTAATGAGTAGTAACACCATAGGGTTTAATGCAGAAATAAAGAATTTAGTTTTTGAAATACTCCCCTTATCTGGAGCTCTGACAAGATAAGGTGAGAATCTAGACACTCTCCCTTTTAATGGTATCTATATACCCTGGGCATTCTGACACCATTTCATCTGTTGAACATGTTTCCATGACAACCAGTTAGAATGAAAATAAGAAAAGAATAAAAATTAGTACAGTGAGAAGATGGGTAACTATGGTAACCAAAATATCGATCTTACCCATCATCTGGACCCAGTCCCCCGTCTAGAAGGCTAAAATTCAAAAATACATTGTAGAAACTCGATACTTCAAACTCGCTTTAATCGACCTTATCCGTATTTCATCAGTTGAATCTAGATAACTTCATCTCGCTTAAGTCCAACTTACCAGTATTTCCAAGTTACAACATTGCTCAGCCATGTTTTAACTTGGAAATACAAGTAAGTTGGACTAATGCGAGTTCATATTATCGAGTTTCGACACTTTTTAAAACAGTGTAGACCCAGTTAGACAGCTCGTGAAGGATCTGTCTGATCAGGGCCTACATTGGTTTCTTATACAGTCTGTCTGACAACAGCCTGCCCTCTTGCCTGGGGAATGTTTCCTGATTTCATTAGATATTTGTAATACAGAGCTGCTATTTCTCCGGATTTTCACGAGATGTTCGGATTTTTCTTAATTTCTCCGGACCTATGGATTTTTTCCGAAATCTTCGGATTTCTAGTCTTACTTTTGAAATTTGGAATTTTATGCGGTTTTTACTGCCAAGAAACATTGATATGGGTGTCAAACAGTTTAGATCCAGATCAGACGCCGCGATACGCGGTGTCTGATCTGGATCCTAACTGTTTGTAGGTCTGGATAATTTTAGTGTTACATAGCCTGGTAGCGAAAGGGTTAAAGCACAAACACACAGAGACAAGTGTTCAAGACCAGGGCAGTCTAAAATTTTGAAATCTTAGGATTTTTATGAGCAAATTATGGTAGCCATGGTAACAGTTCCAGAGGCCCAATGTTCATAGTGGGCAAACTTTTATAAATGAATATTCAGCTGGCGAAGGATTGAAATGCTAACTTCCCTACAAATGTTACTACTCATCACAGCACACGTCTTGGCGGTAAGTATTCAGTTTATATGGAGCTCTAGGTCCAAGGTTATCAAGAGAGTTACCGGTAAGTCTGAGGTCATTCTCAAGCATAAACTCAAATCTGACCATTCAAATGCATGAAAACTATCTCAGACTCACCTCAAACATTTTATAACCTTGGGACCTGGGGCCAGTTTCATAAAACTTCGTACGACAAAAAAGGTCGTAAGTCAGATAATAAAAGTCTCAATTATTATCTATTTCTCCAAGTCTCAATTATTATTTATTTCTCAATCTAATCCTGTCTTGTGACATCTCTATGGAATCGTCTTGAAAAGACGATTCTACAGAGATGTTACAAGATAGGATTAGATGGAGAAATCAGAAATTTAATCTGTTTTAAAGTTTTGACGTTATGGCCATTATATGAAACGGGCCCCAGATATATACTAAAAGCTTTACATGCTGCATACACATGTTGTATTCATAAGCCAATCCATGCCACTATTTGACAGATCAACATTTTCCTTTATAGACAAAAAGGCAAATCACAATGTCCCTAAAGCAGGCGATTGCTTAAAGCAAGATGAGCATAAAGCAGAAATCTAGAGTGCTTCTTTATTCATGCTTTAAACTGTCTCCTGTGTTCAAAACCATAAATCCCTAACTATTTGTGGTGCTTATAATAGTATACAGGATTAGAGTGAGGGTGATTCTGTAGAATAACAGGTTAACCCTTAGCCTGCCACTCACGACTATAGCTCCATATGCAAACAGCTTGGATCCGGATGAGACGCCGAGTAACTCGGCGTCTCATCCGGATCCAAGCTGTTTGACACTCAGACAACATTTTCAGCAATTTTTAGCAACTTTGAAGCACTTTGAAACTTGAAGCAGACGAGAAATATAACAGACGACAATTTATTTGGCGGGCTAAGGGTTAATAATGACAACTGAAAGGGGGCACTATACAGTCAGTGTGCCACTTGCCTTTGTACATGAACTATCAAACATTACACTCCCATGCCGCTTCACTAAAGTATGTCAACACTGCCTATCAACTTAGCCATAAAAATAAGAAGGTTTGAGAGTTGGTTAACTTCTGTTGCTACCATCTAAGGGCTAACTGGACTTCCTATTGAGAAGGGAGCGGATACAAAAAAACCAGATGTGATGCTCTTCTCTTGTTATCTCTTATTCTTTCGAATGCCAGTCAAGTTTGGGTAATACCATGATTTGGTAGTAATCCAAGGCAACAACTACACACACATGTATATGAGTATCAAAGCAATGTAGTCAGTATTGTTCACACTAGACAAAACAGTAAAATCTAGTTAATCAAGAAATAGCCCATTTACAATAGTCAATGTTCAAATGAGGTCAAGGTCAAATGTGGTTGCGTGACATAGGTGGATTGGGAATGGTGCTAGGCAACAACTGTATAAGTATTCAAGTATTTGAGTGAGCAGTGTTGATGCTAGTCGAACAGATCCAATAAGTATTACATTGCAGAACCTAATCAAGACTTCCTTCAGGCGCTGACTGACCTAGGTATACACTGTTTTCAAAATTTCTCATTACTAATAGCAGAAGAAATGTTAATACACTTGGTTATATAGCCATCAAAAATTAAATAAATCTATAAATCAACACACACATATTACAGTAGTCCAACACTGTTACTATGATACATTAAGGTTAAATTGTGTTGCCATGGCGATGAAGGTTATAGAGTGATTGAGATGTGTAACAAACATATCTTACCCATCTGCCAGTGCCCCAGCTATACTGCCATCATGTGAGCTACAATTGAAGGAAAAGTACATGCAATAAAACACAATCAAATTAACCAATTACCCCATAAATACGCCTTTAACATATTTCTCCATTGAGGAAAATAGTTCCAATTTATACAGTTATGAATATATATGATATGAACTATTTTCTATATTCTAACAGATGATAGCTTAAAGCAGGCTGAAAGTAAAGCAGAATGTGCCTTAAGGCACATTCTGCTTTACTTTCAGCCTGCTTTAAGTGATCACCTTTTTCCAAAACTTAAAACAGTCTATGGTGTAATGGGTTAACTTAAGCCAGTAAACGGGTTCTGCTAAACCAATTATATCTGTTGCAAACAGTTTTGAATCTGAACAGTGACCAAGTAACTTGGCATCTGTTCAGGCTAAAAAATGTTTGGCAAACTCGGAAAAAAGTAAATTGAAATACTGAAGTTGTCAATTAAGTGTTATTTTCTCTATTTTGTTACATTGGGGTTGTGCTCAGTTTCGTTAACAGGGGAAACAATGAGGTCTTCCCCACTGAGTCGTCTTATTTACCTCTGGTAGTTGTAAAATCAAGCTTTATCTGTATACTGTGTGGGCACAAACAAACAAACCAAACATTTCATATATATATATTACCAGAGCTGTGTCCAAGGTTATAAAACGTTTGAGTTGAGCCTGAGTTTGTTCTCGAGCATTTGATTGGTCAGATTTGAGCCTAGACTGAAATCTGACCAATCAAATGCTTGAGAATGACATCAGACTCAACTCAAACGCTTTATAACCTTGGAGCCAGGTTAGCAAAATCAAAACTGCTTTACATATAGCACAATCAATCCCAGGAGGTAAGAGACTTCAAGCTCATTGCAATAGGTCAAACAGTACCAGGAGCCTAAGAACCAAAAGCTCATCTTCAAAACATTCACAAACTGCAGTGTCACATGCTCAAAATATCTGCCTTGGCTTGGTGTAACCCATTACCCCATAAATATTTATTTTTACCTCTTATTTAGTTCCTTCACAGAAGAAAGTAGTTCCACTTTATATAGTTATGAATATGCACAAGAAATATTTTCCTTATCCTAGCAGATGGTAGTTTAATGCAGGCTGAAAGTAAAGCAGAAGGCACCTTTAGGTGCCTTCTGCTTTACTTTCAATCAGCTTAAAGTTATCACCTTTTTTTTAAAACTATAAACACGCTATCAGGCAATGGATTAAAAGTAAGGTTACATTATGCACAAACACTTGCAATTGTTGCCATGGTGACAGAAAGCTTCAAGCTGTTGCTATGGTGACTGAGTAAAAGATAATTATAAAATAGTGCTCGTCTACTTACTCTTCTCTTTCTTGTTTTCTGGAAAAGAAATAAAAACTCATATTACACGAAATAGTCAAAATATAGACAAAATTCATAAATTTAAAACCAGTTATAAATCTTATAAATATGACGTAAAAATCCTGGGTCTGCCTGTAAAACTGCTGTAATTATCCTAAACTTTGAACTAATTGCTTTTATTACACAATAATTAACTCATTACTCGATAGCCTATTTCTAGTTTTCAAGACAGATGACCACTAAAAGCAGGTTGAAAGTAAAGTAGAATGCGCCATTCTGCTTTACTTTCAGCCTGCTTTAAGCCACCATCTGCTAGAATATAGAAAATATTTCTTATGATACTTATTCATGACTGCATAAATTGGAACTATTTTCTTCAATGGAGGAATAAATTAAAGACGTAAAATGGCGTATTTATGGGGTAATGGGTTAAGTTTCATCCTCATAACACTTGACCTCACATAAGCACTATAGCCTTTACCCTTACCTCCAATTCTGAATGACTTTCTTTGATAAAGGCCCAAAGAGGTAAAAATATTACACAAGAGCAATTTAACCCTTAGCCTGCCACTCACGACTATAGCTCCATATGCAAACAGCTTGGATCCGGATGAGACGCCGAGTAACTCGGCGTCTCATCCGGATCCAAGCTGTTTGACACTCGGACAACATTTTCAGCAATTTTGAGCAACTTTGAAGCACTTTGAAACTTGAAGCAGACGAGAAATATAGCAGACGACAATTTATTTGGCGGGCTAAGGGTTAATACTGTCTTAATTCCCTTTTTGGAATATTGATATCATCATTTACCCTTTACTCCATAGATAAAGATTATTACCCATTTGATTTATTCCTCCACTAAAGAAAATAGTTCCAATGTATACAGTTATGAATATATGTACTGTAAGAAATATTTTCTATATCCAAGCGAATGGTAGCTTAGAACAGGTTGAAACTAAAGCAGAATAAGTCACATTCTGCTTTACTTTCAAGCTGCTTTCATTAAGTTGTCACTTGTCTTTAAAACTACAAATAGGTTGAGGGGGAATGGCTTTCTACAAATTACTAGTCATTAGTAACCTTGTACAGACAGATGGACAAACGGACAGGACAATTACTATATACAGTGAAATCCCTCTAAACTGGACATGTGTGGGGACAACATAAATTTCCAGTTTAGAGGGGTTTTAACCCGTAATAGCTTATTTTTAGTACGTTAGATAGCTGATCACTTAAAGCAGGTTTAAAGTAAAGCAGAATGTGCCTGAAGAAATAAATCAAAGGTGTAAAAGGGCATATTTATGGTGTAATGGGGTAATAAAGAAGGGTTGGAAACTTGACCAATGTTTTTGTCCGGTTTAGAGAGAATTCAGGTGTTTAGAGGAGTTTCACTGTATACTGCTAGCATCAATAAATGTAGAGAATATGTTATAAATGTTTTCTGGTGGTTTTATTGCTACTCTTACCTTGATCGTTTGGGAGGAGGAGGTGCGACTTTTGATTTCTCTGACTGTGTGGTGACTACACTACTCTTACTCTCTGTGGAGGCTTCACTCTTTGTGTCTTCATGTTTCTCGGTTTTAATATTCTCTGGCTTGCTTTCTGTTGTACTTTCTGCAATAACAAATGGGAATCATGTATAGTTTCTGCTATAAGAAATCATGTTCATGTATAGCGTGCTGTAATGTATGTGTTAAAGTTTCTGCTATAAGAAATCACATTCATTTATAGTGTGCTGTAATGTATGTGTTATAGTTTCTGCTATAAAAAATCACATTCATGTAGAGCGTGCTGTAATGTATGTGTTAAAGTTTCTACTATAAGAGATCACATTCATGTAGAGCGTGCTGTAATGTATGTGTTAAAGTTTCTACTATAAGAAATCACATTCATTTATAGTGTGCTGTAATGTATGTGTTATAGTTTTTGCTATAAGAAATCACGTTCATGTATAGTGTGCTGTAATGTATGTGTTATAGTTTTTGCTATAAGAAATCACGTTCATGTATAGTGTGCTGTAATGTATGTGTTATAGTTTCTGCTATAAGGAATCACATTCATGTAGAGCGTGCTGTAATGTATGTGTTATAGTTTCTGCTATAAGAAATCACATTCATGTAGAGCGTGCTGTAATGTATGTGTTAAAGTTTCTACTATAAGAAATCACATTCATGTAGAGCGTGCTGTAATGTATGTGTTAAAGTTTCTACTATAAGGAATCACATTCATGTAGAGCGTGCTGTAATGTATGTGTTATAGTTTTTGCTATAAGAAATCACGTTCATGTATAGTGTGCTGTAATGTATGTGTTAAAGTTTCTACTATAAGAAATCACATTCATGTAGAGCGTGCTGTAATGTATATGTTAAAGTTTCTACTATAAGAAATCACATTCATGTAGAGCGTGCTGTAATGTATGTGTTAAAGTTTCTGCTATAAGAAATCACATTCATGTAGAGCGTGCTGTAATGTATGTGTTAAAGTTTCTACTATAAGAAATCACATTCATGTAGAGCGTGCTGTAATGTATGTGTTAAAGTTTCTACTATAAGGAATCACATTCATTTATAGTGTGCTATAATGTAAGCAGGGCTCCAGCTAAGAAGGAAACTGAACTAATCAAACATTTCCTCACTTACACTTAGCACCAAATCCTCAGGGCTGCCATAAGTTGACGTGAAAACCCCTAAAATTTCCAAATTTGCATTTTTCAAGTGCGATTTTACTATAAAATCGTACCTTTACCCCATAGCCTGTTTCTAGTTTTGTTGACATGCGACTACTTAAAGCAGGCTGTAAGAAAAGCAGAATGCGCCTTAAGGCGCATTCTGATTTACTTTCAGCCTGCTTTAAGCTACTATGTACTGGCAAAAAATCCGAAAAAGCCAAAATCTTTTAGAACATAGAAAACATGTCTGATGTACTAACATTAAAACTATTTTCTTCGATGGAGAAATAAATTAAAGGCGTTAAAAGGTGTATTTATGGGGTAATGGGTTAAACATATAAATACTACTAAATACTAAGCATGGTTGAGATCATCCTCTACACTTACTCTTGAAGTTCTTCTCTTGTGAACTGGACATGTTCTGTGAGCTTCCTTCAGACAATGAGGGCTGTCCTCCACTCTAAAAATAGAAATAAAACCAAATATATCAACATAGCAGGACAGAGACAATGAGGGCTGGCCCCACTCTGAAAATAGAAATAAAACCAAATATATAAACCTTGCAGGACAGAGAAATTCAGAACTTATTCACCCATAGAGGAGTCCAGCATAGAGGAACCTGAGCTGGAAATCAACAATAAGTATCAACAATAAGTAAGTATAAACTTCAGATGGTCACTTTCAGAAATCTATCCATTTTTTTGGCTAGTAAAGCAGGTTCAATGTTTAAGCTACCATCTGCTAGAATATAGGAAGCATTTCTAAAGTTACATATTTATTACTATATAAAATTGAACTATTTTCTTCAGTGTAGGAATTGATTAGATGCATACCAAGGTGTATCTATGGAGAAAATGGTTAACCCATTTCAAAATAGCTTGTTTCTAGTTTTGAAGACAGGTGACCACTTAAATCAGGACGAACGTAAAGCAGAATGCGCCTCAAGGCGCATTCTGTTTTACTTTCAGCCTGCTGTAAGCTTTCATCTGCTGGAATGTAGAAAATATTTCTTATGATACATATTCATGACTGTATAAATTGGATCTATTTTCTTCAGTGGAAGAATAAATTAAAGGACTAAAAGGGTGGATTTATTGGGTAATGGGTTCATAAAGTTTAGGTTGTTAGCCAAGCAGGCAGGTAAGATTGGTATTGAATATTATTCATGGAATCCTACATCCTTAACATTGCAAATGATTATACAAGCTAGACCCCATTATAACATGCCAGTCACTCAATATTTACTATTCATTTAATTACATTTCTTAGACAAACTCAAAACAGAGATCCTGCAAAATCATATTTGTCATAAAAACTACCATTTGGGTGGTCATGGTACATTTGGCTCTTTTCAGAACTTTAGGTTGATTTCACCCAGATAAACTAACTTACCCGACTGGTTTAATGGCATTTCCATATGGCAGGCAGGTGTACCAGTCAGATACCTTAGACTGGTGCTGTGATTTTTATGCCTGTTTCATAATGATCTCACCAAACACAAATTTCTCAGGTTTAATACCTGGTCTTGAAGTAAATAATTTCCAATATCAAATGATTACAACAATATTTTGATTTACTGTACATAATTTGTAATGTTTTTAAAATAAGAAATAACTTTATCAAGATTTTCGTGAATTAATTTCTTTGAAAACTTGTCTACCATACTCTAAATGCTACCTAAACCTTCTCCTTTAGAAAACAGTGAAGACCAAGATGCACTGGTTTTTTTTAACCCATTACCCAATAACTGTTTCTAGTATTCAAGATAAGTGACCACTTAAACCTTTACCCAATAGACTGTTTCTAGTTTTGAAAATAGGTGACTACTTAAAGCAGGTTTACATTAAAGCAGAATGTACTTAAAGGCGCGTTCTGCTTCACTTTCAGCCTGCTTTAAGCTACCCTCTGCTAGAACAAAGAAAATATTTATTATGATACATATGCATGACTGTATAAATTGGAACTATTTTCTTCAGCGGAGGAATAACTGAATGCGCTAAAAGGTGCTTCTATGGGGGAAAGGGTTAAAGCAGGTTAAAATTAAAGCAGAATGATCTGTAAGAAATATTTTCTATATTCTAGCTGATGGTAGCCTTAAGGCACATTCTACTTTACTTTCAACCTGCTTTAAGTGACCACCTGTCTTTAAAACTAGAGACAGGCTATGGATTAGAATCCTGTATTGAAGGAGTGCCGTCTTTCATTAAAGTGTAGCCTCTTGATAGAAATTTAACTGTCCATAAAAACTTTCAATTTCAATTGATGCCAAACCGATCAGTAAAAATCAGCATGTGAAAAATTTGCAAGATCGACCCATTACATGTTTGGCACCTTCTGGATTTACAGGGAATTTCTGGCAGTAGTTCTGCAGCTGGGGGTTTTTGCTGTCTGTCGGCTACATTTGCCAAATGGAGGTCCTTGGATCTTGTACACTTTGCCGTAACACCTACTAAATTTAAATCTGACGAAAAAAAAAGTTCTTCGTAAACTATGTTTATCTGGAGAGAATTATCTGTGCATTTTAAAATGCAGGTACGTTTGAGCTATAATTAACTCTTTGCATGCTAGCGGCTCGGCCATAGTGAATGCCTTTGCAAAAAGTTTGGATCCAGATGAGACGCCGCGTAACGTGACGTCTCATCAGGATCCAAACTGTTTGACACTCTGACCATGTTTTGTAAAGAAATTTAGAAAATCTATTTTTAGAAGAGTAGCAGACAACAAAAGTTGCAGACAGCAAAAATTACCCAGCATGCAAAGAGTTAAAGCTTGAGGGCTTTTGCCTACTTGATAATCAATGTGATGAGAGCCAATTAAATCAGCTCCGTTATACGCAGGTGTGCGTGATAAGGCTGAAAAGTAGTCCAGGTGTTTGATAAATGAGCGATAGTTCTTTAAATTTTAAATTTAAAACTTTAAAATGCTACTATTAGCTATGTGAGCACTTTGCAAACAGTTTGGAGAGCAAGATGAAAGCATATGTGACTGGGAGTCTGATCTGGTGATCCAAATTGTCAGTTATTCTTATTGTTTAGCAGTAAATATAGCCCATTACTCCGTAGATATACATTTTTACCCATTTAATTTAATTCTCCACTGAAAAAAATAGTTCCATCTTATGCAATAATGAACATGCACCATAAGAATTATTTTCTATATTCTAGCAGATGGTATCTTCAAGCAGACTGAAAGTAAAGCAGACTATGCATTAAGACGCATTCTGCTTTTCTTTCAACCTGCTTTAAGAGGCCACTTGACCTATCTTCAAAACTAGATATGGAGTAAAGGGTAATGGAATAAAGGGTTTAAGAAGAAAATTTCAGAATAATTATTTTTTGCCAAACTTTTGCCAAGAAATATGTTTGTATAATTTAACCCATTTCTCACCAGATACATCGTTTTACCTATTTAATTAATTCCTGCACTGAGGAAAATTAGTTTTATACATTAACAAATACACAACATAAATATTTCCTGTATCCTAACAGATAGATCTAACTTGCTTTAAGTGGTCACCTGTCTTCAAAACAAGAAACAGGCTATAGGGAAAAGGGATAGCAGGGTTTTATTTTGCAAGTCCTGATCCTATTCAAGGCAGATAACTCCTGAGTAAAGTTGGTGAACTTGATTAATTAGTGCAGAAACTTCAGTACTAATCCTGCCTTCAGTTCGTTATAGTTATGAATTCTCCACATACTTGTTATGTAATTCTGTCCATAAACTTTCCCAGAATTTGGAAAAGCCATCATCTATTCAGGGCTCCACATAAGAGGGAGTAAGCTAAACAAACCCAACATTTTCTCACCCATTTCAGCACCAAATCCTATGATGTTAATATTCATTAGAATCGTCTCTCCAAGACGATTCTAATGAGTAGTGACATCATAGGGTTTAATGCAGAAACAAAGATTTAGCTTTTGAAATACTCCCCTTATCTGGAGCCGTGATAATCTATTCTAATTAAGAACTAAAGGAAACATTGCCTATTTCTTAACAGGTGGCATCTTAAGGAAGGCTAAAAGTAAAGGGAGATATATGTTTTACATTCACCATGCTTTGAACAGTCACCTGTCTTAAGCACTGAAAACAAGCGATAAAAGTTTAAAGTTTACTCCTTGGGAGAAAAAGAACACTTGTTCAGCATAAAAGGGTTAACTCTTTGTATGCTGGGTAATTTTTTTGTCTGTAATTCGTCTGCTACTCTTCTAAAAATAGATTTTTCAAATTTTATTTTCAAAACAGGATCAGAGTGTCAAACAGTTTGGATCCTGATGAGACGCCGCGTTACGTGGCGTCTCATCAGGATCCAAACTGTTTGCATAGATAAACACAAATCCGCTACTAGCATGCAAAGTGTTAAAGTTGGCATTTTTGTCCAAAGAATGTTTTTCTACACACATGATGGAGCGGGAAGAGATGTTTATTGCAGACGTGAGCTTTGACGATAGTCTGTCAAAGCATAACTAGTAAAAAACTGCCAACTGCTGAAGTAATTAGCTGTTAGTGTGATTAGCACGGTGCAGTGTTTTTAATGATAAAACTTGCTGTCAGATGTAGGGGAGCGATGGGGCTATGACACAGTGGAGGAACGAATGTGGTAAGCAGGGCTCCAGATAAGGAGAGTATTTGAAAAACTAAAATCATTATTTCTGAATTAAACCCTATGGTGTCACTACTCATTAGAATCGTCTCTTCGAAACGATTCTAATGAGTAGTATCACCATAGGATTTGGTGCTGAAATGTGTGAGAAACTGTTGGATTTGTTGAGTTTATTCCCTCTTATCTGGAGCCCTGAGGTATGACATGTTGGAGGAACGAATGAGGTACAGTGCAATACAACTCCTGCCACTTGGCTCGTTGTCTACTGAATCTTAACTCTTTCAACACAATGGATATGTTTAAAATATACACATTTTGTTTGCATACAGTATAGACCCAGATCAGAGGGTTCCTATCTACACTTTGCTATTGGATTCAAGCTGTATGTCACTTGTCATTAAGTTTTTTTCGTCAAAATGTCCATTATGTAACTTTGAGAAAGAACAGCAGACAACAATTTTAAGCAGACGACATTGCAGTTGTTAATTGAACTGTTTAGGGAACTGCAACAAGGGTTGTTGTAAGGAGGGAGTCGTTGTTGGGAGGGTTGTTGTAGGGAGGGAACACTGTATACCAAAATGTTATCTCTTGCATGGATGACTAGGTTCTGCCGCCGTACCTCGTATGTAAAAATTCAGCACAGCAAGGGAGACAACTGAAGAAAAGACATTGAGTTATTGATCTTACCATGTGTGGGGAGTCCACATGTGCAGGACCACTGTGTCCCATCATGCCTGAGTATGACCCCATATTTCCCATAATTCCATTGGAATGTGACGATGACATCATGCCAGAATGGCCCACCGGCGGTACTGCTGACAAATGTCCCTCTGCGTGATTTCGTAATACATGTATCGCATCATCAAATCGCTCTTCTATTCTTCCCTATGAATAAATAATTAAAACCAAAAATCAGAGTAATACAGCTTCAACGACACTGATCAGAGGGCTACTTTATTTAACCCATTGACCCCATAGCCTGTATTGAAGGTAGATGACCACTTAAAGCAGGTTGGAAGTACAGCAGAATGCTTTACTTTCAGTCTGCTTTAAACTTCCATATGCAAGGATTATATAAATCATTTATTTTGGTACATATTCTTGATGATTTGAATCGGAACTGAGGAATAAATTAAAGGCATATTCATGGGGTAATGGGTTAAACGCCCTCTGATCTGGGGAAACACAGTTTGGTTCTTCAAAGGTACACTGTCAGTAAATGATGAGTATTCTCTTTACTAGGGTTGATTATGTTAAAGCATTATTGAAGTTGAGTAGAAAGCATCTGTAGGAACTTTCTGCCTTATTTTTTATCATACTCAAAGTTCAACATCAATAATTTAAAGAGTTCAGTTACAGGAAAGTTTAGTTTACTGATCTTAGCATATTGTTGCTGTATGATGGTTTATGAACTGGTGGCCTCATGATGGACACAATAAACTAATTGTTCAAGTCTACAGTTATTGAAGACTAATAACAAGAGCGTGTCCCAGTTACACGAATGCCCCCGATGATACAGGGAGGGGAATCCAGACTATCAAACGTAAAAGTTAGAGAGCTGAAACTGTAGTGGAGCGCCATTTTGAGGACTTCAAGGGCCATTACTCCAAAGGGCCTAGCATAAATTGGTGCCGCTGGTTATCCAAATTGGTCTCCATTTTATGTCAACAAACATTTTCAGAAAGTTTGGTGATGATCAGATGAAAAGCAATGTGTTTGTGAAACACAAATGCCCCCAGCCAGCATCATGTTCTGTAATGTAATGCTTATTTGCAAAAGTAGGTCAAAAGTCATGGTCGTAGGGTAAATGAAACATTGGCATGGTTGGAGAAGTCTTAACACAAGAAACATATAAAGTATGGAAGCTCTAGGCCTACTGGTTCAAATGTTATAGGCGTATAAAGATTTATACAAATAAAGGTTAATGGTCAAGGTCACAAGGGCAAAAACGTAGGTATGGTTGGAAAGGTCTTGACACAAGAAATATATAAACAAAATGTGAAAGCTGTAGGCCTACTGGTGCAAATGTTATAGCCATTTAAAGATTTCAACAAAAGTAGGTCAAATGTCAAGGTCACAAGGTCAAAAAGTTTTGTATGGTTAGAAAGGGAAAACACATGTCAAGTATAAAAGGCCAAGGTGCAAAAATGCAAAAGTTATATCCAAGGTTAAGGTTTTTGGTTAAAGTTTGATTAAATAGGTCAAAGATCGAGGTCAAGGTCACATGGTCAAATATGTTGGTATGGTTGGAAAGGTCTTGACACAAGAAATATACATACAAAATATTAAAGCCCTGGGCCAACTGGTGCAAATGTTATAGCAATTTAAAGATTTTTACAAAAGAAGGTCAAATGTCAAGGTCAAGGTCAAAAAGTTTTGTATGGTTGGAAAGGTCTTGCCATGAGGAATACACATGTTAAGTATAAAATGCCCAGGTGCAAAAATGCAAAAGTTATAGCCAAGGTTAAGGTTTTTGGTTAAAGTTTGATTAAATAGGTCAAAGGTCAAGGTCAAGGTCGCATGTTCAAAGATGTTGGTATGGTTGGAAAGGTCTTGACACAAGAAATATACATACAAAATATGAAAGCCCTGGGCCTACTGGTGCAAATGTTATAGCCATTTAAAGATTTTTACAAAAGTAGGTCAAATGTCAAGGTCAAGGTCACAAGGTCAAAAAGTTTTATATGGTTGGAAAGGTCTTGCCATGAGGAATACACATGCCAAGTATAAAAGGCCCAGGTTTAAAAATGCAAAAGTTATAGCCAAGGTTAAGGTTTTTGGTTAAAGTTTGATTAAATAGGTCAAAGGTCAAGTTCAAGGTCACATGGTCAAAGATGTTGGTATGGTTGGAATGGTCTTGACAAAAGAAATATACATACAAAATATGAAAGCCCTGGGCCTACTGGTGCAAATGTTATAGCCATTTAAAGACTTTTACAAAAGTAGGTCAAATGTCAAGGTCAAGGTCACAAGGTCAAAAAGTTTTATATGGTTGGAAAGGTCTTGCCATGAGGAATACACATGCCAAGTACAAAAGGCCCAAGTTTAAAAATGCAAAAGTTATAGCCAAGGTTAAGGTTTTTGGTTAAAGTTTGATTAAATAGGTCAAAGGTCAAGGTCAAGGTCACATGGTCAAAGATGTTGGTATGGTTGGAAAGGTCTTGACAAAAGAAATATACATACAAAATATGAAAGCCCTGGGCCTACTGGTGCAAATGTTATAGCCATTTAAAGATTTTTACAAAAGTAGGTCAAATGTCAAGGTCAAGGTCACAAGGTCAAAAAGGTTTGTATGGATGGAAAGGTCTTGATACAGGGAAGACACATGCCAAGTATAAAAGGTCCAGGTACAAAAATGCAAGAGTTATAGCCAAGGTTAAGGTTTTTGGCACAGACAGACGGACGGACGGACGGACGGACAAACCAACAGACATGACAAAAACTATATGCCCCCGAATCGTAGATTCTGGGGGCATAAAAAATGTCTGTCAGAGAACAGAGTTTGTCACAAGCCTACAAAAACAATTGATCAACGCAATCAACCTATAGTTGTACTACACTTAAATTAGCATACCTCCTAGGATAATGAGGGAGGGAGGATGGGGGAGGGGTGGGGACCACAAAGTGGCATTACTTAACCCTGCTCCCCATAACCCATTACCTCATAAATACGTCTTTTTACGCCTTTAATTAATTCCTCCACTGAAGAAAATAGTTCCACTTTTTATAGTCATGAATAAACATCTTAAGAAATATTTTCTATATTCTAGTAGATGGTAGCTTAAAGCAGGCTGAAAGTAAAGCAGAATGTGCCTTAAGGCACATTCTGCTTTACTTTCAACCTGCTTTAAGTGGTCTCCTATCTTCAATACTAGAAATAGGCTATGGGGTAATGGGCTAAATATTCATATGTATAACACTCCACCAGCTATAATGAACATCTGACATTATTACCCAAAATAATTCCAGGAAAAAGAGCAGACTCATGTCCAGAGATTCTATAAGAAAACAATGCAGACTCCTTCAGGAGCTTCTGATCTGGGTCTACACTGTTTTCAAAAAGAATAAATATACACTATTAACAGGACAAGGGTTAACTCTCAGTGACATTCCAAAGATCTTTAAGGCAGGACAATCATAATGCAGAAACATCCTTCACTCATTACCCCATACATGTTTTTAGTTTTGAAGACATGGACAGGTGACTTCTTAAGGTACCATCTGCTAGGATATATATAGGAAGTGTCTTTTGGTGCATATTCATGATTTTATAAAGTAGAACTATTTTCTTTATTGGAGGTATAAATTAAAGGCATAAAAATGTATTTATGGAGTAATGGGTTAAGGAGCTTTCTGCATTACTTTCATCCTGCATGAAACTGTCATCTGTCTTAAATACTGAGTATTAGGTTTATTTTGTGTCACTCAAGAGTAGGAATGATATACTACGAAATGTTAAACAGGGCTCCAGATAAGGAGTAAATTGAACAAATCCAACATTTACTCACCCATTTCAGAACCAAATCCTATGGTATCATTACTCATTAGAATCGTCGATTCCAATGAGTAGTGACACCATAGGGTTTAACCCAGACATAAAGATTTTAGTTTTTGGAATGTTCCCCTTATCTGGAGCTCTGGTTAAACATGATGCATACTGGCATTTGATGTTTTTCACCATACTGTGAGAACAGGTGTGTATTTTTATACCACAACACCTGGGCTTATCTCTCACACTATAAAGATAGTTTGTGCAACTAAATCTGCAAAACCAAACAGATATGCACATCCCTAAGGCAAACCCCCTGTTCCTAAAAACCATGTATTGCTCCAAACTAAACAACAACAAATAAACACAGTGGTCTATCACAAATTATTGGCATGGCATAATCTTTCATGCATAAATTTTTTAAACTTATTTTTCGAACTTAATCCGTAACCCCATAGACTGTTTCTAGATATGCGACTACTTAAAGCAGGTTGAAAGTAAAGCATAATGTGCCTTAAGGCACATTCTGCTTTACTTTCAGCCTGCTTTAAACTACCATCAGTTAGGATTAAGAAAATATTTCTTATAGTACATGTTCATGACTATAAATTGAAACTATTTTTGTTCAGTGCATGAATAAGTTAAAGGTGTACCATATTTATGGGGTAATGGGTTTAAAGCTACAATGCACTGACTAATTCATAAATGAACTATAAACTAAAGTAAACGTATCCTCTGAACTCAAACCCAATCTACTATACAGAGAAAGAGGTGAGCCAACCAATCAGAATGAGTGTTACATTTACCTCAATATGATCCCTTAGAACATGAATAGCATCATCTAGCCTCTCTTCCATTCCACATTTCTATTGGTCAAGAATTTCAATGGACCAATAAGAAAAATTGAATTAGTAAATATGAGTGCAAAACATGCTGAAACTATGATAAAGACGTTAAAATGGATAAAAATGACTTCACCATTAAATCAAGCACTGATTAATCTGTTCAAACTGTCTCTTTATTAATATAGAGACAGAAGTGAGTTAGTATATATATGGTTAACCCGTTACCCCATAGTCTGTTTCTAGTTTTGACAACAGGTGACCACTTAAAGCAGGTTGCAAATAAGGTAGAATGCGCCTAAAGCCAATTCTACTTTACTTTCAGCCTGCTTTAATCTACCTTCTGCTTGGATATAGGAAACATTTCTGATGTTGCACATTCATTAAAGTATAAATTTGAACTATTTTCTTCAGTGGAGGATATCATTAAATGCGTAAAAAGACATAACTATGGAATAAATGGTTCACCATAGAGTGCTATACCTGGGTATATGGTAATTATGGAAGTGCTGATATTTGCTCTGATCATTCAATGACAACAAATGTTACACTTTCATCAGCCAATCAAAGATAGTGTTACAAAAAAGTACCAATCAAACCTGTGTTAACCTCATGCAAACTCTTTACCAATCAGTCCATAGCCTGTTTCCAGTTTTAAAGACAGAATACAACTTAAAGCAGGTTGAAAGTAAAGCAGAATGCGCCTAGGGCGCATTCTGCTTTACTTTCAGCCAGCTTTAAGACACCATCTGCTAGGAGATAGAAAATGTTTCTTATAGTGCATATTCATGACTGTAAAAAGGGAAAGTGAAACCATTTTCCTTAGTGGACGAATAAATTAATGGTGTTAAAACGTGTATCTAAAGAGTATTGGATTAAACAGGTAGCAGATTCATGCAGAACAATAGTAATGCAGACAGTATCTCAACAAGTCAGTCACATGCTTTCCGCATTATTTTGTGCAGCATTAATCAAGTACCTGTCTTTCAAAGACGTCCTTGCTTTAATAACTTGCCAATCTACACAGGTGTGTAAAGTGTATAGAGTGTTATCTCTCCAACATGCAAATGAGATAGGTCAAAGGTCAGTATGTTATATAATTATATGAATACACTTTTTGTTTTAGATCTGAAGCTAGATCTGTGGCATGGGGTGTGATGAAAGTGTTATGATGTTGATCTTCAAATTTGACTTTGTATTAAACGATGAAACAAGGTATGGTAGAAATTGTTAAATGATATAGCAGACTAGTGTAAGTCAAGTGAATATGGAGTTGTAAAGTGTTGTAAAACAATTGTGTAAGTATAAGTCAAGTGAATATGGTGTTGTAAAGTGTTGTAAAACAATGTGTTTGTGTAAGTCAAGTGAATATGGTGTTGTAAAGAGCTGTAAAACAATGTGTTTGTGTAAGTCAAGTGAATATGGTGTTGTAAAGTGTTGTAAAACAATGTGTTTTTGTAAGTCAAGTGAATATGGTGTTGTAAAGTGCTGTAAAACAAAGTGTTTGTGTAAGTCAAGTTAATATGGTGTTGTAAAGTGCTGTAAAACAATGTGTTTGTGTAAGTCAAGTGAATATGGTGTTGTAAAGTGCTGTAAAACAATGTGTTTGTGTAAGTCAAGTGAATATGGTGTTGTAAAGTGTTGTAAAACAAAGTGTTTGTGTAAGTCAAGTTAATATGGTGTTGTAAAGTGTTTGTGTAAGTCAAGTTAATATGGTGTTGTAAAGTGCTGTAAAACAATTGTGTAAGTATAAGTCAAGTGAATATGGTGTTGTAAAGTGTTGTAAAACAATGTGTTTGTGTAAGTCAAGTGAATATGGTGTTGTAAAGCACTGTAAAACAAAGTGTTTGTGTAAGTCAAGTGAATATGGTGTTGTAAAGTGCTGTAAAACAAAGTGTTTGTGTAAGTCAAGTTAATATGGTGTTGTAAAGTGTTTGTGTAAGTCAAGTTAATATGGTGTTGTAAAGTGCTGTAAAACAATTGTGTAAGTATAAGTCAAGTGAATATGGTGTTGTAAAGTGTTGTAAAACAATGTGTTTGTGTAAGTCAAGTGAATATGGTGTTGTAAAGCACTGTAAAACAAAGTGTTTGTGTAAGTCAAGTGAATATGGTGTTGTAAAGCGCTGTAAAACAATGTGTTTGTGTAAGTCAAGTTAATATGGTGTTGTAAAGTGCTGTAAAACAAAGTGTTTGTGTAAGTCAAGTTAATATGGTGTTGTAAAGCGCTGTAAAACAATGTGTTTGTGTAAGTCAAGTTAATATGGTGTTGTAAAGCGCTGTAAAACAATGTGTTTGTGTAAGTCAAGTGAATATGGTGTTGTAAAGCACTGTAAAACAATGTGTTTGTGTAAGTCAAGTTAATATGGTGTTGTAAAGTGCTGTAAAACAAAGTGTTTGTGTAAGTCAAGTGAATATGGTGTTGTAAAGTGCTGTAAAACAATGTGTTTGTGTAAGTCAAGTGAATATGGTGTTGTAAAGCACTGTAAAACAAAGTGTTTGTGTAAGTCAAGTGAATATGGTGTTGTAAAGCGCTGTAAAACAATGTGTTTGTGTAAGTCAAGTTAATATGGTGTTGTAAAGTGCTGTAAAACAAAGTGTTTGTGTAAGTCAAGTTAATATGGTGTTGTAAAGCGCTGTAAAACAATGTGTTTGTGTAAGTCAAGTTAATATGGTGTTGTAAAGCGTTGTAAAACAATGTGTTTGTGTAAGTCAAGTGAATATGGTGTTGTAAAGTGCTGTAAAACAATGTGTTTGTGTAAGTCAAGTGAATATGGTGTTGTAAAGTGGTGTAAAACAATGTGTTTGTGTAAGTCAAGTGAATATGGTGTTGTAAAGTGCTGTAAAACAATGTGTTTGTGTAAGTCAAGTTAATATGGTGTTGTAAAGTGTTGTAAAACAATGTGTTTGTGTAAGTCAAGTTAATATGGTGTTGTAAAGTGCTGTAAAACAAAGTGTTTGTGTAAGTCAAGTGAATATGGTGTTGTAAAGTGCTGTAAAACAATGTGTTTGTGTAAGTCAAGTGAATATGGTGTTGTAAAGTGCTGTAAAACAATGTGTTTGTGTAAGTCAAGTTAATATGGTGTTGTAAAGTGCTGTAAAACAATGTGTTTGTGTAAGTCAAGTGAATATGGTGTTGTAAAGCACTGTAAAACAATGTGTTTGTGTAAGTCAAGTGAATATGGTGTTGTAAAGTGTTGTAAAACAATGTGTTTGTGTAAGTCAAGTGAATATGGTGTTGTAAAGTGTTGTAAAACAATGTGTTTGTGTAAGTCAAGTGAATATGGTGTTGTAAAGCTCTGTAAAACAATGTGTTTGTGTAAGTCAAGTGAATATGGTGTTGTAAAGTGTTTGTGTAAGTCAAGTTAATATGGTGTTGTAAAGTGCTGTAAAACAATGTGTTTGTGTAAGTCAAGTGAATATGGTGTTGTAAAGTGTTGTAAAACAATGTGTTTGTATAAGTCAAGTGAATATGGTGTTGTAAAGCACTGTAAAACAATGTGTTTGTGTAAGTCAAGTGAATATGGTGTTGTAAAGTGTTTGTGTAAGTCAAGTTAATATGGTGTTGTAAAGTGCTGTAAAACAATGTGTTTGTGTAAGTCAAGTGAATATGGTGTTGTAAAGCGCTGTAAAACAAAGTGTTTGTGTAAGTCAAGTTAATATGGTGTTGTAAAGTGTTTGTGTAAGTCAAGTGAATATGGTGTTGTAAAGTGCTGTAAAACAATGTGTTTGTGTAAGTCAAGTTAATATGGTGTTGTCAAGTGCTGTAAAACAAAGTGTTTGTGTAAGTCAAGTTAATATGGTGTTGTAAAGTGCTGTAAAACAATGTGTTTGTGTAAGTCAAGTGAATATGGTGTTGTAAAGTGCTGTAAAACAAAGTGTTTGTGTAAGTCAAGTGAATATGGTGTTGTAAAGCGCTGTAAAACAATGTGTTTGTGTAAGTCAAGTTCAGTGTTCTGCCAAGACATCCAAAAGTTGGAGACACATGTCTCGGTGGGCATGAAAAGTTGGCGACATTTTCAAAACAAGAGCCCCATGGGGCATATTTCGCTCACCTGAGAATAACTGACAAAATGGAGAAAAAGATTTATGTCCAGGACAGAGTCATTTTTTACTCGATTGGCATAATTTGAACAATCTTGAAAGAGGACCTGTAGATGATGCTATGTGCCAAATATCTAAGATCAGGGTACAAGGGTTTTAGACAAAAAGATTTTTTTAAGTTTCCATTGAATTTTTTTTTTTTTTAGCTCCTGTGACCTACTTATGCAACAGACTGGAACCATTTGAACAAAAACGTAAAGGACATCTAGAAGTGTCACCATGATGAATATCAAAGCTCTGGCCGTATTAGTTTCAGAGAAGAAAACGTTTGAAAATTTAAACGAAATTGATTCAGTGGCACTTAAGACGTCATACATCTTTTCAGAGAAGAAAACGTTTGAAAATTTCACTATATAACTCTATGTAAAACTGTGACCCCTGGGGCGGGGCCAATTTTTACCCTAGGGACATAATTTGAACAAACCTGATAGAGGACCTGTAGATGATGCTATGTGCCAAATATCTAAGCTCTGGCCCTTGTAGTTTCAGACAAGAAGATTTTTTAAGTTTTCATTGAAAAAAAACTATTTTTAGCTCCTGTGACCTACTTATGCAACCGACCGGAACCATTTGAAGAAAATATGTAAAGGACATCTAGAAAACTCACCATGATGAATATCAAAGCTCTGGCCATATTAGTTTCAGACAAGAAGATTTTTTAAGTTTTCATTGAAAAAAAACTATTTTTAGCTCCTGTGACCTACTTATGCAACCGACCGGAACCATTTGAAGAAAATATGTAAAGGACATCTAGAAAACTCACCATGATGAATATCAAAGCTCTGGCCATATTAGTTTCAGAGAAGAAGACGTTTGAAAATTTCACTATATAACTCTATGTAAAACTGTGACCCCCAGGGCGGGGCCAATTTTGACCCCAGGGACATAATTTGAACAAACTTGATAGAGGACCAGTAGATGATGCTATGTGCCAAATATCTAAGCTCTGGCCCTTGTAGTTTCAGACAAGAAGATTTTTAAAGTTTTCATTGAAAAAATCTATTTTTAGCTCCTGTGACCTACTTATGCAACCGACCGGAACCATTTGAATAAATTATGTAAAGGACATCTAGAAGTGTCACCATGCTAAGTATCAATGCTCTAGCCATATTAGTTTCAGAGAAGAAGACGTTTGAAAATTTCACTATATAACTCTATGTAAAACTGTGACCCCCGGGGCGGGGCCAATTTTGACCCTAGGGACATAATTTTAACAAACTTGATAGAGGACCTATAGATGATGCTGTGTGCCAAATATCTAAGCTCTGGCTCTTGCAGTTTCTGACAAGAAGATTTTTAAAGATTTCCTTATTTTTTCACTTTGGTTGCCATGGCAACCAGAGTTCTGCATTGTTTTTAATTCTTTGAACAAATTTGAAAGAGCTTGACCCAAGGAACATTTCTGTAAAGTTTGGTTGAAATCTGTCAAGCGGTATATGAGGAGATGTCATTTGAAGCAATTGTTAACGACGACGGACGACGCCGGACACAGGGCCATCCCAATAGCTCACCTTGAGCCTATGGCTCAGGTGAGCTAAAAAGGGGGACAAAGGAGAAACATTCAAAGTAAAGTGCTTTAATGCATGGTATAACCTGTCATTGAAAGAGCTTTCTTGCTTTGGATGATTTCAAATGTTTCAGAGCCCTGTTTAAATCAAAGTTTCCAATCTCCCATCCCACTATCTTCACTGAATAATCGCGTAACCCCTTATCTTGAAACTGACGATGAGCCTTTTTAGAGGAATCAGGTTACCATTTTCCCCTCGATTATTGCGGTTCTGCATGCTTTAAAAGCGAAGATGGGGATTCGGAAGTAGTGGGTGAGGGCTCAAAAGTTGTTCCGGACGATAAATCGGCATTATCTGACTGTCCGTTTGAAGAAACTTAAAATTGTTTTCGGCTTTTTCTTCACGGGAGACGCCATTTTTAAATTTCCTGCGCTTGACGACAGACACGCTTAATAATATGACTGGTTTATCCATTGCCGTGTCTCGTACTATTTATTTCAGTAATAATTATAGAACCAGTCGAGCACAGTGCATGCTGATTCCGTAGAGGCGTTCAAAACAGCCCTACGAGATTATCGCCAATAATTTGGCGACTCTTCTCACCCATCGTGTAAAAGCCTTTAAGGATTCTACGATGTATTGATACAGATACAGAGTAAATTTGATGCAGGCACCGTGAAAATCGCTAACTCTTGAGAATTTCACGCCCAGTCAATATTCGGCCCCAAACATTTCGACCGCGACAATTGTCGCCCCGGGACGAAAATAAAAGTGACAATCGTAATTTTTTAGAAACAATGTCGCAGATACGCGGCCTCGGCAGAACACTGCAAGTTAATATGGTGTTGTAAAGTGCTGTAAAACAATGTGTAGCAAATTTTCTAGGATTTTCATGCAGACATTATACATTATTTCAGTGTTATGGATGCTGTTGTGTTGACAAAGGGAACCAGTATAAGTGTATTACAGACGTGCAGACATGTGTTACTACATGTACTGTGTTATGATGATAACTATAGTCCAAGGAATACAGTAGAGAGGGGTATAATAGGTGAATTGAGATATGGCTTACCATGTTTTGCTACAAGTCAAAAAATATAAATGTCATGAAAATACATATATATAATGATGATGATGATAAAAAATTATCAATACTCCATTTTTAAAGTTTAAGGAATGAGGCTGAAAGGAGAGCAGAAAACTTTCTGCTTTGCTTTTAACTTGCTTCAACTCTTTCTGTCGCAGAAGTGCCATAGGCCTCATTTACCGATTCCATAACATATACTACGGTAATACAAATGCGTCAGGTCAATGTCAAACAACTAAACTCAGGTGATGTTAGCTTAACTGGTTAAAGTGTCTAAAATTGTTGGAGTGACCAAAACATGACCAGATACACTAACGCTTTATGGGGTATATAATATGTTTACAATCAAATTAAAATGCCCTTAGCATGAAAATAGTACATTTTTCTGTACAATGAGGAAACTTTGATTTGCCAGCTGGATGTCATGCTCTAACTCTATGAGGTTTGTGATTTGCCAGCTGGATGTCATGCTCTAACTCTATGAGGTTTGTGATTTGCCAGCTGGATGTCATGCTCTAACTCTATGAGGTTTGTGATTTGCCAGCTGGATGTCATGCTCTAACTCTATGAGGTTTGTGATTTGCCAGCTGGATGTCATGCTCTAACTCTATGAGGTTTGTGATTTGCCAGCTGGATGTCATGCTCTAACTCTATGAGGTTTGTGATTTGCCAGCTGGATGTCATGCTCTAACTCTATCAGGTTTGTGATTTGCCAGCTGGATGTCATGCTCTAACTCTATGAGGTTTGTGATTTGCCAGCTGGATGTCATGCTCTAACTCTATCAGGTTTGTGATTTGCCAGCTGGATGTCATGCTCTAACTCTATGAGGTTTGTGATTTGCCAGCTGGATGTCATGCTCTAACTCTATCAGGTTTGTGATTTGCCAGCTGGATGTCATGCTCTAACTCTATGAGGTTTGTGATTTGCCAGCTGGATGTCATGCTCTAACTCTATCAGGTTTGTGATTTGCCAGCTGGATGTCATGCTCTAACTCTATGAGGTTTGTGATTTGCCAGCTGGATGTCATGCTCTAACTCTATGAGGTTAGTGTCTTTTACTTTTTTGATATTATGAAAAATGTTCCCCTGAATGAAAGGTATCTAAAACTTGTAACACTGGAAATGAATATAATTGTCTTTTGCCAACTGTGTAGACCCAGATCAGAGGGCTCCTGAAGGAGCCCTCTGATCAGGGTCTGCACAGTTTGTCATGCATAGTAATATTTTTGTGTCAAACCCCAACACCCCCAAGTGTAAACTGGTCATTTATCAGGAAAAGGGTGAGTTCATTTGAAACATCAGTGTGAGAAGAGTTGAGACTTACCAATGAGTGTAAGGGTCCTTCAAACTGGGGTGAGGTAGATGAATTTTGTGACGGTCTTTGCCATTGGCTAGATGAGCCTGAAATCAAATCACAACAAGTTATCACAACCAATCAGAAAAGAGGATTGTATTGGAGCTAAAAGACAGGTGAGTCATGGTGACAACTTAAAGCAAAAACAAAGTAAAAACATAGAGTATAAAGGGGTTTTCAGCTTTACTTTCAGCATGCTTTAAATGCCAAGTTCTGATCAGAAGCCAGGTTACTTTAGGATCCAACCTGTCAGACACTTGCTGATCACACTGCATTTTGCAAGATATAATTTTGCTTTTTTAACTGGGACATCTGCAGCAGTTGAAAACTAAACTCTGTATCCAACTAAAACCTAAAGAGTGATGTAAAAGCAAAGCTGCTATCCCACACGCGCTAATTCTAATTTTAAATAAAGATGATCACTTAAAGCAGGTTGAAAGTAAAGCAGAATGTGCTTTAAGGCACATTCTGCTTTACATTCAGCCTGCTTTAAGCTACCATCTACTAGTAGTCTAGTATATAGAAAATATTTCTTATAATACATATTGGTGACTGTATAAACCGAAACTATTTTCTTCAATGGAGAAATAAATTAAAGGCGTATTTATGAGGTAATGGCTTAATCCTTCCCTCCATACATCTATAGAAGTCTCATCCATAAATGCACTCCAAATGAATATTCGAACTAAGTCTTTAAACAAAGGTACCACCTTAAAGCAAGACGAAAGTATTTTCACCTTGCTTTAAGCAATCATCTGCAGTAAAGTTGAACAACTGTGATTTGTACTTTGCTATGAAGGAAAGTTTATCAACGATTAAGATAGACTGGTAACGTTTACTACTTAAACATTACTAAAAGATGGGAAACTATCTTGGAATTGTGATGCACAATTAACAAAGGGAGATAACCTTCTTGACACTGAAGATAATATGCACAATTACTTGATAAACCCACTTAACACTGGGAAGACATCACAACAAGGGAGGGAACTCTCTTGTCATGGAAGAATAAAATAACAAACACAGATAAAGAGTGAAACCAAGAATGTAAACCCCTTATGGCAATTTTGAGATGATATTTGACTGAACAAAAGTTAAAGCAAATATTGGGGAATTACAAATATGAAAGTGGGGTTACTGTAGCTTCTGTTGGTACAATTAACAAAGGGAGATAACTGTAAAGTGTGAAAGGGAGGTAACTCACCTGTCATGGGGGATGGGGATGATACAGGTGTGGATGGATTGGAGCTGTAGCTACTGTTTGTATGGTCTGTTGAATATATCTGCAAACACACGATTTACACACATAAAACCATAATAGAGGAAAATTGTCAAAACTCTGGCAAGCAACTTAGTTAGCATTGCTTCAACGTTTTACAGCAAAATTACATACAGTGTAAACCGTAATCAGAGGGCTCCAGTAGAAGCTCTCTGATCAAGGTCTACACCGTTTGCATACGACAAGTATACATTTCACAGTTTCTAAAGCATGTATGTATGTGTTACTAGGGATTAAAGTATAAACTAAAGTAAAGTTAAGCAAACAAGCACCGGTGACTTACATGAACATGTCTCAATCACTGATAATATGCCTTGCTTTCCTCAGTTGAACATACATGTATGTGAGTAATCGATATTGTGACGATGAAGAAAAGAACCATTGAGTTATTCTTTATTTTCTAAAGAAACAATGTTTGTTGTACTTACAGATGCTAAAGCTTTGCCGAGGGCATCGCCCGTTTGTTGTTGTGAAGAGCCCTGCTGTGCCTGGGCGCCCCCATTGACTGTGGGCGAGGTACTTGTGTAAGCGGCAGAGGCGGGAGGGGGTATAGGCTGACCTCTGAATGTGGACATCGGTGGAAGACCAGAGTTTATCATACTTTCATGGTTAGGTGATACAGGATGAGAGAACCCCTGTAAACATACAATACAATGTAATATATACCAGTCATCATGGACATCAGTGGAAGACCAGAGTTTATCATACTTTCATGGTTAGGCGATACAGGATGAGAGAACCCCTGTAAACATACACTATAATGTAATATATACCAGTCTTCCTGGACATCGTTGGAAGACCAGAGTTTATCATACTTTCATGGTTAGGTGATACAGGATGAGAGAACCCCTGGAAACATACAATACAATGTATATGTCACAATTTATTGAATACCATATTGGAATCTAGGCAGAGTGTGTGTTTGTCAAAAAACTAAAATCTTTATTTCTGCATTAAACCTATGATGTCACTACTCATTAGAATCGTCTCGGAGAGTCACACCATAGAATTTGGTGCTGAAATGAGTGAGAAAATGTTGAATTTGTTCAGTTTAATCCCTCTTATCTGGAGCCCTGAATTTTCATATCTGTAGCAGAGATTCGGATAAGTGTTAATAAACTGAACATTTCTTACATTTTGTATTTTATTTCTCCACGAAACCCTATGTTGTGACCACTCATTAGATTCGTCTCGGAGAGACATAGAGTTTTGTGGAGAAATAACAAATTTTTTTGAAATACCCACCTTATCCGGAGCTCTGCTGTTGTGAATTCAATATACAACTATAGCTAACACAGACCCTCAGAAAAAAACACAAGTGCCAAACACTGGATTACTAACATAGACTACCCTTAACATCTGTATTAATGGCAGCTTCTTTTAGCATGTGAACGACTTTCCAAATTCCACTCACCCGAACAAACATTCAAAATAAGCAATATCAATTCGATGATTAAGCCGCTTGGATCCTGATCAGACACTGAATTATTCATCACTTAAATCTGGATCAAAATTGTTCAGGAATACATATACAGGGTTCTAGATAAGGGGGAGTAAAGTGATCAAATCCAACATTTTCTAGCTAATGCTGCACCAAATTCTATGGTGTTACTACTCATTAGAATTGTCTCTTCCAGACGATTCTAATGAGTAGTGACACCATAGGGTTTAATGCAGAAATACAGATTTTAGTTTTTGAAATACTCCCCTTATCTGGATCCCTGCATATATAAGTCAAGCCATCTGTGGCATGTTAAAGAATAAACCTTCTGGCAAAAAAAGGGGAAACGTTATGGAATTAACATCTGGTTGAAGTAATTCACAAAACACACATCCCGGCATCAGGCGAGGTACGGGGAGCCTTCTGTAGACTTCACGATCTACAGGTTTGTGTCTGGCATACATCATATAGTCGGGAAAAGACTTACGTCCTTTCGATGAGACTTTATAAACCAGGTTTTAAGACACCATTTGTTTTAACTCCTGGCCCTATTGTGCATTTATTCATTCTTTATTTTGTCTGCATCCTGAAATTTCTGCTTTACTTTATATGTGCTTTAAGCAACCATCTGTCTTAACCCATTACCTAATAAACTATTTTGAGGTTGGAATAAAAGTGACTATTTAAAGAATATTGAAAGAAAAGCAAAATGAGCCTTAAGGTGCATTTTGCTTTACTTTCAACCAGCGTTAAGCTACAGTCATCTGCATATCTACGTCTTTTATTTGCACAGCTTCAGATAAGGGGAGTATTTCAAAACATAGAATCTTTATTATTGCATTAACCCCTATGGTGTTACTCCTCAAGACGATTCTAATGAGATTAAACACCATTGGAGTTGGTGGTGAAATGAGTGAACAAATGTTTGATTTGCTCAATTTACTTCCTCTTATCGGGAGCCCTGTATTGTTGTTGTGTCATTTGGAACATCTTTCACTGTCAAATAAATGTCAGATCAGCTTTTAACCCTTTTCGCCCCAATAGAAGAGCCTTTTAGCTCATTTAATTTGCTCCTCCACTGAAGAATATAGTTCTATAATTCATACAGTCCTGAAAATATTACGTAAGAAATGTTTTCTAAATTCAAGCAGATAATAACTTAAAGCAGGCTGCCAGTAAAGCAGAATGCGCCTTGTGGCGCATTCTGCTTTACTTTCACCCTGCTTTAAGTGGTCACCTGTCTTCAAAACTAGGAACAGGTTATGGGGTAAAGGGTTTATCACTTTTCAAAATTTCTTCAAATGTTTAGTTGATGCTTAGCTGCACTTATGTTATGATAGACATAGATTTCACCGTAGTAACCACCTGGCTTCAATCAGATATCACCGTGGTAACCAAACAGGAAGTGGCTGCAATTTCTCAGCTGGGGAAAGTTTACCTAAACATTCACTTCCACACCACTACGAATTAAAAGCTATTATACTTGACACAAAATTGAACTTCAGCAAAATAAAGAGACTAGAAACCATTACCAATCATAGGGATTTATAAACAGGCAAATTTGTATGAACCTTTCTATCTTTAGCCATCAGCAACAATCTGTCTTCAATACTGAAGTAGAGGGTAACCCATTACCCCATAAATATGCATTTTTACACTTTTAATTTATTCCTCCACTCAAGAAACTAGTTCCAATTTATGAAGTAATGAATATGTATCAAAAGAAATAGTTTCTATATCCTAGCAGATGGTAGCGTAAAGCAGGCTGAAAGTAAAGTAGAATGCGCATTCTACTTTACTTTCAACCTGCTTTAAGTGGTCACTTATCATCAAAATTAGAAACAGTCTATGGGGTAATGGGTTAAAGAAGTTCTCTACTTCAGTCATCATTGCATACTCTAAGCTGTCACCTGTAGGCTGTATTATTAAGCATTATCAATATTTATATTTCAATTTCAACTTGCTACCGTGAATACATTGGCCTGAATGTATTTTATATCGCCATGGAAAAAATATTGATCAAAACACTAAAGCAAATAGTTCCACTTTATACAGTCATGAATTATGCACCATAAGAGATATTTTCTATATTCTAGCATATGGTAGCTTAAAACAGGCTGAAAGTAAAGCAGAATACTTTCAACCTGCTTTGAGTGGCCACCTGTCCTCAAAACTAGAGGCATGCTATGAGATAATTGTTAACCCATTACCCAATACCCTGTTTCTAGCCACTCAAAGCAGGTTGAAAGTAAAGCAGAATAATGCCTTAAGGCACATCCTACTATACTTTCAGCCCCGCATTTAGTTATCATCTGTTAGGATAAAGAAAATATATTTTATAGTACATAATCATGACAGTATAAAATGGACTATTTTCTTGTAGTGAAGGAATAAATTAAAGGCATAAAAATTGTATTTATGGGGTAATGGGTTAAAGCAAAATACTTCAGAAAACGGGCGTAAAAAAGCATCAATACATCCGGTAATAACAGGAGAAGGGTTGCTAATAACTTTTATGCTGAACACTACCGCCCCCACCCCCAACAAGTCCGGCAAAACGTTTTAAGATCTGTTACTATGGCAACACTGCAAAAAGACCTCGTTAGATGCTCTGTCATCGGTTGATTACTGATGTCGATTCATCGAAACAACACCAGAAACGGGTTCACGAAATACGACACTCACTTCATACAAAAATAGAGACACGCATCACTAGTATTGTACACTACGGTATGAGATATAGGGGCTCTCTCTACTATACCAGATTGCTGTACAGTAAAACCTCTCTATTACAACCACAAAATCGTGGAAGGTTTGGGGTTTACAACAGGTGACAGCTTAAAGCAAGGTGGCAGTAAAACAGAAAGCTCCTTTAGGAGCTTTCTGTTTTACTGCCACCTTGCTTTAAGCAGTCACCTGTCTTTTATACAATCAATTAGCGTTTGTTTTAGTGGTCGTAATATTGAGGTTTTACGGTACCAACATACACGGGTATGGTAAAGTCATCAGTCTGTGCGGCTTTTGATGTGTATTTCAGCGTTTGTCAGCTTCTCAGATTCATAACGAGCCTAGCAGATATGATGTCACATGACAGCACAGCGTAATACCACTCCCGGACCAGACAGCCCCAGCGTAATACACAATGAGAAATATGTGCTACCTCTATAAATGTTTGACATTGTCGCCAGTTCATGTGACCCAGAGATGAACCTGCCAGTTTTCTGCATATTATTTTCTATAAACATTGAGGTTTCTCTGCTCTGGATCAGGCATGAGTATTTAGGTTCTTTTACTCAGAGCACGAAAGTTTTTTCTTTACCTTGGAATTTTCGGAGATGTCACATCCCCTTCATAGGCATTCAAGTGCCATCTACGAAAATTGCAAGGTAAAGGAAAAACTTTTGTGCTCTATTGTCGATGAAGGGAACATGACATCTGAACAGAAGATCTCGAAAAAATTCCAAAGTAAAGGAAAAACTTTCATGCTCTGTGTAAAAGAACCTAAATACTCATGCCCCAAAATAGTTAAAACTGGGTCTACATATAAGTTTCAAGGGTTAACTCTTAAGACTGATGAGATATGATGACCTTAAACTTTGACCTACTTATGTACTCAATAATCATTGTAGCAGGGCTGCAATAAGTTTATCTTGAAAAATCCTAAGTTTTTCATATTTTCAAGCGCAATTACATTCTGCTTTACTTTCAGCCTGCTTTAAATTACCATCTGTTAGGATAAAAATCCGCAGATTTCGGAAAAATCCAGAGAAATGCCAGCCCTGTAACCTCTCTGATAATGGCCTTATTGTCACGATCATAAAGTAGCTTGGTGAACATCTTATATATTTCATGGCGGTAACTTACCATTTCATGGGGATGGAGGTTATTATGAGTGGAAGATTGCGAATGGTTGAAGTTGCCAGGCAACATAGATGACGGGTAGGTGGATGTGGGTCCGCCGTTTGACCAGGGCCCGGAACCTTGTGACCCCTCTGAAATACAATCACAAACAACATGTTTAGGTGAAGTAAAGGCAGAGAAGAAATGAGTTCATCAATCCTTACCTTTACTGAAGTACATAACCCATTACCCTATAGCCTGATTTCTAGATTTTAAGATGTGACCACTTAAAGCAGGTTGAAAGTAAAGCAGAATGCACCTTAAGGCGCATTCTGCTTTATTTCAGCCTGATTTAAGTTATAATCTGCTAGGAAATAGAAAATATATTTATGGTACATATTCATGACTGTATAAAGTGGAATTTTTTTCTTGGGTGAAGTAATAAATTTGAGGCGTAAAAAGGCATATTTATGGGGTAATGGGTTAAGAATGGGTTAAGAATAGAATGGGTTAAGAATGCCTCTTACCATTCCTTCATATAAACACCACAAACAAACCTGGCTCCAGATAAAAGGGAGTAAACTGAACAAATCCAGCACTTTCTCCTTTCTGACAGCACCAAATCCTATGGTGTGGCCACTCATTAGAATCGTCTCAAACAGACACCATAGGGTTAAATGCAGACATAAAGATTTTAGTTTTTGAAATACTCCCCTTATCTGGAGCTCTGAAACAAATAGTATAGTGGTGATGCCAGGTGACAGCTTCAAGCATGATAACAGTAAATCAGAAAGTTCTCAGGAGTTTCTGCTTTACTTTCATTTTTGCTTCATGTCCATACTTTTTATTCAACAGCATCAATGAACATTCTTTCAGTGGTGCTAATCATTAACCCTTTACCTGATAGCCTATTTCTAGTACTTAAGATAGGTGACTACTTAAAGCAGGTTGAAAGTAAAGCAGAATGCGCCCTAAGGCGCATTCTGCTTTACTTTCAGCCTGCTTTAAGCTATCATGTGCTATAACATAGAAAATATTTCCTATAATACATATTCATTACTGATTAAATTGGAACTATATTCTTCAGCGGAAGAATAAATCATATCCGCTGAACTTTTTCTCACTCATTTCAGCACCAACCCTATGGTGTTACTACTCATTAGAATCGTCTCGAAGAGATTCTAATGAGTAGTGACACAATAGGGTTTCATGCAGAAATACAATTTTAATTTTTGCAATACTCCCTTTATCTTGAGCCCTGCCAATAAATTTTTCAGTTTTCAAAGAATTATTATTATAAGCAAAATATCCAAAGTAATAATGAATGGATATTAAACTTGACATACTTATAAACAAACATCAATATTCCGGCCAATGGTTACATTAGAAATATTGAGACCTGCACATCAAAGTCAGGTAATATAATCGTATGCTGTTGCTAAACACTTTCTCTAATAGAAACATCTTTTCATGCCTTTATCTACTCCTCATGGAGATGCCTATTCACTGTTACCCAGGGCTCCAGATAAGAGGGAGTAAACTGAACAAAAGCAACATTTTTTCAATCATTTTAGCATCAAATCCTATGGTGTTACTACTCATTAGAATCGTCTATTCGAGACGATTCTAATGAGTAGTGACACCATAGGGTTTAATCCAAAAATAAAGATTTTGGTTTTTAAAATACCCCCCTTATCTGTAGCCTTGGTTACCTATTCATTCCTCTTGGCTTTTATCTTGGCATGATTAAAAGTCATATATAATATTCTTTTATCTTGAAATATGGTTATTTTAGGCAGGATGAATATAAATTCTGCATTACTTTCAACCCGATTGCAGCAGCAACCTGTTTAAACAAACTGCAACATTATACAGACCAAACACTGTTGTCATAACAGGCTCTGCATCTGAGTTTGGTCTTCATTGCCAAATACTGTATACAATACAGCTACATAAAATGCTTTATATGCATGTGGGTGTCAAACAGTGTAGATCAAGAACAGCCACTGCGTCTTTGACGAGGTGACTGGCCTTGATCTACACTGTTTGCAATGCAATAAGGCAGGTTTTCTCATGGTACAGCTCATTTATATTTAAGTTTTAATGTCAGAACTGCTGTAGCCATGACAAACTGTAACATGTATGAGAAATAGAAAGGGAGGAAACTCACCCATGAAGTAGTTGTCCCCAGGATACATGGGTTTGGGCGAGGTGTAAGATCTGTTGGGGGAGTCTTGGCCATAGTCATCTGGGTTGGGGGAATATACCTGAAAATACATCAATTAAAATCTCATCAGAACACAATTACATTGTAATACAGTAAAAGAAATGACTATATAAAGTGACCATTAAGCAACAACCTCTCTTCCAGACTGTTTTATTTGTCCGTGCATTTTCACTATAATGGCGGCTGAAAATAATAATGTTAACATACATTTAATACTTTATACACATATGATTGTCTGTATGTCTGTCTGTGTGCTTATATATCTCTTTTTTACTGCTTTCCTGTCTATATTTTCTATGACTAACAAATAGGTTATGGTGTCCTGAAAGACTTCAGTTTATGATAGGGTTGGGCTTACCACATGTTTCAAAGGTGACGGCACTTGTAATAAGCGTAAGTGTTGTATGTAGGGTTATGTCTTACAGTATCTAGTAGTAACACTTCAAACTTTAATATCTCAAATGTTTAACCCATTAACCCATCAATACACCTTTCATTCTGCTTTAAGCAGTCACTGACCTTCAATACTAATTAAACAGGCTATGGGGTAATGGGATTGGGTTAAAGCAAAGATATCCGTATTTCAAAGCTAAAACGTGGCTAAACTAAATATGGATATGTTTGACTTAAGCAAGTTTAAAATATTGAAATTAAACAGTAGAAATATGGGCAAGTTAAGACTTTAGCAAGTTCGAGATATCGAAATTTGACTGTACTTCTTCTATGAGTCAATAGGTATGTAATGGAGAAATTGCTCCAAATGTTTAGTTAACTTATCTGAACTTCTGAATTTTTCACCAAAAAATGTTTTCTTTAACCCTTTCGACACTGATAACATTGTCTACTCCGAGTTTTGCTTCCTACTTCTGGTGGGAACTAATTTCTATATTTCCAGAAATACAAAACATAGCAGCAAACAGTTTGGATCCTGATCAGATGCCAAGTTTCTCTGTATCTAATCGGGATCCAAACTTTTTGCCAAGGTCTGTAATATTTTTTCTTCAGCATTCTAAAGATTAATTTGATTTTGTGGATGTTTTCTTGAGCGTGTTTAATTTGTAGACTCAGAGTATTCTGGTTATCATCGGTGCCTATCTAGCACCTGGGTCCAATCTCCAAGCATGGGAATAAAATTTCAATGATTTATGATAACTTTTTTACTGCAGGAAACCATGGGGGAATCTGACATGTTTATGCTGACCAGGAAACCATGTCTTAATTGTTAGTACGCCAAGTTCAACTTGACATACTCTTGTTAACAGTGTAGATCTAGATCAAACTACCTAATCCAGAGAGAATCTGACATGTGTAATTGTTTATGCTGACCATGCAGTCATGTCTTTATACACCGGTAAGCTTTAGTACTAAAATCTCTATTTTTGCATTAAATCCTATGGTGTCACTACTCATAAGAATCGTCTCTTTGAGACGATACTAATGAGTGGTAACACCACAGGATTTGGTACTAAATGGAGTGAGAAAATATTGGATAGCTTACTGGCCCTGAGACTGGAGGCCTGTCATTATTAACTCGTAGTATGCTAAGTTCAACTCGAATTAATTGTTGATAATTGTGTATAGGGCTCCAGATAAGAGGGAGTAACCGGAGCAAATCTAACATATTCTCAATCATATCAGCACCAAATTCTATGGTGTTACTACTCTAATGCAGAAATAAAGATTTTAGATTTTGGCATACTCCCTTTATCTGGGGCCATGTGTGTAGATCTAGATCATACTACCATGTTACTTGACATCTAGTCAGGTGACTTTTTGTACATTCTATAAGACAGTTATCCAATTATTAAAATAGGAAATTGCAGACAATGTTTTTCAAGGAAATTATATTAACCCGGTTATTGCAATGAATTAAAAGTCCTCCTTATATGCCTGCTGATATAATTATATTGCTTAACAGATTTACAAACAAGTACATTGCATTATTTGAAAAACTGTGTAGACCCAGATCAGAGGGCTCCTAAATATCTACACTGGGTCTACACTGTTTTGTCATTTTTCAGAATTATAATGGAAACAAATCAATTGAGAGTCAATATAAACTGGAATAGTCCATTTTGTTGCATGAACAGAGTAAGTGTAAACCCTTTCCCTCATAGAAGCGCCTTTTAGCACATTTGATTTATTCCTCCACTGATGAAAATAGTTCCAATTTATACAGTCTTGAAAATGAACCATAAGAAAACTTTTTGAAATCCTAACAGATGATAGCTTAAAGCAGGCTGGAAGTAAAGCAGAATGTGCCTTAAGGCACATTCAGCTTTACTTTCAACCTGCTTTAAGTGGTCATATATCTTCAAAACTAGAAACAGGCTATGTGGTAAAGGGTTAATGTATGTGTAGGGGAGGAGTAATTTTGTTCACTTCTAATGACAAGTATAATGAATAAACTACCAGGGCCAAATTAAAAGCATGTGGATATTCACACATCTAGAGAGCCCTTCATCTTGACTCACATCCCGTCTTAATTAACCCTTTGCATGCTGGGTATTTTTTTTCGTCTGCAACAATTTGTCGTCTGATGATGTTCTAAAATAGATTTTTCTCATTTTCTTTTTAAAACAGGATCAGAGAGTCAAACAGTTTGGATCCTGATGAGATGCCGCGTCACGCGGCATCTCATCTGTATCCAAACTGTTTGCAAAAGGTAAACACGGACTAGCATTCAAAGAGGTCACCCTTTCTTTGTTGTAAAACGGTATATTATATATCTAACAAACAGTGTAGACCCTGAGCAGAGGGCTCCTTTCCTAAGGAACCCTGGTCTGTGATCAGGGTCTGCACTGTTTGTTTACTTTTATTTTTAATTTTTTTTCTAAAAATCTGCTCTAAGAATCAGTTTAATCTTGTCAATTTTCAAGAGTGGAATAGTGTATGTGAAAACTCCAGTGTAAAAAGGTTAGCAACAAGCATCAACCACTCCTAGGCTAATAACTCCTTCTAAACACTGAAACATAAGGGGAGTATTTTAAATACAAATGTTCTAAAATCTTTGTCTTAACCCAATACCCCATAGCCTGTTTCTAGTATTGAAGATAAGTGATCACTTAAAGCAGGTTAAAAGTAAAGCAGAATGTGCCTTTAGGCACATTCTGCTTTACTTTCAACCTGCTTCAAGCTACATGTAATCTTCTAGAAAATAGAAATTATTTCTTATGATATATATTCATAACTGTATAAATTAGAACTATTTTCTTCAGTGGAGAAATAAATTAAAGGCTTTAAAAGGCGTATTTATGGGGTAATGAGTTAAGCAAACTATGTTTTATCAGAGCTTTAGTTTTTTTTCCTGTAATTGGGTAGTTAGTATTTACCCCTTAATGTTTTAAAGAATTTGGTATTTACAAATTATAATTGGGTACAAGTCCAAGAATTGATTGAGTATAATATACTTAACATAATCTAATTAGGAATTTAGAAATTTCTTCGCTTTTTGTAAACCTTTAGATTGTATTTATAACAATTTCTTTCATAAATTTGATTGGGTAAATACCCCAAAAGCAGCTTATCTTTAAAGCTCTGTTTTATCTCGTGACTGCTCGTTAGAATTGCTCTTCGAGACAATTCTATTGACTAGTCAGAGCTTAGGGTGTGGAGAGCTCAATGGAGAAAGTGTTGAAATAATTGTTTAGTTAACTCTTTCTTAGCTGTATCCCAGCATAATATTGCTTACAACAACTTTGGATTATATTTTAACCCATTACCCCATAAATACACCTTTTTACACCTCCTATTGATCCCTCCACTGAAGAACATAGTTCCAATTTATACAGTTGAGAATATTTATCATTAGAAATAATTTCTATATTCTAGCAGCTGGTAGCTTAAAGCAGGTTGAAAGTAAAGCAGAATGCGCCTATCTTCAAAACTAGAAACAGGCTATGGGGTAAGGGGATTATTCTAGTAAATGGAAAATAATGTCACCTAAATCTTCTGTAAGACACATGATTATAATCCCTCCTAGTTTCATGTAACACTTGCGCAAACAGTTTTACCAAATTCACAGGATTCATATTTTTTGATGAAGTAAAGCATTCACAATAATGCACACATCTGTGTCAAATTTGTAACAACATTATTAAGTTTTACTGTCCATACAGAGACACGCGTACAGTATCAACTTACTCCAGTGACTTTCGTTGGCAGATACATTCCGAACGGCCGGTAGAGAGAGTACGGAGAATACATTCTCCTATACCAGTCACCTTGACTACGGTCCACCATCAGTACTTTCCCCGTAAGTTAGGAATACGACACTCAATTCACTAAAATGTTCACTATCTGTACTAATTCACTGTGAGTTATTTACAAATAATGCACTCTGACTCCTCCATACAGAGTCAACTTCACTGTGAGTTATTTACAAATATCGCACTCTTACTCCTCCATACCTAGTACTAGGCTAGTAGTGTACTTCACTGTGAGTTATTTACAAATAACGCACTATAACTCCTCCATATATAGAGAGTCAATCAGCACAAATCCAACACTGACAGTCACAATATACATTCCTTCATGTGTGATGTCATATGTGTAGTATTAAACACATATTACTGTCAACTGAAACTTTCACCAAAGTTTTTCCATGTCAACAAATTTTCAAGTCCAGTTGAACTTTTCACTAAAGTATAATTCAATCAAGACTCTTTACAAAGTCAAGAATGTAGTTGATAAATGGACATGATGTCACCATAGTGCTGCTAAACGATAATAATTATAAACATGTATATGGAATTATTTCGTAGGAATTCATTTAATCATCATATTCTTTTTCCAATTATATCATTCTTAATATTGAAGAATTTTTTTTTAGTCTTAATGGAAAATAAAGATTGAAGACTCATTAAAACTGTAATTCTTATTATCCGTGTTCTATGCACTTTTAGTTTTTCCGTAATAATTATTCTTTTTGGTCTTTAAGTAATATTTAGTAAGAATAGTAATACTAGTAATATTTCTAATCTTTAAGTAATATTTATATATATATTTTGGTCTTAAAGTAATAAGAATAATTTTAGTAATTATTTTCATTATCTTCAGGTTCTTATCCATTATCTTTATTAACTCATGATAATATTTTGTATGTTCAACTACAATATTTAAGTATTAATAATAGACTTTCAATTTTCAAGTAATAATTATATTTTCAGTATTTATTATTTTATTTTCAGTATTTTATTAATATTATATTACTAGAATATATCAGTCTGTTATAATTATTTCTTAATTTAGCAACAGGTTTACTGTGAATATAATATACTATCAGTCACTATTCAAATAATCCAAATTATTACCAGTTTGGATCTAAATAAGATGCCTAGTTCAGGGCTCCAGATAAGGGGAGTATTTCAAAAACTAAAACCTTTATTTTTGCATTAAATTATGGTGTCACTACTCATAAGAATCGTCTCTTTGAGACGATTCTAATGAGTAGTAACACCATAGGATTTGGTGCTGAAATGAGCAAGTATATGTTGGATTTGTTTAGTTTACTTCCTCTTATCCTGAGTCCTGAAGTTACCCAGCATCTGATCTGGATCTCAACTCTTCACACCTTGGCCACTGAAGTCACTATTTGCACTCTTTCTGAGTCACTACTTTTTGATTTCTATATATGGAAAAATATAGATAAACTATGTATATAATATCTTCTTATGGTTTTACATACCCTCCAAAAAAATTTTTTATCACCGATTAATTGTGTCTGGATCAGGTTTTGCTGGTACATATCTCGTCATAAAATTCCTTTCTCAACAACGTTTTGCACATCCCATACGAGTCGTATTATTTCAACTTGCAAAATTGAAATTATTGGTGCACTGCAAAACCCCCCATCCACACTAAATTAATCCAATTATTTAATTAAGTAAGAGATGTGCGTATCATTGTTAAAATAATCAGTTTATAGTCTGGTGAAAAACACCTCACCAGAATCACATCTATATTCTTATTCAAGTTATTGCAAGTCATAGCCCCAGATAAGGTAAGTATTTCAAAACCTAAAATCTTTATTTCTGTATTAAACCCTATGGTGTTACTACTCATTAGAATCGTCTCTTAGAGACGATTCTAATGAGTAGTAACACCATATGATTTGGTGCCGACAAAGTGAGAAAAAGTTGGTTTTGTTCAGTTGACTCACTCTTATCTGGAGTCCTGGCAAGGGCAAGTTCCATGCTGTCATAAAAATTATTATCTGCTTATTTTGATGCATTACTCAAAAGATATTTTGTGGCTTTAATTTATTACTCCACTGAATAAAATAGTTCCATTTAAGACAGTCATACATAATTATGTATCAGAAAAATATTTCTATATCCTAGCAGATCAGGAATATGCATTATAAATGTCTATAAACCTAAAAATCACAGTGAGACCCAAAAATTCAACTTGTCACATAGGAAACTTTAATAGCTGGGGGAATTCTTAATATCATATAACATTAAATTCCCGAATAATGAAATCTTTAACAAGTTTTTTTTCTTCAGTAATTGAATCAGCTGAAGCCAAATGTCAAACAGATAAAATTGCCACAGAGACGGAGTGGGGAAACGCTCTCTGCCATTCACAAGAAACTAAATGTGAACGCAATTCAAAAATATTGCAGAAAATAACAGACTTTTGCCAAAACATGTATTTACAGAGCGTCATACAAGGGGAGTATTTCATTAATTAAAAACTTCATTTGTGGAGTAAATCCTATGGTGTCACTACTCATTAGAATTGTCTCTTTGAGACGATTCTAATGAGTAGTAACACCATAGTATTTTATGCTGAAATGAGTGAGAAAATGTTAGATACAATGTACAAGATACAAGAAACTTTATTTATAGTCGGGTGTTTTCACAACATATATAACATTAGCTAAAAGCTATTTACCGACATAAATTTGTTCAGTTTACTCCCTCTTATCACAGTAACCACAGCTCAATTTTAATCTGACTGACAAACAATTTGGAACCTAATCAGTGTATGGTCTGGCTCTATACTGATTGCAAATAATATACCGGTACAGATTAACCACTCTATTAAGACTACTACATCACATTAAATATTTGGTGTTTAAGGCAGGTGACTGCTTAAAGCAAGGTTAAAGTAAAACAGAAAGCTCCTTTCAGACCTTGGTTTATAAAGTCTCATCCAAAGGACTTGGTCCAGCGCAGTATCAAACTCATGACTCCTGGTATCCTAGTAAAGACAATTAGCAACTTAAAAAAAAAGACCTTTTTATGAGGAATACGTAGTTATGTGTGACTAAAGGCCCTGCTCTTTGGAAATGTTTCAACTGTCACAATATTAGGTACTTTTTGGGAGAGAGTGTCCACTAACATCTAACTTATTCAACTGAAAGACTAAGATAGCATAACTTTATGAACTCAGAGAAATTTCCCATACAAGAACTTGATACATCAAAACCGTATCAAATGTTGCCAAGGCTGATGACTATCGTAACTTTACTAACAAGCATATACTAGTAACTACCCTAAAATTGCTGTTCCAAAACTGGAGAAAAGGCACTTGACTCTAAAACTTAATATTGCTAGTCCAAAATTTAGAACACTGTTCATATTTTTATTGTTTGGGAATCTCTTGAAACACTTTTAAATCTAGCATCTCATTTTTCAGATGTAGAAAAATCTTCCTAGATAAGCAAATTAAAAATTATCTGCTTTAACCCAGGCCTTTACTTCAGTGTATAATAAGCACCATTGACCCATTACCCAATAGCCTGTTTTAAAACTTGTATACAGCTACTAGGTGACCACTTAAAGCAGGTCGAAAGTAAAGCCTGCTTTAAGCTACAATATGCCAGAAAATAGAAAATATTTCTTGGGATACATATTCATGACTATAAATAGGAACTACTTCCCTCAGTGGAGGAATAAATTGTAGGCATAAAAATGGAGTAATGGGTTAAAGTAATCAATCAGGTTTCTTTTGAGCATTTGGAGTAGCAGGATTTCACTGTAAGTCAGTGTCAACGGAGGATTTACCCCCAAGATTATGTACACACAACAAAAACCTATCTGAAATCCACACCACCATCCCTATATACAGTCACACATGCCATAATTTAATGTCATAAAACAGAACCAGTCCAGATTTTTATATCTTATATTTTTAGCTTCTATTAATGAGCCTTAGAACCAGTCTCAGAATTAGTGCTCTAGGTCTTTGAGAAGCTCGGGTCTGTTTAAAACACATGTACAAACATCCATCTCCTTAACACAGACCACATGTGCCAGTCTGACAGCTGCTACTGAAAACCCCCAGATTACATGTACATAACTTTCTCGTTTTTCTTTCACTTTTAACTGTCTGTCAATTCACTTTGCTTTATTCAATTTGATTATAGAGAGCTGTTTTTGTAATCATTAATTCTTAAGACTGTCAGAAGCTGCACTTTGCTGCAACCCCAAAGATTGCAACGGCTTTCGATACAGATCAACACTGTGAAAACGCAGTGCCTTTCCAACATTCCAACTTACATTTAACCCATTACCCTATAAATGTGCCTTTTTATGCCTTTAATTTATTCCTCCACTATATGTTGTTTTGAATCTCTACATGCGTAATCTTTGTTTCAAATTAAAGCAATATAAATCTTTTGACTTAACTTAAAATATTATCACTGTTACTATTATTATCATTATTGTTATAATTATCATTTGTATAATTATAACAATTTTTTTTCCTAATATCATTATTATTATTATTGTAATTATCATTTCTATTATTACAACAATGTCTTTTCTTAATATCATTATTGTTAATTATAATTATAACTTTTATTTCTATTATTATAATAAATACTTTTTATAATAAATACTTTTTAAATAATATCATTATTATTATTATTATAACTAGCATTTGTATTATTATAACAATTAGTTTTCCTAATATCATTATTATTATTATTATCATTAGTATTATTATAACAATTTTTTTTCTTAATATCATTATTGTTAATTATAATTTTCATTTCTATTATCATAACAATTACTTTTTAACTAATATCATTATTATTATTATTATAACTAGTATTTGTATTATTATAACAATTAGTTTTTCTTATATTATTATTATTAATACTGTCATTATTATTATTAATTATTAAGCAATTTCAGATGTTTTTTCTCAGGAGGTACCATACATTGCTCAGCTAATTTACCCCAATAATTTTCTACTACACTTGCAAACTATTCTGCTTTACGTTCAGCCTACTTTAAGCTAACATCTGCTAGGATATATGTTATATTTCTTATTTTGCATAATATACATTAAAGTATAAATTAGAACTTATAATTTTCTTCAGTGGGGGAATAAAATTTAATGAAATGTGTTAATTAAAATGCATAATCTATGGAGTAAAGGGTTAATTATTTCCTGATTTGAGCTTAATGATTTTACTATAACTGGTATCCCCAGAAGTCAGGGAAACTTAAAAACTTAAAAACTGACTGAGCTCCAGATAAGGTGAGTATTTAAAATTCTGAAATCTTTTTTTATCCACCAAACCCTATGATGTTATATAAAATGTTCAGTTTACTTGCTCTTATCTGCATGGAGCCCTGGGGCCCGTCTTACGAAACGTCGTAGGACAATAATGGTGATAGGTCAAAACTTTAAGATACATCTAATTTGATTTCTTATCAATCTATAATCCTGTCTTGTGACACCTCTTTGGAATCATATTTTCAAGGCGATTCCAAACAGATGTCACAAGACAGGATTAGATGAAGAAATAAATAATAATTGAGAATTTTAGAATATGACTTAATTACAACAATATTTGTCATACAAAGTTTCTTAAGACATGCCCCTGCACCTTTTCTCATGAATGTCTTCTACAAACTGAAAGTTCTCAATGAGACACATTGTTCTGTGGAGACTTCAGGGATTTTGTATTTTCCCTTTTATCTAGAGCACTGCTTTAAGTTTAACTATTGAACTATTTAATTAATTGCGATTTTATGAAGTTTATTTATTATAATTCTGATCACTATCACAAATGTGTTTCCTTATGTAACATTCACTAAAATACAAAGAATTTGATGTCTGAATCCTTTTCCAGTTTGGTCCGAAGACGTTAAATCCCGAGATAAAATGAGTAGTTTAAATACTTATAGCCTTATCTCTACCGAACCCTATGTAGTGACTACTCATTAGAAGCGTCTTTAAAAGATGATTCTAAGGAGTAGTAACAACATTGTGTTTAGTCAAAAGATTTTTAAAGAGACAATATCAGAAATGCTCATTTTTATTAAAATACTGTCTTATAAGGTTGTTTTCAATAGAATATAATAGTATTAATCAGGGCTCCAGATAAGAGGTAGTTATTTCAACAAATCCAACATTTTCTTACTGTTTTTAGCACCAAATCCTATGGTGTTACTACTTATTAGAATCGTCTCGAAGAGACGATTCTAATGAGTAGTGACACCATACGGTTTAATTCAGAAATAAAGATTTTAGTTTTTGAAAAACTCCCTTATCTGGAGCTCTGATTAATTAATTCCCTGTTAAATCCATCAACACACTTTACTATCCACACATCCCAACCTGTTGAGTCTTATACCATGAACGAGGTTACACTATTGCTGGGTAAAACACTGATCCATCCATCAATCAATCAATCCTCACTACTCAATACTAATCAATCAATCACTCTCATTTTACAATCTGTTCGTCATTTGAAATATATGATAAATCACTCCGAGGAATGCGGGATGAAAAAAAAACTTCACTTGAAATTTTCACTGTTTATAACGAAGATATGCGGAAAGCTGTTTGATGGCCAACTGCATCGGCTGTCAATCTGGTAATACTCACGGCAGAAATCTACGAACACAGAATGTTTTGCAGACTTTTCTTCTACATAGACCAGGAAGCAAGCATGTGGCGAGAAGAGCCTATACGTATATATAGTTCTGGCATAGGTAGCATACTTGTGCACTGACTTGGTTAATTTTTAACCCAAAAGCTTAACTACCCTACCATCTGGAATATATTGAATATATGTAACCTGATTGGTCAATTAAGACTTTAGGTCTTATCCGATTGGTTCTTCATTAATATGAGATGTTTTCCATAACTTCAAAGTTGCAACTTAATTCTTACCATGTTAGCAGTGAAACGATAAGATTTTTTGCAAACAGTTTTGATCCTGATGAGACGTCGCGTTACGCGGCGTCTCATCAGGATCAAAACTGTTTGACACTCTCAACCTATTTTGAAAAGATATTTAAAAAATCTATCTTTAGAACAGTAGCAGACAACAAATTGTTGCAGACGAAAAATTTACCCAGCATGCAAAAGTGTTAATGGCATCAAAATGATTACCACGTGTGAATCCAGTGTGAACCTAATAAAAATATGTAATTTCTATATTAATGAACTTGTCGGTAATTCGGCTTTTATCAACTTGATGAAAGCAGTTTCAGAGATTCATCATTGCCCCAGGCTTAACCCTCCTCCTGCTATTTAACCCATTCCCCCCATAAATACCCCTTTTTACGTCTATTATTTATTCCTTGACTGAAGAAAATAGTTCCCTTTTATACAGTCCAGAATATGTATCATAAGAAATATTTTCTATGTCTTAGTAGATAATAGCTTAAAGCAGGCTGAAAGTAAAACAGAATGCGCCCTAATACTGACACCTTTTTTTAAACCTTTACTCCATAGATACACCTTTTTACATCTCTAATTTATTCCTACATTGACGAAAATATTTCCTCCTTAAAAGTCATGAATATGCACCATAAGAAATATTTTCTATAGCCTAGCAGATGATAGCTTAAAGCAGGCTGAAGCAAAGTAGAATGTTCCTTCAGCATTCCTTTCAACCTGCTTTAAGTGGTCATCTCTCTTCTATACTATAAACAGGTTAGGGGGTAATGGGTTAAAGATTACAGTAATGCTGAATTAAAGCTCTGGTAAGGTTTTTTAAGAACTACTTCAGTTAATCCATTTGTCATAAAGATTTTGCTCCCCTTCCTTTCAGGAGAGGGTGAACACTAACAGGTGGTAGCTTAAAGCAGAATTGTGCTTTACTTTCAACCTGCTTTAAGTAGTCTACTATTTTCAAGACTAGAAATAGGCTACTGAGTAATGGGTTAACTGTACTTGTATATGTAAGCAATCATAAGAATTTATGAAAGTCCGATTACAAAGGCAGGGCTGCCATAAGTTGATAAAAAAAATCCTAAGATTTCAAAATTTTCAATCGCGATCTTCCGAATCGTACCTTTTACTCCTACTCTGTTTCTAGTTTTAAAGACACGTAATGCTTAAAGCAGGTTGAAAGTAAAGCAGAATGCGCCTTATGGCGCATTCTGCTTTACTTTCAGCCTGCTTTAAGCTAGCTACCATGTTCTAGGGAAAAAAATCCGAAGATTTAGGAAAAATCCGGAGAAATGGCAGCCCTGCAAAGGGCAAGAAGTCTGGCTGCATTTCGCATGACATAACTTTTCAGACTCTCACATCATTAACATTAACTGTAATATTGTAACAACAAAGAAAAATAACTGTGACAATATCAACATGCTTACACTTTTAAGAGTTACTTCCCCTAGTGGAAAAAAGAATGGAAATCTTGGAAACCATTGTGACAAGCAGGAAGATGGTTTCTTCTGTTTATACTTTATCGAACAAGGTAAGGAGAGTATTTCACTGTAACTCAGTTTCTGTATATCCTAGCATATTGTTGCTTAAAGTGGTCAGAAAGTAAAGCAGATATGCCTTAAGGTGCTTTAAATGCTTTACCCTGTAACTAGGTTAGAGTCCACTGACAATGTCTGGGTAGCCCTGTGATGGTAAGAGCCTGACTATGTAGGTAACAGGTAGGTATTAGAGTTGGAAGTGGTTGCCAGGTGGGTTGTCGATATAGTTAGATTGATAAGGAAGGAAGCAGGTGTGTGAGAGATGGAAGCATGTGAACAGCCAGCCATCTACAAACACACAACAACACCCTGCCTGCACCTACCAGACCTCCAGATAACAGGAGTATTTCAAAATCTAAAATCTTTATTTCTGAATTAAACCCTATGGTGTCACTACTCATTAAAATCGTCTCTTCGAGACGATTCTATTGAGAAGTAACACCATAGGATTTGGTGCTGAAATGAGTGAGAAAATGTTGGATTTGTTCACTTTACTCCCCTTTATCTGGAGCCCTGCATAGCTACCACTAAAAACTGAACAGGACTCCAGATAACATGGAGTAAACTGAACAAATCCAACATTTTCTCACTCATTTTAGCAGGAAGTCCTATAGAGTGACTACTCATTAGAATCGTCTCGAAGAGACAATATGACTAAGCCACCAGCGAGTTAAGCTGATCAGGGTTACTAAGTGTTTGCCTTGGTAACTCACATTACTCCGGGTCAGAGTGACAGCTGGGTCAAGAGATAGCAGCGTAAACAAAATATCTGCCAAACTTCTCATGAATTTTAACCCTTTCCACTAATTACGTTAATCTCCTATAGCCAACTGTGTCTAAAGCAGGATACTACTGTTTAACCTATTACCCCATAAATACGCCTTTTTACGTCTCTAATTTATTCCTCAATGGAATGAAATAGTTTCAATTTATTAAGTCATGATTGTGAACTATTGGAGAAAAAAATCTTTATCCTGTCAGATGAAAGCTTAGAGCAGGCTGAAAGTAAAGCAGAATGCGCCCTAAGGCACATTCTGCTTTACTTTCAACCTGCTTTAAGTGGTCACCTGTTTTCAACACTAGAAATTGGGTTAAAGCAAGATATATGTAAACCAGAAAGCTCCTTTAATTATGAGCTTCCTGCTTTACATTCATCTTTCTTTATCCTACAACTTACACTTTTTATGCTTGTAACTTATTTCTCTAATGAAGAAATAAGTTTCAATGTATAGAATTATGAATACGTATATAATAAGAAATATTTTCTGTATTGAAGCAGATGTTAGTTTAAAGCAGGCTAAAAGTAAAGCAGAATGCGCCAGGCTGATAGCTAAAATTTCCAGCCTTCTTTAACCCATTACCCCATAAATACCCCTCATTTTATGCCTCTAAATTATTCCTCCACTGAAGAAAATAGTTCTTATTTATACAGTCCTAATTGTGTGCCATTAGAAATATTTTCTATTTCCTAGCAGATGTTAGCTTAAAGCAGGCTGAAAGTAAAGCAGAATGCACATAAGGTGCGTTCTGTTTTACTTTCAACCTGCTTCAAGTGGTCACCAATCTTCAAAACTAGAAACGGGCTATGGGGTTATGGGTTAAGTGGTCACCAGTGTTCAATACTGGAAACACTGGCTCTGAAGAAAGGGCTTAAGTGGTCAGCTGTCTTCACACCGAAAATACAGGCTATGAGGTTAGGGGATGCAGAACATAGTAAAATTAAAACTTTTGCCTATGGATGAAATGGTTCAACACTGAACGTAAGCTGTGTGTGATATTGTAAACACTGTCAGGGAGGAGCTGAGGCCCTGGCATCCACTATCCACCCTCCTACAGCGGAGAAAGTGTTATTCTTTCCCGTTTAAACGCAAACGAAACGCAACACACTAAAATGTAGAAATGATGACATTTTGACATTTCTAACTAATCATGTTAGTCTGAATGGCAAACAGTTTGGAGCCTGTTCAGACGCCGGGTTACCTGACGTCTGATCTGGCTCCAAACTGTTTTCAATGGAAATACAAATGTAAACGTTTTAGCGTAAACGCGTTTATTGGGAAAGAATAACGTTTTCCCCACTGTAGCTGGTATAAACATGCAGCCAGATGTTTCCTATACCAGGCAGGATCAGGCTAGTTTCTTCCTACACTAGGCCAGCTTCCTACACCACCGCCAGCTTCCCATCACTTTACCTGGCACTACCAGATGGCAATACGCTTCTCACAATACACGTTAAACTTACACATTACAGAAAATACGTTTTTAATTTTGTTTTTTTGTGTTTTTTGTTAAAGATTTTAAAAAGATTTGGAATAAGGAAATGGGGAGTTTAGACTATTATTTCATAAGTTTTTACTTCCCCTTTCTTCCATAGCCTTATATGTAAATCCTTTGTATCAATTACCTGTGGAAGCTTTAAGCAAAATGAAAATTGTCATCTCGCTTTAAGCTGCAACCTGTATTCAACACCGTTAGATAATACTCGTTAAAAGCTGTTTGTATGAAAGGGTAAGAGACGATTCTAATGAGTATTGACACCATAGGGTTTAATGCAGAAAAAATATTATACATGTATTCCCCTGCATTTCCCTACATGGTACAGTCTTTGCCGTAGGTTTTTCAGACCACTTGCCCAAAACTGACAAAAACTACCTTTTTCTCTCTTATATGCCAAATTCTGATGCAAAATATCTCTTGCCCGAATCAGAAACAACTTGCCCACCGGGCTTCGACAAGTGGGTTAACGCGAAGAGCCAAAGATTGATAGTGAGCCACTGGTGTGTGGGAGTACAGATCAACATTCAAATGGCACTTTTATTTATACTGCTCGGATGTCAGCCAAGTCATCCAGGCCATTAAATTTAATGTTGTTTTTAAAATAATGGCCACATTTTCTGTTACTTTTTGAGCTGCAGATGGCTTGTAAACAAACATTTTTCAGCGATAAGAAACACGTTGGTATCTTTTTCACATGAGGGTTTTCTAGGTTTTGATAATCTCCATGATAAACCCGATGGTTGTAGGAGATAGCCCGATTAGTTATCTCTGAATCGTTAATTAACCCATTACACCATAGAAGCGCTTTTTAGCGCATTTACTTTATTACTCCACTGAAGAAAATAGTTCCAATTAATACAGTAATGAACATGTACACCATAAGAAATAAGTTCTATATCCTGACAGATAGAAGTTTAAAGCAGGCTGGAAGTAAAGCAGAATGAGCCTTAAGGTGCATTCTGCTTTACTCTCAACCTGCTTTAAGTGGTCACCTATCTTCAAAACTAGAAACAGGCTATGGGGTAAAGTTTAACCCATCATTCCATAAATATGACTTTTTTTCTCCTCCACCAGAGAAAATAGTTCCACTTTATACAGTCATAAATATGCACCATAACTATTTTCTATATCCTAGCAGATGGTTACTACTGATTGTAGCTTAAAACAGACTACAGGAAGTAAAGCAGAATGCTCCTGAAGGTTATATTTCCAGATAATTTTTCATGATTTGATGCAATATTTTAACCCATTACCACATAGTCAGTTTCTAGTTTTTAATACAGGTGACTACTTAAAGCAGACTGCAAGTAAAGCAGAAAGTGCCTTAAGGCACATTTTACTTTATTTCAGCTTGCTTTAAGCTACCTCCTATTAAAGAAATAATAAATTCATACCAGTGTTTTATCATGCCAATAAAACACGGGTAGGAGTTGAGATGCATAAGTAATTAAATCACAAGGCCAAAGGCCGAGTGATTTAATTTCCAGCATCTCAATGACTACCCGTGTTTTATTGCATGATAAAACACGGTATTAATTTATTATTATTTCGATTCTAACACTTAAATTTAACCACAATTTCACTGAAGCAACGGAGCTACATTTCTTGGCGTACGCATTTTCAAAGCCATATGACGTCACGTTAAGACGTTACAGTGTGAATTCAAACACAGATACGTCCCTTCTTTGTTTATATACGGGTGTGTGCAAAGTGTGCTAGAATAGGATATAGAATATCTTTCTTGAGGTGCATATTCATGACTGTATAATGGATGCATTTTCTTCAGTAAATGCGTAAAAATGTGTATTTATTGGGTAATGGGTTAGAAGGCAGCATCAAAGCCCAACATTGATACTCTACTTACTTATTGTTAGCATAACTTCAGAGCACCAGATAAGGGTAGTTTTTCAAAACTTAAAATCTTTATTTCTGAATTAAACCCTATGGTGTCACTACTCTTTGAGACGATTCTAATGAGTAGTTACACCATAGGATTTTGTGCTGAAATGAGTGAGAAAATGTTGGATTTGTTGAAAAAACTACCTCTTATCTGGAGCCTTGTAACTTTTAGTATAATGTTGACATAAGAATGTAAAGCTTGTAGCAGCACACCTGTCAGAAACAAATAAACTAGTATCATCACCAAGGATCACATCAAAAGACTCTTCAATGTCTACATAAAACAACGAATCATGAACTTTAACGTCTTTATGTCGCCCCAAGCCAGTATGAAGGAACAATGGCACTCCAAGACAGAAACACTAATGCTAAGTAGAATGCGCCATAAGACATATTTTGCTTTACTTTCAACTTGCTTTAAGTGGTCACCGGTCTTCAAAAATAGAAACAGTCTATGAGGTAATGGGTTAAACTATGCCATTGTCTGGTATTAAATCATCATCTGTAATACGATTTTACAATTTATTGTGACGTCGTAACCCTTTCCCCAAATTGCTTTTCTTTATAATTTAAGATAGGCAGTTGCATAAAGATGGCTGATGGTAAAGCAGAAAGCACCTTTAGGAATATCATGGACTGCCATTTGGATCCAGACTGTTTCAAATACCGACAGTATTTTCTAAAAGAGCATGCTTTTAAATAATTTTGAGAATTATTGCAGAGGACAAATTTTGCTGACTACATAGCATGTACAAGGTTTCGGGTAACTATAAGCGCTGTATTTCAAGCACTTAAATCTGAACATCTCCACCAAACCCTATGTGTGACTACTCATTAGATTCCTCTCCGTAAGATAGTTCTTATGAGTAGTCACATGATAGGATTTGCTGATAAAACAAAACTGTTATGTGGAGCCCTGAATGAGTTTATTTACCTGCACTGGTGGGTAGAACGACTTTGGCATGTAAAACATAGTTCCTTTGTTACTGTGTGATCCTCTAGTAGACAGTCAATACCTAGTCCCCACCCTGGGGGTACAAGTCCAAAATCCTGTCACACTATTTCTGCCCCACCCACAAAGTTTTTATCAAGCAGCAGCGAGTTCAATTACATATCCCAGTAATGTTTTTTCTACGTCTCCCGTACCACATCAATCAGACAGACCTCGGCCAATTAATCAATTAATCCGTCCATCCACGTAAATTAATCACACATTTGCCCTCGAAAGAGCCTGCTCCCAATTTCACTCTTCCCCAACTTTTACAATCAAGTAACTCTAATACACAAACTTTCTAAAAATAGTAACATCACATCGGTAATTAACTCGTAGCATGCTGATGGGATAAAAATGATAACCTTTGAAAACAGTTTGGATCCTGATAAGATGCCGCGTAACGCGGCGTCTCATCAGGATCCAAACTGTTTGACACTCTGAACCTTTTTCAAGAATTAATTTTGGAAAATTCTACTTTTAGAACAGTAGCAGACAACAATGGCTGCAGATGACAAAATAACAAAGCATTCAAAGAGTTCCACTACATGTGCACTGTAGTATATACAGTCTCGCTATTACAGCCACAAAAAACACTCATTTTGCATAAACAAATGGCAGCATATTACAAAATGAAAGCTAGTAATAGTAAAGTAGAAAACTTGCAAAAGCAAGACAAATTTCGAAGCTGGCCACATTTATGAAGCAGACAGCACTTTTGAGACATTATAATTATCATGTATAACAGAAATGTTATTGAAGCTTTTCAAAAAGAATTTAACCTCTTTTTAAGCCTAGTGTCAAAAATTGACAAACAGTGAGTGCACAGAGCAGGATCTGCACTGTTTGCTATTTCATATGAAATGTGATGCTGTACGTGTGGACAAACATTGTAACCTCCCCCAGATTACCCTTATTTATTTGTAGTGAAATCTTCCAGCAAGCCCACAGGAAGAGTTCATTGCAACATCATGGTATAAATGGGCTAATGACATTCCTCATTCATATTTTAAAACCTAATTATTTTTGTTCACAAATTTTACTCCACTACAATATTGGGCCACATAATTCCTCAAAATGTCTACTTCTAATCTCTACGCACACTATTCCCCTGAATGCCATCATTTTAAACACACTTGCCACATCATTGCCAATCTTGTGTTTAACCCCTTTCCCATGTTAGAAATGCTTTTTCTTGCCTTTACGCCGTTTGATGCATTTATGCTTTTTGATGCATTTACGGTACGTATGCCATATAGAAATGCCTTCTTCTGATATTAAGCCATAGGAAACTTCATCACTATCTTAACAGACTGAAAACCAAACAGTAGTTTTCTGTATATTACTTAATTATATCCTGTCTTTAGCAACCACCTATTCTAATGCTCTTCACAAGTTACTCCTCTACAAAATGGTTTCTGAACACAACTTTTGCTACTATAGTTTCCTCTAAACACTAGTCTCACAGATTCAATAATTTCCAGTGTTTTACTCCTCCAAGTTTCTACTATGACCTCTTGGTGATGAGACCAGCTTTACAATACCAACACTTGATGGCCCCTAGGGAGATATAGGGTCCTGCACAAGGGGCAGCCACTAGCTGCACATTATGCTTGCAACTTAGATCACTATCTGGCTCCAGATAAGGCGAGAATCAGTAGCTCAAATCACTTTCATCCTTAACACATTAACAATTGTATCTATGATAATTCTAATGAGTAAGTCACAATATGAGATTAAATGGAGAAAATGTTCAGTGCACACCATCAGTACATTTAACCCATTACCCCATAGCCTGATTCTAATTTGAAAACAGGTGAATACTTACAGCAGGCTGAAAGAAAAGCAGAATGTGCCTTAAGGTACATTCTGCTTTACTTTCAGTCTGCTTAATTTAAGTTACCATCTGCTAGTATAAAGAAAACATTTCCTATGGTACATATTCATGACCGTATAAATTGGAACAATTTTCTTCAGTGGAGGAATAAATTAAAGACGTAAAAAGGCATATTTATGGGGCAATGGGTTAAAGTGCTTCTCGACATCAGAAAGACCACAGCTTCAAGAACTGGACATTTAAACGCTTTACTCCATTAATATATCGTTTTATGTGTTTAATTTTCTCCTATGCTTAGAATAATTCCACTTTATACAGTCAAAATTATATACCGTAAGATCCTAGCAGATACTTAAAGCAGGTTTATTAAAGGTGCATTCTGCTTTTCTTTCAATCTGCTTTAAGTGGTCACCTGTCTTCAAAACTAGAAACAGACTATGGGGTTATGGGTTAAACAGACAAAACAACCTGTGAACTTTCTGTTAGACTTCAATACTTCAAAATATCTACTCTCTGCAATAGCGAAAATCCGAAAAAGTTTATAAAAAATTCCCCTAAAGTGCTCCCCACAAAGCAGAAATATGCAGACAGCCTGTGGGGAGCCTCTGTAGAGTTTTGGTGCTGATGGATTCCAGATGTTTTAGACATAACCATGGTTTCCTCTACAACCAGTCAATTAATTACCCCAAACTGGCCCAGTGCCTAATTACATATGGCTTCTATTACCTCAACTACTGCTGCTGTTTTAACCCGTACCTCACTGCACAACTGCTCTAGAACTATACCATACCACAATATCACATAAACCAGTCTGGCATCAATTTTTTTGTCAAACTTTGAGCGGAAATTTTTTTTCCACATAAGCTACAGGGGGAAATTAAATGGTTTAAATTACTTTCTTAAACAAAAAAAGAAGAATAGTACCATGATTTTTCAGTTTGGTAAAGAAACCAAAACCAACATCATTGTTTTAAGTTTTCACAAATGTAAACACAGAAGTATTTGTTATTCTACAAATTCAAATTAAATTTTTTTCATTATATTCTTTTCAGGGACGTTTTGAACCCTTCAAAAATGATTCAATTTAGTAGTTTCAAAATGTCAACTGCTGGAATTCTGAAACTTAATATTAAATCTCTATTTTGCTATAAAACTCTATAAAAGAAGATCTCTGATTTGACCAATGTTTTGTTCATCCTGAGCTGGATCCTAACTAAAGCAGTAACTATCTTTGTTGTTAATTTCTTGCTGTAGCCTTTCACCAGTGTCTGCTTCTTTCATGCAAGTTAACCCTTTCTCACACATAAGTGCCAGAAGAAACTTTAACTTGTCTTCCTTGATGGATTAATTAGTTAATGAGTGTGAAACAGATTAGCTACTGATCAGACACTGAACACCAACCCAAGCCTTGTTAGCCAGGATAAGAGTCACCCCTGAAACATTTAATGGACAATCCCAATTTCCAATTAAACTTAGTTCATTTAAAAATATTCAGGGCTGTTGTTTGCAATATTTTGCAAAATGACAAAACAGTGCAAGCCCTGATCAGAGGGCTCCTTTAGGAGCCCTCTGATCAGGGCTTGCACCGTTTGTATATTACAAGTGTACTGTTCATAGGTGCCCTGTTTGTGGACAATGAGTTTATATTGAGCATATTGGCTGTGAGGAGAAGGGTTTAGACTTTCAGCTGCCAAGTGTACTCTTCATAGGTACACTGTTTGTGGATGATGTGTATACTCATCGCTAGGATTGAACATGTTGGCTTGAGGAGAAGGGTTAAGAATGTATAGGACAAGTGTACTCTTTAAAGGTACACTGTTTGTGAACGATGAGTTTATTCCTCGTTAGGATTGAGCATATTGGCTGTGAGGAGGTTGGTTTTGAATGTATAGGACAAGTGTACTCTTCATAGGTACACTGTTTGTGAACGATGAGTTTATTCCTCGTTAGGATTGAGCATATTGGCTGTGAGGAGGTTGGTTTTGAATGTATAGGACAAGTGTACTCTTCATAGGTACACTGTTTGTGAACGATGAGTTTATTCCTCGTTAGGATTGAGCATATTGGCTGTGAGTAGGTTGGTTTTGAATGTATAGGACAAGTGTACTCTTCATAGGTACACTGTTTGTGGATGATGCATTAACTCTCGCTAGAATTGAGCAAATTGGCTGTGAGGAGAAGGGTTAAGACTTTCAGCTGCCAAGTGTATATTTAGATTGGCACTGAGACAGTTGCAAAGGCAGTTGGATTTTTCTGAATATCTAAAATTCTTCCAACGTCTATGAAACAAGATTCTCCCCATAAACTTCACCTGCATACAAATTATTATCTTCTTTGATGTTTAAGCCCGTTACCCTATAGTCTATTTCTAGTTTTATAGACAAGTGTTCACTTAAAGCAGGGTGAAAGTAAAACATAATGTGTATTCAGTAATTCTGCTTTACTTTCAGCTTGCTTTATGCTATCATCTGCTAGAATAAAGCAAAATATTTCAGACTACATAATTATAGTGAAGCTATTTTCTGGGAATCACTTAACCCCATAGCATGTTTCTAGTTTTGAAGACAGGTGACCACTTAAAGCCAGGTGGCTGCTAAACAGGCCAAAAGAGTATGTTGAAGCTTTCTCCTTTACTTTCAGGATGCTGCCAAGATGAGAGTAACGTTTCTACAGCTTATCACAGTAGAGAAGAAGCATGAAAAAGTTGTTTTATGTAAGCCATCTGATCAGGAGGCTTAACACTTATGGCAATGTCTTTACAGTCAAGCACTACCTAAACTTGAAACAAATAGCAGAAAACTTTGAAGAAGATAACAGACAATACCATAGTAACTTAAGTATTAGTCCTTCTCTTGCTGATTGGTCTGGTTCTATACTGTTTTCAAAAAGCATCAATTAACACTATAAAGATGAGAAGGGACAGGATTATGATTTTACTCAGTGGTTGCCGAGTTTTTAACTCGCTTTAACCCATTACGAGATAACCTGTTTTTAGTTTTCAAAATAGGTGACTAGTATTGAAGATGGGTAACCATTTAAAGCAGGCTGAAAGTAAAGCATAATGCTTTAAGCTTCCATGTGCTAAAATATAGATATTATTTCCTATAATATAATATTCATGACTGATTAAATTTGAACTACAGTGCTCCCTCTCCACAACGGCCCTCCCAACAACGATTATCTCCTTACAACAACCTTTGTTGCATTTCCATAAATAGGAAAAGAATGTCCAACCTATTCACAGCTGCAATATCGTCTACTTAAAATTGTTGTCTGCTGTTCTTCTCAAAGTTACATAATGGTCATTTTGACAGATATTTTTAAATGATGCATTACGCGGCGTCTGATCTGGAGTCAAGCTGTTCGCAATTGTAAGCCTATTTCCCTCCCTATAACGACTCCCTCCGAACAACGCACACATTTTGTGTCTCCCATTGGGTGTCGTTGTAGAGAGGGAATGCTGTATTCTCTTCAGCGGAGGAATAAATCATACACGCTAAAAGGCCTTCCTATGAGGGAGAGGGTTAACACAGGTGATTTGCACTTCTGAATATTGAGGAAAGGGTTAAAGCTAAAAGCCCTTTCAAACAAATTTTCAATACATGTATCACTCTTTAGCTTAAAGTTATATAGACTAAGAAGTTTTCTCTGTGTGAAGAGAAATAACTCAAACTCAATCATGATTTACTACACAACAGTTTTCTCCCTTTAACTTCATCTCGTCAGACTACACCACCAAGAAAGATAACTCCTACAAAGTTTTCTCCAGCCTCACCAAGAACAGTAACTCTTACTAGCCTGTATTTCTCCCAGCAGTTTTATGAATGGGAACAGCTGTGTCCAGAGAAGACCTAACGTAAAACAGCTGTCCAGGAACTTTGTGAATGGTACGAATATAGGCCAGGGAAAAACTTTGACAGAGAACATGGAACCACCTGTTCCCCGGCAGGGCAGCTTGGTTTTGGGTTTTCCCTACTGGCTGGCAATAACAGACAGGCAAAACAGTAGCAACAGTAGCGTCTGTTGGCAGTGGCAGGGTGCACATAACACGAATCACTGACTGCACATGCTGCAAACACCAGTCTCAACACTTGGCTTCCACAGCCATCAGAGCAAACAATTGTATTTTTTCTTTTACCCAATCGCCTGTTACTAGTTTTGAAGATAGGTACAATACGCTTGGATACAGAAAATATTTCTAATGCCACATATTTGTGACTATATAAAACGGAACTATCTTCTTGACTAGGAATAAAGGGCGTAAAAAGGCGTATTTATGGGATAATGGGTTAAAGCAAGCTGAAAGTAAAGCAGAAAGTTCCTAAAGGAGCTTCCTGATTTACTTTCAGCTTGCTTAAAACTTCCATCTTTATTTTTGAATTAATATAATTCATATTCAATATTGACTTTTATGTGAAGGAAAAAGTGAAAGTGCTTTATGGAGGAAAAGGTTAACTTCTAAAAATATTTTCCTGACATATTAGATTAATATTTTTATAAATATTGGACTCATTTTAAAGTTGATTTCTACAAACTAATGATAACATTTTTTGTAATATATACTGGTAATTATATTGAAAGAATTTCTCTTGTTTGGAATTAGTTTCCATGTAAATCCAAAAGGTATCATGTTTATTGTAAATGTAGTTATTTGTCTTTTCTTGCTCTGTAGGTACATATATATTTAATTTCATGTAAAGCGCTTTTGAAAGCACAACCCCTGTGTGGAAAGAGCGCTATATAAATCTGGTATAATAATATTTAGATAGATTCAGAATCCTCCACTAACGTTTTACTATTACAGTCACACCAGTTTTACTATACTAAGCTCAATTTAACTCTTCCAACACACCCTTCAGGGCTAATATAACCCTTTCAACACCTCATTCAAGCCTACTAATACCCTTCAAACACAGTCTTCAAGACTAATATAACCCATCCAACACATCCTACAAGCCTAATATAACCCTCCAAAACATCCTTCAGGCCTAATATAACACTCCCAAACATCCTTCAGGCCTAATTTAATCCTTCAGACCTAATATAACCCTCCCAAACATCCTTCAGGCCTAATATAACCCTCCCAAACATCCTTCAGGCCTAATTTAATCCTTCAGACCTAATGTAACCCTCCCAAACATCCTTCAAACCTAGTTTAACCCTCCCAAACATCCTTCAGGCCTAATTTAATCCTTCAGACCTAAAATAACCCTCCCAAACATCCTTCAAGCCTAGTTTAACCCTCATAAACATCATTCAGGCCTAATATAACCCTCCCAAACATCCTTCAGGCCTAATTTAATCCTTCAGACCTAATATAACCCTCCCAAACATCCTTAAGCCTAGTTTAACCCTCCCAAACATCATTCAGGCCTAATATAACCCTCCCAAACATCCTTCAGGCCTAATTTAATCCTTCAGACCTAATATAACCCTCCCAAACATCCTTAAGCCTAGTTTAACCCTCCCAAACATCATTCAGGCCTAATATAACCCACCCAAACATCCTTCAGGCCTAATTTAATCCTTCAGACCTAATATAACCCTCCCAAACATCATTCAGGCCTAATTTAATCCTTCAGACCTAATATAACCCTCCCAAACATCCTTCAGGCCTAATATAACACTCCCAAACATCCTTCAGGCCTAATATAATTCTTCAGACCTAATATAACAATCCCAAACATCCTTCAGGTCTAATATAATCCTCCAGACCTAATATAACCCTCCCAAACATCCTTCAGGCCTAATATAATCCTTCAAACCAAATATAACCCGTTCAACACATCCTTCATGCCTAATATAAACCTTCCAACACATCCTTCAGGCCGAATATTACCGTTCCAACACATCCTTCAGGCATATTACACACATATAACACAGACCAATCAACACAATTCACTAACCAATGATCAAATGACCAATAATCAAGACTAAATCTCCAGTTTATAAACTGCTATCAGGACTAGGAAGCGGACCATTTAATTGCACTACAAGCTGTTTCCACCATAACTTCCAGCATTTTGCAACGCTATAATTGTATCATCAGCCCTTCAAAACTAGTATCTATTAACCCCAGAGATCCAGATAAGGGGGAGTAAACTGAACAAATCCAACATTTTCTCACTTATTTTAGCACCAAATCCTATGATGTTACTACTCATTAGAATCATCTCGAAGAGACGATTCTAATGAGTAGTGACACCATAGGGTTTAATACAGAAATAAAGATTTAAAATTTTGAAATACTCCCCTTATCTGGAACCCTGGGCCCTTTACCCCTAAGCCTGTTTTTAGTTTTGAAGACAGGTGACCACTTAAAGCAGGTTGAAAGTAAAGCAGAATGTGCCTTAAGGCACATTCTGCTTTACTTTCAGCCTGCTCTAGGCTACCATCTGCTAGGATATAGTAAGTATTTTTAAGGTTTATACTCATGACAGTACTATAAATTGGAAGTATTTTCTTAAGTGGAAGAATAAATTGAATGAGCTAAAAGGCACTTCTATGGGGGGAAAAGGGCTAATGCAAGTATTTCAATTTTTAAATCTGATTGGTTGACAAAGCACTAGTAAGTGTGCCAAAATGTTACTCTGGTACAGAACAGTGAGTTACTCAGTAGGAAGATCTGGATCTAAACTGTGTATAAAACTGTCGGTTAGGTCCCAGTCGGCTATATTATAGTCCAAGCCTTGAACATGCTTTCACACACAACAAAGTCAAACAACAGAATATCTGAGAATATTCCCAAACATATCCATGAATCTAATGTATTCAAGTATGACCAGTCTCTTAACCCATTACTCCATAAACATGCCTTTTTATGCCTTTAACTATTTCTACACTAAGAAAGGTAGTCCCAACCTCCGAAGTCTTGAACATTAACCACATACGGCATTTGAGGTACCTTTTTAGATTGTAGCTTAAAGTAGGTTGATAGTAAAGCAGAATTCTCCTTTAGGAGCATTCTACTTTATTTTCAACCTGCTTTAAAAGGCCATCTCTTGTCAAAACTAGAAACAGGCATATGGGGTAAAGGGTTTGGACCCAGCACACTTTGACATGAGGATACAGGGCTCCAGATAAGGAGTATTTCAAAACTTAAAACCTTTATTCCTGCATTAAACCCTATGTTTTCACAACTCATTAGAATTGTCTCTTCGAGACGATTCTAATGAGTAGTACACCATAGGATTTTGTGCAAAATGAGTGAGAAAATGTTGGATTAGTTCAGTTTACTCCTTCTTATCTGGAGCCCTGACAATGATTGTTTTTTCTTCCAGTATTTTATCACTATGTTATTATTCATGATACCATACTTTTTTATACTGCCACAAGATAAAGCTTAATGTTGGCCTCTGAACCATCTCAACACTGAATCTGTGTATTACAAACAGTTTGGATCTAGGTATGGCCCCATTAAATATAGGACCTGATCAAGATCCAAACCAATTTACACTTGAATCTCAGTAAATATAAATATAAATATAAAGAAGACGGAGCCTATTTCAGACTGTTATCATTCCCAGCAGCTAGCAGTATCACTGTGTTGAAATTATTAATGCAGGGTTCCAGATAAGAGGGAGTAAACTGAACAAATCCAACAATTTTTCTCATTTATTTAAGCACCAAATCCTATAGTGTTACTACTCATTAGAATCGTCTCTTCGAGACAATTCTAATGAGTAGTAACACCATAGGGTTTAATGCAGAAATAAAGATTTTAGTTTTGGAAATACTCCCCTTATCTGGAACCCTGGCTAAGGGTTCCCTATACATTGTATAGGATATTGACCAACAACCAAGACTGAGCAGAAACTCTTTTATTATATACCTATCAATGATTTATAGAGATTTCTCAGTTAGATAAATTTCATATCGTCACACAGTTGATATCATCACGCCGTTTACGGTTTATCTGAAACTATGTGTTATGAAAACAGTACTAACAATACTTTTGCAGTGACGATATCATTTTTGAGACGTCACATCATAATATCTTGTGTGAGGTACCGCAAAAACAATTAATTTTGTGTGTTTTCTTTGTAAAAACATCATTAAAATGTATCAATTATTTTGGATGAATACGAAAAATATATCCTGCAGACTCATTTTCTAACCAGATAACAACCCATGCTCGTGATATATTTTTCATATAGTGCTTAAGGCCGGTGCCTACTTAAATCAAGACGAAAGTGAGCTTTCTGCTTTACTTTCATCTTGCTTTAAGCTGTATTCAAGATCAATGTATAGTCATTTTTTTGCCTTCAGTGGAAGGTTAGGTAGTGTCGTAAGGCTGTTCTGTGGAAGATGGGGGTTATAAAATTATAATTCACTAAACACTTACCGAACCCTTCTGTCTTTTACCCGACTGGTCACTTGGTCTTCGACCTGAAAAACAACAACAATAAATAACTAGAACCTTGAATAGTACAGCTGTCAGGGGTTTTAACCCTTTCACTCTCAATAGCGCTTCTATGGGTTAAATGGATCTTCATTGTTCACATCATAAGTTATAAGAGTATACTGATGCCTTTTGAAAACAATGTAGACTCAGATCCTTTAAGACAGCTCCTTTAAAACATATTTCCTTTAAAACAGCTCCTTTAAGAAATATTTCCTTTAAAACAGCTCCTTTAAGAAATATTTCCTTTAAAACAGCTTCTGTAAGACATATTTCCTTTAAGACAGCTACTTTAAGACAGCTGGACTTTAAGACATATTTCCCATATATTCATATTCATGCTACAGAATGTTGATCTCATTGAGGGTTTGTAGGGAAAATTTTCCATATCTTATTATCCAATAAAATAGTTCAGATAAGCCCTAGAAGTTCATCGTAGGCAGAATTTTATAAATGACTATTCAGCTGATTAATCCAGTATTCGCCCTGGTTCAGCAGAATCTGGCAATGTGAAATCAGGACGAGGTCTGTCAATGGGCTGGCCTGGGGTTATGTTTAATTATAATACAATATGTAATAGCTGCTATGGTTTTTCAATTCCCTCTTCAATCTGGTGATGAGTCTGTTCAGCAAGCCTTTAGTAGTAGCATGTTATTGAGGGCTACAGATAAGGGGAGTATTTCAAAAACTAAAATTTTTAAGTCTGCATTAAACCCTATGGTGTGACTACTCATTAGAATCGTCTCTTCAAGACGATTCTAATAAGTAGTACAGTGGTAAATACACTATTCCTACCCATTTACGCGTTAATCTATGCGTAAGAAAAACATAGTGAATGGTTAAAGCCTAACGATTTTAACCTGTTTAAACGCGTTAATAAATGATTATACCAATGCAGTTTCAGCTAAGGGGTCCATTGGCTAAGTGATGAGCCTTTCAGCCAGGCTCTTTTAAAGGCGTAAAGAAACAAGTAAAGAAACTGCTAGCAAACGCCTTTAACGAAACGGATAAGAAACACGTAAAGTGGGTAGGAATAGCGTATTTACCACTGTAACACCATACGGTTTATTGCTGGTTGGAGTGAGAAAATGTTGGATTTGTTCAGGATACTCCCTCTAATCTGGAGCCCTGGTGAAGGAATAAATTATAGGCGCAAAAAGGCATATTTATGGGGTGATGGGTTAAAGTGAGACTATTGTAGGAGATCATACCTCTATCATCCATGGAGGACTGTTTGTAAGTTTGGTAATATGGAGACATCTGTTTCCGTGGTGATAGTTGCTGTGGAGACATTGGTATATTTGAGTTGCCCATCATGCTCTGAAATAACACAAATATAACTTAAGTAAGTATACAATAAAGAACTGACATCATACATGTATGAGCACTGACCTAACTATGCCCACATTTAATATTGAGACTATATGTATATCAACCCGTTACCCCATAGCCTGTCTCTAGATTTGGAGACATATGAATACTTAAAGCAGGTTGAAAGTAAAGCAGAATGCGCCTTAAGGCGCATTCTGCTTTACTTTCAGCCTGCTTTAAGCTTCCATCTTCTAGGATAAAGAAAAAACTGTTTATGATACTCATATTCATAACTGTGTAATATGGAACTATTTTCTTCATTGAAGGAATAAAATAAAGGCTCAAAAAGGTGTATTTATGGGGTAATGGGTAAGATAAGAACATGATTCACAGATACAGCAATCCTTTATACAAATGACATTCAATCATACAATCAATACACATGTATTCAAATTCGTTAGCACTAAGTTCATAAAGTTACAACAATGTCAATATATCATATTCTGTACTAGAACAGGTGACAGCTTCAAGCAGAAGCTTCAAGAGAGTTTTGCTTTACTTTATTCTTGTTTTTAGAGGTCATTTACAGGAGCTTTACATTTTACTTGCATTCAACCTATATAAGACTATTATCTATGATAGAAGATTTGCAAACAGTGTAGACCCTGAAGAGACATCCCCATCACATGACATAACAAGCATACAGGAAGAGTTCATTGCAAGTTACAGGTGTAAAAGGGTTATGAAAGGCTGTTATTTACAGGGCTCCAGAGAAGAGGGAGTAAACTTAAAATGTCAAACATTTTCTCACTCATTTCAGCACTAAATGGTACGGTGTGACTACTCATTAGAATCCTCTCAAAGAGATGATTCTAATGAGTAGTGACACCATAGGGTTTAATTCAGAAATAAAGATTTTAGTTTTCAAAATACTCCCCTTATCTGGAACCCTGTGTTGTAGCCAGTTTATTTATACAAATTTATATAAATTTCTCCCACAAAGTACTGAGATTATGTCTTAGACAGGGTTCCAGATCAGGAGTATTTCATAAACTGAAATCTTTATTTCTGCTTTAAACCCTATGGTGTCACTACCCATTAGAATCGTCTCGAAGAGACGATTCTAATGAGTAGTCACATCATAGGATTTGGTGCTGAAATGAGTAAGAAAATGTTGGATTTGTTCAGTTTACTCCTTATCTGGAGCCCTGCTAGAAATCTCAATTACCAATGACATGTGTGGACCAGGTATCTACTAACAGACATCTGCCAACACTTCTCAAACCTGATCTCACAGTCCTTGTAACAACTATAGAATCATGAGCTCAGGTGTTCACTTGTAATGAGGCTCCTGATTGGCTGAACAATGGACCAATTAAATTCCAAAGAAACAAGCCAACCCAAGAACATAATCTTAGTAGTTCAGTCTCAAATAAGACAGAGTACAAAACAGGTTTGACCAGAGATTTATTGATGACACAAGACATGACTTGGATTCTTTTGCTGCAATTGAAAACATTTTGAAGCAAGATACGAGGGGAATAAAGATATATACAGATATCTTAAATTTGCAGACCATAGTTCACTTCTTAACGCATTACCCCATAAATACGACTTTTTACACCTTTAAAGCTGAGTTTACTCAGTTTCAAATCAGGATCCTTGAATGTCTCCCTAATTAATATTTTCAATTAACTCTTCCAACACCATGTTCCTGTTTAAAATATACTTATAACAATTACGAACAGTGTAGATCCTAGGGGTGTAACGATTCGGCGGTGTACCGATATATTGCGGTGTGAGCTGAATAATATTGCCCCGCGGTTCAGATTCAGAAAAAACGGTAAAAGAATGGACAAACGTACTTTTTGTTTCGCGGAGTTGTTTTCGAAACAACGCGTAGTAGACACAGTCCGGTGTTTTATCCATATCCCTAGCCGGCGTAAAAGTACTATTTCGTTTCCGTTTAATCTCGCTCAACGAGACGCTCTTATTAAGAAACAAGCAGCGAATCAAGGGCCTGGTTGAACAAGATTAATACAGTAAACACGATGGCAGATGCTTGTTCCATACTTACACGGTATATTGCAATATATTGCGATTCGATTTCTCCGTATTGCCATAAACTGCGATGCGGGTTTCGGCGAATTGTTACACCCCTAGTAGATCCAGATCAGAGGGTTCCAATAGGAACCCTCTGATCAGGGTCTACACTTTGCTAATTTAGACCAGTATAATAAACTACCTAGAATTCCAAGTAGACTTGTTCAAGTTTAGATAACTAAAATGATCCACAAAGGAACCTAATAACCCACAAAGAGTTGCTTAGTGTTGAAATAGTAAAGGACACGTATCAAATCTAGAGACCTAGCTGTGTCTATACAACACAAATGATAAGTGATGCCCAAGCATGCAAAATTACTGGTACTAAGTTCAGCTGTCTGTAAGTCTTTGAATAATGAGGGCATAAAAACCTGTTACCACCTGTCAGCATAAAGACAATGTTTAACCCATTACCCCACTGAGTAAAATAGTTCTAATTTAGATCATCATAAATATGTATCATAAGAAATATTTTCTATCTTCTAGCACATGGAAGCTTAAAGCAGATGGAAATTAAAGCAGAATGGGCCTTAAGGCGCATTCTGCTTTACTTTCAACCTGCTTTAAGTGGTCAACTATCTTGAAAACTAGAAACAGGCTATGGGGTAATAGGTTAAGATCGCTCTATATCAGAATTACTGGTTGATGTGTTTTTGTAAGGACTATAGTTAACCCTTTTCCCCATAGAAGCGCCTGTTAGCGCATTTAATTTACTCCTCCACTTGAAAAAGAGTTCCAATTTATAGAGTCATGGACATGTACCAAACAAAATGTTTTCTATATCCTAGCAGAATGGTAGCTTAAAACAGGCTGACAGTAAGGACATAAGGCACATTCTGCTTTACTTTCAGGCTGCTTTAAGCTACAATCTGCTATGATACAGATAGAATATATTTTCGCATTAGAATCCTTTTTTCGAGACGATTCTAATGAGTGCTCTGTAGTCACACCATAAAATTTGGTTCCAGATATGGGGATTATTTCAAAATCAAAACTATTTATGCATCAAACCCTATGGTGTCAGTACTCATACACACTGAGTAGTAACACCATTAATTTGGTGCTGAAATGACTGAGAAAGTATTGGATTTGTTCAGTTTACCCACTCTTATCTGGAGCCCTGTGTGCTAAAATGCGCTTCTAAGAATAAGAGGATTTTTGTGGTCGTAGTACTGAAGCTTGACTGTAGGAGAAATCTCTGCAGGATTTATAGCCCGGCTCAGCTGCTACCAGAACAGTTTAATTCCAAATTCATGACTCCATAATTGATTGAACAAATCTACAATTAGCTGCACTAACTAAATCAGTTCCTTAACTGTTTTCTCAACAACACCATTGTTTGGTTACCACGGTAACACACAACCCTAATACAGGTGTATTCATATAACATTTAAAACATGGTTGACAAAGCAACATTATAAAACATAAAACAAGACACTTTTATCATTCTGTTAAATCAGATAAATATTTTGCAAATGGTTTGGATCAAGATCAGACGACAGGGAGTTCTTTGACATTTATATGTTTTGTCAGTCACAAATATTTTGCATCAAAATTGATTAGAATTTTTTTAAGTGGACAACAGTTTTAACTCTGTAACAAAATAAATCTTGAGGTTTATTAGGTTCCCTTCTGGATCGTTTTAGGTACCAAAACAAGAACCAGTCAACTTTGAATTCTGGGTAGTTTAATAAATACTGGTCAAAATCCGAAAACAGAGTAGACTAATCAGAGTGCTCCTATTGGAGACAACTATACTACTTTTATATAAAGCAGAGATTAAATTAGCCAGGTAAGAGTTGAAGAATGTGACAATTAAATTTGGTCATGAACCTGTTTTAAGTGGTCACCTATCTTCAAAACTAGAAACAGGCCATGGGGTAAAGGGTTAACATATTTATTTCCAGAAGTACATAATTATGATTACAATTATATATGCTAATTTCTCACATAACTATCCTTGTTTTCTATAGCGAACAAGGATTACGAATATCCTTATCTCCAACATGTGTGAGATCACTTTGATGACGTCACTTTAACGTCACTATTTATAACCGCGTTTTGACGTCACCGGGGTTCCAAAAAGTGCCTATTGCTTTGAAAAATAGCTTAAAATCGTTAGATATGTGATAAAAAGAATCTGTCACTCGTCAATGTTTAAGACAAGTTATCCAAGGCTCGCTTAATAACATTTCAATTCTAGACTTGTTTGAGATCAGCTTGTCTTAAACATAGACTCATGACAGATCCTATATGTACACTAACAATACTAAGGAAAATTATTGCAACAAAAGAATTAACTTATTGAGTTTCTCTCCTACACTATTCTTCAGTCAAAATAGGCTCAAATAGTCCAACAACCTTGTTCAGCTATTACTCAATCCTTCTCCATGGAAATTCTATATGCATGTGGCTGCTCAATGAATGAGTAAAGCATTGAACCCAGGGTTCCAGATAAGGGAAGTATTTCAAAAATTAAAATCTTTATTTCTGCTTTAAACCCTATAGTGTCACTACTCATTAGAATCGTCTCTAAGAAACGATTCTAATGAGTAGTAACACCAAAGGATTTGGTGCTGAAATAAGTGAGAAAATGCTGGATTTGTTCAGTTTACTCCCCCTTATCTGGAACCCTGAGAACCTCTATACAAGCTCTGTACATAACATTTGTCCTGTTTAACCCATTACCCCATAACCTGTTTATAGATTTGAAGACAGGTGACTATTTAACCCTTTACCCAATAGCTTGTTTTTAATTTTGAAGACAGGTAATGCACATTCTGCTTTAATTTCAGCCTGCTTAAAGCTACTATCTAATAGAATACTGAAAATATTTCTTACGGTATTATATTCAGGACTATATAAAGTGGAAGTCTTTTTTTCAATGGAAAAACAAATTAGATGCGTAAAAAGGTGTATTTATGGGGTAATGGGTTAAAGCAGGTTGTCCAGTATATAGTTGAACCTCTTTTTCCATATTTCTATGCTTCCCATACGAAAAGTTGATGAAACGAGAGTTGACTGTGCAGCCAAACCTCTCTAAATTGGACGCTTATATAACCAAATTTTCACTCTCTAGTAGACTAGTCGGTAAGAGGTGGCAGCTTAATGCAGAATAAAAGTAAGACAGAAAGCTCCCTATGGGAGCTTTCTGTCTTACTTTTATATCGCATTAAGTCACCGGTTTCTTATGTCACACCTTCTTTTCAAAAGAGTGTGCGGTTTAAAGGTGTTACTGTATCTGCATCAGAACTAATGATACCCAATTAGTACTTGCTGACAGAAGTTCTCCAACAGTTTTTTCATACACTGAAATCTGCTTAGACCCCTTGTGTATTTTTATCTCCATTTGAAGAGCTCCTATCCTTTTTACCTCCTTTTTAATAGTTCCTATCTTTAAATATGAAGAGTCCCTTAGGGGAGATAAATCTGTAGAAAGTGGAGAGCAAATTGGTGGCATTCTCTTGAAGCCACCTGAGCTTGCTTCAAATTGACAATGCACAAATAGACATCAGATTTGGAAACCAAAACCTACGAGAATGGAACAAAAAATATAACTGCTAATCTTGACCGCGGATGCTGTGGTCATCTAATGTCATTAAATTTAGTGGGGTAGACGTAGAAGCTTCTCCATTAATGAAATTAGTTCATAAACTCAGTGTACTGATACAATTCTTTAAAGTACACTTGTTCCTATGGCTATTCCCAATTACTTTAAAGTTTAACCAATTACTGTCAAATCTATTCCTCAACAAAAGAAAAGAGTTCCACTTTACACAGTACCATTAGATACATTTTCTATATCCTTGCAGGTTGTTTAAAGCAGGTCAAAAGTAAAGCAGAATGTGCCTTTCAGTTACTTTAAACCTGGTCACCATTCTTCAATACTAGAAACAGGCTATGGGGTAATTATTATTAGGTTAAACGCTTCTTCCACTTCAAAATTAATGCTGGCTTGAATTCTAAACCTGGCATTTGTTTATAAGCAAATAAAATTATGATCCAAGTCATTTAGATTCTGATCAGAAGTTGAATTGCTTGATGTGATGGTGATAGAATTGGGTCTAACAGCAGATACACATGTGTGGAAAAGTGTACACTGTGTGTTGCCCCAGACAGACAGACAAGACACACAGTGACAGACAGACAGACAAGACACACAGTGACAGACGGACAGACAGTCAACTTACCTGTTGGGGTATGTTATCACGAGAGAAGCCAGGACGGCCAAATGGAAGATCGTGATTTTTATCTGAAACACAAAACAGTTGAAATAAAATTATTTGCAAACAATGTTAACTATTGTAGGTTATAGCAGAATTTAGCTGATGAAACTTCATTTGAGACCAATAATTCCTTTACTATGATAACACCCACATGTCCTCATCAAACATCCTATGATGTGACTGCTCATATTAATTGCCTTGAAGACAATTCCAAAGAGTAGTCACTTCATGGAGCTTGATGAAGAAACATAGTAGAAAATACATGTATATGTTAAGCTCAGTTTACTTAACCCATAGCTATGCCTTTTTATGCCTTGAATTAATTTCCCCAAAGATGAAAATAGCTCTGGACAGTGAATTATAATGAATATTATGTACCACATAAGAAAGGTTTTCTATATCCTAGCAGATGGTAGATTAAAGCAGGCTGAAAGTAAAGTATAGTTTGTATTAAGGCGCATTCTGTTTTACTTTCATCCTGCTTTAAGTGATCACCTATCTTCAAACCTTGAAACAAGCTATGGGGTAATGGGTTAAACTTGCTCTTCCAACAGAAGATAAAATTCAGTTATAACAATATAGGATTTAGTGGAGTTGATAATAAAATTCAGGGCTCCAGATAAGAGAGAGTAAACTGAACAAATCCAACATTTTCTCACTTATTTCACAACCAAATCCTATAGTGTTACTACTCAAAAGAATCGTCTCTTGGAGACGATTCAAAAGAGTAGTGACACCATAGGGTTAAATGCAGAAATGAAGATTTTAATATTTGAAATACTCCCCTTATCTGGAGCCTCTATGATTTAATTTCTCTCATCTATAGTCCTAGCTTGGTGAGTATATTGTTCCCTCACTGACTTTTATCTGTACCTATGTTTTGGCACAAACAAAACCAGGTCAAAATACTGAATACCATCAGGCATGTTTTAATACATTAAATCTGGAAACCCATAGTTTCTGATAGCTTTATAAACATGGAAACCCATAGTTTCCGAGAGTCTGATTTTAACAATTTATTGCAAAAACGACAAAGAGTGTAGATCTGATCAGAGGGCTCTGTAATGATCTGACAGGGTCTACATTGTGAGCTCATGACAAGTGTACTCTTCACAGGTTCATTGTCTGTTAAAGATGAGTATACTCTTTACTAAGGTTTACTAAGGGGTGTATTTCAAAAACTAAATTATTTATTTCTGCATTTAACCCTATGGTGTCACTACTCATTAGAATCGTCTCTTCAAGACGATTCTAATGAGTAGTCACACCATAGGATTTGATGCTGAAATGAGCGAGAAATTGTTGAATTTGTTCAGTTTACTCCCTCTTATTTGGAGCCCTGGTTGAATGTGTTAAAACAGAATAAGTACTAAATATCATGATGTGACTTCCTGTCAAAACTTGCAATTTGAAATGTCGAGCGACAAACCTTGTCGAGCAAGGCCACCTTGTTATGATAGTCTGATATTTTACAAGGTGACATATCTATCAGCCAATGAAATAGCCCTGCTAGCATAATACATTTCTGTCAGCCAATGAAATACCTCCGCATACAACATAGCTTCCTCAGCCACCTTTAACACATTAAATGCTAAACAAATTGTTAGTGCTTTTTTGTCTTGTTTTTTTAAACCTGTTACCAGTATACATTGTTTCTAGTTTTGAAAACCTATAACCACTTAACCCTTTCCCCTATAGAAGTGCCTTATAGCATATTCAATTAATTCCTCAACTGTATAGAATAGTTCCAATTTATACAGTCATGAACATGTACCATAAGAAGTAATTTCTATCCTAGCAGATGGTATCTTAAAGCAGGCTGAAAGTAAAGCAGAATCTACTTTAAACTATTCTGCTTCACTTTTAACCTGCTATTAGAAGTTACCTGTCTACAAGACAAGAAATAGTCTACGGGCCATTGTGGCAGGGCTGCCATAAGTTGGTGTGAAGTTCCTAAGATTTCCAGATTTGCATTTTTCAAGTGCGATTTTATGAAATCGTACCTTTACCCCATACGGGTCCATAGCCTGTTTCTAGTTTTGTTGACATGCGACAACTTAAAGCAGGCTGTAAGTAAAGCAGAATGCGCCTTAAGGCACATTCTGCTTTACTTTCAGGCTGCTTTGAGCTACCATGTACTGGCAAAAAAGAGAAATGGCAGCCCTGTTGTGGTACAGGGTGGAGTTCATCTGGCAAGGTACTGAAAATGCATTCTATATTTTGAGTTCTGGGGCAAGTTGCACAATAAAATTAATATTGTCATAAGTCAGATTCTAAAATTCTCAATTATTATTTATTTCTCCATATAATCCTGTCTAACGAGCAATGAAATAGTTATGACATGTTGAACATGCTGTGCTGGTATACTTACTTATAACATCATTATTATTTACAAAGGGATGCATGTTATCAGGATGACCGTTGAAAGACTGACTCTAAAGCTAGACTGGTATACTTACTTATAACATCATTATTATTTACAAAGGGATGCATATTATCAGGGTGACCGTTGAAAGACTGACTCTAAAGCTAGACTGGTATACTTACTTATAACATCATTATTATTTACAAAGGGCTAGACTGGTATATACTTACTTATAACATCATTATTATTTACAAAGGGCTAGGCTGGTATACTTACTTATAACATCATTATTATTTACAAAGGGATGCATGTTATCAGGGTGACCATTGAAAGACTGTCCCTCAGGAAACATCTGAAACAAGACAAATCAATATATACTGGTATTTATATAAAATACAATGTCAAACTCACTTTATCTTTATTATGCTAAAATTGAAGTCTGTTTAAAAAACAGCATCTGCGTAAAACTGAGAAACAATTTCCTTGCTGTCTAACTGAAGAAAACCTAAGCCTTAAAGACCCTTTACTCCATAGTCTGTTACTAGTTTTGAAGACATAGCCACATTATAGTTTTGAAGACTGGTGACCACTTAAAGGAGGTTGAAAGTTAAGCAGAATGCACCAAAAGGGGCATTCTGCTTAACTTTCAGCCTGCTTTAAGCTTCTATCTACAAGGATGTAGAAAATATTTATGTTGAATATTCATGACTATATAAAGTGAAATTATTTTGAGGCGTAAAAAGGTGTATTTATGGGGAATGGATTAAAGTAGGTTGAAAGTAAAGCAGAATGATGGCTGCTTCAAGCAAGATGGAAGTACCGGGTAACAGAAAAAAGTTTTCTTTTCTTGCTTTTTAAAGCTGTCACCTGTGGACTATATATTGAAAAGTGGTTAACAAACCAAATATGTTGTTGTATATTATAATGTCATTATTTTCATTATTATTAAATGTATTATTATCATTCCACAACTTGAGTGACTCCTTAATTGAGTAAATTTATCAGGATAAGATGGAGGGGTCTTATTCCAAGGTATCGGTAAATGTGCCCTCTGAAACTTAAAATGGACAATTCTACTTTCAATTTAGTCTAGTCCATTTTTGACATTTTAAGATTGATTTTTACAATATAATGTCAAAATGACAAACTGTGTAGACCCTGATCAGAGGGCTCCATAAGGAGCCCTCTGATCAGGGACAACACTGTTTGCATAGAACAAGTGTACTCCTCACAGGTACGCTGTTTGCAAATGACGCATATATGGATAACTAGGGTTCAAAGAGTTAAGTGAAGGGCTATAACTCACCCGTGACTCGTTATACCCTGGTGGCTGCCCCTGCCCCTGAGACCATGTGCCTACATCCTCTCCTGAAAATACACAAAACACAAACACATTTAACATATAGAATTATATCTTACACCAGGGCTCCAAAACAGAGAGAGTTTTCCAAACAAATCCAACATTTTCTCACTCATTTCAGCACCAAATCCTATGGTGTTACTATTTATTAGAATCGTCTCATCAAGACGATTCTAATGAGTTGAGACACCAAAGGGTTTAATGCAGAAATAAACTTGAAGATTTTAGTTTTTTAAATACTGCCGTATCTGGCACTCTGAAATTGGTATTTACTTTCTTTTATTTACTTTTCTTGTTTGCAATTTTCATCTTGCGAGAGTGACTTCCCCTTGTTTGTCAATTACCATCATTTGTTGGTGGAAATTAACTCAGCCAATCAAATTAATTATGACTCGGAAAGCCTCACCCATCAATCTATCTTGTCCTATAATGTTAACATCATTTCAATTAACAACAAAACCATTATCTCCCAGTGAGAGAGATGGGCGAGGCGGTGAGAGAAAAAACGCAAATTCATCAACGATTCTCCGAATTCAATTCCATTACTGCGGAATAATTGACCTTTGCCTCTACATTACAAGGAGGTTGTCAGGACTAATCAATATTTTAGCAGGGGACGCTGCCTGTTTTTGATAGGTTAATTACCCTACTCAACATAGACCGATGCCTGCCGAAGAAATGCCCCTAACCATTTACTGCTTTTGCCCGTAATCGTAATCGCTCGAGTCAAATAGGTTAGTGCTAATACCTTTAAACCGTTACCCCATATATATGTCTTTTTACGCCTTTAACCCATTACCCCATAAATACGCCTTTAATTTATTTACCGTTTGAGGGGAATAGTTCCAATTTAAACAGTTATTATCATGTATGATAAGAACTATTTTCTATATTCTACCAGATGCTAGCTTTTTTTAAAGCAGGTTTTACCGTTTGAGGGGAATAGTTCCAATTTAAACAGTTATTATCATGTATGATAAGAACTATTTTCTATATTCTACCAGATGCTAGCTTTTTTTAAAGCAGGTTTAAAGTAAAGCAGAATGTGCTTTACTTTCAACCTGCTTTAAGTGGTCACCAATTTTCAAAACTAGAATCAAGCTATGGGGTAATGGGTTAATTTATTCCTCCATTGAAGATTGTTTTTAATAATATACCAGGGCTCCATAATTAAGAAGAAGTAACCTGAACAGAGCCAACAGTTTCTTACATGTTTCAGCACCAAATCCTATGGTGTGACTACTCATTAGAATTGACACCAAAGGGTTTAATGCAGAAATCAAGATTTTAGTTTTTTAAATACTCTCCTTGTCTGGAGCCCTGAATATACAATTGAATTATGGATATGTACCTTAAGAAATGTTTGTTTGTAAATTTGTATCCTAGCAGATGTTACTTAAGGCAGACTGAAAGTAAAGCAGAATGTGCCTTATGGTGCATTCCTCTGAAGAAATTACTTCCAATTTATAGTCATAAACATGTACCATAAGAAATATTTTCTATATTCTAGCAGATGGAAGTTTAAAGCAGGCTTAAGGCACATTCTGCTTTACTTTCAACTTGCTTTTAGTGGTCACCTGTCTTCAAAACTTGAAACAGGCTATGGGGTAATGCCATGGGTTTCTAGTTTTAAAGACAGGTTACCACTTAAAGTGCCTTAAGCTGCATTCTGCTTTACTTTTAGTCTGCTTTAAGCTATTGTTTGCTAGTATATAGAAAGTTTCTCTTTTGACTCTTATTTGTAACAGTATAAATTGGAACTATTTTCTTCAGTAGCGGAATAAATTAAAGGCGTAAAAAGGCATACTTATGGGGTAATGGGTTCAGCAGTACAATCCTGCCAAAGTTTGATATAGGTTACGTATATGCACTTTTATCTACGGAGGCGAGGGTCATGACGGGAGGGAAGAAAACCGTCGATACACGGTCTTCTATTTCAATTAGACCAATGGAGCTCGTAGCAGTGGTAAAAACTTTTGTTATATCTCAATCAGACGTAACACGGCTCTCTCTAATTCCGCTTCAAACAAATCCAAAGATTTTTAACGTTAACTAACTGGTCGTTCAAATATTCAAACAGTTATGATTCTGCAGTAATCAAGATTAAACCCACCACACCCCTTGATCACAAAGCATAGAATAACAGTCCCAATAAAAAATACTATCAAAATTTTGTATTCAAAAAGTATATTTTTTGTCCAAAAAATCTCCAAGTTTTATCTGTTTTATTCTTTGCATGCTAAAAAGTAGAATGGTTATTATAAATTAATGCTATGAACAAACAGTTTGGATCCAGATGAGACGCCGCGTAACGCGGCGTCTCATCTGGATCCAAGCTGCTTGGCACTCTAACCCGGTTTTGAAAAGAAATTTAGAAAAATCTATTTTTAGAACAGTTGCAGACGACAATATTTATGGACAATATTTATGGACGATAAAAATTACCCAGCATGCTAAGAGTTGAAGGGGTTGGGGACATTTTCTACTTCAATGCTTCTATATTACAACACCTGGTAGGGGAAACAACAAAGAAGACCGACTGTACGCAGTATGGACGTATCTCTCTCGTATCTAACTTACCAGATAATGCATTCTTGCGGTGACCAAATCAAATTGAGAATCTATTACACACACAGTTTTGACGGATTTCTCACGCAAGCTACAGATAGTGGTCATACTAATACTGTTAAACCTCTATAAATTATTACAAACACTATGTTAAGTGTTTAATAGAGGTGACTGCTTAACCCCTTACCCCATAACCTTTTTCTATAGTATTGAAGATAGGTGATCACTTAAAACCTCTATATTACAAACACTATTTGAAGTTAAATTTTCAGTGTTTAATGCAGGTGACTGCTTAACCAATTACCCCATAGCCTTTTTCTAGTATTGAAGATAGGTGACCACTTAACCAATTACCCCATAGCCTTTTTCTAGTATTGAAGATAGGTGACCACTTAACCAATTACCCCATAGCCTTTTTCGAGTATTGAAGATAGGTGACCACTTAAAGCAGGTTGAAAGTAAAGCAGAATGTGCCTTAAGGCACATTCTGCTTTACTTTTCAACTTGCTTTTAGAGTAACCATTTGTTATGATATAGAAATTACTTCTTATGGTACATATTCATTACAGTATAAAGTAAAACTGTTTTCTTCAGTGGAGGAATAAGTAAAAGGCGTATTTATGGGGTAATGGGTTTAAGCAAGATGAAAATAATAAAGCAACAAGATCCTGTAGTTTTACAAGTATGAGCAAAAGATGCATGAGTTTTGCTTTACTAGGTGTACTCACCGGAACTAAGTCAGGAAAGGTCTTTAACCCATTTAAGCCTAGTGTCTACTAAATAGGACATTGGCAAACAGTGTAGATCCTGAACATATGTACATTAGTGGCCATACAAATATAATATGCATTGTCAGACCTGTATGAATTAAACCATTCCCAAATGGATATGCTTTGTTTCGCCTTTAATTCATTTCCCAATCTAAAGGAAATAGTTCCATTTTAAACAATCATGAATATGCACCATTAGAAACATCATTAATTTCATATATCCTAGCAGATGATACCTTAAACCAGAATAATTTTGAATGTATCTTAAGGCGCATTCTGCTTTACTTTCAACCTGCCTTAAACGGTCAGCTGGCTTCAAAACTAGAAACAGGCTATAGGCAGGGCTCCAGATAAGAGGGAGTTTTTTCAACAAACCAAATATTTTCTCACTCATTTTAGCACCAAATCCTATGGTGTTACTACTCTTTAGAATCGTCTCGAAGAGACGATTCTAATGAGTAGTGACACCATAGGGTTTAATTCAGAAATAAAAATTTTAGTCTTTGAAAAACTACCCTTATCTGGTGCTCTGCAGTATAGGGTTTGACACACATTTGACTGTATCAATTTAGTAATTCAAGGTGAAAATGTCTACAAAAAGAATGTACAAATCTGGGTACAGTATAATTCAGGGACATTTAACTTAGATTGTTGACCTAGCTAAGATTCCTGACCGAGATTTAAACATAGATTTGCTGAAGGTAAGGTTAATAAATGTTCAATGAAATTACGAGAATACACTGATAAAAAACAGGTGGGAAGAAAGAAGCTTTCTGCTTTACTTTCATCTGCAAGAGTGTAGAAAAAATTCTTAAAATAATTTACATAGTCATGACTTTATAAAATGAAACTATTTTCTTCAGTATAGGTATAAATTAGAGGCGTAAAAAGGCATATCTTAAAATAATGCAGTAATGATTTAAGTGAATTTTCTCCAAATCCCAGAAACTAAATGATTAGAGCAGCACCAACCAGTTGCAATGCCATCGTTTATGATGTGGTCAACTAACCAATGGGTCATTTGCTACATTATCATGAGATCAACTAACCAATGGGTCATTTCTTCCAAGACATCACTCCTTCAATTAACTATAAACATCATCTTCTACTACACAATCTCCGCTATAACTCTTTGCATGCTGGGTAATTTTTTCAGACTGCAACAATTGTCATCTGCTTGTGTTCTAAATATTAAATTTTCTAAATTTCTTTTCAAAAACCTGTATCAGAGTGTCAAACAGTTTGAATCCTGATGAGACGCCGCATTAGGATCCAAACTGTTTGCAAAGCTGAAAGGTAATCACAATTTCTCCGCTAGCATATTAAGCGTTAACCCGCCAACAACGTGAAAACCAGTCCTCGAACTGCAGCTTATATTTAATTTGTCCGAGCCATATTTCTTGTTGAAATGACGAGCGACGTCTCAGATATGACTCCAGTGCCTCGTAAACAATGTGGAAGTGGCCTCTGCCCAATAACGTGGCAAATAAAACAATGCTTCATCTGTTTTCATTGTGATCTTACAATGTTAGTACATTATAGACACCCTTTACTCCATAGATTCACCTTTTTACGCCTTTAACCAATTACCCAATAGCCTTGTTATAGTTTTGAAGATAGGTGAGTACTTAGAGCAGGTTGAAAGTAAAGCAGAATGCACCTTAAGGCGCAGTCTGCTTTACTTTCATGCTGCTTTAAGCCACCATCTGCTAAAATCTAGAAAATATTTCTCTTGGTACATGTTTGTGACTGTATTAATTGGAACTATTTTCTTCAGTGGCGGTAAAAATTAAATGTGCTAAAAGGCATTAATATGGGGGAAAGGGTTAATTTTTTTTGTTTTCCTCCTTAGAAGAATATAGTTCCAATTTATAGTCATAAATACATGCCGTAAGAAATATTTTCAATATATCTCAGCAAATTTTAGCTTAAAGCTTTACTTTCAACCTGCTTGAAGTGGCCATCTGTCTTCAAAATTAGAATCGGATTTTTCATGTGAGGAAGCCTTCCAGCTGGCTTGCGGAAGGTCGGTGGTTCTACCCAGTTGCCGATTTGTGCCTGAAACAGTGCATAAAGGACTTCTGGGGTCTTCCTCCACCTATGATTAGCTGGACGTCGCGATATGACTGAAATACTGTTGAAAGCGACGTAAAATCAAAACAAATCAAATCAAATCAAAATTAGAAACTGGCTATTGGGTAACGAGTTTACCTCCAAAGTTAGAAACTGGCTATAAGGTAACGAGTTAACCCTTTACTCCAAAGATATGGGTTTTTTCCTCCACTGAAGGAACCAAATTTATAAAGTTGCATCATCATAAATAAGCACATTTTGCTTCACTTTTACCCCACTTAAGTTTAAGTGGTCATCTATTTACAACATTAGAAACAAGCTATGGAGTAAAGGGTTAATCAACTCAATCACCCCTAGAACTTCAAATGGTCAAGTCCAAGATTCCAATTAAATTGCATCCTTTTTTACAATTTTAACCCTTTCCTACATGGAAGCCCCTTTTAGTGCATTTAATTTATTCCTCCACTGAAGAAAATAATTTCAATTTATACATGCAGTCATAAAAATGTACCTTATGCGCATTCTGCTTTACTTTCAACCTGCTTTAAGCTACCAACTACTTAGGATATAGAAGATGTTTCTTATTGTACATAATTTTTATGGTATGCAGTGGAACTATTTTCTTCAGTGGCACAATAAATTAAAGATGTAAAAAGGCGTATTTATGGGGTAATGGGTTGAGGCAGGCTACAAGCAAAACAGAAAGCGCCTCAAAATCTGACACTTTAGAACGTAATAATTCTACTTACGTTGGGAACACTATGTTAAGTCAGTGTAACGTACTGTGCAGAAATCGAGATAAAGTGTATTTTAAAAACTAAAATCTTTATTTCTTCATTTAACCCTATGGTGTCACTTTAACTCATTATAATCGTCTCGAAGAGACGATTATAATGAGTATAGTAACACCATACTCAGGATTTAAAGCAGACATGATGAGGAAAATGTTGAAAAACTTTGGTGGAACCCTGGTTTAGTCAATGTAAATGTGTCATTCCAGAGAGTCAGCGGGGTAAAGGTTAAGGAGAGAGTGGTAGGAAAATTAACACAACATTTCTGAGACAATGTAGCACATTGGCTGTCCGTTTAGATCACCCTACTATGTCCTGGGACCGAGTAACAGTTCGAGGCGATATTGATTAGTCTTGTTAATGCCGCCTGATTACCGACGCTAAACCTGTAATTCAATTTTCTCCGACCATAATGGCCGCCCTGTCTCGACTATGTGCCTAATTGGCGGGAACAAGAGTTGTGGAAAAAGAGCGAGCAACTTTATATTTAGGGTGAAATCCCGCTAAGGTTACGGTCAGAGCTGCAGATAAGGGGGAAGTAAACTGAACAAAACCAACATTTTCTCACTTATTTCTGCACCAAATCCTATGGTGTTACTACTCATTAGAATCGTCTCTTTGAGACGATTCTAATGAGTAGTGACAACATAGGGTTTAAAGCAAACATAAAGATATAAATTTTTAAAATACTCCCCTTATCTTGAGCCCTGGTTACGGTTGCCCGTGATCATGAGTGAAAGTTGTCGATTTTTTTAAAATACGGAAACCAGGCCAATATCTAACCCTTAACTCGGTTATAGCCTATTTCAAAATTTGAAGACAAATGACCACTTAACCTATTACTACATAGATATGCTTTTTACTAATTTAATTCATCCCTCCATTGAAGAAAATATTTCCACTTGATACAGATATGCATATGCACCGTAAGAAATAGTTCCTATATCTTAGAAGATGGTAGCTTAAAGCAGGCTGAAAGTCAAGAAAAATGTGCTTTACTTTCAACCTGTTTTAAGTGGTCCCCTGTCTCCACTTAATGGAGCAAAGGTTTTAAGCAGGTTGAAAGTAAAGCAGAATGCTCTTTAGGGAGCATCCATCTGAAATATAAATAAATGCCTGCTTTAAGCATCTGTTAAAATATAGGAAATATTTATTTTAATGCAATGTATTCATGATGGAATAAGATTAGATGGAACTATTTTCTTGAGTGGAGGAATAAATCACAGGACTGGTGTAAAAAGGTACATCTACTGAGTACTGGGTTTAATCATGCAGCTCTACTGGAAATGGGTTACAGACACACATACACATTAATATGAAACTGAATTCAAAACTTAACTCTTTGAACCCTAGTCCCGCATATAGGCGTCTTTCTCAAACAGTGTACATGTGAATAGTACACTTGTCCTGTGCAAACAGTGAAGACCCAGATCAGAGGGCTCAGAAAGGAGCCCTCTGATCAGGGTCTTCACTGTTTGTCATAATGCCAAATATTGACAAAACATCCCTTAAAACTCAGAAATGGACTAGACTGAAAAGGAAACGGGAATTGTCAATTTAAAGTTTCAGGGAGCAAAGAGTTAAACCATTCACACACCCCGGTCATGATCGTTGTAGGATAACTTGGAAAACAACAACAACAACTGTAAATGTTACAAAATATGAAGGCAAGTGTACAATATTTTTTTCACATTTTGTTCAACAACTAGATCTATATTTGTCAAACTAGTGCAACGACTGACATTTCTTGCAGTACATTTAACCTTCATTCTGCAGTACAGTCCAAACTCGATACTTCCAACTTCCTTAAATCGATCGTACTAGCTAGAATTTCAGAAGTTAAATTTTGGTAAGTCGGTCTAGCGTAAGTCAAACATACCTGATTTCATTTTAAAATGTGGCTAAGATTGTAAGTAAAGCAGAATGCACCTTAAGGCATATTCTGCTTTACTTTCAATCTACTTTACGTGGTCATGCAGTCTTCTAAACAAGGAACAGACTATGGGATAAAGGTGTTTACTAATAGCAAGACCAACCTAACCCTGGTCACCTTAGTCTTCCTAATGGTCAGCTTTGTGTTAATCTATTTCAATAACAAAACTATTTGTTCACTTAACTCTTTCAAAGCTAAGTAATTTTTTCATTTGCTACTATTCTAATACTAAAACTTTCTAAAATTTCTTTTCAAAATAGAATCAGAGTGTCAAACAGTTTGGATCCAGATGAGATGCCGAGTTATACGGCATCTCATCTGGATCCAAACTGTTTGCAAAAGTAATCACTATTTTGCGGCTGTCCTGCATAAAGTTGATCGTTGAATTTTGACAACTATCCCCAGATAACGTGGCCGGATTATCACCCCCTCAGGTTAACATGTACCCGTTCCCTGCTCTAATTCTGTCTGCTTTAATAATATCCTCTGCTTTTACTGCTCAAACTTCAAATTTTAGTTCTGTTCATCAAGCAAATATCAAAGTTAGTATCAAACAGTTTGGATCCTGCAAGGTCATGCAATTTACATGGCTTCTGATCTGGATCCCAAATGTTTTCTTACGTCAATAAAGTCCTGAGAGAGCATAGTAAGTATAAAACTCTTACCATGCTAGCAGCGGATATGTCCCACAGTGATTACCTTTACAAACAGTTTGGAACCTGATGAGACGCCGCGTTACGTGGAGTCTCATCAGGATCCAAACTGTTTGACATTCTGTCCCTGTTTGGAAAAGAAAATTTTGAAAAATTCTATTTTTAGAACAGTAGCAGATGACAATTATTTCGAAGAAAAATTACCCAGCATGCAAAGAGTTAATCTGGGTTGCCACAACTTTCACACCTTTCTGAAAACAGTTATTGACTGGTCAACGTTGTAATCCCCAGGGATTGGTCAAGGTGTGATAATCTGTCGGAATCCTTTTCAACGAGACCTTTAACCCCTTATCCCTTTACACCACATCTGATTGGGATCACAGACATGATTTTAACCCTTTACCCCATAAAATATGCCTTTTGAGACCAATATTTTATTCCTCAACAGAAGAAAATAGTTCCAATTTATTAAGTTATGATTGTGTACTAGCTATTAGAAAAAAATCCTAGCGGATGAAATCTTAAGGCAGGCTGAAAGTAAAGCATAATGTGCTTTAAGTAGTCACCTCTTTTCAAAACTAGAAATAGGCTGCTTTTCTTTCAGCCTGCTTTAAGCTACTATCTACAAGGATGTAGAAAATATTATTTATACTGAATATTCATCAATATATAATGTGAAATTAGTTTGAGGCATAAATAGGGTAACAAGTTAAAACAGTAGCACAAGCAGACAATCCTTGCATACTACTAATTTACTAAAATTTACTTAGCATTCAAGAATAAAGTACAAAACCAAATCTTTTACATCTTAATCAACGAACCTATAGATACCATAGCGCCACCTAGCATATGAACGGAATGACACCTGTGCGATATACAGGTGGCTTACAACAAATTCAATGAAACGATTCGGACAAAGTCAGTCGCCCATAAAAACCACATTAGGAAGCTAAATGTATGATTCACCGAGGCCTATGTACTTATCAATAACAGTGTCATCCTGAACCCTTTACCCAAAACATATACCTTTTTACCCCTTGAATTAATTCCTTCACTAAAGAAAGCTATTATCTGCAAGAAAGTACATGTAGTATGATTTTATTTATGACAGTATGAATTAGAACTATTTTCTTCAGTAAAGAAATAAATTGAAGGTGTAAAAAGGTGTATATATGGGATTATGGGTTAACAGCTACAGTGGAGAATCTGTTATTCTTTCCCAATAAACGTGTTTACGCTAAAACTATTATTTGCAGTGCAAACAGTTTGGAGCCAGATCAGACGCCGGGTGACCCAGCGTCTGATCAGGCTCCAAACTGTTTGCCACCATTAATAAAAATGAATTATCAGAAATGTCAAAAAGTTGCACTTTTCTATGTTTTAGAGCTTTGCGTTTGCGTACGTTTGCGTTTTAACGGGAAAGAATAACAGATTCTCCACTGTAGGTATGAATATGCAGCTAAGAAATGTTTTCATCTTCAACCCATTACCTCCAGATCATATACTCCCATTATCTGGAGCCCTGACTCTTTTGAAAAGAATATTGAAAATTCTAACTAGAATCATAGCATTTAACAATTTTGGCAGAATTTATAGCATGGAATGTACAACTTTTCAATTTTCAGCAGATGAAAAGTTTAAAGTTTGACACTTCTCAGATTTACCTCCCGTCTGGTAATTGGCAGGTTAAGTAGACCTGGATTAGTACATTTTTAACCCATTACCCCATAGCCTGTTTCTAGTTTTGGAAAAAGTGACCTCTTAAAGCAGGTTAAAAGCAAAGCAGAATGTGCCTTAATGCACGTTCTGCTTTACGTTCAGCCTGCTTTAAGCTACCATCTACTAGAATATATAAAATATTCATGATTGTATAAATTTGAACTATTTTCTTTAGTGAAGGAATAGATTTTAAAGGGGTAAAAAGGCATATTTATAGGGTAAAGGGTTTAAAGATTTTTCACATTTCTTTTGAATCTAAATAGTTTTTAAACTCTATTTTATGCCCCATCCTAAACCAAACAATCTGATCTTGTGCTTGACATTATCTAAGAAAGAAAAGACTTGTATAAGAATTAACATTTCTAATCACAAACTTTTTTTCACTATTTTGTCAAATCATCTTTTTTTGCTATCTTTTTTAACCCAAATCTTGTAGAAAATCTAATAAGATTGGTTAGATTAACTGCAATGAACAATAACAACCAGTGCCGGAACTACATTTCATCTGACCTCTGACCTACACTCAATTCTCTGCTTCACTGATTATTGCATGGGGGTCCCCACAGGGAAATTCTAACTCAAGGTAGATAGTAACCTGTCTATTTTAATTAGGCCGGTAACACTATAGAGCCGATTATTCAAGGTAAAAAGAGTATTTCTATTTTTGAAGAAATAAAATGCTTATCAAAATAATTTACACTTTTATATTAACAAATCCATGGAGAAATTTCTCCATGGCAAATCTAACACAGTAGAATCAAGTGGTTGCCACCTTCTAATAATCAGGAACGTATATAGATTCAAAAATATACGTTCCTGTAATAATCTAACTCTGCATGCTTCGCCTTGAGGCGGATATATGTGCCACAGTGATTACTTTTGCAAACAGTTTTGATCCAGATGAGAATCCGTGTAACGCTGCGTCTCATCAGGATCCAAACTGTTTTTTTGAAAATTCTAATTTTAAAACAGTAGCAGACGACAGTTATTACAGACGAAAAAATTACCCAGCATGCAAAGAGTTAAACCATGAATGAAGTCCATTAATGTGAAACTTGTAACAATAAACAAAGAGTGTCCTGTCATTCTTGCATAATTAATCAATCCACTACCATACTGCCTGTTTCTAGTGTAAAAGAGAGGTGACAACTTGATGCAGGCTGAAAATAAAGTGGCTTGCTCATTAACCCATTACACCATAAATAACCTGTTTTAAAACTTTTAATTTATTCCTCCACTGTAGAAAATTATTCCACTTTAAAGAGTCATGGAAATATTTTCTATATTCTAGCAGATGGTAGTTTAAAGTAGGCTGAAATTAAAGCAGAATGTTCCATTACCCCATAAATACGCCTTTTGACACCTTAAATTTATCCCTCAACTAAAGAAAGTAGTTCCAGTAGTTTATACAATCATTAATATGTAGCATAAGAAATATTTTCTATATTCTAGCAGATGGAAGCTTAAAGCAGGCTGAAAGTAAACCAGAATGTGCCTTAAGGCACATTCTGCTTTACTTTCAACCTGCTTTAAGTGTTGACAAATCTTCAAAACTAGAAATAAGCTATGGGGTAATGGGTTAAAATATTCTTATTTCCCATGCAAGCACAATCAGACATTTTTTCTCTGGCAAGTTGAAAGTTTTGTTACCAATGCCGGACTCGAACCTGCGACCCTTGGCATTGCTTACGGCAATTTTTGCTTTACTGTCAACCTGCTTTTTTGTTTTGTTGTTAACATCCATTTCTGCCATTTATGGGCTAATTGGATTCCCCAGAGAGAAGGGAGCGGATACAGAGAACCTGGGGGTGATGCCCTAATCGTATTATCGACAGAAATCTCTGGTTCTTTTAGATGCCCATTGTAAAGCCCTGATACATCGGACCTCAGTTTATAAAGTCTCATCCTAAGGACTTAGTCCGGCGGGGGATCGAACTTAGACTCCTGACATAGTACATTCACTACATTGTAATTGAGCGTGTTAACCTAAACCCCCTCCCAACTACGTCAACCTGCTTTAAACTTCCATCTGCTATTATATAAAAAATATTTCTTAAGGTGCATAATATTCAGTATAAAGTTGAACTATTTTCTTCAGTGATAGAATAAATAAGCTCTGGGTTTAACCCATTACCCCATAATAACACCTTTTCACTCCTTTAATAAATGTATTCTTCCACTGAAGAAAATAGTTCCACTTTATACAGTTATGAATATGCACTATACGAAATTGTTCCAATACAAATAGTAGGTAGCTTAAAGCAGGCTGAAAGTACTTTCAACCTGCTTTAAGTAGTCATTTATCTTCAAAACTAGAAAGAGGCTGTGGGGTAACGGGTTAAGGAGTCACATATCTTCAAAACCAGAAAGAGGCTGTGGGCCCGAGTGTGGGGTAATGGGTTAATGCAGATATTGTGAAAGAACCTAATGTCTTCTCCACTGTACCTACGGAGGCTACTGTTTGCTGCACTGCCTGTGTGTGTTTTTTATCAGGTTAATTTGTCGTGGTTTTATCAGCCCGGTGATTTACGCCCCCTAGAGTTTACATAGAACCTGCGCTGGAGCAGCTTCCCCACTTCAACATCTGGCTGCTTCCCATCACAGGACCTGCTGCACACACAATGTCGGGGACCAGCTCAACAGTAGTGAAAATACACCTATATAGCCTGTTTTGAAGACAGGTGACCATTTAACTCATTAACTCATTACCCCATAAAAATGCTTTTTACGCCTTAAATTTATTACTCCACTGAAGAAAATATTTCCAATTTATACAGACATGAATATGTATAATAAGAAATATTTTTAAATCCAAGCAGATGATAGCTTAAAGCAGGCTGAAAGTAAAGCAGAATGTGCCTTAACCCATTACCCCATAAATATGCATTTTAACGCCATTAATTCATTATTCCACTGAAGAAAATAGTTCCATTTTGTAAATTGATTAATATGCACAATAAGAAATATTTCTAGCAGATTGTAGCTTAACCCTTAGCCTGCCACTCACGACTATAGCTCCATATGCAAACAGCTTGGATCCAGATGAGACGCCGAGTAACTCTGCGTCTCATCCGGATCCAAGCTGTTTGACACTCGGACAACATTTTCAGCAATTTTGAGCAACTTTGAAGCACTTTGAAACTTGAAGCACACGAGAAATATAGCAGACGAAAATTTATTTGGCGGGCTAAGGGTTAAAACAGGCTGAAAGTAAAGCAGAATGCGCCTTAAGGCACATTCTGCTTTACTTTCAACCTGCTTTAAGTGGTCAATTGTTTTCCAAGATAGAAACAGGCTATGGGGTAATGGGTTAAGGCACATTCTGCTTTACTTTCAACCTGCTTTAAGTGGTAAACTATCTACAAAACTAGAAACAGGCTATGGGGTAATAATTTAAGCTATAGCTTGTTTCTCATTTTAAAGACAGGAGACCATTTAACCCATTGTCCAAAAAATATGCATTTTTACACCTTAAATTCATTACTGCACTGAAGAAAACAGCTCCACTTTAAAGTTATTAATATGAAATGTAAGAATTATTTTTATACCCTAGCACATTCTGCTTTACTTTCAGCCTGCTTTAAGTTACCATCTGCTAGGATATAGAAAATAGTTCTTATGATAAGAATTCAATACTGCATTAATTGGAACTATTTACTTCAGTGGAGGAATAAATTGAAGTTGTAAAATGGCGTGGGTGTTTGTTTTTTTTTGGGGGGGGGGGGGGGGGGGGGGGGGGGGGGGGGGGGGGTATACAGGATTCAGAAAGGTTAAAGAAATCAAAAAGCTCCCGCTGACGTATGATATGCATACTTTACAAACTTAGTACCTGTCAAGTGAAAACCTATCCTATGCAGACAGTGTAGACCCAGATTAGAGGGCTCATACAGGAGCTATCTGATCAGGGCCTACACTGTTGTAATTTTACTTTAAATTGTGAAAGCAATCATAAAGAAATATAATCAAAGTAGACTGAATATTTGGAAACTGGACTAGCTTATTTCAATTTTCAGGTATGAATGAATTAACTTATCGCTACAAATATCTGGAGATGCAACATAAAACATCGCCAAGAAAAACTTCAAGTGGAAACATTAGACAAATCAAAATGAAATTAAATCAAGTTTCTATTATCGCGTAACAAGTCTCAATTTCTTGAACCCTTTTGTGCCAGAAACCAGTACATGTTCATGACATGTATATACATGTATTACATTTGCAAACAGTGTAGACACTGATCAGAGGATCTTTTAGTTTTACATCAATTTATCAGAAACAGGTTAGAACTAAAAATTGCACCAAAATATCAAATTAAACTATAAAATTTTCAAGCACTGAATGGTCCATAAGCATGAAACATTAAGCATGAAATACTCAACCAATCTAGTGCCGACTATACTCGTCATTTATAAGCTCTGAATCTATAAAGAATACACTTGTCCTATGCAAAAAGTGAAGACCCTGATCAGAGAGCTCCAAAAGGATCCCTCTGATCTGGGTCTACACTGTTTGACATTTATTTCAGGTCATTGAAAAACAACCATTAAATGGTCATAAAATGGACTAGACTAAATTGTAAACTGACATTGTCCATTTCAAATTTCAGGAAGCCATTGGTTAAAACTTAACCATGCTAGCAGTTGATATATGACTCACAGTGATTACCTTTGCAAACAGTTTAGATCCTGATGAGACGCCACATAATGTGGTGTCTCATCAGGATCAAAACTATTTCACACTCTAACCCTATTTTGAAAAGAATTTTTTTTTTTTTTTTTAGAAACAATAGCAAACGACAAATTGTTGCAGACGGAAAAAATTTACCCAGCATGCAAAGAGTTAATGAAGCTTGTAGTGTTTAGAAGTTTCTTAGGAATGTTGGTTAGGGACCCCAGCTGGTCTGACAGAGACTTTGTCAACACTGAACAGGTACTCACCCAACACACCTGCTGCTCACATTATTACGTTGGTCATGCCTGTCACATTAATTGTTATTTCTTTTTCCTTTCTACCAGCGCTCCAGATAAATCTGAACATTTTTTTTATTTCAGTACCAAATCCTCCTTGAGACAATTCTAATGAGTAGTGACACCATTGGGTTTAATGCAGAAGTTTTGATATCTGGATTACTTTGGTCATGCCTGTCACATTAATTGTTATTTCTTTTTCCTTTTACTACCAGCGCTCCAGATAAATCTAAAACAATTGTTTTTATTTCAGTACCAAATCCTCTTCAAGATGGTTCTAATGAGTAGTGACACCATAGGGTCTAATGCCACAACATTTTTTTTAGCTTTTGAAATACTCCCCTTATCTAGATTGGTCTTGTCTGTCACATTAATTGTTGTGTTTTCCCTCTACCAGGGCTCCATAATTATAAGAGTAACCCTGAACAAATCTAACATTTTCACAGTTCAGCACTTAATCATATGGTGTTACTACTCATTAGAATTGTCTCTTTGAGACGATTCTAATGAGTTGTGACACCATAGGGTTTAATGCAAAAGTAAAGATTTAAGGTTTTGAAATCTGGATTACTTTGATCATTGCTGTCATATTAATTGTTATTTCTTTTCCCAGCATGGCCTTCTACAAGGGTTCCATTTAAGAGGAAGTCCTTAAAGTAAAACCCTGAATGAATCTTAACATTTTCACATTTCAGCACCAAATCCTAGTGTGTTACTACTCATTAGAATTGTCTCTTTGAGACGATTATAATAAGTAGTGACAACATAGGGTTTAATGCAGAAATAATGATTTTAGTTTTTGAGATACTCTCCTTATCTGGAACCGGGCTGATAACTTTAGGCATGTCTGTGACATTAATTGTTATTTCTTTCCAGGGCTCCAGATAAGGAGTATTTCAAAAACTAAAATCTTTATCACTTCATTAAATCCTATGGTGTCACTTCTCGAAGAGACGATTCTAATAAGCAGGAAACACCATAGGATTCGGTGTTTATATGAGTGAGAAAATGTTGGATTTGTCAGTTTACTCCCTCTTATCTGGAGCCCTGATTTCTTTCCCTCTATTCTAACCCTCATCACCTACATAAAACTGATTGCCATACATCAAGATTGTAAAAATTTATTTTCAATTTCCTTTCACAAAATTGGCTGATGATATTCTGTAGACTATAACAAGTACTTTCTGGAGAAAGCAGTAATAGATGATTTAACCCTTTGCCTCCCATGCTCAGTATTGACAGGTTGTTACTCAAACCAGGCTAAAAGTAAAGCAGGATGCTCTTTCAGGAATATTCTGCTGTACCTCCATCCTGCTTTGAGCTACCATTTTTAGGATATATAGAAAATATTTCTTATAATTCATTAGGCCTCCAGATAAGGGGAGTATTTCAAAAACTAAAATCTTTATTTCTGAATTAAACCCTTTTGTGTCACTACTCGTTAGAATCGTCGCTTCGAGAGGATTCTAATGACTAGTGACACCATAGGGTTTGGTGTTAAAATAAGTGAGAAATTGTTGGATTTGTTCAATTTACTCCCTCCTATCTAAAGCCCTGATTCATGTTCATGACTGTATTTATAGGAACTATTATCTTCAGTGGAGGAATAAACTAAACGTGCTAAAATGTGTATATAATTTTTTTTTTTTTTTCAATACCAGTATATTGCAAAATGACAAACAGTGCAGACCCTAATCTCAGAGGGCTCCCATAGAGGAGTCTTCACTATTTGCATAGGACAAGTGTACTCTTCACAGGTACACTGTTTGTAAAGGTTGTATATACATTTCAAAACAAAAACTCCATTTTCTCTATAACCTTCAATCAGTCTTCGAAACATACTTTCCAATTCCTAGACAGTATAAAAAGTTTTTGCCCCATAATCTTGCAATTCTAAATCTTGTGAAATGCTCCCTACTTAACCCACAGCTTCATACACTCACAATCGGAGCATGTTGAACAATTCCCCTATCAGAACATGTTCTGATATTCCCCAAACAAACACAGCACATCCAACCAAATCCATTGAAATTGAAGTTATGCACTCCCTAATCTGGGTCAAGTTCTGGCATAAAATTATTGAATACTAACTAAAACCAAAATTAGGTTTTGATTTCTTTTTCTTTAAAAAACAATGAAGAATCAACATATTTGTCTATGTTAAGGAATAAGAACATGTTCCAAGCAGATGCTACTACAAGTCCTCCAAAGGAACAGTCCCGTCTATTTTCAGCCATTATTGAAAAGAAGAATCAATTGCTATCTTTTTTACAGGTAACAGCTTAATGCAGATGGAAATTAATGCAGAAAGCTCCTTTGGAGCTTTCTGCATTAATTTCCTTCTGCATTGTGCTATATAAAAGCTATTAGGCTGGCTGTTGTGTATAGGGGTAGTTAGATATAGGTGTGACTGTTGAGAACAGGTGAAATGTGTATGTAGAAGTAGGTTACAGATGTTGTAGACTCCTCTCTCCCTCACACAGTAGACAGTCAGCCATCACTGACATCACCAGAACACCAGCTGCTCCAGCTGCCTCCCCTCACTCACACTATAGCACTTCTCAGAATATCCTACACATAACCTGTTACAAGACCAGAATAGCTAACACATAACCTGTTACAAGGACAGAATATCTAACACATAACCTGTTACAAAACCAGAATATCTAACACATAACCTGTTACAAGACCAGAATATCTAACACATAACCTAGCTGTTACAAGACCAGAATACCTAACATATAACCTGTTACAAGACAGGACACCAGAATATCTAACACATGACCTGTTACAAGACTGGACACCAAAGTATCTACCACATAACCTAGCTGTTACAAGACCAGAATACCTAACACATAACCTGTTACAAGACAGGACACCAGAATATCTAACACATAACCTGTTACAAGACTGGACACCAAAGTATCTACCACATAACCTGTTACAAGACAGGACACCAGAATATCTAACACATAGCCTGTTACAAGACAGGACACCAGAATCTCTAACACATAATCTGTTACAAGACAGGGCACCAGAATATCTAACACATAACCTGTTACACGACAAGAATATCTAACACATAACCTGTTACAAGAAAGGACACCAGAATATCTAACACATAACCTGTACTAGACCAAAATATCTAACACATAACCTGTAACAAGACCAGCATATCTAACACATAACCTGTAACAAGACCAGCATATCTAACACATAACCTGTTACACCACAGGACATCAGAATATCTAACACATAGCCTGTTACAAGACCAGAATATCTAACACATAACCTGTACCAAGACCAGAATATCTAACACATAACCTGTTACATGACAGGACACAAAAATAGCTAACACATAACCTGTTACAAGACAGAACACCAGAATATCTAACACATAACCTGTTACCATGACAGGACACCAGAATATCTAACATATATCCTGTTACAAGACAGGGCACCAGAATATCTTACACATAACCTGTACCTAAGACAGAACACCAGAATATCTAACACATAACCTGTTATAAGACCAGAATATCTAATACATAATCTGTTACAATACAGGACACCAGAATCTCTAACACATAACCTGTTACAAGACAGGACACCAGAATATCTAATATATATCCTGTTACAAGACAGGGCACCAGAATATCTAACACATAACCTGTAACTAAGACAGAACACCAGAATATCTAACACATAACCTGTTACAAGACCAGAATATCTAATACATAACCTGTTACAAGACAGGACACCAGAATATCTAACACATAACCTGTTTACAAGACAGGACACCAGAATCTCTAACACATAACCTATTACAAGACAGGACACCAGAATCTCTAACACATAATCTATTACAAGACAGGACACCAGAATATCTAACACATAACCTGTTTACAAGACAGGACACCAGAATATCTAACACATAATCTGTTACCCAGACATGACACACTATCTCTTGTCCAACTGTCCACATGTCCAAATTGCATGGTAAGTAAGTAAAGCAAAGTACCAGTTAAAGTCTACTTTCAGTCCGATTGACCGCTCAGCCGACTGTACATTTACCCCCTGATCATTGAGCCATCTTGCCTACAATATTGAGCACTGCTAACATATGGCGCTAAAGCAGCCGCAGTACCGGCTCAGACCCTCACAGGTACCCATTTTAACCCCTGGGTGGAGAGGAGCAATTCGCGGTACATGCCTTGCTCAAGGACATTCCTGTACATCATCAGGGATTCGGAAAAAATCCCCTAGTCAGACCGTTGGTCCGGCGGGGGATCGAACTCACGACCCCTGGTACCGTAGTCCAACAGTGTTACCACATGGTCAAAGTAAGGTAACTACAGTTCTCTGAACATCTAACACATAACCTATTACCAAGCATACTAACACTTGTCCAACTGTTACATGTTCAAAGCCATTCTCAGAATGTCCAACACATAAACTGTTACCCAAGACAGGACACATCAACTCTTGTCCAACTGGCTTTGTGTATGAATCACATCATTAAAGTCACTGATACTATGAATGAAACAGTTAACTTATTTTTAAAAGCCTCAAAATGTCTTCTAAAGAGGACATTGGCACAGTGTAGATCCTGATGAGACATTGAACATGACATCTCATCAAGGTCTGCACTGTTTGCTGTTGCATATGATATGTTCTGCTGTATGGAAAACCATTGGTGTGTCCTTAGATCATCCTTGTATATCTATAATGAAATCTTTCAGCAAGCATGAATGGTTCATTGCAATATCCAGGTAGAAATAGGTTAATACCAAATGTTACAATTGCAGCTAACAGAAATGATAAAGCTGATGCCAATTTTCAGTTTTTCCAGGGCTCTAGATAAGAGGGAGTAAACTGAACAAATCCAACATTTTCTCACTCATTACTACTTATTAGAATCGTCTCGAAGAGACGAATCCAATGAGTAGTGACACCATAGGGTTTGAAGCAAATATAAAGATTTTAGTTTTTAAAATACTCCCCTTATCTGGAGCTCAAGTTTTCTGATCATCACAAAGCACGGCTATGCCTTCGACCCACCAAACTATTTTTATTACACGCTGGATTTTTCCCTTGTCAGTTTGTTGTATGAATGTTTGAGCCACTCGCATCCCTAACAAGTTTTAATACCTTTTTGTGCGGCAACTACAATAAATTTCACAGAGTTTCGACCTGCCTTGGGAATTCTTATGGGGCATCTGGCAACGGCAAGAAAAAATAACGGGTGAAAAAATTAACCCGAACAACGCTGAATATTGAATTGGACTCATCTGTTTGCTGATAAATTACTAGTTTATATTTACGCTTGAGGAGTTTGTCACCAAATTATTATGAAATATGACAAACAGTGTAGACCCAGATCAGAGGGCTCCTTACGGAGCCCTCTGATCTGGGTCTACACTGTTTGTAAAGGACGGATATATTCGGTTCCAGGCACTGCCAGGGTTTACCCTTACATTGCATTTAAAATTCAAACATTTATAAACACAGACTAACTAGTAGTGTATCCTTTGTGGTTTTTTGCCAGAAGATTGATTAAAGTCAGAGCTATTCAATACTTTCAGTGCAGGTTTGAGAAAAATTAATTTGTAAAGCATAAATTCCATAATAGAAGAAATTAAATAAGATGCAGTAGTTTAACTCCCTGAAAGCTCAACACAAAATCTTGTCTTCTACAGAACTGATGTCTGCTTAGATTTTTTAAATATACACTTTCCGCTAAATGTATGCAGATATTATCTATTGGTTAAGAGCTTGGATCAAGATTAGGACCCATATAATGTTGATATGGATCCAAACTGTCTGCAAGATTTACAAGACAGGCGTGGGACAGTCGAGGGTAAAGCTGAGGAGTTTTTGGCGCTCTCCGAAGTTCTCCAATCAGTGAGACTCGTTCCCCAAACACACAATTGTCTGGTCTGGTTCCCAGCGTGGAGAAATATTTTACCATTCAACAATTCCTCCATAGCCAAAAGTGCAATTATCACTAATATGAAACTGTTTAAGGCAAGTGACAGCTTAAAGCAAAATGGATGTGAAGCAGAAAGCTATTTGTCGTACTTTAATTCATAGACTGTTTCTAGTTTTGAAGACAATTGACCACTCAAAGCAGGTTGAACATAAACTCATAAAGCAAAATGCTTTACATTCAGCCTGCTTTAAGCTACCATCTGCTAACATATAAGAAACATTTCTAATCCTACATATTCATGACAGTATGAAGTGGAACAATTTTCTCCAGTGGAGGAACAAAATTAAAGGCGTAAAAAAATTGGAAGAGGCGTCCTAAGGCTTTTATTAGGAAGCAAGAATTAACCCTATACCTCATAAACTTTTTATTGTATTGAATAAAGGTGACCGCTTAAAGCAGGTTGAAAGTAAAGCAGAATGTGCCTTAAGACGCATTCTGCTTTACTTTCAGCCTGCTTTAAGCTGCCATCTATTAGAATATCAAACAAGACTGCGTGTTCAATAAACACTTATGCCCCTGGTGGCAACCTTGACAGTATATTTTGATTTTTTTCTAAGTCCAAATTAGGTCAAGGTCAAGGTCAAAATCAAGGTTGGGTGATATTGGTGGATAGGGAATGGTCCAAGGCAACAACTGTATAAGTATCCAAGCATTGGAGTAAGCGGTGTTGATGCTAGACGAAACGGTAAAATCTAGTTAACCAAGAAATAGCCCACTCAAAATATTCTAAGTCCAAATTAGGTCAAGGTCAAGGTCATAATCAAAGTTGGGTGACATTGGTGGATAGGGAATGGTCCTAGGCAACAACTGTATAAGTATCAAAGCATTTGGGTAAGAGGTGTTGATGCTAGACAAAACGGTAAAATCTACTTAACCTTGTTACGGACGCACACACACACGGACGGACGGACGGACGGACAGGACAATTACTATATGCTCCCGCATCTGTCGATGCCGGGGGCATAAAAATATTTTTATAGGACATATTCATGACTGTATAAATTGGAACTATTTTCTTCAGTGGAGGAATAAATTAAATGCACTTAAAAGGCGCTTCTATTTGGGAAAGGGTTAATGCATCAAATGGATCAGAATAGTGACCTCAAAACACCAGTCTGTGTCTGCCAGATGCTTGCATGGAATTTCCCCTCTCAGGAGCAGCTGTGAGTTATCAATGCAAGCCTTTACATGACACAGGATTCTGTTCAGGCCATTGGTGTTAAATCTCTCCATGCTAACGACATGTGTGTGTTTTGAAAACAGTACTGATCCAGAAATAGACCTGGGTCTGAGACCATTCTCAAGCATTTGATTGGTCAAGATTTGAGCCTATGCTAAAATCTGACCTTTCAAATGTTTGAGAACGATTACAGACTCAACTCAAAAGCTTTATAACCTTGGAGCCTGGATCCAAATTGTTTGATACTCATATCATATTTTGTAAAGAAATTTTAGATAATTCTAAGTTAAGATAAGAAGCTGATATGAGCTTACTGCTTTACCGTCATCCTGCTTTGAGGTGTTGTCTTCAATACTTTCATCCTGCTTTTAGCTCGGGTCTGCTTTACTTAGCATCTTGCTTTAACCCATTACCTAACAGCCTGTTTTTGTTTTGAAGACAGCTGATCACTTGAAGCAAGCCTTAACCCGTTCCCCTATGGCCTGTTTCTAGTTTTGAACACAAGTGATCACTTAAAGCAGGTTAAAAGTAAAGCAGAATGTGCCTTAAGGCACATTCTGCTTTACTTTCAGCCTGCTCTAAACTACCATCCGCTATGATGTAGTAATTGGTTTTTTTTCGCTGCACATTCATGAATTTATTAACATGTTAAGTGGAAATACATGTATTTCCTTTAGTGGAGAAATAAATTAAAGGCGTAAACACAATTTATAGAGTGATGGGTCTCAGAGACGATTCAATGAGTAAATAGATGAACAGACTATGGGCTCAATATACAGGACACTATAGGCTTACCTGCTTTGTATGCATTGTACATTTCCATCTGTGGCGGGGTGGGGCCTGGTCCTGGGCCTGGGCCTGGTCCTGGTCCTGGGCCTTTCATAGAGTTACTGACTGGGGGAGAAAACATCTGAAAAACACACAAAACAAATCATCACTTATCTACCTCAATCATGTAAAATCAAAATTAACTCATTGAACATTAGTGATATTTTACACATCATTAATTTTACAAACAGTGTACATGACATTGTGATGCCCGTACAGTCAAACTTTGATATCTGGAAGTCGGTTTTATCGAACATACCCGTAATATGGGTATGTTCGACTTTACTGAGCATGAAATAATGCAATTCATATGTCGATAGTTCGAGTTAAACAAGTTTGATATATTGAAGTCCGACTGTATTTTGCTCTATGCAAACTCTTTCATGGGGAAAATTTTCCTTATTTTAATAGCCAATGTAATAGTTCAGATGATAATTATTCATAGTGGGCGGAGTCTGAGTTTTTCTTATGAATATTCAGCATGAGGAGGATCATTTGGTATGCTCTCTCACTACGGCAGATCAGCTCATATAACACTTACAGCCGTTATTGTCATATCCGTGCGATAAAAAATAATTTGTATCAATATCATAGTAATTAGTTTTAATCAAAAGAAAATGTTTTTCCTCCTTAAAACTATTACCCTCCCATATCACTATTACAAGCAAATCTGACTATTAGCGCCACTCCAGACATGGCTGTTACCACAGTTTTATGGCAAGTGCATGCTTATACCAGGATGAAAGTTGGGTAGAAAGCTTCAAAATGAGTTTTCCACTTTATTTCCATCTTGCTTTAAGCTGCTTCCTGTTTTTAACACAATCTATGAGTTTTTGATTGAGTGGGTGCTAATTGGAAGATGTCACTGTATAACTGTACAAAATGTAAAACTTCTCTATTACGACCACTAAATTGTATTATATAAAGGTATTTATGACAGGTGACTGCTTAAAGCAAGGTGACTGTAAAACAGAAAGCTCCTTCAGGAGCTTTCTGTTTTACTGTCACCTTGCTTTAAGCTGTCACTTGTCTTTTATACAATCAATTTGCCTGTCTTTTTAATGGTCGTTATAGAGAGGTTTTACTGTACAATTAATGTCACCGGGGCTATTGAAATGCACCGATTAACCCTGCTAGTAGGCTACTAACTACGACTGGTCTGATCCGTCAAGTTTGAGATTCCCTGGTCATACATGTCAACCTGTCATTACATCATGCTAATCATTCCTTGCACAAAAACCTTTAACCCCCCTTCCACACTCGCTAAACTGTAATCTGCCTAACCCATTACACCTTCGTTTTATTTCTCCCCTGAAGAAAATAGTCCTACTTTTTACAGTCATAAACCTGCAGGTACCAAAAGAAATGATTCTATATCCTATCATATATAAGCTTAAACTAAAGTAGGCTGAAATTTGGCACATTCTGCTTTACTTTCAACCTGCTTTAAGTGGTAAACTGTCTGCAAAACTAGAAACAGGCTATGGGTAAAGGGTTTAACACATTACCATATAATTGTACACCTTTTTACCATTTCAATTTATTCCTCCACTGTAAAAAATAGTTATTAAATTGATACAATAATGAATATATAATATATCATGAGAAATAGGTTCTATATCCCAACAGATGGTAGCTTAAAGAAGGCTGGAAGTAAAGCAGAATGTGCCAAGGCGCATTCTGCTTTACTTTTAACCTGCTATAAGTGGTCAACTGTGTCTTTGAAACTAGAAACAATTAATGTTGTATAGGGTTAACCCATTACAGTATAATTTTACTCCTTTTCACACCTTAAATTTATTCCTCCATTGAAGGAAATAAGTCTAATTTAGTCATGAATATGTGTGTGTCATCATAAATGTTCTATATTCTAACAGATGGTAGCTTAAAGCAGGCTGAAAGTAAAGCAGAATGCAGAATTATATATAAAGGTTTGGATCCTATTGGATGCTGTTTCATTTAGATCTAAACTGCTTGTTAATGTCAAGCCAAGTTACTTTTTTATCATTGAATTAATCTTTTGACAATTTTAGCTGATAAAATACTAACAGACATTGATCACTTAGTTTGGATCCTGATCAGATCCCAGTTCTGTTGCAAATTCAATCTGGTTCAACACTGTTAACAAACCACCGATCAAGCCTCAATTAAGCGGTGTACGGTAATATCTAAACTATCCGCTACTACATCTGTATTGACAGGCAATCAGTTTGCAATCTGGTTCAACACTGTTTACAAACCACCGATCAAGCCTCAATTAAGCGGTGTACCGGTAATATCTAAACTATCCGCTACTACATCTGTATTGACAGGCAATCAGTTTGCAATGTTTTAACTACTCTCTTAAACACGCTGAAATGCACGGTAAATATCACCCCCGAAAAACGTCATCTGCTTAACATTCTCAAATTCCACAATTTCCCCCATTTCAACCCCATCATTACAAACAAACAACAAACAGTTTGAATCCCAATCAGGCCCCACAATTGTGGGGCCTGTTCGGGATCCAAACTGTTTGCAGAATTCAACAATACCCGGGATTATGCTAGCAATCGAAGAGTTTTATTTCATCGTGCGGTGGAGTTAGCTAGTTGTCCATTTCATTGTTTTTTTCGCTGCTCGAATTTCTGATCAATTGAAGGCAGCGTTGGTATCTGAAGGACTATAACGGTGTAATTACGACTCAATTTCCGCCAACAAATGGGAGACATTTCTACAACTGGGTGAGCCAGGGTTATTGATTAACCTTGAGTCTGCTGATCAACCAGGGCTCAAGATAGAATGGAGTAACTGAACAAATTCCAAGATATTCTCACTAATTTCAGCACCAAATTCTATGGTGTTACTATTCATTAGAATCGTGACAACAATGAGTTTAATGAAGAAAAAACAATTTTGTTTTTTTGAAATATCGCCTTTATCTGGAGTTCTGGATCATCATGACTTGATTCATATTTGCAAATAGTTTGGATCTCGATCAGACGCCGCGTAACACATCGTCTGATCTGCATCAAAACTGTTTGACACTCGTCTCTAGGTTTCTTCAATCAATTATGTAAAGAAATTGGCAGACGGTAATTTTAAAAGCTTTAAAGGATCTAACGCGACTAATAGTAACACACCTTTAGCCACCTGGTTGTGATCCAGATCAGAGGGTCAGAGGGGAAGTAACTCTACAGATCAGAGAAGTAACTCTACAGATCAGAGGGGAAGTAAATCTACATCAGATCAGGTTCACTAAGATTGCTTATATCTATGTTTCTGCATCATAGTCTTCAAAGAAATAAATGCACAATTAATTACCGTAACCCTTGACTCCATAGCCTGTTTCTAAGTATTGAAGTTATGTGATCACTTAAAGTAGGTCGAGAGTAAAGCAGAATGCGCCTTAAAGACATTACATGACCAAGCTTGGGTGGTAACACCTAGCACCCAGAAAGTTTGAGTCAAAGCATGGAGCCCATGCACTTACTCGGCTAGCGTCTAGGCAAAGAATCATTCAGGCGTCTCATGTGAGGCCCGCACCTAATATTTGATAGCTTGGTTAGTAAAACCCATTGAAAAACCTATTAAGATCTATTATGTAAGGACTTCAGATGGCTGAGCCGTTACCTGAGCAATTTTCGCTGTTACCTGAGCAATTTTCACGTGATCTACCTGTATTTTCACACCTAGTGAGAACAATGAGGGGGGAATCAATTAATGGACTGACTTAATGTCTTTAAGGCACATTCTGCTTTACTTTCAGCCTGCTTTAAGCTAAAATATGCTAAAATATAGAAATATTTCTCATGGTTATGTATAATTCATGACTGTAAAAATTGAAACTATTTTCTTCGATGGAGGAATCAATTTAATGCGTAATATGACGTAAAGGTGTAAAGGGTTAAGAAGCAAAAAGTAAATACTTTTAATATATAAAGTAAAACTCAGTTCCTGCATAGTAAACCTTAGTAATTGACTTTGAATATTTTCTATAATTTCTACGTCCAAATTAGGTCATGGTCATGGTCAAGGTTTAGTGATATAGGTGGATTAACCAGAGCATGATCCCAGGCAACAACTGCGTAAGAATCTACGTATTCTAAAAAGTCCTGCTGATGCTGGACGAAATGGTAAAATCTTGTTAACTGACAAATGGCTTTCTAAGTCCAAATAAGGTAGAGGTCAAGGTCAAATCGAGGTTCGGCAATATCATAGATGGATGGGGAATGGTCAAAGGCAGATATATTTAAAGTATCAAAGCATTCTAGTAAACGGTGCTGGAGTTTGACAAAACAGTAAAATAGTTTCGATCCGACCAGGTGACTCTGCATCTAATATTTGATGACAACGTTACAATGTTGCCTAAGGTGTTCAGTATCGGTTTCCAGCATTCCAAAGGGCTACAGACATTGCAGCCAGCAGGAAGAAGCAGGGTACCAGGGAGAGAGTGAAGAGCCAATAATTGCCTGGCAGCAGGTGTATTAGCGAGGAACATGTAGTAGAGAATTCAGGCAGATGTTTCCCCGTCTCAACAACCCCGCAGATGTTTGGCCTACTCTCTATCACAGCTAAACAGTTAATGTGATTAACCCATTACCCCAAAGCCCGTTTCTAGTTTTGAAGATATGTGACAGCTTAAAGCAGGTTAAAAGTAAAGCAGAATGCGCCTTAAGGTGCATTCAGCTTTACATTCAGCCTGCTTTAACCTATTATCTGCTAGGATATAGAAAATATATCTTGTGATACATATTCATGACTGTAAAGAAGGGAATTATTGTCTTCAGTGGAGGAATAAACTACATGTATAAGCCTAAAAAGGCGTATTTATGGGGTAATGGGTTAACACTTCCCTGCTCAAAACATACAGTGATGATTTTTGAAAACAAAGTAGACCAAGATCAGATCACTCTGCACTTCTTTCTTAACACTTCCCTGCTCAAAACATACAGTGATGATTTTTGAAAACAAAGGAGACCAAGATCAGATCACTCTGCACTTCTTTCTTAACACTTCCCTGCTCAAAACATACAGTGATGATTTTTGAAAACAAAGTAGACCAAGATCAGATCACTCTGCACTTCTTTCTTAACACTTCCCTGCTCAAAACATACAGTGATGATTTTTGAAAACAAAGGAGACCAAGATCAGATCACTCTGCACTTCTTTCTTAACGCTTCCCTGCTCAAAACATACAGTGATGATTTTTGAAAACAAAGGAGACCAAGATCAGATCACTCTGCACTTCTTTCTTAACACTTCCCTGCTCAAAACATACAGTGATGATTTTTGAAAACAAAGTAGACCAAGATCAGATCACTCTGCACTTCTTTCTTAACACTTCCCTGCTCAAAACATACAGTGATGATTTTTGAAAACAAAGTAGACCAAGATCAGATCACTCTGCACTTCTTTCTTAACACTTCCCTGCTCAAAACATACAGTGATGATTTTTGAAAATTGCAGACCCAATACCCCAGAACTTATTTCTAGTTTTGAAGACAGGTGCCCACTTAAAGCAGGTTGAAAGTAAAGCTGAATTAGAACCAGTTTCTTCAATAGAGGAATAAAATGAAGGCGTAAAAAGGCGTATTTATGGGGGGTAAAGGGCTAAATATGTCTTTTCTCGGAGCCGTGTCCCAATCTGTGGCCGACTATTCAGCAAGGAGGCTGACAGGTGGGTACACAACATGTTGACCAGTTTCCTAGTCTGTGACATATGGCTTTGTTTAGTTAGTGATTCTCAATCCACTCTTCCTACCCTTGCGGAAAAAAGCTATGCTTTTACGTCACTAAAAGCTAAGCTTTTAGTGACGTAAAAGCGGCGTAAAAGCAAGCTTTTACGCCGCGGTATTGGCACCCTCGTATTAGTGGCGTTTTATTAGGACCTGAAAAAAGTGGCAGAAACGCCACTTAAACGCCACTCAGAAACGTGCCTAAATAGAACAGCGGCGTTTTTCTCAAGTGGCAGAAAAGCGGCGTAAAAGCATAGCTTTTACGCCGGTGCCAATACCGCGGCGTATAAGCTACGCTTTTACGCCACTTAAACGCCACTCAGAAACGAGCCTAAGAAGCAAAGCGGCGTTTTTCTCTAGTGGCAGAAAAGCGGCGTAAAAGCATAGCTTTTACGCCGGTGCCAATACCGTGGCGTATAAGCTACGCTTTTACGCCACTTAAACGCCACTCAGAAACGTGCCTAAGTAGTAAAGTGACGTTTTCTCAAGTGGCAGAAAAGCGATGTAAAAGCTTGCTTTTACGCCACTTAAACGCCACTCAGAAACGTGCCTAAGTATCAAGCGACGTTTTTTCAAGTGACAGAAAAGCGGCGTAAAAGCAAGCTTTTACGCCACTTAAAGCATAGCTATTATGCCACTTTTCTGCCGGTCAAAAAGCAATTAGAAAAAGAATAGGGCTTTGACACCATGTTTGCTGAAAAAAAATCTCATAAAAGTAAAATTTTAATAAAATAAATGGGGAGAAATCTTACAGAAAATGCTACCAAAGATGTACAAAACACCACACAAATATAGAAATTCTTTGTATATTTATTTCAAACCTCAAGGAAACAAACTTGAACAAGTAAATCATAGAGCCAAATCTCTGAAAAGGGCATTGGTGGATAGGAAAAAGGCATGGGGCAAACTGTTTATCTCTAAAGAAGTGGGGGTGGGGTGGGGCGGACTCTGCCTTGCGAAACATAAAAATATATATACATGCTGCTCTTATTCTTGGCATTATTGACTTTAAGGTACAAGCATGGGCTGTTTCCAGTGGGCTTTATAGCACTAAGACAATTAAACCCTTTCCTTAACAGAATCGCCTCTACCTGCTCCACAAAAGAATATGTATTTATATTCTTGAATACAGAACTCTTCAACAACTTAAAGTTAGGTGAAAAGTAAAGGGAAACTATTCTAAAGGAGCTTTTTGTCTTACTTTTAAAGTTTTATCTTACTTAAAGCAGTATCCTACTTTAAACAATTTAAGTTCCATATAGATGCTTTGACATTTTGGCAACGAATGAAAGGGTTAACAACAATTTAACTTTCAGTACATTTGTAATTAAAACACACAAAATAATAAAAACGTATATACATGGAAATAACAGACAACTGGCATGACAGTTACTCATCTTCCCTCTGTGGCTACATTTTTGTCTGAGTGGTTATGGCACTGAAACAGCTTAAAAAAGATAGACTTCCAGCAGTTTAACTCATTATCCCCTGAAACTTCCAATGGACAATTCCAGTTTGCAATAAAGAGTGGTCCATTTTAGACTATTTAGGGTTGGTTTTTTGGTCATAAATTACAAAATGACAAACAGTGAAGTCCCTGACTTCACTGTTTGCATCGGACAAGTGTACTCTTCACATCTACACATTAAGGAAAGGACGCATATATGCGTCACTCGGGCTCAATGAGTTAATCCATTACTTCATAAATACACCTTTGTACGCCTTTAATTTATTCCTACACTTAAGAAAAATAATTACTGTTTATACTGTAATGAATGTTAATTATAAAAAATGTTTGCTATGTTCTTGCAGATGGTAGCTTAAAGCAGGCTGAAAGTAAACCTTTCAACCTGATTTAAATGGCCACCAATCAAATGCTAGAAACATTCTGTGGGGTAATGCACTAATATGTGAAGCAAACTTCAATAAATAAAATATACATTATTACAAAGAAAGTTTCACATTGAGAGTTGGGCAACTGCAAACTAAATAAAGATATCATTTAATCATGGATCATAGTTTCCACTTGTCTTCAATATATCTTGATACATTGTGTAGCACTGGTCAGACAGTTTAACAACAAGTTTTGCAAATAGTCTGGATCCAGATCAGCTACCACAAATGTTGGACCCGATCTGGCAGTAGACTGCTGTACTTATATTGAGTTCCTACTAAAATTAAGATGAAAACAAAATTCTTTTTAGCCACTGAAGGAGACAAAATAACTCTTGAAAATTACTTAGCATGCAAAGTGTTAAATACAGTTCAAAATATAACAGAATGACTAATACTTCAGACAAGCTGTTTAAAACAAAGTAGTTGTCTAAATTACAACCTCAATAAAATGCTAAATTTATAGACAGTTTGCTACATACAACCAACCAGCATATGACACCAACTTCATTTTTCAAAATTACAGAAAACCTGATACAGGTCACCTATATCTGGTTTTCTGTTATTTTAAAAATTGAAGTAGAAAGGCAAAAGAAATCTACTTAGGAGATTAAAGCCAGGTGTAACTTGAGTAGGAATGTCATGCACCTTTTTTGCTTTTACTTTTATTTTCCTATAAAAACACCCAAGCTGTCTAAATTACTGAAACTGAATAAAGAACAACTTATACATGTAATTGCATGCCATGGTGGCTATGATAGGTAATAAATTTCCGATACAGTAGGGAAGAATAATTTAAAGGTGCAAAAAGCGTATTCATGGGATAAAGGGTTGAGCAAACTTAAAAAAATCAAACAATTACATTGTTTACAAATAAATACAGTTATCTTCACAGAAAGTTAAAAACTCAATAATGATACTGCAAGCCTCTGATATCAGATGCTCTAAATCTTACATGTCATTTATACCCAATAAAAGATAATGTAACCAAAGCAAAGTTCCATCTTACTCTAAGTCTTAACTGAAGTACAATGAAATTTATGTTAAGTTGTCATCATCTAATAATTAATTATTATCCTTTTAATAATACAGGCATGCTGGAGACAAATTTTGAAATTCAAATGTTTATAAATGTAAATACCTTGTGCAAACAGTCTTGATCTAGACATATACCACACATATTGGACCTGGTCTGGCTCTAGACTGTTGTACACATATTGAGCTCCACCAAACTAAACATGAAAACCATATGCATTTTAGCCAATAAATGGAACGCAATAACACTTGAAAATTATTTAGCATGCAACTCTTAACCTAGTGGTCTGATTTTAATCATAATCAAACTCATCTGAAAAATTATGATCAAATACAATCTGAGCAAATTTAAGAAAGATCGGATAAAAATTGTAGCCTCTAGAGTGTAAATACAAACTTGTTGACAAACTACAATGAAGCTAGTGACATTTAAGTATTGCAAAAGTCTATCTTTAACAAGCTTATGAGAGCTAAAACGAACCGGAAAAGATGCCCAACTTATAATGAGTAATATTAAAGCTGAAACTGCAAGTTTCACTAATCTAATGACTTTTCAGAATGTAAACAAAAACCTTAAAGTATTTTTATTCTTATTTATACATTTTGTCATGACGCAAAAGAGAGAAAAAAGTCATTCAATAATAAGCCCACCACTAATATCAACTCAAACCAAACAGTGTTGGACAATACACGGACTGACAGTTTCAGAGTTAACCAATCAGTGTGTGTTTGCATGACGTCACAGAAAAAATGTGAATGCAAACATTGAATGGCCAATAAGCAACCATAACCAGTTTTATTTAAAACTGACGTTTGTACTCTTAAAGTCAACCAAACGCCAATTAAAAGTATCTCAATTTTTCTTAAACAGAAACTTATTGAATTTGATAGATTTAAAAAAGTTAATGTGCCAAACAATGGATAAAATGAGTTTTCAGTCACTAGAAAAATTGCCGTCATTAACACACTTGTAAAATGCCAATTTTAGTTTTAAGAGCAATAGTTTTGCAAAACCATCATAACTCAGCAGTTAGATGTTTTACATTAATCTTTCATACATCTTTTTATTTTTTAAACTATTTTGCAAAATATACTTGTTAATTTAAACTGGATATGCCATGCCTTTTGTATTGCGCTACCGATATATAGATCGTAATTGCAAACAGGTAATGTGTTGCAGTAGCTAAAAATAGAACAGGCAAAACTGTCAATCAGTGAATAAGCACTTTCTAACTCATTCACTCCTGTATGTATCACAATCTTTCTTCAACTCCGATAATAAAAAGAAATATACAATATATAATATTTTTAATCATGACTGTTTGCTTTTTTTGTTTTCACTATGTTTCCTGTTAAAGTGACAGCATGATTGAATCATCTAAAAAATCAGTTTGATCTACTTAACATTACTTAAGTTATAGTGAAAAGAAAACAAGCAAATACAAGTCAATAATTGTCATGAATTTGAACCTACTAAGTAGAACTTTCTATCTTAGCAAATGATAGCTGTAAGACTAAGACTGGTAAAGGGAAAGCCACATTCTATTTTACTCTCAACCTGCTGTATCAATTTAGGTCACTGATCTTCAAAACCAGACAAAGACAATGGACTAAATGCTATTTTTCAGAAAACAGTGCTTACACTGATCACACAACTCAGTGAAGTGAAGTCTGATCTGGCGCTACACAGTTTTCAACATTCATAAAATCGGCTATTTAAAAGTACTCAGGGAAGGGCTAAAAGTATGTTTCACTGAAGTTCTGGCAAAGATATTACAAAGATTAACATTTTTCTTTTCTTCCTTTGAATACATGTCAAAAGTTGAGTCTTTGACTAATTATATTAAGCTCACTGCTTTTTTAATATTTCACATTCAACTGGCTGTGCTGTTGGACTTTTGAATAGTTTGTGCCATATTCCCTGTCTGGGCTCTAGTAAACCATGATTTCCAGCCTCAACCAATTCTTGATGGTGTGATTCACTGATTGTTGTCTTGGCTGGTCGCTGCCAATTAGCTGTGTCTTAAATCTTCAACAGCTGCAAACCTTCGAGTTTTTTCTTCTTCAACATATAAGCGTACATTCTTCTTGCAATACTGTCCGTGTATTTTGTGAAGTACTGAAAGTTCTGCTTTTTCAGATATCGTAATGCACTTATTAATTGATTTGTGTTCTTAAAGCAGCTTAAAAGTTCAAATATCAAAAGATTTCTCAATTTCAATTTTCACATTGGGATGACGGATACATTTTTCAATTTTTGATGTTTTAAAATGAAGTTGGCAGTGAGGGCCTTTAATTCCCTCCATCCAATTTCCAGATTTCATGTCGGGAAGGTTGAATTTAACCTGAAAAGAAAGTTGAAGAAGTTAAAAATATGATCAGGGCTCCAGATATGACTAAATTATTTAAGAGCTAGGAAGTTAACACTGAACAAATTTAACATTCTGTTCATATTTGAAGTTATTTCACCACCAAATCCTATGGTGTGACACCATAATAGGGTTTAATGCAGAAATAAATACTCTCCTAATCTCATTATCTGGAGCTCTGAATGATTATAAAAAATAGATAAATAAGGGGCTCACTGACAGTCTGACAGGCGTATTTTGTGAAAAAAGTTCCCATTTCCGATTTTGATAAAACCCCATCCCATAGTTATAACAACCAAAGATCCTAATAAGTGAGATACCGTTATAAATCTATTATATATCATACCAATTTATTTCTTCAAATGTACCAGTTGAAAAAATTGTAAGTGCATAACTTTGATCCAATGGTAATTTGTAAATTAACAATAACATAGAAGATAGCGTTTGTCCGAGTTGGTTTGTGAAACTGAAAGACAGACCTACAGGTGCATTATATGTGGCCCACCGCAAAAACAATATATATGCAGCGTTCCCTGTCTTCAACAAAATCCAATGGGAGACACATAGGTTCACATTTGTAAACAGCTTGAATCCAGATCAGACGCTGTGTAACGCAGCGGCTGATCTGGATTCAAGCTGTTTGTCACTCATTATGAAGTTTCTTCTGTCAAAATGTCCTTTTATGTAACTTTAAGAAAACAGCAAACGGCAGCATTAAGCAGACGATATTACAGCAGTTGAAGCGTTAGACATAATTTTACTGTTCGGGAAATAGACGTTGTTTGGAGGGACGTTGTAGAAGGTTCAATATGGTGACCAAGGGTTGAATCACGCTTCATCGTGCATCCAGTAACTCAAAAACATGAGCTTCATATAAATAGTTTGACCAGGAGATTCATGTCATTTGAAAGAGAAACGTCTAAAAATAATTCTCTTTCATACTTACCCAATGATTTGTCGTGCAAAATTTGACTGGGACATGGTCATTTTGAAATCTCCTAGTGAACGTCAACACATGTCAATAACCAGACTTCCGGTTTGAAGAGCTATGTTATGAAAAAAAGAAAAAACAATTAAAACTTTATTTCTTTTACATCGAGTATGAAACATTAAGCTACATTAACTTATACAAATAACTCTCGATGGCTCGAATGGTGATGGGGGGGGGGGGGGGGTTTACCTGAGTGTGCAGAGAGAACCCACGTGTCTGAACTTGTTACTAATTTCTTATTACTATTAAATTTAAGACACTTTAGAAATATATAACAGATCTAGATTTAATGCCAAACATAAGTTTTAATCTAGAGCCGCAACCATATGATAATAGTACTTTATTTTAATAGAAAGGTTACATCTTAAACAGAGGTGGGATTGAGATTTCCAGCTGGCTTGTGGAAGGTCAGTGGTTCTACCCAGTTGCCGATTTGTGTCTGAAACAGTGCATAAAGGGCTTCTGGGGTCTTCCTCCACCTATAATTTAAGCTGGACGTCGCGATATGACTGAAATACTGTTGAAAGCGACGTAAAATCAAAACAAATCAAATCGATTCAATGGTAATTTGTAAATCAACAATAACATAGTAGATAGCGCTTGTCTGAGATGGTTTTGTGAAACTGAAAGTCAACAGGTGCCCACCATAAAAACGAAATATATATATATATTGTAAACTAATATTTCATTAATTGTGTGTACATTCAAATAACATCATTATAGATTTCTTTCAGCATTTATTTGTGACAAAATATGATGTCTGTATCCTCGGGGCATTTCTGTATGTTTAAATTCAATATGGCGACCAAGGGTGGAATCACACTTCATTGTGCGTCCAGTAATTTAACGTAGAACATCGTTTAAGATCGTTTAACAAAGATATTAATGCCATTAGAAAGAGAAAAGTCTATTATTGTGTAATTCTTTTTCATACTTACCCATGATTTGTCGTGCAAATTTTGACTGGACTCAATTTGAACTCTTCTTGTGAACGTCAACACATGATAATAACCAGACTTCCAGTGTGAAGAGCTACCTTAGGTCTGGAAAAATATGAAAAACAGTTACAACTTAATTTCATTTACATCTATTATGAACATTAACCTTTGAACCCTAGTCCCGCATATAGGCGTCATTTTCAAACAGTGAACATGTGAATAGTACACTTGTCCTATGCAAACCGTGAAGACCCAGAAGGGTCTTCACTGTTTTTCATCATGCCAAACATTGACAAAAACAACCCTTAAAAGTCAGAAATGGACTAGACTAATATGGAAACTGGAATTGTCCATTTAAAGTTTCAGGGAGCAGGGATTTCCCCAGGATTTTCTGAAGGCATGTTGAATTTGGGGCATAGGGGAAGGGTGCGGGAGGGCTCCCCCTCCCGCGCTGCGGCGATTTTTTTTGCCCTTTAAACAATGAAATAGTGCATTTTTAGCAATACATATATCACGAATGAATAAGCACTCATTCGTGCATATATGTAGTGTATAGTATAGTGTGTTTATATGGAAATGGCTGAAATAAGTATTATTCTGTTAATCTGTTTGCAAGAACCAGTTTGTGTAGGATTTTTGTTTTCAAATTCAGCACCAATATTTAAGTTACACTTCGATCATAACTAAAGTTTACAATTATACCTGCTGATCTCCCAGTTTAGTCGCTGACTGCAGCTTGCATTAACTAGTATTCCATTATTTTGCAACAAAGTATTACATTGTAAAGCCTTACTGGTTGTAAAAGCAAAAAAATGATAAACAGCTGAAACACATTAATTCACTTATTTTATACATAAACTATACAAAAAAAAAATCCTGAAACTATGAATGCCTGGACCTATGGAAAAAGTGTAGACCCAGTCTGATCTCCTGGGTGAGTCCTCTGATCAGTGTCAGTGCCATTTACAAGATTGTAAAAATGGAAAAATTGGAAAAATTACTTTTGACAGAAACCGCAAACAACATGTAGTCTTTTGACCAAAATGGAAAAGTCTCTTTAATCAGTATTTGAAAGTTTAAAGCATGTGAAATGTACACACCTTTTCATTTTTCTCTGCCATACACACTACACTACTGTCACACTCAATCAGATAATACACACACATACTAGAAATGCTCACTTTTTTTTTCTTCAAATAAATAAATTCTGAAACAGGAATGCAGAAACAAGTAGATTGGGCATGTGCTGCAAACAGTAGATCCAGAACAGGAAGCCCCTGATCAGGGTAGAACTGGTTGTCTTATGAAAAAACATTCATAAGTCTCTGACTCTCATAAACTTAATCAAAGAATTTATTTGAAAAAGTTTAACATTAACTTGCCACACACAGTCAAACACCTACCCTTACTTAGAACTAAGTACTGTGCATGTATAATGTGATTTGAATGTATAATGTTTTAACTCTTATTCCTCATAGTCATTAGAGATAAGTTTTTATGCCTTTACTATTCCCTTGAAGTTAAAGTAAATATTTTTTTATTCTATCGAAGACAGATCTAGATCTAGATACGGGATAAAAAAAGAGGTCTAGTAAAAAAAAAAAAGTTTTTTTTTTTTTTTTTTTTTTATGTGTCAAGAACCTGTGTGTTGAATATAAAATTTCACTGCATCCCGACAGGCTGATGTCTAATGGAGGATTCATTTAACTTTAAGCCTGCTTTAAACAACCATCCATCATAAAAAACTTTGTGAACAATTAATAAGACTGTATGACCGTGTCACGAGATAAATCCAGGTCTACTAAAATATTTGTTGTCACGAATTTCTTTTTCAATATTTCATCACCAAGTATTCAATTTCTATATATACCAAAAATGCCAGAAAGCAGATTCCTCGTTTCCCGCGTGTAATGTTTTGCCTTTGTTCTTAAAAAAAACCTTATTTCCCGAAACTCCCACGAAAAACGTCTTCCGCGTCGCTAGCCATTTCATACGAATAAGTGCTAATTTTAACCATCGTAATTTATGTTAATTTCACTAGTATCAAAACAGTCTTTCTAAATGGAAGTATATAACGTCTAATCTAATTGGATGTTTTCAAAATGACGCTGGGAATTACCTTTTTGATAACCAATGAAACCAGTAAAGACATGTGTCAAAAGTTCAAAGCATGCCGCGCAATTGGATTTCATTTCGGAAGTTTGGAATACTGTTTGTGTCTGTTACGTGGTTATTAATACGGAGTTGTCGAGGAAATCAATTCTTAAAGGTAATTAATGTTCGTTTGTTCAATATTTTCGGAGAATTAGGCCCCGTATCGAGTGTATTTTTCCGAGGCGACAAGCGATTTCGCCGCTGTTACTCCCGTCTCAATAAACGCGGCGAATTTTCAGTCCGCAAAATGGTAAATCATCTTCTTAATGTTTAGATTCGGGAAAAATAATGTCTGAGATTCCGGTTTCGGCTAGTACTTTTTTTTCCAGCGTAATTCGTAGCTTGTTTTCCGAAAATCATGTTCCAGAAAATCATGTTCCAGTACTCGCCATTGCTAACGGTTTTAGAAACGTCAAAAAGTTGATCTGGGTCAAATAGAAATAATCCAAGACCCTGTCAATCACCGTTTAGATAGGGAAATTCGGCTTGTGATTGGTTGATGATGCTATGCTCACGCCCGACACGCGTGACGGCGTTTGACATATGAAACAATTTACTCGAGTACACAACACAGAGCTGTGATTAAGGCTAGTCGTTTTACAGATTTAGGCATGTCGGCAAGATCAAAGCATGTCGCGAAGAGACCGCCTGGAAGGAAGACATGTCGCCCGCGACAGGCGAAAACGGCCTGGGGAAATCCCTGGGGAGGAAAGAGTTAACTTATACAAATCACTCTCCATGGCTCAAATGGTGGTATATTTGGTCATTTCTGTGGGAGGAAACTGGAGTTTCCAGAGAAAACCCACTTGTTCGGTAGGACGACAATTTTTTTTAACCCTCTCACATACTGCCCCACTACCAAGGATCAAACTCGAAACAGCATTGGTGAGAAGCTCCGGTGCGCTTTACCCGGTGACTGTGCATAATTGAACTCCAGAGATGGGTTAAAATGACAGTAGATCTAGTAAAAATTAATTGCAAGCTAGTGTATGTCAAATTTGTTGGCGCCGCACTAAACCTATAAAGGCTTTATATTTAAAGCAGACTGAAAGAAAAGAAGAATGCATCTTAATTCTTATGGCACATTCTGCTTTACTTTGAACCTGCTTTTAGTCTGTCTACTATCTTGCTTTTGGGTTAAGGCAGGCTGAAACTACTACCAGTAGTGAAAGTAAAGCAGACTGTGTTCATTCTGCTTTACTTTCAAACCTGCTTTAAGTGGCCATCTTCAATACTAAGAACAGGCTATGGGGTAATGGGTTCATTAAATATTAAGTTAATTGATCAATAGGGCAAGTTGTTTTGATCTGACTGTCAGGTTGCCACCAAACTGCTTTACTTTCAACCTGCTTTAAGTGGCCATCTTCAATACTAAGAACAGGCTATGGGGTAATGGGTTCATTAAATATTAAGTTAATTGATCAACAGGGCACTTTGAGTTGTTTTGATCTGACTGTCAGGATGCCACCAAACTGCTTTACTTTCAACCTGCTTTAAGTCAGTCAACTATTTTCAAAAAATGAAATAATTTGCTATTGGGTTCAGGGTAAAAGCAGGCTCAAACTACTACCAGAAATGAAAGTAAAGCAGACTGTGTCCATTCTCCTTTACTTTCAAACATGCTTTAAGTTTTCAATACTAGAACAGGCTATGGGGTAATGTGTTTATTGAGTTAATTGATTCAATAGGTCAAGTTGTTTTGATCACAAAACTGACCTGACCTCTAAGATCAAAAATATGTTACAGATCTCACAATAGGATAAAACCAAGGCTCATAAAATCCAAACTGTTTTCAACTTGCTTTGAATTATATTCTAATTTATTTACAAGACATGAAACCTTTAGTAATTGCTACAAAGCCAGGTAGTATGTATGTTATGTTGAATTAGCAATAGTAGAAAAACTGACAATGATAGAAAAATAGATTGCAAATTACATCAGCCATTTAAACCACATTAAATAAAATATTGCTCAGTCCAATCAGATGATTTGCAAATACAAGCTTCTCTAACACCTTTTAGGCATAAGAACATAATAAAAATATTTCTTAAACTACAGCCTTCAATATAAACATTATTAAATGTGTGAAAAACAGGATGAATCTAGCTGAATTATGCTTAATATTTTACCTTTTGTCTCTGTCTTTTTCCAAGATTCAAAATGTCTGCCACGGGCAGCTTTCTCATTGGCTGAATTGGCTGATGGATTATGGGTGGTTATATAAGTGTCTTTAATTAATTTTTTCTTAATATTCACTTATAAAATCTAAAACAAAGAAAATATTAATCAAATACAAGAAAATGTACATATTTATTGTAAAATAATTAATTATAAATTCATACAAAAATAATAAACATATACCTATAAAGGGAGCTAACTCCTTCAATCAAAATGGTTAAGACAATTGGCTTGCACAGATATCCTCAAAATACACAATACCTACAATTCACCAAACATCCACATTATAGGTATCCTAAACTTTGTTAGCCTGCTTAAAAAGAAAAACTAAATCTTAGAAAAGCCATCAGACTTAGGTAGAAAACAGAAAAAGATGGAATCTTTCAGTTCAGTCCTGTAAATACAAGCACTCAAGCTCTTAATTCTTAGTAGTTACACATAGCTTTTAAGAATATAATTATACATAATGAAAATCTTTCTCAAACTGCAAACTTCTACTAAAGTGTGAAAAACAATGATATAAAATGATGCTGTTGAGCTGAAGGACAACAGAACCTTTAACCCATTACCCCATAAATACACATTTTTACACCTTTAATTTATTTCTCTACTGAAGAAAGTAGTTCCAATTTAAACTGACACAAGTAAAAATCCCAAGAAATATTTTCTATAGTCTTACAGATAAATAGCTGAACCAATTACCCCATATCCTATTTCTAGTTTTGAAAACAGGTGACCACTTAAAGCAGGTTGAAAGTAAGCAAAATGCACTGTAAGGCACATTCTGCTTTACTTTCAGCCTGCTTTAAGCTATCATCTGCAAGGATAAAGAATTTATTTTCTTCTAGTTCACAACCATTACTCAATAAATTTGAACTATTTTCTTTAGTGGAGGAATAAATTTAAGGCATAAAAAGGGGTAATGGGTTAAAGAAGGCTGACTGTAAAGCAAAATAGCCCTTAAGCCACAATCTGCTTTACTTTCAACCTGCTTTAAGTGGTCACATATCTTCCAAACTAGAAACAGGCTATGGGTTAATCCACCAGGAAGGCTTATTTATTTAAAAAATGGTGACTGTTTAAAGCAGGTTGAAAGTAAAGCAGAATTGCATCTTTCAGGCACATTCTGCTTTACTTTCAGCCTACTGTAAGCTACCACCTGCTAGAGCAAAGATATATTTCTTATAATTCATGACTTTATAAATTGGAAATATGTTTTGTAGTGGAAGAATAAATTAAATGCATAAAAAGGGATATTTATGGGGTAATGGGTTAAGTTATTAATAACATTTTTACATCACAAAATCAGCAAATATCTCTCTAAAAACTTTTAGAGTAATTTCAATGGTTGACATTTCCCCCTATCAAACCCTTAACCCATTACCCCATAGCCTGTTTCTCAAAGTTTTAAAAATAATTTACTCCATAAAGCAGATTGAAAGTAAAGCAGAATGCACATTGAGGCCCATTCTGCTTTACTTTCAGCCTACTTTGAGCTATCATTTACTAGGATGAAGATTTTTTTCTAAATACACAATTATAACTTAAAAACTTGGAACTATTTTCTTCCCTGGAGGAATAAATTAGAGGAGTAAAAAGGTGTTTTTATGGGATAATGGGTGAAATACATTTATAAGGCAGCTCATGATGACAAAAAATGCATTTCCACCCATTTCAACACTTTAGACAAAAAAACATACTGACATCATACACCGAAATCTGTACCATGAGCAGTCAGATTTTGACCATGATGACAATTATTGTCAATCCACAAAAATGTTGCTGTAAAAACACAAAATTGTTGCTGTAAAAAAATAAATAAATTACATTATCAACATCATTGTACATATCAATGGGAAAAATAACTTTTCATGCCTCTCTAGCAGACATTTTTTTTAAACAATTCGAGAAATTTAATTCTTTTTGTCACAATGTTTTCAACTTTCATTTGAATAATTAAACATATATTTAACCCTTTACCCAATAACCCCTTTATAACATTAAATACAGGCGATCAGTTAAAGCAGGTTGAAAGTAAAGCTGAATGTGCCTTAAGGCACATTCTGCTTTACTTTCATCCTGATTTAAACTACTATCTGCTAGGCTATATAAAAAAAAAAAGTGATGTTAATTGTTCATGAGGGTATAAGCTGGAACTTATTTCTTCAGCCGAGGAATAAATTAAATACGCTAAAAGTCGCTTCTAAGGGTTAAACAAATTGGTGTTTTACTTTTACATGATTTGAATCATTTCAAAGTTGGCTGCTTCAAATTTCATCTATGATGGAAAGAGTCAACTGTTGGAAAGACTTAGAGTCAAATGTTTGAAAGATGATTGGCCGTGTCTGAGGGTTCGAATATTAGGGACCAGTACTAAAGTAGGTGAACGAGGATGTTAGTCAGCAATTACAAGAAAAAGCAAAATGCAGTTCCGACCTATCTAAAAAGTGGCCTTAAGAAAATATTCACTTTTCCTATAAAAGATGCACTTAAAATGCACTTGCCAATGAACATTAAAAGAAAAACTCTTTTTTTTAAAAAAAAAGAAAAAAATACACTTAAAAAATGTACTTGTTGTAACATGTAAAAGTCTTAAAGAGTAAAAGATGCACTTTTACAAACAAAAAGTGCACTTTAATGATGTCAATTTTCAGAAAATATGCTTATTTGAAAAAAAGATGCATATTTAAAACAAATAAATACACTTTTTGCTATGAAAAGGTACAGAAAAAACAACACTTTCACAAGTTCCTTTGGTAAAAAGGTCACTTTTTTTTTGAGAAGGGAGAGTAGCATAAAAAAGTGTCTAAATGATTATTATACAGAATAGACCCTGAACTAACAGCTGCTACAGAAGCTTAACTTAGTCTGAGTCTGCTCTGTCTGTATAAGTGATGAAGTCTTAGCTATAAGTAAAAGTCGATACGTGACTACAGCAAAGGTGTGTAAAAGTGGCGTATTTAATATTTGGAGGACAAATAAAACAAATATTTTAAATACGCCACTTCATATCTTAAATATTTCACTTTTGAAAAGTGGCATCTTTTCTTATAACAAATATGTCGCTTAAACGCCACTTTATTGGAGTGGCATATTTAACTATCTCAATAAAAAAACAAATACGAGGCTTTTCTTTCACTTATGTAGAGTGGCGTCTTTTCATAACAACAAATATGTCGCTTAAACGCCACTTTATTGGAGTGGCATATTTAATTTTCTCAATAAGAAAACAAATACGAGGCTTTTCTGCCACTTATGTAAAGCGGCGTCTTTTCAACATGACAATACGTCGCTTACACGCCACTTATCTGCCACTTTTCCATACTTTTTGTTAAATACGCCGCTTCACTGCAAGGCTCGTTTTTGCTACTGGCCCAAGTGGCGTAAAAGCTTGACATTAGTGGCGTAAAAGCTGCGTTTTTAAATAGCTGCGTTTTTTTTCCGCAAGGGAAGGACAGACCTCCAGATAACGGGGAGAAAACCAAATACAAATACAACATTTTCTCACTCATTTCTGCACAAAATCCTATGGTGTCACTACTCATTAGAATTGTCCTGAAGAGTATATATTAAACAGGTCCACGGTGTTGAAAGAGTTAACCATCAGAATATTGAGCACCACTTGATAAACATTTGCACACAGTTTGGATCTAGATCAGTTGCCCTGTGATGCATATAAAATGAGAGAATACATATATCACCATTGTCTTATAATATCATATACTAATACATTTCTATTTCACTGAACCATATTACCGTCAATAGTAACCATAGCAGTGAAGACATGCACCATCTGGGTCAACATTGTTTGCCAATGTCCTTCAATGTCATTAATGGATTAAGTTACTCATTCTCTCAAGTTATTGACCAGATTTCTCTACTCATAGACTAGCTATGTATACAGTCAAACAGTATGAAGCCATCCGCCACCTGCAGTCGTAGGGCCAGTCTTAACCCATTACCCAGTATATACACCTTTTTACACCATTAACCTATTACCCCATAGCCTATTTCTAGTTTTGAAAACAGATAACCATTTAAAGCAGGTTGAAAGTAAAGCAGAATGTGCCTGAAGGCACATTCTGCTTTTCTTTCAGCCTGCTTTGACTTAAGCTACCAGCTGCAAGAATATAGAAATCATTTCTAATTTTAAATATTCATGACTGTATAAATAGGAACTATTTTCTTATGATATATTGGAGGCAGAATTATTTATGGGGCAAAGGGTTAACTCCTTCCTTCACTGAAGTGAGTAGTTCTGCTTTATAGACTCATAAGAGTCAAGAATATGAACCATAACAAATAGTTCCTATATCCTAGCAGATAGAAGCTTAAAGCAGGCTGAATGTAAAGAATGTAGGTAGGCCTTTTTACGCATTTACTTTATTTCTCCACTGGAGAAAACTGTTCCAAATGTATACAGTGATGAATATGCAACTTGACAGTTTCTTTATCCTAGCAGATAGTAGTTTAAAGCAGAATGTAGTAAAACAGAATGTCTTCAGGTGTATTCTGCTTAACTTTAACCTGCTTTCATGGGTCACCTGTCTTCAAAACTATAAATAGGTTAAGGGCCGGGTGGGATGCTGCTTACTTTCAAACTGCTTTATGCAACTACATGTATCTGTTAAGATATTGGATTTATTATGGTGAATAATTATATTCATGCCTGAACTATTTTCTTCAGAGAACGAATAAATTAAAGGCATATAAAGGTGTATCTATGCATGGAGTAATAGGTTAAATGGCCGACTGCTAAACCAGGTGTTACTGTACAAAGTGATCATATGTTTAACATTGCAGATCCTGATCACCAGGCACCCTGCACAGTTGTGCTTAAAGAGAAAACCCATTTGTAGGGAAAAATTCAGTTGCCATGGCAACCCCAACCCCACACTCTTACGATCTGCAACAGAATCAAACATTACCTCTCACTCGATTTCTTGTATACACAACACTGATCTAAATTGAATTATGGGTGACAATGCAGGGCTGCGGAAATAAATCACCGTGTATAAAAGGGATTAATTTTGCAATCCAGAAATTTTGACGTTTATATATCGTATTGATCATGTGACCGTGGCAACAGCTGTCGTTATACATGTCATGTTTTCGCCCTCGAGTCGTTTGGCCTATTGTGGTTTTAACTGCAAGAGGTAAGCAGCAATATCAGACTGCAAAGTTAACTTTCTATTCTGCTTGTCCTTTGCTTGTCCTTCGGACAACTACTTCAGTCATCCAAAGCAAAAACTGGTTGTCCTAATGTGAAGATTTGTTTCGAAGTTTCATTACTCACATTAACGCAGCATGTTTCTAGTTTTAAAGAAAGATGATCACTTAAAGCAGGTTGAAAGTAAAGCAGAATGCCTAAAGGCGCATTCTGCTTTACTTTCAGTCTGCTTTAAGCTATTATCTGCTAAGATATAGAAAATATTTCTTATGATACATATCCACGACTGTGTGGAAGGGAACTATTTTCTTCTGTGGAGGAGTAAATTATGGGCGTAAAAAGGCATGTTTAAGGGGGAATGGGTTAAATTGCAGAATAGAGTATTAAGATGAGATGGAGTCATGAAAACTTTTAAATCTACATTTGTAGCACCTGGGCTCTGTAGACTAGAACCATTAAATAGTTGTCATTGTTAACCAAGTTTCCACCCCATAACTACCTCATCTTATAACATTTGTAAAGCATTTATACACACAAACATAAAAATTAAGTTGCATAACAAGAATGATATGGGAAACATGTGTCACCTGCAAGAGCAATTTTACATAAAATATTGGAAAGTCTGAAAGTTTTATGCAGAATATGGAAACATTTGAAATCTTGCATGAAATTTTGAATATCTGAAATCACATGGATGGACGGACTGATCAACAGACGGACAGGCATATGTAGGCTCCAGATATATCCTAGCATATGGTAGCTTAAAAATAGGCTGACTGTAAAGCAGAATGTGCATTAAGGCACATCTGCTTTACTTTCAACCTGCTTTAAGTGGTCACCTACCTTCAACACTAGAAACAGGCTATGGGGTAATGGGTTATATGCTCCCATCTGATAGCATAGAGAGTATATTTCTTATTATGGTGAATATTCTTTCATGACTATACTTTAAGTCTGCATGCAACATTCGACATGGAGCCTCTGTTTTATACCAGGCCTCAAGATGCAACATTCTGAGATGCAGAAAACCAGCGTTTTAGTCTCACGTCATTGAAATTGCATGCAGAAATGCATATGTAACCCTTTCATTACCAAATTTTAACACTTTCTTTTAAAACTTCCGCCTTCAAAATGACTGGAGAAATGTTGAAATGAGTGACAAACGGTTTGGATCCTGATCAAATGCTGTGTTATGCGGCATCTCATCAGGACCTAAACTGCTTGCCAAGTTGACTGTAGATCGACACTGGTTACCTATGGCTGTAAAAGGATTATTGCATAGTAACAAACCATCAACCCATTACCCCATATATACACCTTTTTTACGTCTCTTAATTCATTCCTCCACTGAAGGAAATATTTCCACTTTATGCAGTCCTTGATATGCACTATAAGGTATAGTTTCTATATGCTAATACATGGTAACTTAAAGCAGGCTGAAAGTAAAGCAGAATGCACCTTAAGGTGCACTCTAATTTATTTTCAACCTACTTTAAGTAGTAACCTATAATCTTCAACACTAGAAACAGGTTTATATGGAGTAAAAGGTTAAGGGTGCTCTGCATTATATTTATGCATCTATATTGAGAAAGTCGATCACTCAACCCAGGTTACAATGCTCAAACATGGATATTAATGCTTTATAATTACATAGGGGTACATACCATATAAGTGTGCTAAGTAAACTCATAAAATATTGTGCATTAGCTTCATCTTGTATGAATGCAGCCTTAGAGATCAAAAAGGAATATTGAGGATTGTTCAGTTCACCCATTACCCTAGAGTCTGTTTCTAGCTTTGAAGATATGGGACTGCTTAAAGCAAGCTGAAAGTAAAGCAGAATATGCCTTAAGGCGCATTCTGCTTTACTTTCAACATGCTTTAAACTACCAACTGCTAGAATATAGAAATTATTTCTAAAATTAAATATTCACAACTGTATAAATTGGAACTATTTTCTTCAGTGGAAGGGTAAATTAGATGCGTAGAAAGGCGTATTCATGGTGTAATGGGTTAAACCTTCCCTTAACTCTTTGTGCCCTAGTCCCGCATATAGGCGTGCTTTTGAAACAGTGTACATGTGAATAGTACACTTGTCCTATACAAACAGTGAAGACCCAGATCAGAGGGCTCAGAAAGGAGCCCTCTGATCAGGGTCTTCACTGTTTGTCACAATGCCAAACATTGACAAAAACAACCCTTTAAAGTCAGAAATGGACTAGACTTAGATGGAAACTGGAATTGTCCATTTAAAGTTTCAGGGAGGAAAGAGTTAAAACGTTCTTTGGGCAGACTTGCATAATATTTATTCCTGGAGCTTGATTTAAGCACACTCCTGTCTTAAACAGTTGGATATAGGTGATTGATTTGGACATTGCTATTATTATAGAGGAAATGCTTTAACCCTTTCCCACATAGCATATCTCTAGTATTGAATATAGGTGTCCACTTAAAGCAGGTTGAAAGTAAAGCAGAATGCGCTTTAAGCACATTCTGCTTTACTTTCAGCCTGCTTTAAGCTATCATCTGCTAGAATTTAGAAAATATTTTGTATCATACATATTTATGAATGTATAAATTTGAACTATTTTCTTCAAGGCAAGAATAAACTGAATGCGCTAAAAGGCGCTTCTATGGGGGAAAGGGTTAACAGATATAGATGCTAACCTAGATGCTAACCTAGATGCTAACTGGGCTAAATAGGATTACATGGTGTTGAATTCCAGATTTCTACAATTTTCAATGTTCTTTCTCTAGTCCTAGTTCTTAGTTGTAACTACTCATATGTCATAATATATGGTTGCGTGAGAGCATACATCAACATTTTTTTAGCTTTTCTTCCTGTTAAAATTTTGACTTACAACCGCTTTTGTTGTACGAAGTTTTATGAAACTGGCCCCTATTCTTGAAAAATTCTGCACTGTTGTCCTAAAGGGTTCTGCCTGACATGAGCACTGTTTCCATGGAAGTGTGATACATATGAAAATCATTTTGTTCTCATCAAACACTGGGTAAAGAGACATTAATTCTAACTATGCTGAAAACCAGTGTAATTCTGTATTCTTCCATAGATCTGGGTTTGCACCTGTTTGCTTAAAAACTTTTACTTTCATTTTTCTGAAATAAATCATTGTCTGAAAAACTAGAGAAAACAGCAACAATCTACATAAGCTAGGAAAGTCTTGACTTAAATGTCAATTTGAAAAATTCAGCATAAATAATTAATTTGTTGAAATAATCAGATAACTTTAATGAAAAGTAACAAACTGTTTGAAATATTTAGTTTTCTCCTTGCAGGGCTTAAATAAGAAATATGTAGTAAACGGAAAGAGTCCTACATTACCTCCTTTACATCTCAACTAAAACCTACGTTGTGACCACCATTAGAATCTTCTCAAAGAGGATTCTAATGAGTGGTCACAACATAGGGTTTAGTACAGTTATAAGAAAGTTATTATTTGAAATACTCCATCTCCCATTATCTGGAGCTTGGTCTTGTGACCTGGGGCCCGTTTCATAAAACTTTGTACGACAAATGTTGTTGTAAGTCAGATTATAAAAGTCTAAATTATTATTTATTTCTCCATCTAATCCTGTCTTGTCACATCTCTTTGGAATCATCTCGAAGACAGGAATAAATAGAGAAATAAGAAAATAAAATGTTTTTTAAAGTTTTGACTTACAACTGTTTTTATCGTACAATTTTTTATGAAACGGGTCCCAGGTGCCCTGCAGATTTAAAAACATTCCTGAAACAGACAACAGTGAGTTGAAATGAAACCAAAATGTATTCAAAGCTATATAGAGGCAGCCAGGGGTTTTGAAAGCAGCAAAGGGAGAATAATTCAGGGTTCCAGATAAGGGGGAGTAAACTGAACAAATCCAGCATTTTCTCACTTATTTCAACACTAAATCCTATGTTGCTACTGTTCATTAGAATCAACTCTTCGAGACTATTCTAATGAGTAGTGACACCATAGGGTTTAAAGTTGAAATAATGATTTTAATTTTTGAAATACTCCCCTTATCTGGAACCCTGGGAGATAACTGAGTGTTTAGCGTAGAGAAAGGGAAGCAACAATACTAACCTTGTGGTACGGATCAGTGAACTGTGTTACCCAACCGACATGCAGGACAGGGGATATAAAAAGAGAAAAAAGAAAAAAACACAAAAAACATAATGTACTGCGGCAACATAAAATCAGCAGCTAAACACCACAACAGTTAGGTCAACCATTAGCAGCAGGGCTCCAGATCAGCGGGAGTAAACTCCGCAAATCCCAACATTGTAGCACCAAATCCTATGGTGTCACTACTCAATAGAATCGTCTCTTCGAGACGATTCTAATGAGTAGTGACACCATAGGGTTTATTGCAGAAATAAATATTTTAGTTTTTGAAATACTCCCCTTTTCGGGAGCCTGATTTAAGCACTCTACAGTGTGCAACCAAATCCTATGTTGTTACTACTCATTAGAATTGTCTCTTCAAGACAATTCTAATGAGTTGTGACACCATAGGGTAAAAATTTTAGTTTTTGAAAATACTCCCCTAATCTGGAGCCCTGTTTGAGCACTCTACAGTCTGTACCCAGCACCCCTCATACAGTGGACAACACCTTTGTCTATAACCCTTTTCTCCACAGCCTACTTTTGTTTTTGAAGACCGGTGACAACTGAATGCAAGTAAGTAAAACAGAATACACCTATTAACACATTCTGCTTTACTGTCTTAAAACTACCATCTGCTAAGATACAGAAAATATTTCTTTTGATATATATTCATGACTTTATAAATTGGAACTGTTTTCTTCAGTGGAGGAATAAATCAAAGGAGTAAAAATGTGTTTATTATACTGCAAAGAAATTTCCTCACTTTTGATTGGTCAGAGGAACGTGGACTTAAACTAAGTACCCTGTGAGCTGACAGGGTACATAGACATTCCCCTTGAAGGCCCCTCATGTTTCGTTACATCACAAACAAGATGGTCGACTACTCGACTCGACAAAATACTATCAAATTTTACTACGAAGAAACGTTTGTGATGTAAAAGTATATACTTGGAAACGAATATTTGTTTTTATACTTTCGTTTGACACATAAAACAGTCTTTGAAAATTAGTTATTTGTAATATCTGTTTCGTCTATTTTGACGTGGTCCGATGACAAAGTGCCGTCACCAATGTTTTGTTTACGTCAGTTTCTGCCAGCTTTTAGCTAAGTGGACGCCTGAGAGAGACTGGGGCGGATGCAGATAACTGGGATCGATGCTCTACCCTTATTATCGACAGAGTTCTGTGGTTCCTTTGAATGCAAAGTGTAACGCACTGATACATCGGACCTCGGTAAAATAAAACTGGGTCAAAATTTCTAAAACTGTAAACAAGGATTGAGTACATGCAAGTCTAGAGTTGCGGCAATACACGTCCTATTATAGATCTACGCAGATGTCAGTGTATAATACCTGGCTCAACGTTACACAGAAATTGTGTCAGTTTAACCGAGGCAGATTTATCTTCAGACATGTCAGGGGTCTTTGAATCGCCTTATCCTAACGCTTCGATCGCATACATTCAAAGAAAGCAGTAAAACAATATAAAAAGAGGTCACTTACGATTAAAATTGAATATTTCCCTTTTAAATTCCATTTAAATTTCACATTTATTATCCAGAGTATTGTCTTTATTTCCCAAACAATGGTCTCAGCTCAACTGAAGTATCGATCAGCTGGTCTATAATGACGACACCTACTAAATTCTGACGTGGATTGATGTGACGTCAGCTACATAGTGGTTTTTGGGGTGCCCAACGGGGGATTAGTGTTGCGTTATGAAAATTGACAGATGGAGTGGACATAATTATCTTAAAGCGTTTAAACCGTAAAATCTTTGACAGTATAATAAATTCGTTATACAGTTTCTTCCCAGGGTACTTAGGATTTATTCCCGGCTGGTCAAATCATGTAACCCTCGCCTGACGGCTCGGGCAACATGATTTTCCTCAGCCGGGAATAAATCCTAAGTACCCTGGGAAGAAACTGTATAACTAATAATGTATCTATGGAGTAAAGGGTTATAATCTCCACCTATAGTGTGACTTCCCATCATTAGAACTGTCTACTAGAGACTATTCTTATAACTGGCCACAACTCTAATAAATAATTTTCAACCCATAAGATGACAAAACTGTAAATATTTAGCAGCGCTCTAGAATATGAATCCAGATCAATAGAATTTGAAAAACATGTACTACTATGATGTAGTGATTTTTTACATATTAGGCCTTGCATTTCATTAACCCATTACTCCATAAATATGCCTTTTATGCCTATAATTCATTCCTCCAATGAAGAAATTAGTTCCAATTTATACAGATGACTCCAGTATACACACCCTATAAAAGGGACATTTCCGACATACTTACACATGGTAGCTTAATTTTAAGCAGCATAGGATACAGAAAGTATTTCTTATGGTGCATATTGGTGACTGTATAAAGTGGTACTATTCTCTTCAGTGAAGGAATAAATTAAAGGCATACAAGGCATATTTATGGAGTAATCTGTTAAACAACAACCTATCTTTTTAGAATATTGGTATGACTATATATTTGTTTAACCCTTTCCCACATAGCCTGTTTCTTGTATTGAATATAGATGTCCTCTTAAAGCAGGTTGAAAGTAAAGCAGAATGCGCCTCAAGCGCATTCTGCTTTACTTTCAGCCTGCTTTAAGCTATCATCTGCTAGAATATAGAAAATATTTTGTATGATACATATTAATGACTGCATAAATTGAAACTATTTTCTTCAGTGAATGAATAAACTTAATGTGCTAAAAGGCGCTTCTATGGGGGAAAGGGTTAAAGCACACAATCTAGAACACTGCTTTCATGGCATAACAGTTTAAACCCCTTATTAAAGGGGCAGTAAATTTTGAACATTTATATCATTCATCCATACCAATATCTACTCAGTACTCCAGATAAGAGTACTTTGATTTTTCAGCATTTTCCCATTTACCAGTTTCTCCAGATACAGGGCTCCAATTAAGGGGAGTATTTCAAAAATTATAATCTTTATTTCTGCATTAAACCCTATGGTGTCACTACTCATTAGAATCTTCTCAAAGATATGATTCTAATGAGTAATAACACCATAGGATAACAGATTTGGTGCAATAATGAATATTAGAGATCAGAATACTTCCCCTTATCTGGAACCCTGTTGACAAAAGTGCATAAAGTGAAAGTTTCCAACGGTTTCCCCTTTATGTCTAAACCAAACCCTGTGATGTGACCACTCACTGGAATCATCTCGAAGAGACATTTCTAATGAGTGGTTGCAACATAGGTTTGGTACACTACTGATGTGAAGAAAGTTAGTATTTGAAACATTATCCATAAAATGGAGCTCCTGTGTCAATCACTACTAGACTAATGCGCATTAAGGTGCATTCTGCTTTACTTTCAAACTTATTTAAAGGTACAGTCTCTTAGGATATAGAAAATATTTCTTATGAAACATATTTACAACTGTGTAAAATGGAACTACATGTATTTTCTTCATTGGAGGAAAAATTAAATGTGTAATAAAAATGCATATCTGTGGAGTAAAGGGTTAAGTTACTAGTCTAGCAGGCGGATGGGTGATAAGTCTATATGAAAAGTTTTATACAACATCCAAATAAGTCCAACTCACAAATTCATATTAACAATTACAAGTAAAATTAAAACATCTTTACCCTTTACCCTATAAATATGCCTTTTTACGCCTGGAATTTATTCCTTAGGACACCAAAACGGTATTTTAAGTGGTCATAATCACCAGGGCCAGATAAGAGCGAGTAAACTGACCAAATTTAAGATTTTATTAAATATTTCAGCACAAAATCTCAAAGAGACAATTCTAATGAGTGTGACACCATAGGGTCTAATGTAGAAATAAAGATTTAAGTTTTTGAAATACTCCCCTTATTTGAAGTTCTGGCAAGGGCTCCAGATAAGAGTGTGTAAACCACTTACTTACTTTCAACGTTTTCTCCTATATGCTTCTGCCAAACCCTTTGTTGTGACTACTCATTAGAAAGTGATGATTCCAATTAGTAGTCACAACATAGGGTTTGGTGGAGACATAATGTTATTTGTTTTTTTTAAATACTCACCTTATCTGGAGCTCTGACTAGTTTTACTGTATTTTGTAGAAGCCACAAACTGTTGCCATGTTCATCATTCAGAATGGCAGTTCTACAAGGGCTGTCATGTTTACATTTAACCCCTTACCCCATAGGCTGTTTTTAGTTTTGAATACATGTAACTACTTAACTCTTTCCTCCCTGAAACTTGGAATGGACAATTCCAGTTTCCATTTTAGTCTAGTCCATTTCTGACTTTTAAGGGATGTTTTTGTCAATGTTTGGCATTATAACAAACAGTAAAGACCCTGATCAGAGGGCTCTTTCGGAGCCCTCTGATCTGGGTCTTCACTGTTTGCACAAGACAAGTGTACTATTCACAAGTACACTGTTTGAAAAAGACGCCAATATGCGGGACTAGGGTTCAAAGGGTTAAAGCAGGTTGAAAGTAAAGCAGAATGCGCCTTAAGGCGCATTCTGCTTTACTTTCATCCTGCTAAGCTATTATCTGTTAGAATATAGAAAACATTTCTTATGATACATATTCATGACTGTATAAATTGGAAATATTTTCTTTAGTGGATTAATCAAGGCTCCAGATAAGGGGAGTATTTCAAAAAATAAAATCTTTATTTCTGCTTTAAGGTACTTCGCATATGCGCGTAGTTTCCATACGATTGTTATGAAAATTGTCATGAAGAATGATAATAGCCTAAGAAACAATGTGTGTAAATATAGGCAAAATTTATCGTGTGGTTTGTCTTTAAGGTCTTTTTTCTGACAAAAACCTAGAATTTTGATGATTTTATTTTTCTTAAAAATGAATAAAGCTAATGACTATAATTCTCGCCCTATAAGTAGTCCACAACATTCATTACAAGAAAAGCTAAAAACATTTTGAATAAAGGTGTTCAGAAAGATGTTATCAGCTATTTAAATTTTGCAAAATGCTAAAAAATTGAATTACAAAAAACTGACTCATTCAATGTATATTTGTTTTCATTTTATTCAAATATATGGTTGATGAACTAGTCAGTCTGAAAAAATTAGAAAATATTACAGTCACTATTTGTTGTAATAACATATTTTCTTATTAAAATGTGGGATATTTGTTGTTTAGATACAGTTACCTACCTTAGAATTAAAACTTTGTCATTAAAATGCATTATTATTTATTCATGGACTTGCATACAAGGTTTATTATATTGTTTGAATATAATTATAATGGGCAATATCGATCTTGAAAAGGTTAGCGTATTGATAAGCTTCAAGGTGTGGCTTTATAGTTCGATCAAATCGTTTACATGTATACCGATTTCATTGACTTGTAAGTCATTAAACTAAAACTTACAGGTAAGTGGACATATACTTGGACCGTAAACATCACTAGTACTAATCAACGAAGACTAAACATAACATGTCTCTTGATTACTGCGTTATGGATTGACAAGTCAATAAATCGGACACTAAAAAAAATTATTTGGATCGGATGGGTCTCGATCCTATGACCTTTGGATTGCTAGTCAACCACTATAGTCAACCACTATACTAACTGCGCTATGAAGGATTATACTAATTTATATCAACATTTCCTTTATATAAATTTTCTAGTATAAACACGTACGAAAAAAGTCTGTGTCGTCCAGACGCATATCCGCTCGCCCGCAAGACCGACTTCCGGTAGCGAAAGGCCTTAAACCACATGGTGTCACTACTCATTAGAATCGTCTCGAAGAGACGATTCTAATGAGTAGTAATACCATAGGATTTGGTGCTTAAATGAGTGAGAAAATGTTGGATTTGTTCAGTTTACTCCCTCTTAGCTGGAGCTCTGTTAATAAAATAGAGGTGTAAAAGGCATATCTATGGGGGAATGGGTAAACTATTTTGTAGAAGCCACAAACTGTTGCCACGTTCATCATTCAGAACGACAGTTCTACAAGGGCTGTCATGTTTACACTTAACCCACCCACTATCCCACCCACCCACCCAAACAATCCTGCCCCTATGAAACCTGTAATCGTGCTGTATTATCATACAGAGTTCCAGATCAAGAGGGGGTTACCTGAACAAATCAAACCTTTTCTTACTCGTTATAGCACCAAATCCTATAGTGTTACTACTCATTAGAATCGTCTTGAAGAGACGATTCTAATGAGTAGTGACACCATAGGGTTTAAAGCAGAAATAAAGATTTTAGTTTTTGAAAAACTCCCCTTATCTGGAGCCCTGTAGTGTATATAATATGTAATAATAATATGTAGGTAAATGTTAAAACCAGAGTTGTTACTGTCTGCATGGCTATCAGTCTTCAAAGCAGGTTGCACCTACACACAACTCATGATTAATCCATTACTCCATTAATATGCCTGTTCACACATTTAATTTACTCCTCCTATCATAACTGACTTATTAGAAAACAGACATTAAACAACTTTTACAAGTATAGCCACTCATACAGTAGACATGACAGCCCCTACAATCTCTAAAGCACTGAACCCTTTCTCCCATAGACATACCTTTCTGTGCCTTTATGATTATCTATTTTTATCTCAGACTTTTTATGCATTTTAGTTTTTACCATGTCTTAATTTAAATTAATTAATCAAGTGCAACAAAAATTTTCCTTTCTTGCATACAGGCAGATAGATGAGCAATCAAAATGACAGAAAGAAACGTAAAAACAGCAAGAAAGCTTCTGCTTAACTTTCAACCTTTTCTCAGTAAGAAATTGTTGGAGTTGTTAAATTTACTCCCTCTTATCTGGAGCCCTGAGACAAGCTATGGATGTAAAGGGTTGACCTGTGTATGTGCCTGTACAGTAAACATGACCAGGGCCTCACATAAGGAGAGTATTTCAAAAATTAAAATATTTATTTTTGCATTAAACCCTATGGTGTCATTACTCATTAGTTCTAAGCGTCTCTTCGAGACGATTCTGACTAGCAGTGCACCATAAGATTTGGTGCTAAAACGAGAGAGAAAATGTTGGATTTGTTCAGTTTATTCCCCTTATCTGAAGCCCTCAAAGCCAAGAAAATCTACAGCAACAAAAACGTCAAAACATGCGAAAACTAATGCCGCAGAAGCACAACTAAAACTGAAACAAGGCCACAATGTAAAATTATTATATGTATGTTAACTGCCATTCGATCAGCTCAACAGAAAATATCACAACAAATATAGGGCTATGAATTTCTTATCCGTTTCCCTAACATCAGGGTTTAACCCATTACCCCATAGCCTACTTTTAGTAATGAAGAAATGTGACCAATTTAAGCAGGTTCAAAGTAATGCATTGAAGAACAATTCTTCTTTACTTTCAGCAACCATCTGCTAGGATATAGAAAAATTTTACAGTCCATACTGCATCATGACTGTATAGGGTGAAAATATTTTCTTCAGGAAATATAAAATAAGCGCGTAAAAATGTGTATTTATGGAGTAATGGGTTAAACGTGTTTCAAGATTAGATAACAGTGAACACCCTCAATTACAAACACTAGATCAAGTTTTATTGTCCAAAGTTAAGCAGACCTGTGCATGCTCAAAGCAAGACCTACCCGTGGGAAGGTATTGAATTATTCTAGAACTATTCCAGAATAATTTGTTGAATATTCATGAACAATTCTAGAAGCAGCCATTAAACTTCCAGAATATTCTGCAAAAATTCAAAAAATTTGGTGGTTTTAAAACCATTGTTCTGGAATAACAAAAGTTCTTAAACTCCTTTTGTTGCCTTTTCAAGTAATTCTTGAGGCTCTAGAACAATTCTAAAAGTGGCCATTTAACATTCATGAATATTTTAAAATTCTTGAACACTTTTCATAGGGGTATGAAAATAAGGTAAACGTTCATTTAGGATTTGTCTTTAAAAACCAGAATTTTCGAAATTAAGTAATATTTGACCTCTTCACAGTTTTGAACCTTTTATTCTGTCAAATTTGTTCAAACTGTTGGCAAAGATGCGAATATTAAAAAAAATGAAATGCTCCCCTTGTGTGCTACATAAACTCATAGTGAATATTATCCCTCAGCAAGAGACACTTATATTAGGGTATTATTATATAATTTGGCCATGCATTTTCAATATCTGAGCCTAGTAGAGACAATGCATGCATATTAAACACTTGAAACAACAAACATGACATTGTGACAGACGCTCTAAATACTGTTACATCATGCTTTCATTATGTCAGCTTTGAACTTCTTGATGGCAACAGTTACATAATACTTATAATCAAGACATCTGATCACACAATCAGCAACTTTGAGTGAATGTGATCGGACTTTCAAATTGTAAATGGCATTGTGTTTTAACTCTTAGAGTGCACAGTACCACTCTACTAGCAGGGCTCCAGATAAGAGGGGTATTCCAAAAACTAAAATATTTATTTCTCAATTAAACCCTATGGTGTCACTACTCATTAGAATCGTCTCTTCGAGACGATTCTAATGAGTAGTAACACCATAGGATTTGGTGGTAAAATGAGTGAGAAAGTGTTTGATTAGTTCTATTTACCCCCTCTTATCTGGAGCCCTATACTAGTACTGATATTTGCAAGTTCTATCTACAGCATTCCCTTCCCTACAACGGCCCTCACAACAACGACTCCCTCTTTACATCCGACCTTGCCGTAGTTCCCTTACCAGGACAAATTTGTCTAATGCTTTTTCTGCTGTAATATGGTCTGCTTAAAGTTTGTCATCTGCTGTTTTTCCTAAAGTTACAATCATATTGAACATTCTGACAAAAAAACTTAATGACGAGTGACAAATAGCTTGAATCCAGATCAGACGCCGTGACACGCAGCGTCTGATCTGGATTCAAGCTGTTTGCAAATGTAAACCTATTTCCCTCCCTATAACGACTCCCTCCTAACAACACACACATTTTTTGTCTCCCATTGGGTGTCGTTGTAGAGAGGGAGCACTGTAGATGAGTAGATCAGTCTCAGACATTCAGCAATTTAGCATTTAAACACAATCGGGTTCATAACCCACTTAGCCCAGTACCCCATAGCCTTTTTTCTAGTTTTGAAGAGTGTTGACCGCTGAATGCAGGTTGAAAGTAAAGCAGGCTAACCTTTTCTTATCCATCTTAACCTTTTACCTACTATATTATATATCGTTTGTTATGATAGTTTTGAAGACAGGTGATCACCTAAAGCAGGTTGAAAGTAAAGCAATGCATTCTACTTTCAGCCTGCTTTAAGCTACCATTCTCTAGAATTATACATACAGTTGAAACCATCTGATGATACATATTCATAAATCATGACTGTATAAACTGTTACCTGGAACTATTTTCTTCATTGGAGGAAATCAAATCAAATGCGTTATTATGCATATCTATGGAGTAATGGGTTAAGAGTCAGTGTTTCTATGTTGAAAGCTGCTAAAAACAATTCCAGTATATATTTATCTGGGGAAAAAATTGATTTGGGTCTTTGAACTTTGGTATTAAAAGACACCTGGTTGTCACGAGTTACCGAAATTTCTTGGAACAGCAATAGAAGGGGTTTGATTCTATGCATGCTAGCCATGAATAGTTAACATTGTTAATAATATATAGGATATTATATATCAGAGCTCTAGATAATGGGAGTATTTCAATAACTAAAATCTTTATTTCTGTATTAAACTGTATGGTGTCACTACTCATTAGAATCGTCTCAAAGAGACGATTCTCTTGAGTAGTAACACCATAGGATTTGGTGCTAAAATAAGTGAGAAAGTATTGGATTTGTTCAATTTACTCCCTCTTATCTGGAGCCCTGTATGGAAACAGTCTGTAGACAGATCAGTCCTCATCTTGATCCAAACTGTTTGACACTCAGATTCAGCTCCTGCATAACTAAGGTTGAAAACAATAAATTTAATCAATTTAATAAGACACGCTTTCAAAGTAATACATGAAAGTTAGTGATTAAATTAAAAAGATCGCAGTCTTATTGTTCTACGTTTGTAAAATTGTTTACAATTAAAAACTCCATACATGTACTAAATCGTGATACAAAATGTTGACATTAACCGTATTAAAGTCTGCTCAAACCCATCTAGGGACAGGAGGAATTGTTGAAGGGGACAGGAGGGGTTCTTGGAGTATATATGATATGTGAGCCCACAACTACTTGCATAAAAACTTACCGCACTAAAGTCCAGCAGGTCATTGAGTTCCTTATCGTTCTGTACATTCACTCTGTCTCCAAATCTCTGGTAGCTCATAGGCCTAAGGAAGAGAAACACAAGGGCTATTATAATCTATAATACTTCTATTACACACTGTCTCCAACTCTCTGAATCTGGAGCCCTTGCAGGCCTTTTTCTGGTGTATCCACGGGTCCGGTCAGACCCATTCCCAATGGGAAATGGTAAAAAATATTCCCAATTTCAAAAAAAAAATCCCAATTTACATTTTTTTTTCTTTTTGACAACTCAAATACAAATTAATCCTAAATAAAACAAGTGGAAATAACTACTACATGTCATTTTCCTGGCCATTTAGCTTCAATATATGTGAAATCAATTTTAAAAATTCTTCCCAAAACATGATTTTTCGCGCCGAAAATTGCCCAAATCAGACATTGCAGTTTTTCCCAAAATAACCAGAAAAAGGCCTGCCTTGTGATTTAGTATGTTACTGTTTAGTATGTTACTGTTAGCCTAAATTAATGTTACTTTTTTAATGCTGTGGAATATTTTCCTGCGCAACAATTTATCTTCTGGTCCTGTTCTTAAAATGTCCAGAGTTTTCAAACTTTCTTTTTAACACAGAGTCTGAGTGTCAAACAGTTTGGATCCTGACGAGATGCCGCATTATGCGGCGTCTCATCTGGATCTGAATAGTTTGCAAAGGCTACCATGGTTTCTCCCCTAGCGTGCTAAGAATTAATATGCCTTCAAGAACTAAAGTTCTGTAAGTGTGTACACTACAGTGAAAAAGGCTGAGATGTTTTCCAACTGGCGACAGCTTGGGTGTATTATGTATCAAAGTAAAGATTCCATGTGCATTTACTGGAGTATGGGGGGATCATAATGGATATGCATTAACCTTCTCTTGCTACATGTATAACCATATATTGGTGCTTTTTTTTTTAACAAGAGCCCCATTGGGCATATTTCGCTCACCTGAGAATCACTGACAAAATGGAGATAATGACTTATGTCCAGGATTGGGTCATTTTTTATCCGAGGGGCATAATTTGAACAATCTTGATAGAGGCCCTGTAGATGATGCTATGTGCCAAATATCTAAGATCAGGATACTAGGGTTTTAGACAAGAAGATTTTTTTAAGTTTTCATTGAAAAAATCTATTTTTAGCTCCTGTGACCTACTTATGCAACCGACCGGAACCATTTGAACAAAATATGTACAGCCTACAGGACATCTAGAAGTGTCACCATGCCGAGTATCAATGCTCTAGCCATATTAGTTTCAGAGAAGAAGACGTTTGAAAATTTCAATATATAACTCTATGTAAAACTGTGACCCCCGGGGAGGGGCCAAATTAGACCCCAGGGACATGATTTGAACAAACTTGATAGAGGACCTGTAGATGATGCTATGTGCCAAATATCAAAGCTCTGGCCCTTGTAGTTTCAGACAAGAAGATTTTTAAGTTTTCATTGAAAAAATCTATTTTTAGCTCCTGTGACCTACTTATGCAACCGACCGGAACCATTTGAACAAAATATGTAAAGGACATCTAGAAGTGTCACCATGCCGAGTATCAATGCTCTAGCCATATTAGTTTCAGAGAGGAAGACGTTTGAAAATTTCACTATATAACTATATGTAAAACTGTGACCCCCGGGGCGGGGCCAATTTTGACCCTAGGGACATAATTTGAACAAACTTGATAGAGGACCTGTAGATGATGCTGTGTGCCAAATATCTAAGCTCTGGCCCTTGCAGTTTTTGACAAGAAGATTTTTAAAGATTTCTTTATTTTTTCACTTTGGTTGCCATGGCAACCAGAGTTCTGCATTGTTTTTAATTCTTTGAACAAATTTGAAAGAGCTTGACCCAAGGAACATTTCTGTAAAGTTTGGTTGAAATCTGTCAAGCGGTATATGAGGAGATGTCATTTGAAGCAATTGTTAACGACGACGCACGACGCCGGACACAGGGCCATCCCAATAGCTCACCTTGAGCCTTTGGCTCAGGTGAGCTAAAAATAATGAATGCTTATCTAATGAGTGCACTGTTTTCTAGCTTTTCGTAACCCAGTACCTCATAAATACGCCTTTTTACGCCTTTAATTAATTCCTCTACTGAGGAAAATAGTTTCAATTTATACTGTCCCTAATAAAATTTTTTAGAAATATTTTCTATATTCTAGCAGATAATAGCTTAAAGCAAGCTGAAAGTAAAGCACAATGCACCTTAAGGTGCATTCTGCTTTACTTTCAACCTGCATCAAGTGGTCACATATCTTCAAATCTAGAATAAGGCTATGGGGTATCCGGTAATGGGTTATAACCCTTTCCCCCATAGAAGTGCCTTTTAGCAGTACATCAATATGATTTAATGCACCGCTGAAGAAAATAGTTCCAATCTAATCAGTCATGAAATAGAATATATAGTATTATAGGGAATATTTTCTATATTGAGGCACATTAAAGCTTAAAGCAGGCTGAAAGTAAAGCAGAATGCGTCTTAAGGTGCATTCTGCTTTACTTACAACCTGCTTTAAGTGGTCATCTATCTTCAATACTATAAATAGGCTATCAGGTAAAGGGTTAAAGGAGGTCTGACAGAAGTCTGCACTTTCCTAGGGGAAATATTTCCTGATTTTAGTAGACAAATTTTTAATAGGTCACTAGGTGTTCATAATGGGCAGAGTTTTAATAGGTCACTAGGTGTTCATAATGGGCAGAGTTTTAATAGGTCACTAGGTGTTCATAATGGGCAGAGTTTTAAAACATTTATATTTATGAATATTCAGCAGGAGAAGTGTTAACATTTAAACCATTATCCCAGAGTCTCTTTCTTGTAATTACAATGTAAGATTGGTTACCAGTCCACTTAAAGCAGGTTGAAAGTAAAGCAGAATGTGCTTTAAGCCTTAAGGTGCACTATTTTACTTTATGTCTGATATAGGGTGTATAAAAGATAAAATCTGCTAGGACAATAATAAAATACTTCTTTTGGTATGTATTCCTGACTGTATATTATGTATATAATAAAGTGAAACTATTTTCTTCAGTGGAGGGATAAAATAAAGGTGTATTTATGGAGTAATGGGTTAAGGAGACTCAGGCTGGTTTCGGAGGATTCGCTGTAGATGCAAACCAGTCGCTCAGGTGTGAAAACCTGATCGGATGATCAGTTTATTTTTTTTATCAAATGATTAATCCCTCCAACAACCCCAAACCTTAAAACTGCTGGTCACAATTTGCCATCCCCACCCCCCCCCCCCCCCCCCCCCAATGAACCTATTGCAGACCTCTTTTCTCCTATAATCTGGCTCTACAGTGTTGGTCAGCTCCTAACACTGCCCGAAAGGGTATCCCTCTTGGCCTTAGTGCATTAAGTTAACACTACAGTAAGGGCCTGTAGGGCAGAGCTCAAGATTTAAGGGAGTATTTCAAAATCTAAAATCTTTATTTCTTCATTAAACGTTATGGTGTCACTACTCATTAGAATCTTCTCTTCGAGACAATACGATTCTAATGGGTAGTTACACCATAGAATTTGGTGCTGTAATGAGTGAGAAAATGTTGAGATTTGTTCAGTTTACTTCCTCTAAACCTGGAGCCCCGTTTACAGGGGTAGTCAACTTTCAAAAGTCACCGCTATAAGGGGATAATTCATTCAGGCACGCGACACCACCGAATACCTCAATCCCCCTCTTGTGTATCTCTCCTTCTTATGCGGTGACCTTTGACCTACGACAGGTGTTCCCAGGTAAAATCTTGTACTGTAACTCAATGTAGTTACACATCTCAGTGATTCAGCAGGGTCCACAGATTTTCAAACAAAGCCCGGGTCTTACAGTCATCTTACACACGTCTTCCCTTGGAAGGTTTTCAGTTTTTAACCCATTACTCCATACAGGGCTCCAGATACATTCAAGAGGGAGTAAACGTAACAAATCCAACATTTTCTCATTCATTTTAGTATAAAATCCTGTGGTGTTGCTACTGAATTAGAATCGTCTCAAACAGGCTGTTTTCGGTTTTTCGGGTAACCGACACCATAGGGTTTAATCCAGAATAAAGATTTTAGTTTTTGAAATACTCCCCTTATCTGGAGCTCTGTCCATAGATATCAAGCACAGTCATTTTAGGCCTTCAATTTATGATGAATTCACAGAAGAAAATGCTTTAAATTTATACAGACAATCAAATCAACGTCACATTAATGTGCAAGTTAAGATCTATTTTCTATATCCTATCAGATAGATGATAGCTTCAGGGGTAAAAAATTCTGACATTTGTTACTCGCCCTGCATAAAAGACAATGAAGGCCATCCAGAAAATGCTCTTGCCCTGCACATTAGACAAAGAAGAGAAAAGGCATGCAGAACCAGCGGACAAGTGGATTTTTTTAGCCCTGCAGTTTAAAGTAAAGCAGAATGCACCTTAAGTTAAAGAGCACTGTTTTACTTTCAACCTGCTTTATCTAGATCTCTTCAAAACTAGAAAAAGTCTAATCAATAAAGAGTTAAACAGGATATATATTGCTACAAGTTAAAGCAAGAGGATAGTAAGTTAACCCATTACCCCATAGCCTGTTTCTAGTTTTGAAGACAGGTGACCACTTAAAGCAGGCTTAAAGTAAAGCAGAATGCGCCTTAACTTGGCTTAAGTCTTCTTTAAGCCATTATCTGCTAGAATATAGAATATATTTCTTATGATTTTTATTTGTGACAGTATAAATTGGATTTTTTCTTCTTCAGACAGTGGAGGAATTAATTAAAGGCGTAAAAAGGCGTATTTATGGGGGAAAGGGTTAAGAAGCTTGCTCCTGTAGGAGCATTCTGCTGCTGTAATTCCTGCCCAGGTTCATGCAGTCATCTTAACCCATTACCCCATAAAAACGCCTTTTAATGCCTCTAATTTATTCCTCCACAGGAGAAAATAGTTCCCATTTATACTGTCACAAATAAAAACCATAAAAAGTATTTTATATATTCTAGCAGATAATAGCTTAAAGCAGGCTGAAAGTAATGCAGAATGTGCCTAAATGCACATTCTGCTTTACTTTCAACCTGCTTTAAGTTGTCAACTTTCTTAAATACTAGAAATATACCATGGGGTAATGGTTTAAAAGTAAAGCAGACACTCTCAGGGCAGTCTTTGCATTAGGTTTTTCAGACCACTTTCCCAAAACTGACAAAAAACTGCTTTTTCCACTGTTATATATGCCAAATTATGATGCAAAATGCCCGAATCAGGAACTACTTGCCCAAGGCTTTGGGCAAGTGACTGTCAGGGGGCAACTAACTATCTAAGAGACTCCCAGAGATGTTGGCTTTACTTTCCACTTTCTCTTGTAAAAGAAGTCTGTCAGGAAACATTTCCTACGACTGGGTTACCAGGACATGGGTAGAAGAATGAGAGGCATTTCTATGAGGAATATATGTACAGATGTGAGAATGTCAGTAAGGGGAACAGTTTTCTTTCATTTTGTTATAACAGGGCTTCCATTTCTCCCGATTTTTCCTAAATCTTCGGATTTTTTTCTAGTACATGGTAGCTTAAAGCAGGCAAAAAGTAAAGCAGAATGCACCTTAAGGCGCATTCTGCTTTACTGTCAGTCTGCTTTTAGCAGCCACATGTCAACAAAACTAGAAACAGGCGTTGGGGAAAAGATACGATTCGTAAAATCGCACTTGAAAAATGCAAATTTTGAAATGTTAGGATTTTTTATGTCAACTTATGGCAGCCCTGTTATAAGCTGCTAGTTCTACTATCAATTAGTGGTTATAACCACAGTAGCCTTGGCCTAGTCATACCAAGTCAATCCCAAACCAATTACCCATAATTTACATGTAAATACTCCTTTTAACGCCTTTAAATTATTCATCCACTGAAGAAAATAGTTCCAATTCATAATCATAGTCATGAATCAGAATGTGCCCCCATAAGAAATACGTTTTATATCGGATAATCCTGGCAGATGGTAGCTTAATGTCTTAAAGCAGGCTAAAAGTAAAGCAGAATGCGCATTGAGGTGCATTCTGGTTTACTTTCAATGTGCTGTAACTTAAAATTTAAGTGGTCGCTTGTCTTCAAAACTAGAAACAGGTAAAGGTATAATGAGAAGCCAAACAAGATTTGAGACAACGAAATTAAATTAGTAATTTGATACAATCTGAATTTCTGAATATGTTCAAAATCACATTACAGTCAAACCTGTATGTACATGTAAGCAACTCCTGAATAATCTTTACAGACAGGTGATTGCTAAGAATGACATGCTTGCTCAAACCATAAGACAATTGACTCAATTTTAATTTTTACTGCCTCGCAAAACTCACTGCCGATGTATGACGCAAACGGTCACCTTGTGTCATGTGCCTAGTGACCATGCACTCACCAGTCATGTGAGTTTTGTCGATGAAGAGGTAACAGCTCCGAAAATGCCAAAGTAATTTAGTAAAGGAAAATCGTTTGTGCTCTGTGTAAAAGAATCTAAATACCTTTAACATGTTTTGAAAAAAACGAAGAACAAGAGCTGACAACAAACTACATTCGTTTGTCCTTTTAGCAGGATTGAGTGTGTACGTACAGGTCAGGTATACTCGGTAGAGAATCAGTAAGTCCCGGATCAATGGATCAATGGTTACAGTACTTACTCAATGCTGGCACGGTATGCCCGAGACCCTGGGTTCAAGTCCCGTCCCAGTCATGATTTTTCACACGTTCTCGTTCTGTTAGCATTTGAAAGAGACTGAGAGTTAAAGCAGACAGCACTTCAAGTGTTTAACCACAGTATGTGGTCCATCAAACCAGTCTTATAAAAGTTTAAAACTGTCTACGGAAGAGAATCGCATAGATATAAAGACAGTGGAGGCAGCTTCTGTTTGTGCAATTGCATTAATACAGGGCTGGACAAATATTTTTTAGGGCAACTTGCCCAGGGCAAGCTGCTAAAAATTTTGGACTTGCCCCATATTTTCATAATCATCTTAGAATATTGGTCATGGTTGGGGGCAGGGGCACCGATTATTGCTGTGTTTGATTGTTAACCAAGTGCAACTAGACAAAAGGTTGGTTCATTTACAATTTCTTCCAAGAATTTGAGCTTGCCCAGATTGGAAAATCGACCTTGCCCAGGGCAATTTGCTGTCTGAATTGCACTTGCCCAAACAGAATTTGAGCTTGCCCGTTGGACGGGCAAGTGGATTAATTTGTCCAATTGACGGACATGAGCCCCCCTGGAAGTTTTAAATCTACAATTTTACACAATAAAACGCAAATTCAGCCGTTGGGCTAGTGTCCAGGGGGGGGCTCCTGTCCGCTTACCGATTTGTCCAGCCCTGATTAAGAAGCTTGATGATTTTCATGTAAGTACTGTATTTTGAAACCGTATGAGATGCCAATTTTCTCATCCAAACTGTTTTACACTAACTTGTTTAGGTTAGAATTTAGATCACGTACACTTCCAAAGCCATCCGAGTAGGCAGCGGAACGACACTTTCAGATATAAATACATAACAGGGCGGCCATTTCTCCGGATGTTTCCTAAATCTTCGGATTTTTTCCCAGTACAGTACATGGTAGCTTAAAGCAGGCTGAAAGTAAAGCAGAATGCGCCTTAAGGCGCATACTGTTTTACTTACAGCCTGCTTTAAGTTATAGTCAAATGTCAACAAAACTAGAAACAAGCTATGGGGTAAAGGTACGAAACTATAGTAAATTTACACAAGTTTGAAAAATGCAAATTAGGAAATCTTAGGATTTTTTATGTCAACTTATGGCAGCCCTGAGTTTTCTTTCTAAACACTCAACATAGAAAGTGTTTATGCAGGTGAAAAATAAATCTCAGTCAGCTGACAACATTAATATTGAGGATTTTGATATTTTGGAATCTGCTGTATTGTCCCAGGATTCAAGATTAAGTCTGCGATTGTTCCGGATAGGGCTGTGACAGACAGTAAGACGATGACAGTTACACACATACACAGCTCAAGGGTAGGCTATGTCTCCGACTCGACAAGGTGTAAACTTTAGACCACGTGACCTCCGAAAAATATTGTCGGGCTAGACATAGCGGCGCCCAAACACCAAAAACTTTCTGACCCACATGTAATTAAATGACCTTATTTCAAACACCAGAACTGTCCCGCAACCTCTTTGGGACGCTTTATAGATCTTCTGAAGCAGAATCTCTTGATATATTCTGGAATTGTCAACGATCATGCATTTAAAGAAGCTGAATGAAGGGGAAATCCTTGGGAAACTCGACTAAGCTCATTACCAAAATGGCGAGCCTGGATGCAGCCTTCAGTGCCAAATGGGACAATTTTTTATACCTACCCCATGTAACGTTGATCCATCGGGCGATTTTTCCCCAGTTCGCCTGGGATGTCCATAGCATTCAAAAAGATCCAATTCAAGAATTTCGGTGCCGCGTTAAATCCAAGTTAGTTCCAATTAAAACTCCGTGTACAATCGGATACGTTCGATTTACACACTTGCATATTCCTATTTTCTTTGTGAGGACGGTTTACACAAAGTTGACCTTAATTGATAACCATCCGCGCTGGAGAAGGCACCTGTTGTAGATTTTAATACATAAAGTACATACATCTAAAGTAATAGTTAGCTCTAATAGACTATAATATATAAGATTAATTCAAACTTTTCAGATTACAGACAGATAAAGAGGCGAACCCATTTGTAAGTTTCATATTATGCACTACTTTTTACTACGCTCCCAAGATGTGATTCGACCATAACTGTTTTCAACCTCTGTTCTTTCATCAGTTACACACGGGGCTCCGAAAGGGGAAACGATTATGTTTTAGTAAAAAAATCCGCATGTAGGATTTTTCTAATGTAAATCAGTGGTTTTGTCGGACAGCATATGTTAAGAATCGCAACTTTCGATCATTGTTTTTATAAAATATTCTAATCAAAAGGAACAGCTAGAAATGCATTGTTGGCGTAGATCTAGTTAAATATTGATGTAATTGCCTTAGATACTCTATAGCATACCTTAATTGTAACACTGATCGATCATTAAATATAACATTCTATTTCCATCTTTGATAAACCAGTGACTTAATGTATCAACGAATGATAGATAACTTATGAACTTTAATTAACCCATCTATACTTGAACATTATACAATGAACTCCCCCGAAGTTCTTGCTGAACGATCTCATTATAGATATACGGGACCGTAACAGAATAGTTAACAGTGCAGACCATCTACATCTACAGATTACGTTAAGCTGTCACACTTGACAATTATTTAACGGTGCGCAAGTATAAGAGAGAAAAGATATATAAAGCAAAAAAGTAAAGTCAGAAAGAGCTAGTACGGGCAAGGGAAAGGCTTTGCATGAAAAACTACGGTGTCTCATCGGGGTTTACAGTGTTTGCTTATGTCTAGTATTGTGTGGGCGGTAGGAATTAGATTAAACATATTTTATTTCAAAATAGTATATATTTTATAATCATAAATATTAAGTAATAGTAGAGGGCATTTACAGATTTTGGGGAACTAATTTGCACAGAAATGATTTTTGTGCCTTCATATGCTACGACATGAACCGAATACCAGAAAAAAAGTCCCAAGAAATCACACGATGCGAAATATGATTTTTGGGGTAAAATGACTAAAACAATAAACGAAAATGCGATTTTTTGGAATTTCACCACTGTGACCATGGTTTTGAACAAAAAAGCTTCAATTTTCAGATTAGGCACATATTCCATTACACTCCAGGCTAGTACCACACCAGTTTAAGAAAAATTAAAATAACTGGGATTTTTTTGGGTAAAATTTGTAAAAAATAAGTTAAAAAACACACATTTTTGGAATTTCGATACTGTGTCCTTAACTATGAAAATAAATGCTCAAGTTTGAAATAATAGTTGCACACATCTTCTAAGTAAAGTAAGTTCTTAGGTAAAGATAAATATTTGTTTTAAAAGAATGTGTTTTTATGGTAAAAATGTTAAAAAACAACAAAAAACCATGGATTTTTGAAATTTATATATTATGGTTTTAATATGAATATAATTGCTCCAACTCAATAAGTTACACAAAATGTTCTATGAAATAAAGAAGAAAAAAGATCATTACCAGATAAAAAATGAAATATTATTTAAAAACATATATATTTTGGGGTAAAACCTTAGAAAATTCCTAAAATTCCGGATTTCAGGAATTTCTTTTCCAGTGGCTTTGAATATGAATCATTTAGCTCTAAATCTTCATGCAAGATACATATTCCATTTAAATGTTATAAATTACTTGTAAGAATATCTGCATGCTTGAATAAAAAATTGTTTTGTCAGTTAAAATGAATTTAGTTAAATGAACACACGTTAAGATCTTGTTATATCCTACCAACAAAGGATATATAGATCTATATATGAATCACTCTGTTGATGGGTCGATTGCCCGGTCGATCTGTCAGGAAATGTCTTGTCCAGCGAACTCCCATTTCAGGTTTGATATGTGATACTTAATGCTTGACATGTCTGTTACATCAGGATTTGTAGATGTGCAAGATGCAAATTCCAGGTCTCTATGACTCTGACCTTGACCTCTAGCCTTGATAATGGGTTAGGGCTTGGGTAAAGAATGGGTCTCTTGTTCGGTCAATTCCTCCTTCAGTTTCATCCTCAGGCCCTTGATATCTGGCATATATGCTAACACTGGTTGTACATATGAATGACACCACCTCTGGCCTAGACATCGAAAAGGTCTTGTCCTGTAAGCTCTTCTTTTATTTTCAATATGATACAAATGAATCTTCGCATACATCATAATTGGGAGTATTACAAAATTTCCCAATTGATTCGTCTAATTTTCAAACAATTTTTGCTGAATACGGACGACTTTGAAACCTTCAATTAAGTTAGCTGGAAAGGCAGGTTTAAAACTACATATTTTGCGACTAAATCCCCATGCATGTAAGGCATACTGAGCTGCATTAAAACATATTCTCTCAGCTGTCAAATCTAATGCATTGCACTAAGTTCGGCAAATACAGCAGACTTGTTTTTTATAACGTCTACATGCTTCATATTCTAATCCTCATCATAAGGGGTATTTTAAAGTCTCCATGTCCGCTCTTGTACATATAGTTCTTCCATAAGCTGTCGAAATTTGCAGCAGTCGAAATTTGCAGCATCTGATGTTAGTTGGAGTTATTAAGGATTGTAAAAGATTAATGCTTATGTAACATTCTGGGTAAAGTAAGACATAAGCACTTTTTTGCACTTGATAATCTTATTAGAATTAAAAAATATAAAAAGGTGTATCCGCGTGTGGGCAATAATATTCTTAAAAAGATCTTTCATACATGTTAAACATATAATTGTAAATGAATCCAGATTTCTAAATTAAGTAAAGCTACATGTAACAACCCTTTTCAAATACATATAACAAAGATAAAGTTGTATCTCCAAGAATTTCATGAATAAACATAATGTTTTGATTTACATATTCAGCAGTATGATTATGTTTTATAAAGGTCACACTCAGGATAACCATTATCTGCATAGTGGTGATATTGTTTAACAAAACGACTGACATTGGTAATGATGGCTAAAAACACAGCAAAACAAATGACCAGATTTCCCCCCACCCCTTACTTGACAACTGTTAGTATATCGTATTCAACGAAAATTGGGTGTTGTTACCAACTGAGCTAATTGGGGAAACTGTTTACATTTAAAGTACTCCTAATGTATCGTTTCCAATAATAGTGTACATATGGCCAGGGATAATAAGTTTAGTTATATATTATCCCTGATATGGCTTATCAGTCACGATAATAATCACACATTATGACCTTTCAACAATACAATCATGTTTCCTTTCTCCAGGTATTTTAACTTGTTTGTTATGTGGATATTTATATCTGAATAACTTCTTCAAATAAGGAAACCCATTTTCGCGACACTACGTAACTAGCACTGTTAAAATAGTACATTGCTTAATGTATAGATAACTAAGACATGTAATATTAGCATGCAATATGGAGGATATGCCATACCTAACGATTTGGGATGCATTCATTTCCAAACATGGTTTTCAGTAATTCTTTACACACAACTGTTTTGTTTTGTTGAAAAACAAACTTACTTATCATTATATCTAGCATGCAGTGTAAATGGGTATGTAAATCTCGGTACATACAATTCAAATACGATATGAACTTAACCGTGGTCGCACTTTCTAATGCTACAACAAACTTTTGAGCATATCTCAGTTTGCCTCCGCACGGGTTCAAATCCCAACCTTCTCATTATTTGTTTTCTCATTTTTTGTTTTCTGGCTTTAGCATTTGGAATGGAAACAAATAAAGAGGCATAAATGACTTGCAGAGGGAGCCTGCTAGATAAGCCTTTTAAACCAAACCTAGTTCAGCTAATTTCTTCTTTATTTACATCAAAAGTAGTACTAAATCACATTTTGAGAGTTGTCTACTGTACAGGCGGTACGCTGAGGCTTACATTGAGCGGATGCATTTCACTTGTTTATTGGTAAAAGTAATATATCTTTTAAAAGCAAGCCCTGTAACAGGTATCGCAGTGGCTTATTGTTAATGCGTAGGATTTTTAGGACTGTGTGGTATGAGGTCAGACGTTTGAATCCAGTCAAACGCAAACCTGTTTTGTGAATCATGTTTACTTGTTTCATTATCATGTTTGGTTATACATGTACTTTTCGAACATTCAGGCTATTGTCATCACCCTGTCGCCTACATCGTTTTTGTTTGCTTATAGGTTAATATTTCGTAAGATAACTTTTCTAAATAACTATTTTAGGTAACTGTTTGAAATTTATGAGCTATATATCGAGTATAAAATTAACAGTGTTATTTTTGTTTTACATCAATCCTTTTCCTTATCCAATAGATCTATGTATATATACATGTAGCCCTATGTTTATAAGAATGCCTGGCACCCATTTACGAAAACAAAGTTTTAGGCCGAATGTGGGTTTTCAGTTTCTTTAAAAAGGGATGTGTCTATATTTTTTAGAATTTAAGCTGCTATAAAAGATCAAGGAAGTGAAATTTCGAAAATTGGGTTAATATCTATATTTTTTACAACTTCTGTTAGAAACAACAAGTCTTAGAATTTTATATTGATATAACCTAATATGTCTAATCAGTACTTTTTATGCTTTTATATTAATTTCCAAGGTCACAGTACTTAGTGAAATTCCAGAAATTTTGCATTTTGCATTTTTATTTTTACCTATTTAACCCCCCATGAAAAAAACCCCCCAAAAACCCAAACAATAAAAACTTTTGAAATTATATTTTATTCTATTAGTACTTAAAGCTTTATATCATATCGCCTTTAGTTTAACCTTTTGATTTGGAGCATTTATATTAAAGGCCACAGTCATATAAATTCCAAAAATTCGTGATTTCGTTTATATCTTTTATATTTTTCACCCAAAACATATAAACCTTTAAAAGCCTTTATTTATCCGTACTTAAACTTATCTACATTTAAAGGAGTATAATATGTGTTAAATGTTTAGAAGTGAAGCATTTTCTCCGTATCCAAGGACACTGTATAGAAATTCCAAAAATTGAGGTTTTTAAAAGTTTTTTTGTTATTGTTTTGTACAATTTTTACCCCAAAAAATCCAATTGCAAATTTTCTTTAAGCCGATGTAGTAGTAACTTGCAGTGTAATGGAATATGTGTGTAAAATGAAAATTTGGAACGTTTTTGCTCAAAACTAAGTCACAGTTGCGAAATTCCAAAAAATCGTGTTTTTAATCACCATTTTAACCATTTTACCACAAACACATTTCCATAAAAACACATTCTTTTAAAACAAATATTTAAACTGACTAGAACTAGTTATATTTAGCTGGTGTGGGCATCTAAAATTTCAAACTTGAGCATTTATTTTTATACCAAAGGACACGGTATCGAAACTCAAAAATTTGTGGTTTTTAGGTGTTTTTTTAACATGTTTTACCCCAAAAACCCAATTGTTGTATTTTTTCTTTAGACGACGTAGTACTAGCATCCTGTGTAATGGAATATGTGTCCAATCTGAAAACTTGGAGCTTTTTTGTTCAAAACCATGGCCACAGTGGCAAAGTTCCAAAAAAATGCGTTTTCATTTATTATTTTAATCATTTTACCCCAAATATCATATTTCGCATCGTGTGATTTCTTGGGACTTTTAGCATATGAAGGCACAAAAATCATTTCTGTGCAAATTAGTTCCTTGATTTTTGACGCTAAATGCCCGCTACTATAATGCCCATTATCATAATAGGCATGAATTAATACTCGTATGTTAAGAATCGCAACTTTCGAAGGGGGGGGGGGGGGGGGGGGAATTCTTTACTCTGGTTAGGCGCTAGAGTTTGACAGTTTTTAAGCCTTCTATTAAAAATTCTGAAATTAATTTTTAGACTGTCGGCACGACAGGGTTTTGAAGTGTATAAGCTATTTTCCAGGGTAATGCTTCTTGAGACTTGCAAGGTTAACTATTTCAGATAAATGCGCCAGATGCGTATCCACACACAAACAATATTGAGTGGAGCAATATAGTGGTTAGGATCTACATGTAGAAACACCACTTACATTCGGACTTTTACTCACATATTATTTTTTAGACGAATTTGGAAGTTATTTACTGAAAAAACATAACTAAAACACGCATAGCGTTTGCAGAATGCGTATTTGATTCGGTAAAGGAATTGCTGATCCGCCCTTGAGCTTATTACAAGCTCTGGCGCGCATAATTCTGGTAAGTCAGCGGGTGTAGGCTTACACAGTGAAAAATAGTGCGCGTGATAAAAGTTTTAAAGCAATATTTCAAGAAAATTCTTGCAGTTTTTGCTAACTTCTTTGTAGTAAAACCTAATTACTTCAATAAAGCAGTGAGTGTTGCCTTACACAGTATATCCCGTGTTAAAATACCAAAAGCAAACCAAGATTATGTGAGGTCAACACCTGTTTATTTCACGCTGGTACCCTAATCGACCTAGGGTCTGTTAATAAAGCCTGGTACCAGATACCCCCCTGCACATGTCAATCCTTAGGCTGCGGTGATGTCGTCTGCTTCGAAATTGTCGTCTGCAAAGTTTGTTTTAATTTAGATTTATAAATGTTTAAGTAAAGAAACCTAATGAAGAGTGTCATGTTTAACAGTTTGGATCCAGACCAGACACCTCGTAACGCGGTGTCGGATCTGGATCTAAACTGTTTGCGAAAATCAATATAGTCGCGACCAGCAGGCAGAGGCACGGAATAATTCCGTGCTTCAGTACATTGACTCTCGGTGCGATTTTACAGTTTGGATTCAGATAAAATATTAACCTTCTGCACGTTACGGGCGATTTCGTGATTATTACTGCAAATAGTTTGGATCCAGTTCAGGTCGTGATATGAACTGTTTGACACTCGGTGCGATTTTACAGTTCGGATCCAGATGAATATTTTCCTTCTGCACGTTACGGGCGAATTCATGATAATGGCTGCAAATAGTTTGGACCCAGACTAGATCGTGATACGATGAGTTTGGTACTCGGTGCGATTTTAGTTTGGATCCAGATGAATATTAAGTTTTATTAACCTTCTGCACGTTACGGGCGATTTCGTGACTATTGCTGCAAATAGTTTGGGTCCAGTTCAGATCGTGATACGAACTATTTGACACTCGGTGCGATTTTAGTTTGGATCCAGAAGAATAATAATCTTCTGCACGTTACGGGCAATTTCGTGATTATTGCCACAAACAGTTTGGATCCAGATCAGATCGTGATACGAACTGTTTGACACTCGGTGCGAGTTTACAGTTTGGATCCAAATGACTACACGCTACGAGCGAATTCATGATTATTGCTGCAAATAGCTTGGATCCAGATCAGATCGTGATACGTACCGTTTGACCAATCGGGTGCGATGTATAAAGATATAAAAAAAACTCATGGAATTGTTGAAGACGCAAAGTTTGCAGACGACAATTACATATCAAGCAGCTAGAGGGCTAACCCAGAGGGGGAGGGTCGAATCTAACGCTGTGAGAATTTGTGATCCGACCCCATTTCAATATGTATATATGGAAATAAAATATGTTTAAAATAACCCATGCAATTGGCAAAAGTGATTATTTGTAAAAACATTTTTTTTTGTGCAAATATTTTAGATCGAGATGAGATCTGGAACAACTGCTTTACACTCGGATGCTATTCTATGTTGATATGAAATGCATTACAATCCACTAAGACGAAATTTGCAGACGAAACTTTCATACTTGATCAAGGAGAAGGCTAACTCAATTTGGAAGTATGATTATTGATGGAAATAATTTGAATCAAGACGATTATCAACCTTTAATATATACACGATACCGCGAATTCATTATTACTGTTGCAAACAGTTTGCATCCAGATGAGATCTGGATCAACTGTTTGACACTCTGCATGCTATTTCATGATGAAATACAATGCATAAAAATCACTCGTGTAGAAACATTAACTTTTAATTGCATCATGTATATAAGCCACTTCTTAAATTAACACTTCTGCATTTATTTGTTTTTTAGTTATCAAATACTTATCGAGTATTAGTTACAGACTGTAAAGATTGCAATGGGTGTCATTATGATATATACTAAACTCGCGGCAATACATTTTTTTATACATCAAAGTGTTAGCAGTGTGAACCAAGACCTCGCGTAACGCTGGGTCTAATCAATATCCAAACAAACTGTTCGACATATTTTAGATCAGACAATGTCATTATGACATTCCATACATTACATTAAATTGTTGTTTTGACAGTTTGCAACAAGTACATGTTTTACTCAGCGGGTACAAGATACAAGATTTATTTAACGTCGGCTACAATATATCAGGAAACATTAGCTGTAACAGCCTTATTCCGACAAACACAAGTATAATATAAACAAGAGTAAAAGGCTGTAAAAAGTAGAGCTGTAAAAGAAAGGGTTTACATATACAGTGGATGCAAGCTAGGACTACAAACTATCAAAGGGACTCGCAACCGGATGGTGTACTTGTCAAAATAAAATAAAATACTCAAATAAAAGACATCTGTGGCATAATTTGGCCTCTGACATTAGAAAAATATGATCAGTCCAAAAAAAAGTCTCAAGAATCGTCACCGAATCTTAGTTTATTTTAGATATTTTCCATCGTTTTTCTTTAGCGTTAGCTAACGGTATAGTTGTTGTTGTTGCTTATCTACACGGGCTCAGACATAAACCCGAGCCGAATAAAGTACTATCGATCGCTACCAGTGAAGTACGTTAATTCGCTACCATATAGATAGAGAGGCCCAGTTGCCGCGTGGATAAAGGCGTTTCCCTTTTTGTCATGTTTGTCTCCGCATGGAGGGTCACGGGTTCGAATCCCACCAGAGCTTTTTTTTTTTTGAAATGCGTTTTTTAACAGAATTTATTATCCTAAACTAAATCTTACCCATTTATATAAGCATTTGACATATATTTACAAATTACTATTTTTAATGCTAATTCCGGTTGCGAGCCTCTTTAAGGTTGTTTCGTTTTGTTTTCCAGGGCTGCCATTTCTCCGGTTTTCCCATAAATCTCCGGATTTTTCCCCAGTACATGGTAGCTTAAAGCAGGCTGAAAGCAAAGCAGACTGCGCCCTAAGGCGCATTCTGCTTTACTTACAGTCTGCTTTAAGAAGTCACATGTCAACAAATTAAGGAACAGGCAATGGGGGTAAAGGTACGATTCGTAAAATCGTACTTGAAAAATTCAAATTTGGAAATCTTAGGATTATGGCAGCCCTGGAACTAGGAGCTTTGATTCATTAGTCTCTGCACGGTAAGTATAGTAATAATTGATCAGGCACTAAATCATCGAGAATCAGAATCACCTTTGGAACTAATTTAAATAATACGTCCACTCAATGATAGGTCACATTTGAAGAGAAGTTGTTGCTTAATGAAGGGCAACAGTAATCATCAATACTTGAAACAGACTATGGAGTAAAGGGTTAAATGACCGCTTAACACAAATTTTAAAGAACAGAACATCTTTAATACGCTCAGGCATGCAAGCAGCATTTGATGAGGTATGAATAGTATAGCATGTACATATAATATCACGTGACAACAGTGAAACTAATATTCGTATTGTATCAGCCTGAAAATGGAGTGAACATTCTAAGGGTTTAAGCGGGGGCTGAGTCTATTTACGTGCACTGTCGAAACCTTCGAAATATTATAGGCATGCATTATAAATTAGCTTAAATCAGACTGACGGTGAAGCATACTAAAGTGTACATTGTATTATGAGGTCACCTCTCTCCAAAAAAACAACTTAGTACGAGGTGATGATCCGTTAAACAATAGACGTTTTAGAATATAAAAACGTTCAGTGTTTGCTGTTACGAATAAAAAGCTCCATTTTCCACATTTTACAACAACATTCAAAACTTTTCATAATGTTGAACAATTTAAAAACATTTACGACGTCGCGGAAGAGAATGATATAAGTTAAATTGAGCATCGGCGACTTGAAGGAAAATAATTGATTGTCGACCATCTAGCGATAATCGGTACACACCTAATTTTTATACTATATAGATATAATAATAGTATATTGTTTTACGAGAAGAAATTGCCTTCATCTTAAAAATCTCCTGGTTTGTAACAGACCAAATTTCCCAATCGTAATCTGACTAAGAATAGGTTAAATGTTGTTGTTTTTGCTAGTTGTTAATGTTTAATTGAATGCACTTGCAATTGGAAAGGAATAAAGGACATTTTTGCCCATTGCGTTTTTACTTACAGTGAAGAAGGCGTTATTATTTACCGTTCAAATGTTACAGAAATGCACACGCAACACACTAAATGACAACTTTTAGACAATCCTGAATATCCATTTAAATCTGAATGGCAAACAGTTTATAGCCTGATTACACACCGGGTTACACAGCGTATCCAACCTGTTTGCAATGGAAATAATAATTTAGAGCAATTTTTAGGTTTTATTTACACGTTTATTGAAAAGAATGACGTTTAATCCACTGCACATATCCCCTTATGTAGCTGGTTTGAGATTATGGTGAAACAGATTGATAGACTTCGCTGGCTGGCTTGATAGCTCAGTGTGTAGTGCTGGCATAGTAAGCCAAAGGCACTAGATTAAAGTCCCAGTTGAGTCACAACTTTTTCACCATGTTACAGTTTGCGCACGAAGTAAACAAAACCGTTATTCTTCATTACGTGAATTTGCATGGAATTATCTCAGAAAGTTTAATAAATAGAATGGTACAACTGGAAGCAGGTGTTCTTTTATCATACCGACAGTCTTCCAGCGCCTTCAGCGCTTTGATTGTTATTTATTCTTGTGTAGAAATATACTTTAAGGCAGACAAAAAGTTTGAATTCTGATTAAAACCCACAGTTTGTGGGCCCGAAGTTGATTTGGATCTAAACTGATTTTAAAGGTCTTAGAATCCTACACATATCCCAAATATTTAAACGGTTTAAAACAACACTCACTAAAATTTTAAGGACCGCAAAACTGAGAAGAATTAAATAACAATAATAATAAAAATATTAAAGATGCGGAATGAAAAGAAACTACTTTTAACCCATTACCCCATAGCCTGCTTCTAGTTTTGAAAACAGGTTAACTATCGAAAGCAGGTTGAAAGTAAAGCAGAATGCGCATCTGATATCTGACAGTATATATAAAATATCTCTTATAAATGGTGAATAGTCATGATTGTATATAAAGTAGTAGTTACTTAAAGTGTCAAATGGAGGAATAAATCAAAGGCTTAAAAAGGCTTCGATAGAGTTGGGTTTTTTTAAAATATTTTTTTTGAATATGTGTCAAGTAGATCTACCTGTGGATTTAAACCTTTCACTCTCAATGACACTTTAAAGCGCGTTTGCAAACAGTTAGGGTCCTGATCAGATGCCGCGTAACCCGGCGTCTGATCAGGACCCAAACTGTTTGACACTCGTCTCGAAATTTCGTCAGTCATATTGCCTTAAATCTAATTTTGAAACGATATTGCAGACAACAATATTGAAGCAGACGACACTATGTAGGTGAAGAGGTAAAAAACTCTCGAAAAATTTGATAATGAAAGGGTTAAACTATTATACACTATAAATACAGGTGAAATGTTTAACAGAAATTACAGTGTCAACAAATATGATTTAAATCTTCTTCGTCATCTTAGAATTACCTTAGATTGAGTCTGCTGTTGCATCACGTAACCCTTTCATGATCAAATTTATCATGAGGTTTTTACCACTTCACCGCCATATTGTCGTCTGCTTCAATATTGTTCTCTGCAATACCGTTTCAAATTTAGACTTAAGACAGTATGACTGACGTAATTTCAAAAACAAGTGGCAAACAGTTTTGATCCTGATCAGACGCCGCGTTACGCAGCGTCTGTTTAGGATCAAAAGTGTTTACCAATGCGCTTTAACCCTTTACCTGATAGCCTATTTATAGTACTTCAGATAGATGACTACTTAAAGCAGGTTGAAAGTAAAGCAGAATGCGCATTAGGGCGCATTCTGCTTTACTTTCAGCCTGCTTTAAGCTATCATGTGCTATAATATAGAAACTATTCCCTATAATACATATTCATTACTGATTAAATTGGAACTATTTTCTACAGCGGATGAATAAATCATATCCGTTAAAAGGCGCTTCTATTGGGTAAAGGGTTAAGACGTCATTTAAAGTGAAAGGTTTGATACGCAGATAGCATATCAGTAGTATGTGTAGTGATACTATTGAAGCTCACGTTTATAACTAAATTGGATATAACGATATATTGGATATATAGAAAAATAACTATTCCCCATCTCTAATTTACTGCTACTACTACTTGTTGTTTTAGTAGTAGTAGAAGTGGTGATGGTGGTGGTGGTAGTAGTAGTAATGGAAGTAGTAGTAATAGTAGTAGTGGTGGTGGTGGTGGTGGTAGTAGTAGTAGTAGTAGTACTGTAGTAGTACTGTAGTAGTAATAGTAGTAGTGGTGGTGGTGGTGGTGGTAGTAGTAGTAGTAGTAGTAGTAGTAGTAGTAGTACTGTAGTAGTAATAGTAGTAGTGGTGGTGGTGGTGGTAGTAGTAGTAGTAGTAGTAGTAGTAGTAGTACTGTAGTAGTAATAGTAGTAGTGGTGGTGGTGGTGGTAGTAGTAGTAGTAGTTGTAGTAGTAGTAGTACTGTAGTAGTAATAGTAGTAGTGGTGGTGGTGGTGGTAGTAGTAGTAGTAGTAGTAGTAGTTGAAGTAGTAGTAGTACTGTAGTAGTAATAGTAGTGGTGGTGGTAGTAGTAGTAGTAGTAGTAGTAGTACTGTAGTAGTAATAGTAGTAGTGGTGGTGGTGGTGGTAGTAGTAGTAGTAGTAGTAGTAGTAGTAGTAGTAGTAGTAGTAGTAGTAGTAGTACTGTAGTAGTATAAGAAGAAGAAGCAGCAGCAACAGAGGATGCAATAGTAGTGAAAGTTATGGTCGTCATAGCCGTGCTAGAAGTGATAGGAATTAATATTACTTTAAGTAATTTTACCCTTTCACTCTCAATGACGCTTGAAAGGGCGTTTGCAAACAGTTTGGCGTCTGATCAGGACCCAACATGACTGTTTGACACTCGCATCGAAATGTTTGAAGTCATACCACATTGAATCTTACTTTGAAACGATCTTGCAAACAACAAACTTGAAGCAGACGACATTGAAACGGTGAAGGGGTAAAAAACTCACGGAAAAATTGGTAATGAAAGGGTTAAGTTGCAGTTCAAGAAGTAGAAGAAACTAGAATGGAATCTTTATTTATGTAATAACTCTTACATGGCCCATGAACATAGCATCCACAAGTATATAGTATACATACCAGGGGGAATCGGTATGGCAAGATGGCGTTTGGCAAAATACGTTTTGTCTTCCTGTGTAAGAATATTCATATAACAACTTATTTCAACACTGATTGTGGTGTGATGTGCATTTATTGCCATATTACTCTGCATACAAAAGTGCAAACATTTTTATCTCAATTTTAGTGGCTTATACAGCAATTACTATTTATATTAAGGCATATCAACTTAACCAAGACCACCTGCAAATCTTGGAAACACTTTTTATCTTATTAATCTGAGTTAACAGGAAGATATGTAACTTCTCATTTGATGGTAATTTATTTACAATAACTCTATATAATCTTAATCCACTACCACATAGTCTGTTCCTAGTTAGGAATATGTACAATTAACCTCCTGATGCGGGTTGAAAGTAAAGCAAAACAAACCAGTGACAACATGGCAAACAATCAAGTGAATCAACAATTTAAAAGGAATGACAAGTGACAACATGACAAAAAACACCAATGTATAGGGACAGACCAGTGACAATATGACAAACAATCACCACTGTACAGTCGAATACCGTTACCTCGAAGTTGAACGGACCGTGAAAAAATATCGACGTAGCCGAAGTTCGAGCTAATGGGAGTTTCTCATTTGAGATCTGTATCGTCATATCGAAGTTTTAACGTTATACTCGATCCTAGTGTTTATTGACAGTTGATTGGTAATTGAAAATAAATGCGTAGGAAAGTAGAATCTGACAAAATCTTCAACTCATAATTTTCAAATTGATGAAGGTGGTCAGTATTTTTAAAAGTAGAGAATCTACGCGGCTATTAGATATGATATTCGGGAGCGAGTAAACAATTTTCGTATTTTAATATATTTGGTAGATCTACCTGTTTTCATCAGCATAAACATCCAGCGCATGGGTGCTAACACAATTTTTATAACATAAAATTAGGTTTACACATTTCATCAAACCAACACAGTGAACTATTTACACTTCCGGTGATGCTCTGGAAGCGTACGTTGTTTACATGTTTAATTTTCAAAAGGGTGTGTCCGACTTCGAAACGCCGGCAAATTATTTCGGCGTTTCAAACAGAAGCGGCGTGTTTGAACTGACTTAGATAAAAAATAAATCAGAAATGAAATGTAACTTTTGTTTGATCTCACTACACTTATTCGCCGTACGGCACCTTCAGTATGCACTACAAAGAATTCTGTAGTCTGATTTAAACAGCGCGGCCATAATTGACCCAGGTTTGACAGAATCGTCATCGAAAATATTTACGCAAACTTCGTAACCAAAGTTATTCGGGAATTCATTAATAATATTGATCCAGTGCAATTAAGATGGGATTATCTTTCGTGCAGATTGGTGCAATTTCGGACATGTTCACACATTTGGTGCTACAATCAGTCACGGTGGCCGAGAGCCATTTTCGCACCTCCATCCAATGTTTGCCGAATGTGCGATATGCGGTCACGGTGAAGCAGATATCGACGTTAGGGTGAGAAAATTTCTCTGGTTCTGAAAAATTACATCGACGTAACCGATAATATCGAGGAAACAATATCGAGCAAATGAGGGATTTACTACATAGATAAAGAAGGAATTTGCCGGGACCGGTGAAAAATATCGACGTAAGCGGAGTATCGACGTATCGAATATCGACGTAACGGTATTCGACTGTATATGGACAGACCAGTGGCAATATGACAAACAATCACCAGTGTATAGGGACAGTCTAGTGACAATATGGCAAACACTCAACAATGTATAGGGACAGACCAGTGACAATATGGCAAACACTCAACAATGTATAGGGACAGTCCAGTAACAACATGGCAAACAATCTAAAACGTGTATAGGGACAGGCAATTGACAACATGGCAAACAATCTAAAATAGGGACAGACAATTGACAACACTCAACAATGTATAAGGACAGACTAGTGACAACATGGCAAACACTCAACGATGTATAGGGACAGACCAATGACAATATAACAAACAATCACCAATGTATAGGGACAGACCAGTGACAACATGGCAAACAATCACCAATGTATACGGACAGACCCGTGGCAACATGGCAAACACTCAACAATGTATAAGGACAGACCAGTGACAATATGGCAAACAATCACCAATGTTTAGGGACAGAAAAGTGACAACATGGCAAACACTCAACAATGTATAGGGACAGACCAGTGACAACATAGCAAACAATCACCAATGAATAGGGACATAACAGTGACAACATGGCAAACACTCTAAAAGGTGTATAGGAGGAAACAATTGACAGCATGGCAAAAAATCAATAACGTGTAAAGGGACATACCAGTGACAACATGGCAAACAACACCAATGTATAGGGACATACGAGTGACCACATGGCAAACTATCAACTATGTATAGGAACAGACCAGTGACAAACACGGCAAACAATCAACTATGTATAGGAACAGACAAGTGACAAAATGGCAAACAATCAACAATGAATAGGGAGAGACCAGTGACAAACACGGCAAACAATCACCGATGTATAGGAACAGACCAGTGACAAAATGGCAAACAATCAACAATGTATAGGAACAGACCAGTGACAATATGGCAAACAATCAACAATGAATAGGGAGAGACCAGTGACAAACACGGCAACCAATCACCAATGTATAGGGAAATACCAGTGTTAATATGACAAACAATCACCAACCAGTGACAACATGACAAACAATCACAATTGTTTACGGGAAGACCCGTGACAACATGGCAAACAATATATAGGAACAAATCAGTGACAACATAGCAAACAATCAACAATGTATAGGGACAGACTATAAACAACATGGCAAACAATCACCAATGTATAGGAACAGACCAGTGACAAACACGGCAAACAATCAACAATGTATAGGAACAGACCAGTGACAAAATGGCACATTATCAACAATTTATAGAGACAGACCAGTGCAAACATAGCAAACAATCAACAATTTAAAGGAACAGACCAGTGACAACATGGCAAACAATCACCAATGAATAGGGACAGACAAGCGACAACATGACAAACAATCAACAATATATAGGGACAGACCAGTGACAACATGGCAAACAATCACCGATGTAAAGGGACAGACAAGTGACAACATGCAAAACAGTCACCTATGTAAGCATGGGACAGACCAGTGACAACATGACAAAAATTCACAAACAACCTACAATGTATAGGGGCAGACCAGTAACAATATGGCAAACACTTACCATTGTACAGGGACAGACCAGTGACAATATGACAAACAATCACCAATGTATAGGGACCGACCAGTGACAGTATGGCAAACAATTAACAATGTATAGGGACCGACCAGTGACAACATGGTAAACAATCAACAATGTATAGGGACAGACCAGTGACAACATGACAAACAATCACCAATGCATAGGGACAGACCAGTGACAATATGGTAAACAATCAACAATGTATAGGGACAGACCAGTGACAACATGGCAAACAATCTCAAATGTATAGGAACAGACTAGTGACAACATGGTAAAAAATTACCAATGTACAGAGCCAGACCAGTGACAACATAACAAACAGTCACCAATGTACATGTATAAGGACAGACCAGTGACAATATGACAAACAATTACGATTGTATACGGACAGACCAGTTACAACATGACAAACAATCAAAAAAGTACAGGGACAAATCAGTGACAACATAGCAAACAATCAACAATGTATAGAGACAGACAAGTGACAACATAGCAAACACTCAACAATGTTTAGGGAGAGACGATTGACAGCATGGCAACCAACACCAATGTAAAGGGACAGACCATTGACATCATGACAAACACTCAACAATTTAGAGGGACAGATCAGTAACATCATGGCAAACAATCTCAAATATAAAGGGACATACCAGTGACAACATGGTAAAAAATCACCGGTGTATACGGACAGACTAGTTACAACATGGTTATCAATCAACAATGTATAGGAACAAAACAGTGAAAACATGGCAAACAATCAACAATGTGTAGGGACAGACCAGTGACAACATAGCAAACAGCTAACAATGTAAAGGGAAAGACCAGAAGCATCATGCCAAACAATCACCAATGTATAGTGACAGACCAGTGACAACATGGCACATTATCAACAATTTATAGAGACAGACCAGTGCAAACATAGCAAACAATCAACAATTTAAAGGAACAGACCAGTGACAACATGGCAAACAATCACCAATGAATAGGGACAGACAAGCGACAACATGACAAACAATCAACAATATATAGGGACAGACCAGTGACAAGATGGCAAACAATCACCAATGTAAAGGGACACCCAAGTGACAACATGCAAAACAGTCACCTATGTAAACATGGGACAGACCAGTGACAATATGACAAACAATCACAAACGATAGGGCCAGACTAGTTACAACATGGCAAACAACCTACCATGTATAGGGGCAGACCAATAACAATATGGCAAACAATTACCATTGTACAGGGACATACAAGTGACAATATGGCAAACAATCAACATTGTATACTAGGGACATAGTCGTGACAACATGGTAAACAATCACAAATTTATATGGACAGACCAGTGACAACATGGCAAACAATCAACAATGTATAGGGACAGACTAGTGACAACATGACAAACAATCACCAATGTATACAGACAAACCAGTGACAATATGACAAACAGTCACCAATGTATAGGGACAACCCAGTGACAACATGACAAACAATCACAATTATATACGGACAGACCAGTGACAACATGGCAAACAATCACCAATGTATAGGGAAAGACCAGTGACAATATGACAAACAATCACCAATGTATAGGGACAACCAGTGACAACATGACAAACAATCACAATTGTATACGGGAAGACCCGTGACAACATGGCAAACAATCAACAATATATAGGGACAAATCAGTGACAGCATAGCAAACAATCAACAATGTATAGGGACAGACTAGTAACAACATGGCAAACAATCACCAATGTATAGGGACCGACCAGTGACAATATGGCAAACAATCAACAATGTATAGGGACAGACCAGTGGCAATATGGCAAACAATCAACAATGTATAGGGACCGACCAGTGACAATATGGCAAACAATCAACAATGTATAGGGACAGACCAGTGACAACAAGGCAAACAATCACCAATGCATAGGGACAGACCAGTGACAATATGGTAAACAATCAACAATGTATAGGGACCGACCAGTGACAACATGGCAAACAAACACCAATGCATAGGGACAGACCAGTGACAATATGGTAAACAATCAACAATGTATAGGGACAGACTAGTGACAACATGGCAAACAATCTCAAATGTATAGGAACAGACTAGTGACAACATGGTCAAAAATCACCAATGTACAGAGCCAGACCAGTGACAACATGACAAACAGTCACCAATGTATAAGGCAGACCAGTGACAACATGACAAACAATTACGATTGTATACGGACAGACCAGTTACAACATGACAAACAATCAACAAAGTATAGGGACAAATCAGTGACAAGATAGCAAACAATCAACAATGTATAGAGACATACAAGTGACAACATAGCAAACACTCAACAATGTTTAGGGAGAGACGATTGACAACATGGCAACCAACACCAATGTAAAGGGACAGACCATTGACATCATGACAAACACTCAACAATTTAGAGGGACAGACCAGTAACATCATGGCAAACAATCTCAAATATATAGGGACATACCAGTGACAACATGGTAAACAATCACCGGTGTATACGGACAGACTAGTTACAACATGGTTATCAATCAACAATGTATAGGAACAAAACAGTGAAAACATGGCAAACATTCAAACAATCAACAATGTGTAGGGACAGACCAGTGACAACTTAGCAAACAGCTAACATGTAAAGGGAAAGACCAGACGCATTATGACAAACAATCACCAATGCATAGGGACAGACCAGTGACAACATGGCACATTATCAACAATTTATAGAGACAGACCAGTGCAAACATAGCAAACAATCAACAATTTAAAGGAACAGACCAGTGACAACATGGCAAACAATCACCAATGAATAGGGACAGACAAGCGACAACATGACAAACAATCAACAATATATAGGGACAGACCAGTGACAAGATGGCAAACAATCACCAATGTAAAGGGACAGACAAGTGACAACATGCCAAACAGTCACCTATGTAAACATGGGACAGACCAGTGACAACATGACAAACAATCACAAACGATAGGGACAGACTAGTTACAACATGACAAACAACCTACAATGTATAGTGGCAGACCAGTAACAATATGGCAAACAATTACCATTGTACAGGGACAGACCAGTGACAATATGGCAAACAATTACCATTGAACAGGGACAGACCAGTGACAATATGGCAAACAATCAACATTGTATACTAGGGACATAGTAGTGACAACATGGTAAACAATCACAAATGTATATGGACAGACCAGTGACAACATGGCAAACAATCAACAATGTATAGGGACAGACTAGTGACAACATGGCAAACAATCACCAATGTATACAGACAAACCAGTGACAATATGACAAACAATCACCAATGTATAGGGACAAACCAGTGAAAACATGACCAACAATCACAATTATATACGGACAGACCAGTGACAACATGGCAAACAATCAACAATGTATAGGGACAAATCAGTGACGACATGGCAAATAATCATCAATGTATAGAGACAGACAAGTGACAACATAGCAAACAACCAACAATGTATAGTGACAGACCAGTGACAACATGGCAAACAATCACAAATGTATAGGGACAGACTATTGACAACATGGCGAACAATCAACAATTTAAAGGGACAGACCAGTGACATTATAACAAACAATCACCAATGTATAGGGACAGACCATTAACAACATGGTAAACAATCACCAATATAAAGAGACAGACCAGTAACAACATTGCAAGAATCGCCAACGTAAAGGTACAGACCAGTGACCACATGGCAAACAATCAACTATGTACATGAACAGACCAGTGACAAAATGGCAAACAATCAACAATGTATAGGGACAGACTAGTAAAAAAAATGGCAAACAATCAATAATGTATAGGGACAGACCAGTGAAAAAATGGCAAACAATTAACAATTGATAGGTACAGACTAGTAACAACATGGCAAACAATCACCAATGTTTAGGGACAGACCATTGACAATATGACAAACAATCACCAATGTATAGGGACAAACCTGTGACAACATGGCAAACAATCACCAATGTATAGGGAAATACCAGTGACAAACATGGCAAACACTCACTTATGTATAGGGACAGACCAGTGACAACATTGCAAACAATCACAAATGTATAGGGACAGACCAGTGACAATATGACAAACAATCACCAATGTATAGGGACACACCAGTGACAATATAACAAACAATCACCAATGTATAGGCACAAACTAGTGACAAACAAGGCAAACAATCACCAATGTATAGGGAAATACCAGTGACAAACATGGCAAATACTCACTTATGTATAAGAACAGATCAGTGACAATATGGGAAACAATCACCAATATATAGGGACACACCAGTGACAATACGACGAACAATCACACATGTATAAGGACAGATCAGTGCAAATATAACAAACAATCACCAATGTATAGGCACAAACCAGTGACAAACAAGGCAAACACTCACTAATTTTTAGGGACAGCGAGTGACAACATGGCAAAAACTCACTAATGTATAGGGACAGCGAGTGACAACATGGCAAACAATCACAAATGTATAGGGACAGACTATTGACAACATGGCGAACAATCAACAATTTAAAGGGACAGACCAGTGACATTATAACAAACAATCACCAATGTATAGGGACAGACCATTAACAACATGGTAAACAATCACCAATATAAAGAGACAGACCAGTAACAACATTGCAAGAATCGCCAACGTAAAGGTACAGACCAGTGACCACATGGCAAACAATCAACTATGTACATGAACAGACCAGTGACAAAATGGCAAACAATCAACAATGTATAGGGACAGACTAGTAAAAAAAATGGCAAACAATCAATAATGTATAGGGACAGACCAGTGAAAAAATGGCAAACAATTAACAATTGATAGGTACAGACTAGTAACAACATGGCAAACAATCACCAATGTTTAGGGACAGACCAGTGACAATATGACAAACAATCACCAATGTATAGGGACAAACCTGTGACAACATGGCAAACAATCACCAATGTATAGGGAAATACCAGTGACAAACATGGCAAACACTCACTTATGTATAGGGACAGACCAGTGACAACATTGCAAACAATCACAAATGTATAGGGACAGACCAGTGACAATATGACAAACAATCACCAATGTATAGGGACACACCAGTGACAATATAACAAACAATCACCAATGTATAGGCACAAACTAGTGACAAACAAGGCAAACAATCACCAATGTATAGGGAAATACCAGTGACAAACATGGCAAATACTCACTTATGTATAAGAACAGATCAGTGACAATATGGGAAACAATCACCAATATATAGGGACACACCAGTGACAATACGACGAACAATCACACATGTATAAGGACAGATCAGTGCAAATATAACAAACAATCACCAATGTATAGGCACAAACCAGTGACAAACAAGGCAAACACTCACTAATTTTTAGGGACAGCGAGTGACAACATGGCAAAAACTCACTAATGTATAGGGACAGCGAGTGACAACATGACAAACACTCACTAATGTATAGGGACAGCGAGTGAAAACATGGCAAACACTCACTAATGTATAGGGACAGCGAGTGACAAACATGGCAAACACTCACATATGTATAGGGACAGACCAGTGACAATATGACAAACAATTATCAATGTATAGGGACAAACCAGTGACAAAATGACAAACACTCACACATGTATAGGGACAGACCAGTGACAACACGGCAAACACTCACCAATGTATAGGTACAGACCAGTGACAACATGGCAAACACTCACTAATGTATAAGGACAGATCAGTGACAATATAACAAACAATCACCAATGTATAGGCACAAACCAGTGACAACATGGCAAACAATCATAAATGTATAAGGACAGATCAGTGACAATATGGCAAACATTCACAAATGTATAGGGACACACCAGTGACAATATGACAAACAATTACCAATGTATAGGGAAAGACCAGTGACAACCTGGCAAACAATCACCAATGTTTAGGGACACACCAATGGCAACATGGCAAGCACTCACTAATGTATAGGGACAGACCAGTGACAACATGACAAACACTCAACAATGTTTAGGGACACACCAATGACAACATAGCAAGCCCACACTAATGTATATGGACAGACCAGTGACAACATGGCAAACAATCACCAATATATAGGGACACACCAGTAACAAACAAGGCAAACAATCAACATTGTAAAGGGACAAACCAGTGACAACAAGGCAAACAATCACCAATATATAGGCACACACCAGTAACAAACAAGGCAAACAATCAACATTGTATAGGGACAAACCAGTGACAACAAGGCAAACAATCACCAATATATAGGCACACACCAGTAACAAACAAGGCAAACAATCAACATTGTATAGGGACAAACCAGTGACAACATGGCAAACAATCACCAATATATAGGGACACACCAGTAATAAACAAGGCAAACAATCAACATTGTATTGGGACAAACCAGTGACAACAAGGCAAACAATCACCAATATATAGGCACACACCAGTAACAAACAAGGCAAACAATCAACATTGTATAGGGACAAACCAGTGACAAAATGACAAACACTCACCAATGTATAGGGACAGACCAGTGACAATATGACAAACAATCACCACTGTATAGGAACAGACCAGTGACAACATGACAAACAATCAACAATGTAGAGGAACAGACCAGTGACAATATGGCAAACAATCACCAATGTATAGGAACATAACAGTGACAACCCGGAAACACTCACCAATGTTTAGGGATAGACCAGTGACAACCAGGCAAACAACCACCAATGTATAGGGACAGACCAGTGCCAATATTATTAACAATTAAGGAGGTATAAAACAGACCTGTGACAATATGGCAAAAAACCACCAATGTATAGGGACAGACCAGTGACAATATGACAAACAATTTCGAAGGTATAACACAGACCTCGTCAATATGGCAAACAATCACTAATGTATAGGGACTGACCAGTGACAACATGATTAACAATTACGGAGGTATAAAACAGACCTGTGAAAATATGGCAAAAAACCACCAATGTATAGGGACAAACCAGTGACACTATGACAAACAATTTCGAATGTTTGGGGGACAGATCAGTGACAAACATGGCAAACAAACACCAATGTATAGGGACAGACCAGTGGCAACATGGCAAACAATTACAAATGTATAGAAACAGACATGTGACAGTATGACAAACAATCACCAATGTATAGGGACAGACCAGTGACAATATGGCAAACAATCACCAATGTTTAGGGACAGACCAGTGACAATACGACAAACAAACACCAATGTATAGGGAACGACCAGTGACAATATGACAAACAATTACGAAGGTATAACACAGACCTCGTCAATATGGCAAACAATCACCAATGTATAAGGACTGACCAGTGACAATGTGACAAACAATTACGAATGTATAGGGAAAGACCAGTGACAACCTGGCAAACAATCACCAATGTTTAGGGGCAGACCAGTGACACTTTACTTAATATGACAAACAATCACCAATGTAGAGGGACAAACCAGTGACAATATGGCAAACAATCACTAATGTTTAGGAACAGACCAGTGACATATGGCAAACAATCACCAATGTTTAGGGACAGACCAGTGACAATATGGCAAACAATCACCAATGTATAGGGACAGACCAGTGACAATATGGCAAACAATCACCAATGTTTAGGGACAGACCAGTGACAACCTGGCAAACAATCACCAATGTTTAGGGACATACCAGTGACAATATGGCGAACGATATGATTTTGGTTCAGATAATTTCACTGCCTGTGTCAAGATCAGCTACTTCCTCACTGTTGTACTCATTTGTCTTGGCAAAAAGGACGCTACCACCATCTGATTTGGTTCGGTCTATACCCACCTATGAAGATTAGGCCGGTGTAACGAAGTATTTTGACCCCCATCGAAAAGTGACCCCCGGTCAAAATTCGACGTCGTAGAATGACCCCCTGTCGTCGAAAAAGGACCCCCATCGTCGAATATTGACCCCCTTCTGTCGAAAAATGACCCCCTTTATACTTACCTTTATATTTGGTTTAAAGTTAGTTTTGCGAGTGCTAAATGTGTATTTATACCCCAAAGCTCAATTTTGGGCGTATGTAGTGACAAAATTGCGCGTGTCTGGAAGTGATTCCGTCTTCACATGTACCTTTTGTTTAGAACATATTTTCTTTATTACACCAGCAAGATTTACCAAAGTGTGTGTGTGAGTACAGCTTGCCATGGCAAATTGGCCTATAACATAGCCTGTAAAATTTTCACTTTTCAGGTCACTGTGACCTTGACCTTTGACATTATTTTTCGATAAACAACTTTTATGGCCTTTATTTGGTACCACGGTGCTCATACATGTACGTTCTATTGATTTAGAAGGATACCTGTCAGTTTGCAAGTCAATACGTCAGCAGTGCCCAAAGTTGGGAGATTTTGAGGGGGCTCCGTGACAAAAGCTTTTGAATTTTCTTAATGCATTTCTTTTTAAACATGACTAAAGGTTTACATTTATCTTTCGAAAACACAACAGTACTGTTGAAAAGTATCTCAGTTTGGCCAACAAACTTTGATATAATCTGTGCTTTGGTTGCGGGGTTCGTTTCAACTGTTCTAGTCGCAAGATACTGACTCGAGTTTGATCTCGGTCGTTAAATCTGAAGTAAAGTTGGTATCAAACAACTGTAAAACCGTTATTAAGCTGCACTTGCAGGTATAGTTTGGTCATCTATTTATTACCATTACTTGTGTTTTAGTGTTCCCCGGCTTTACATTTTAATAAGGTAGTGTCACTTCGAATGGCTTAAGTATTATAGTAATGTTTACTTGTAAGACTCTTTACCTTGCATAACTTAGCAACAGCGAAATGTACTCTTGTCGTATTCAGCAAGTGACCAATATTGTGAGTATCGTGATATCTGTTGCCTCAGTTTGACCTTGAATTATGTAGTGACCAAAGCTCAAGATAATAAAGAGTTTGAGTTGAGTCTGAGATTGTTGTCAGGCATTTGATTGGTTAGATTAGCGCAAACGCCCATGCTCAACTCAAACTCTTTATAACCTATGGCCCTGAAGTACCTATCAAATTTTCATCATTCAAATAAAGCCATTACAAGCGGGCTATGTTGTGTTTTGCCAACTCTTGCTGATATGATTCAACAGTTTATCATGTTTATGTGTACATTTAACACCATCTACAAACAACTTATATCCAGATCGGACGCTGCGCAATGTTGCCTCATTACCCTTGTCATCAATCAGTGTCGTTGAATAACTCCGGTCATTATTCGATGACGTAGAATGACCCCCGGTCTTTTATTGATGTCGTAGAATGACTCCCCGGCCATAACTCGATGTCGTAGAATGACCCCCGGTCTTTTTTCGATGTCGTAGAATGACCCCCCGGTCATTATTCGATGTCGTAGAATGACCCCCCTCCCTGATATTATTCTATTTCATAGAATGCCACGCCCTGCCCTGGTATGGTAATTACCGTATTTGATGTCAAACAAAGGCCCCTTCTCATTATTCAATGTCGCGAGCAGCTCCTTGAGGATTAATTTATGTCAGATTGCTAATTACTTTTAAAAATCATTTGATGCTTCTATGTTGAATAATATACTGTCAATAATCTAATTAATATTTTCATAGACACATGCTGCAATGTTTCTGTTGCGACACATTGTAAGAAGACGAATGTCATTGGAATCGATGTAAATACATGTATTACATATTATATACTGTAAAAGGGGGATAAATATTTTCACTTGTTCACGTTTATTGATATCGAGTACCACTGATATACTTTAAACTACGTTCAATAAGTGGTCATATATCTTCAAGAATAGAAACAGGCTATGGAGTAAAGGGTTAAGTATTCATGTTTGACTTAATGCATCTAACAGACAATGCATTTGACACTGTAATGATGTTATATGCAGCAGTGACATTTATACATTTTGTCTTGGTACAGTTGAACCCCTCTATAGACGATTCTATTTTCGATAATTAGACGGCCGCCATTATGAGTCACGTGACCTAGCCGCCATTAATACGCTGCACTTTAAGCAATCGGAGAGTGAATCAGTTAATACATATACATGTATAGTGACACAATCACTAGTAATATATCATTTCTTTCAAAATTAAGTTCGCTTTAGACACCGAAACTTCTGTTTCTTCGGTTAGAGACAATAATGCTAAGAATGAGAGGAATTTTATGTTGGCTGGTATAATAAGAGTTTTGATTAGATTGATCATCTACATAACAATGATCTCGCCGCCTCCACCCTTTTTCCTTTACGATGAAATGAAAACGACTGACCAAATTGTTAAAAATAATCAATTACATAGCCTCTTTCCCGATATTGATGTAGAACTAGTTCTTTATTCAACATCTCCGAAATGTACAATTAAAAGAATGTCTTTTAGTTCGGTATTTCTGACTGAGCTCCAAAATGTTGTTTGTAAAATACACATTCGGTTCAAAATCTTTTCTCATCAATAAAGCGGTAGCCATAAATTTCATAAATTCAGGTCAATGTTTGCTGGTGACAAAAGTTACATCACTGTGGATGTAGGTCATTTAATTACCAACAGATGTGCAATATTTCCGGTTGATAGGTTTACCCTTCGAGCAGGGGCTAGGTTGCGTAAGACACCCGTAGTTTTATTACCCACTAGCAAAACACCGACATAATCATAGCCCATGGATCATAGATTAGACCCATATAGCTTTGTCGGTTAAAAGTAAAAAAAACTGATGTTTTTTTATAGAAAATATCACCATAGAATTTCAATTTAATTTGCACACAGTTTGGATCCAGATCAGACTCCGATAACATGGGCGTCTGATCTGGTTAAATACTGCACTTGACACGTTTATAGGTGTTGCTTTCCTATTCACCAATAGAGTGTTAGTCGCCATATGAATGACACGTGCAGTGTGATTCCAGATCAATGGGATGCAAAGTAATTGGAGTCTTGTCTAGATACAGGCTTCAAATTATTTTTAAATGTTTATGACAATTATGATAAGCTACCTATTAACCAAAAGAGTGTTGTTCGCCACTTGTATATCACCCGCCAGCATTGTGGATCCAGATCAAAATCCTGATCAGGTTATTTAGCATATGATCTGAATCTCCCATTCAATCTTGTGTCTCAGAAAGGTTACCCCCTGCCACATCGAGAATATGTTGTGCACATCTGTGTCTAATTAAGTAATTAAAGATTTCATACGACCCCTGTCAAGTTTGTAAGCCATCAGAGATGTATTTTAGCAAATCATATAGATTCAATTATAATCAGTGATTAGGTTGATTATCTCTATTGTCACCTCTAACTTTAATTCATGTTTACATTCAATAGTAATTTTTTTTAAGTTATTTAAATATTTTGCCTGCCGATCCTGACTCCACTTATATTTGCAAACAATTTAGAACAAATCAGACGCCAAGTAACTCGGCGTCTGACCTGGATCCAAACTGTTAGACAGTTATATTAAAAAAAAAATCCGTTTAAAAAAGAATAAAAACTTATTTTGATTTTTTTCGCAGACGATATATTTGAAGCATGGTGAGGCTTAAATTCTGCTTAAATATTTTCGTATGCGTTAACATATAAAATTAAAAAAATATTCAATATATCATGAAACTTATATAAAATATGTCACCCCTGAATCTTGGAATGAGCATTTTCAGCCCCTGTTTGACAATATCTGTTTTTGTTGTTTGTTGGTGTGTTGTTGTTTTTTATTTTGTGTTATATTTTTATTCGCAAATATTGTTATCAGTGCAGACCTTGCACTGATTCCTATATTCAGCTTGATTGTTGTTAACAAGATGAAAGCAAAGCAGAATGTTTATATAAGAGCTTAAAGTTGTACTTTCATTTTGCTTTAAAAAACAATGTGAAATCAAGACCATCACAATATATCTAACAAATTGTCAAGCGTACCGGACCTTAGAAAGAACGAATTTCGACAAGATCAACACCTTCATTGCCATGCCGTCATCTGCTTTAAACCGTTTCTCCATCGATAGAATCTACATTTTTTTACGCATTTACGAAATACTTTCTATATCACTGCAGATGATTGCTTATAGCAGAGTGCGCCCTTATTATATATAAAGCTCATTCTGCATTACACCGAATCTGCTTTAAGTGGTAATCTGTCTTCAAAACTAGAAACAGGCTATGAGTAAAGGGTTATAACAACTGTCGTTTGCTTCTAAATTTCACACTTTGAGAGTTCTAGGTAAGGTTACTTAAATAGAACTTATATCGTTATGAGTGTCAAACAGTTCGGTTCCTGATCAGAAGCCGAGTTATGCGTCTGATCAGGATCCAAACTGTCTGCAATAAGCTTTGTATAGATCTATCCAGGGTAAAGCGCTAATGATTGACCCTTTATCGATTTCGTTCGCTGTGCAGCGTATTAATGGCGGACGGAGATATTGAAGAGTAGTTATCAGGGGAGATAAATCATGCAAAACTTTTAAATAGAATCGTCTATATCAGTAATTCAATTAAGAAGTGTACAGGCAAAACGGCTTTGACTTTTCAAACTGTATACTTGCATACATGTATGCATCTTTGATTATGTAGTTGACAAAGAACTTGTAAATGATTACCTATCAGTTATATATGATGTGCTTATTAGTCTTTTTAGCTCACCTGGCACGTAGTGCCAATGTGAGCTATTTTGTTTGCTCGTTCGTCCGTCCGTTCGTCCGTTCGTCCGTCGTCAACAATTTCTTTAAACGACATCTCCTCCGAAACTACTGGATTGATATTTACCAAACTTGGCCTGAATGATCCTTATATGGTCCTCTTTCAAAGTTGTTCAAACATTTCCGATCCGTTGCATATCTAAGTCACAGGAGATAAAAATCGATTTTTTTCAATGAAAACTTAAAAAATCTTCTTGTCTGAAACCACAGTACACTGAGCTTAGATATTTGGCACAAATCATCGTCTTTAGGTCCTCTATCAAGATTGTTCAAATTATGTCCCCTGGGTAAAAAATGACCCCGCCCCGGGGGTCGTAATTTTACATAGAGTTATATAGTTATATAGTGAAATCTTCAAACATCGTTATCTCTAAAACTAATATGGTCAGAGCTTTGATATTTGGCATGATGACACTTCTAGACGCCCTTAACCTTGATTAATATGGTTTCGGTCAGTTGCATATCTAGGTCACAGGAGCTAAAAATAGATTTTTTCAATAAATTCTTAAAAAATCTTCTTGTCTGAAACCACAGTACCCTGAGCTAACATATTTGGTACAAAGCATCATCTTTAGGTCCTCTATCAAGATTGTTCAAATTATGTCCCTTGAGTTAAAACTGCCAAGACTCTAGGGGTTGCAGTTTTACATAGAGTTATGTAGTGAAATATTCTTCTCTGAAACTACTATAGCAAGAGCTTTGGTATTTAGCATAGTGACACTTTGAGATGTTCTTTACCAATATTGCTGAAATGGTTCGGTCTGTTGCATATCTGGGTCATATTAGCTAAAAATAGATTGTTTTCAATGAAAAGTCTTCCTGTCTGAAACCATCCATGTACAAAATATTTGACAGCACACTTAATTTTCAAGTTCATCAGCAAGATTTTTGAAAAATGTGTCTGGGGTAAAAAGTGATCCCACCCCAGGGGTCATGTGACCCTTGTGTTGGGTTTTCCAGGTGAGCGATATTTAGGCCCGCATGGGCCTCTTGTTTTAGTAATGTTATCAATGTAATGTACGATTTAATGCATTACTTTGCCAATGTAGTTGTAAACGGTGCGTAATGGTAATGTATTTGTAATATAATGCACTCTTTAGCAATGTGATTGTAAACTTGTAAAGTAATTTATAACTTTCTCAAGTAATTCACACCATGCCTGCCCCGCCCCACCGACCTGCATACTCAATGGATGAATTACACCCTTAACTTATTTATGAATAAGCTGTTCACGAATAAAACATCAGACCCGCTACCAGCTTGTTTCAAAGAGATCGGGTAATCCCTACCATCAGCATCCAACATATAAGCACCAGGTTAACGGTATCCCTCGGGAACAGCATTTAGTATACTGTACGTTCCCATGGCATGCTTATCATAAGTCTGAATTTTAACTTGTATATCATCTAAATTTTATTTATCTTTTAACTCATTCACACCTGAAAATGTAAGTGAACAATTCAAGTTTTCCTAGTTATGTCAAGTCAATTTTCGACTAGCTAGAGTTGTTTTATACAATACATTTCAAAACTGACACATATCAGAGGGCTCCTGTGGGTAAAGTCTAACCTGGGTCTACACTGTTTACAAAGGACAATTGTTCTATTAACATGAACACTGTTTGTAAATAACTAATATACTCGTCGCTAGGGTCCAATTGGTTAAACTGTGTCGCTTAATTGCTGGAGAGGGTAGGGGTCATTATTCGATGGGGTCGATATATTTCAGGAGGGGTCAAAATACTATATGAGGGGAGTCATAGTACTATGACCGGGGTCAAATTTCGACGTCGAATTATGACCGGGGGTCATTGTACGATATCGAAAAATGACCGGGGTCATTCTACGTCGTCGAATTATGACCGGGGTCATTTTTCGATGGGGGTCAAAATACTTCCGTTACACCGGACGTAATTCGGCTCGGCTATCGACGCGCCAATGGTTTAGTCCTTCCCACAGTTGTACATAGAGGGCGCTCGTACCACAACAACAGCCAGCATGGTGAGTGCCAACAAAAACATAGGAATTGCATTATTTTTGATGTATTGAATTATAACATTGTTTAAAGAGTGATTTCACTGTCACAAATTTGTTAGATTTCCACTTGTTGCAGAAATCTGGAACGAAGTTTCCTCAGCCGGTTTCCTCATCCGCAATCAACAAACTACCATTTTTTCTCCAACTTCCAAGAAAAGAATCTTGTAACAGACTCGGCCACCTACTGCTTACTGGCGATGAATGTCCGCCTGTCAAAACAATTACCACATTTGCACAGACTCATTATATTGACTTAAGCAATATAGAACTTAGAAGAGTTATTTATATTTAATGTTTATTCAAGACTTCTAAATGAGTAAATCTAATACACAAAATCATTTCTGAAATCGCGGGCTATTTAAAGAGGCTGATAAAGTGAAACGGGGGATAAATGTCCGCCCGAGGTGGGACTCGAACCCACGACCACCTCAACACTAGTCCGGCGCTCTACCGACTGAGCTAACCGGGCGGTCTATCGATCCCACCTCCACAGCCACTACACCTCCCCCTTCACTTTTCAGAGCCTAACCCAGCTCTCACGAAAGACCAAATGACTCCCAGGCCCAGGCCGTCACACTTCTGACACCATTAAAGTGAAACGGGAAAAATGTCTGCCCGAGGTGGGTGTCAAACCCACGACCACCTCAACACTAGTCCGGCGCTCTACCGACTGAGCTAACCTGGCGGTCTATCGATCCCACCTCCACAGCCACTACACTGACAACCGGTTGGTTCTTTGGTGAAAGTGAAAAAATTATTTCACTAAAATCTGCCTAAAATATCAGATAAAATAACGAAAAATTAATGAAAGGTAATAGATGGGGTGCAGTAGTTGCGATATCATAATTGTATTGTGGATACATATAGACCTTGGCTAGAGTTAAGAGGTACGGTACTGCAGCTAGGGGTGCAGATGTAGCTGTAAGTTATGTTTCATTCAATTGAACTGAACCACAAGTTCTTAACCCTTATCCTGCTTATCACGGAGTCAGACACAGTCCGCGCTAGACAAGTTAAACTCCTCATTGCTGATTGCGGACACTGTCCGTTTCCTGGAGTATATTAACATTCCAATATGGTGTACAGAATTACTGCAGCCAATTATGAATGAGGGATTATGTATTCGTTCATAAATAGTTCCCAAGTGATTATCATCTAGGTTAATCTTAAAATAACAGTTAGTTCCTGTATTTAAATGAAACAAAGTCTGGTTCCCACATAATCATGACATATGAATCTATAACAATAACATAATTAATGTTGAGGATGTTTAGATCAATTACATGGATTTTAAATACATGTTGAAAACATTGAAAAGGCATTCAGCCAGACCAATTAGACAGTTAATAGGGTAAATTAATATTTTGTTGCCAATGGGGCAAAAAGGCGACTTTGCAAACAGTTTGGATCCTGATCAGACGCTGAAAGGCGTCCAAAGGTCCAATATTCGAGTCCTCTTTACCCCCCCTCTTCTGTGACACTTACATTCAGTTTTTTTTGTTAGGAAGTCTCAGTCAGTGGGGGCATAGGATATATAAGATTGGCATGTTTAAAAGTGTTGTATGACTTAGTTTATAGTAAATTATACTTTTATCTTTAGTTTACACATTCAAAAGAGGTAAACAATGTGCACCTTTGGTTGTTGCAAGCCTGCAGTGATGTGTGAGAAAATATTACAGAGTGATGCTGGTTATTTTTCTTTGCTATCATTTTTAATCTTTTATCTGCTCTATTTTCAGCTGTATTGGTACTTGTTTATATTATTTGTTACACTTTTACTTTAGATTAGCCATAATGATTTATTGGCATTTCAAAATAGATCATGCAGTAAAACCTCTAGAATACGACAACTAAAACAAAGGCTACCGTAATTGATCGTATAATAGACAGGTGACGGCTTAAAGCAAGATGACAGTAAAAAGAAGCTCATTAATGAGCTTTCTGTTTTACTGTCATCTTGCTTTAGAGCGGTTTTACGGTACATTCTGATCAGACTATAGTGTAATTTGCAGAGATACAGAATTGGCAAATAGTTGAAGCCTTGAAGGTGTCTTTGAGCATGTAAAATTAACTTAACTGAAAATTAGTATTACAATAATGTAAAAGCACACACTTTATTTAAAGCTGCTTTAAGCAAATTAAGTGTGCAAGAAAGCTTCTGTTATTGGTTAAGTGGGGCTAAGGTATTGCTGCTTCGAGGTGGTGGACCAGGAAATAAAGGAGGCTATGGCGTCAAACTTTAAGTTAGGCTCCACGTTTTTTGTACTTAGTATATTTCTCATTGCAGTATCAGTGTCTCTTCCCTTTCTTTGATGCAACAAGACATCTTATTCATCAGAAATCTTGTCTTGTAGCTGTCACCTGTCTTTGAGGTTTCTTTTGGAGTTCTCAGTGGGGCTCATCGTATAATTTCTGTTTATACAAGGCTGATGCTTGTTTGTTTGATGTGTCTAGTACTGCCTACTGTCTATCTCTTCCAGGGTTACAGATAAGGGGAGTATTGGGGTATTTACTCAATTAAAATTGTGGAAAAAGCAATTGTTTTTCACAACAAGGAGTAACAAAAAGCAAAGAAATGTAGCAAAAAGCAAAGAAATTTTGGAAACCGAATCAGAATATGAATGATACCCAATTATGAAAACTCCCAATACCCAATAAAAATTGCAAAAACCCTATTCTGTAAAATATCAAGGAGTAAATACCCAATTGCATCCAAACCGTATCTGTAACCCTGCAGTCTTCTATCTGAATTTTCATGGGCAATTAAAGTACATGTACTTGGAAACAGTTCTGACACCATAAAGTATAATTTTATTCCCAAATAATTTCTAAAACTTGGGACACCCAATATAACTGCTGTGATAAGGCAAAAAATGAAGTAATTGCTTTTATCACACAGTGATTTGTCCAAAAGGTGCCAACTGAATTGCAAACAATGTTGACCCTGCTCAGACTGCTCCTTAGAGAGCAGTCTGATCAGGGTCAACACTATTTGCTCAGGCCTTTCTGTCCCAATACTTATTACATTAATGTGCATGTTGACACCTCCACACAAGATTCTTTATGTTTATAAACTGTGCTGCCGAATGTGATTCTAAATAGGAAATACTTTCTTTCTAAATATAATGTATTATAATAATTTGTCTGTTGTTTAACCCTTCCCTCCATAGTTTGTTTCCAATCTTTAGGACAGGTGCTTGTTGAAGTAGGCTGAAAGTAAAGAAGAAAGCTCTTGTAAGCACCATCCTCTCGGGACACTTTTTGACAGGGCATTTTAGAAGCATGGAAAGGCATCTATGAGTTGAATAATGAAATGCACTGAAAATTGGTCTGTTGAACTTTTTACACACACATGCATATGATATAATCTGTTTGTTTTTCTTTGCAGTACTCCATCATATACAAGCAGGAGTCAGGTAAGGATGAAAAGAAACCCCAGATTCACTGTTGAAGGGAGTTTTCCAAAAGTTGAACCCTTCTAGTTTGAAAGACAGATGACCACTAAAAGTAGATTGAAAGTGAAGCATTCTGCTAAACATTCAGCCTGCTTTAAGGTACCATCTGCTAGTATATAGAAAATATATTTATTTGGTACATGGTTATGACTGTATAAATTGGAACTGTTTTCTCCAGAATAGTAAATTTAATGCGCTAAAAGGTGCTTCTATGGGAGTAAAGGGTTGACTAGGTCTCTCTTGAAATTAATAGCAGGCTTTGACTATAAATAACAAACAAACCCCAACTTATCAAGAACAACTTGTGTTAGATGATTATATTTGAAATTTTTGAGTTCAGATAAAAGCATTTCAGATTTGCAACTGTTTTTTGTCCCCAGAGCTTCGGTCTCAAAACACTGACAGTTAGATCTAAAATACCTGTACAGTTAACCCTGTAAGTGCTGTTAAATGTTTGTACTTATGAAAACAGTGTAGATACCGATCAGACAGCTCCTGAAGGATCTTTCTGGTCAGGATCTGCACCATTTTCTTATAGGATCTGTCTGAAATGTCACTGCTGAAAACTATTCTTAACAAAGTTGGAATATTTAAAAAAAAGAGAAGTTTTTAGTTGAATTGTGGCTCAGCATATGTTACATCATGATACATGCTTTAGCACATCTAACCCTAGTGACAAGTACATCTATACTTTTCATTTACAAACAGGGTACAAGTAAAGAGTACACTTGACGGCTTGTCTTACGCAAATAGTATAGATCCTGAGTGATCAGAGGGTTCAATCATACTGGAACCATCTGATCAGGATCTGTATTTTGCAATATGTTGTAAAAGTTAAAACATTAACCCTAAATATGTAAAAACTGACTAGACTGGAACTGTCCATTTGAAATTTGAGGGGTGAATGAGTTAATTGTTGTCTTTCAGCCCATGAAGACAGTGTCTGGAGCTGTGCATGGGGCAGGAGTAACCGTGACAACACAGAAAACATTATAACTGGCAGTATAGATGACAAGGTCCAGGTCTGGAAATGGTAGGGAGTAAATTATTAACACTTTATTAACACAGTAACCGTGACAACACGGAAAACATTATTACTGGCAGTATGGATGACAAGGTCCAGGCCTGGAAATGGTAGGGAGTAAATTATTAACACATTATTAACACAGGAACCGTGACAACACGGAAAACATTATTACTGGCAGTATGGATGACAAGGTCCAGGCCTGGAAATGGTAGGGAGTAAATTATTAACACATTATTAACACAGTAACCTTGACAACACGGAAAACATTATTACTGGCAGTATGGATGACAAGGTCCAGGCCTGGAAATGGTAGGGAGTAAATTATTAACACATTATTAACACAGTAACCTTGACAACACGGAAAACATTATTACTGGCAGTATGGATGACAAGGTCCAGGCCTGGAAATGGTAGGGAGTAAATTATTAACACATTATTAACACAGTAACCTTGACAACACGGAAAACATTATTACTGGCAGTATGGATGACAAGGTCCAGGCCTGGAAATGGTAGGGAGTAAATTATTAACACATTATTAAAACAGTAATTGTGACAACACAGAAAACATTATTTACTGGCAGTATACTGTATAGATGACAAGATCCAGGTCTTGAAATGGTAGTGAGCAATTTATAAATGCTGATTTGTGAAAAGGTTCATTTGGCAGGTAGGATGCGTAAAGTAAGTTCTTGTTACACTGCTATAAGTAAATTTATTTACCCAGACAGTTTCACGAACTGGACTGTTCGCTTGATCACTGGCAACTGATCCGCAGGAACTGGGATTTACTTCCCCTTGTTGCTACCGGATGTGGTAGCAAACAAAGGTAGGGAAGGTGATCAAGCGAACAGTCCAGTTCGCGAAACTGTCTGGGTAAATAAATTTACTTATAGCGGTGTAACAAGAACTTACTGCTGGTCAATGAATTCAGGGCTAAAAAATACAGAGAGTCAACTAAACGATCTAAATACTTATTATATTGTACAGTAGTACTGGGGCCTGTCTTAGGAACCGCCGTAAAATAAAGCGTTTGTAAGTCAAATTTTTAAAATACCACTTATTTCTGATTTCTCCATCTAACCTTGTCTTGTTACACTTCGTTGGAATCGTCTTTTCAAGATGATTCCAAAGAGATGTCACAAGATAGGATTAGACAGAGAAATAAATAATAATTAAGAATTTTAGAATCTGAGTCTGACTTACGACAATATTTGTCGTACGAAGTGTCATAAGTTGGGCCCCTGGTGTGTCATGGTGCGTTATTGTGTGTGTTTCAGGGTGGACGAGAAGTTAGAGCTACGACACATGTTGGAAGGGCACCAGCTGGGCGTCGTCTCCGTGGACATTAATGCTGATGGTACATGTATCCTTTAACGCACCTCTGTTCACCCCACCACATTGATGTCCCACAATTATAAAGTGATGGTGTTGAGTACAGATGGCAGCTTTGAGTAGAGCTGTCATTGATTCAGCAAAAGGCATATCGATGATATGGATATAACGGGAGACAAATATCGACGATATATCAATTTATTATATGCCTTCGTATGATATCGAGCGTTTCCGCGTGTATCTCCGCCAAAAACGTCTCGAGCTAAATACATCACTCTGTATCGCACTGTCAACTGGTAATGTGTATTTATTATATGCCTTCGAGTGATATCGAGCGTTCCCGCGTGTATTTGCAGAGTAAAATACAAGAGTCTGTATCAGCCACCTTGTATCAGCCACTTTGTATTTTACTCTGACGTTGCTTTCGATTTGACGTGACATCATTTACGTACATGTACGAGTGCCGCGTTATTCTTTGTGACATACAAAAATTCTTGTTCTGCTTCAAATAACTAATAATTTTTGGATATAAAATGATTTAAACGACTATTTAGTTGTTTCTTGTTTGTATTCAAGGCATATAATAAACACATCACCAGTTGGCAGTGCGCAACAGAGTGTTGCATTTAGCTCTCGGCGTTTTTGGCGGAAACAACCGATCAGACTCGCACCAAGGCGCTCGTCAGATCGGCTATTTCAACCAAAAACGTCTCGAGCTAAATACATCACTCTGTATCCCACTGTCAACTGGTAATGTGTAAATATCATTTTGAAAATTCAAATGACACTAGAGACATGTTATTGGAACTTATTTCTTATTTGAATTGACAGTTTAATTAAATATTTACCATACTTATTACCATGTACCTATAAATGAACATTTAGCAAAACTATCAACATTTATGCATGACAAATTAACTTTTTTATATGAATATACAGTAAACAATGAGAAAAGGGACTTTTTTAGCTCGCCTATTCGGAGAATGGGGGGGCTTATGGAATCACGTCGGCGTTGGTTTTTCATGGTTAAAGTTTTGCGGTAAGTGTTGTAATGCACTAATACATCATGAAATATTTGCATTAGGAAGCTGATATTTGGAATGGAGGTGCCCAGTAGGTTGAACATTGATGTTGTGTAGTTTAAATTTAAAAAAAAGTTTAAATTTAGTCAAAATTTCACCTTTTGTGGACTTAAATTTTTTGGCTGATTTCTCATGGTTAAAGTTTTGGGGTAAGTGTTGTAATGCACTAATACTACATGAAATATTTATAATAGGAAGCTGATATTTGGATTGGAGGTGCCCTGTGGGTTGAACATTGATGCTGCGTAGTTTAAATTTGAAAAAAAGTTTAAATTGAGTCAAAATTACACCTTTTGTGGACTTAGGTTTTTCGGCTGATTTCTCATGGTTAAAGTTTTGGGGTAAGTGTTGTAATGCACTAATACTACATGAAATATTTATAATAGGAAGCTGATATTTGGAATGGAGGTGCCCTGTGGGTTGAACATTGATGTTACGTAGTTAAAATGTAAAAAAAAGTTTAAATTTAGTCAAAATTTTACCTTTTGTGGACTTAGATTTTTTGGCTGATTTCTCATGGTTAAAGTTTTGGGGTAAGTGTTGTGATGCTCTAATACTACATAAAATATTTGTATCAAGAAGCTGATATTTGGATTGGAGGTGCCCTGTGGGTTGAACATTGATGTTGCGTTGTTAAAATTTAAAAAAAAGTTTAAATTTAGTCAAAATTTCACCTGTTGAGGACTTCGAGTTTTTGGACTGAAATTTCAAAGTTAGTTATGGAGTAAGTGTTGGAATGCACTTATACTACATGATATATTTGCATTAGGAAGTTGATATTTTGAATGGAGGTTTCCTGTGGCTTGAATATGAATCTACTGATACACTTTTCTAATGATAGTTACCCATTTAAGAAAGGTTTCATTAGGCGAGCTTTGCTGTTCTCCGACAGCTCTTGTTATCAGTATATTTCCAGTCAGTTTTATTTTCCATTATATCGATACTCTGAAAATGTGTATCGATAATCAATCGATGATAAAAGATCGTCGATGCATCAATATCATTCCTATCGATGACAGCTCTAGCTTTAAGTAAGATAACAATCAAACAGAAAATTTATCAAGAAGCTTTATTGTCTTGAATTAAGTAATCACCTGTCTTTAAACTCAGTTGGATATAGGACTTTTGGCCTTTGAGGTTAACATTGAAAGTTTAGGATTTGAAAGGTTAAGAATTTCTTTTCCTTATTGAATGAAAAGTTGTTTTTTCACAACTCATGTAATGTTCCCTTAATTAAAAAAGTGTGTGAGACTTTGTAAACAACGTACAGATTGTTCAAGACCACAGTAGATATACTCAAAAAGCAGTGTTCGTATTAGCTTTGAAATACAGTGAGTCCCTGGGACTCAGAGGGTTAGGAAAAGTTGAGTCCCAGGCAAAAATTACTGAGTCCTGGATTTTTTTTCCAATTATGAAGGTTTCTTGCATTGTTTAACTCTTTAAAACTGGGCAAAACAATTTAAAAGCATTAAACAAGTTAATAACTTTTAATGTTGAATGATAATAATACATTCTAACCTCAAACAACAACATTCAGTAAAACTTCTCTATTTCGACCACTAAATTTTTGTTATTAATGGGGGCTTAAGGCTGGTAACTGCTTAAAGCAAGGAGAAATAAAAGAGAAAGATCTCGGAGAACTTCCCATGCAGCTCAACATCTCGGACACGACGTTATGAGACACGTAAGGACTAAACAAGGCGTTACAACCATTGCTCTTTTGAAGCTCTATGAGCGGTCCATAATTGTTCAAAGCAACGTTATTCTCGGCCATAAAATACACAGTCTTTAACTGGTGGTGCAACGAGTCATTTGATTTTGATTCTGCAGATTTCAGGGACTTAGCAAAATTATGCCTGGATGATTTAATTTCGACTGCCCGTCGATGTCCGTCCGATGACAGGTGTCGGACGAGTGTACTGCGTTGGAAATCGCAGCTACCTGTTGTGAAAGTATTTTTTGCATTTGATTCTGTGCACAACAGGCAGCGCATTTTAATTTGGTTTGTTTCAGGGTTGATGTCTTTCACTAACCATTCTTTAAAAGCAGCGTCTCTAAGCCATGCGTCTTGGAAATTCCTTGTATGTTTCGCTTTTTTCTGTGCAGACGCCATGCTTTTACACAATACATAGAGAACTTCCGGTCTGGGTACCGACTGCTTCTCGATTGTTTACGAACACGCGTGCCGCGAATCGAAAAGGAAAATTGCTACCAGTCTGATAAAGACAGTGACGATACACGTCACGTGTTTGGGAAACCCGGATTTTTCATATTATTAGACGACAGCCTCGTTTTCATTCTGGAGCGTTGCTATGAAACATCGATCAAGACGTAGTCAAGTAAATAACAACGGAGAGTTAATTTTTAGATTGTTTTTCTTTTTTAACTTCTCTTTATGGTTATTAAAATCACTCTTTTTTATCTTCCTTCCCAGGGACGTAACGGACTTTGTTATTTTCCGTCCCTGGCATTTTCGTTACGTAATTAGATATGAATACGCCGTAAATACGAACACTGAAAAGGCAGTTCTATTGGGCAGTCACAACATAGAGATTGGTAGAGAAATGGAAGAGAAAATGTTGAAAATCATGAGTTACTTACAGTTACTGGAAGCACAAGCTTACTGTCCCTCAACTGATGCTTGACTGTTTCTATTGTAACTAGTTGTAAGCTGTCTTCCTATAGATGTTAACCCTTTACTCCATAGATACACATTTTGACACCTTTAATCCATTCTTCTACTGAAGAAATAGTTCCAACTTATCACAAGAAAGATTTTTTTTTATTCTGGCAGATTGTACCTTAAAGCAGACTGAAAGTTAAGCAGAATGCGTCTTAAGGCGCATTCTGCTTTACTTTCAACCTGCTTTATGTGGTCACCTGCATGTATCATCAGTACTAGAACCACAGGGCTCCAGATAATAGGGGGTAAACTGAACTAATCTAACAATTTCTCACTCATTTTAGCACCAAATCCTATGGTGTTACTACTCATTAGAATCGTCTCGAAGAGACAATTCTAATGAGTAGTGACACCATAGGGTTTAAAGCAAAAATAAAGATTTTAGTTTTTGAAATACTCCCCTTATCTGGAACCCTGGAACCAGACTATGGAGTAAAGGGTTACCCATTACCTCATGGCCTGTTTCTCGTTTTGAAAATAGATTACCACTTAAAGCATGTTGAAAGTAAAGCAGAGTACACCATAAGCCGCATTCTCCTTTACTTTCAGCCTGCTTTAAGGTACCAGCAGCTAGAATATAGAAATTATTTCTTATGTTAAAAATGCACAAATGTATTAATTGGAGCTATTTTCTGCAGTGGAGGGATAAATCAGAGGTGTAAAAGGCGTATTTATGGGGTAATGGGTTAAATATCATTGTTGATAGTTGGTATGGCGTGTCAGGTTGGTCCTATGACCTATGTATGATTGTATTGTTGTTAATTCTTTAACCATGTGTCAGTAGCAGCATCCAGTAGTCTGGACAGTCATGTAAGAGTGTGGGATCTGGAGACTGGCAAATGTGCCAAGAGTATAGACGCAGGCCCAGGTACATATCAGCTATTATCACATTACTTCCACCCACAGTGTTACATGGCTGCCATAAGTTGACATGAAAAATCCTAAGACTTCCAAATTTGCATTTTTCAAGTGTGATTTTACGAATCGTACCTTTACCCCATAGCCTACTTCTAGTTTTGTTGGCATGTGACTACTTAAAGCAGGCTTGAAATAAAGCAGAATGCGGCTTGAGGCGCATTCTGCTTTACTTTCAGCCTGCTTTAAGCTACTATGTACTAAATAAAAAAATCCGAAGATTTAGGAAAAATCCGGAGAAATGGCAGCCCTGGTGTTATAATAGCATACTATATTTGCAGTATTGAAGGCTACCACTTGTTATAAATTGTGAATGACTTGTTGTTGAAACATCTGGGAAGGAATAATACTTTGGCAGTGTAGAATAAGAATGGATATTATAGCTATTCCTCCGAAATGAACCCATTCACAAATATTTCCGTTAATGTTAACAATAATAGTGTAAAGGCCGAAACTCCTATTCATGCTGTCGACATGTTGCTTACTTGGTATGTAAGCTGGTCTAAGAATGAACTATTCACTTTTAAATTACTAGCCAATAATATTTGACAAAGTTTGCATTAGTTGAGATAATATTGCATAAGAAATAGGTCTAGATTTAGAAAATTCAACAATTTACTTTCAACTAAACATTTAACCTTTACCCCTATTAGCTTATTTCTAATTTTGAAGACAGGTGACCACTTAAAGCAGGATGAAAGTAAAGTAGAATGTGCCTTAAGGCACATTCTACTTTACTTTCGGCCTGCTTTAAGCTACCATAGGCTAGGATATAGCAAACATTTTTTGTGGTACATGTTTATGACTATAAATTTGGAACTATTTCTTCAGTGTAGGAATAAATTAACTGTGCTAAAAGGTGTTTCTATGCAGTAATGGGTAAACCAATGATTTTGTCTTGTCAGTGGATGCCTGGACTGTAGCGTTCTCACCAGACTCAAGATTTCTAGCATCTGGCAGCCATCATGGGAAGATCAACTTGTTTGGTGTAGACACAGGCCGGAAAGAGTCATCTCTAGATACCAGAGGAAAATTAACACTGAGTATATCATATGTAAGTATGTGTTCTAGATACCAATTTAACACTGAGTATAACATATGTAAGTATGTATTCTAGACACAGGCAGGAACAAGTCATCCCTAGATACCAGAGGAAAATTAACACTAAGTATATCATATGTAAGTACATATATACGTGTTTTAAATACCAGAAGAAAATTAACACTTTATATGATGTGTAAGTGTGGAAAATTAACACATTATTATATGTATGTGTGTGTTCTAAGTACCAGGAGAAAATAGTATATCATATGTAAATGTGTGTTCTAGATATCAGAGGAAATTTAATGCTAAGTGTATAAGATGTATGTGTATGTTCTAAATACCAGAGGAAAATTAACACCAAGTATATCATATGTAAGTGTGTGTTCTAGATACCAGAGGAAAATTAACACCAAGTTTATCATATGTAAGTATGTGTTCTAGATACCAGAGGAAATTAAATATTAAGTTTAATTTAGTGTATCATAAGTAAGCATGTGATCTAGATACCAGAGGAAATTTAATACCAAGTATATAATATGTCAGTTTTGATTGATTGATTGAGTTGGGTCTTATGACACCGCAGCACATAAGATGGTCATATGGCACCGACACCTGTATGTGTGTGTTCTAGATATCCAAGAAAAATTAACACTATTTCACAGGGCTCCAGATAAGAGGGAGTAAACTGAACAAATTCAACATTTTCTCACTAATATCAACAATACATCCTATGGTGTTACTACTCATTAGAATCGTCTCTTCGAGACGATTCTAATGAGTAGTGACACCATAGGGTTTAATACAGAAAAAAAGATTTGTTTTTATAATACCCCCCTTATCTGGAGCTCTTGATTTCAAACACGACTCGGACTGTATGGTATATAAACAAAAAATACCTAAACACATTCTGTAATTTGTGATAGTGCACTGCAGTCCGGTCATTCTATCAGCTGTTCTATTTGCCCCACATGCTTAACCCATTACCCAATAAATACGACTTTTTACGTCTTTCATTTATTCGTCCACTGAAGAAGATAGTTCCAATACATACAATTATGAATATGAATAATAAGCAATATTTATTATATTCTAGCTCGAGGTAGCTTAAAGCAGTCTGAAAGTAAAGCAGAATGTGCCTTAAGGCACATTCTGCTTTACTTTCAACCTGCTTTAAGTGGTCACCTATCTTCAATACTAGAAACAGGCTATGGGTTAATATATGAATCTAGTTCCTTAACTCACACTATGTTAAACGCACAGTAAATCTGACCTCACTATATTTCATCTGCACACACAGTCCAAAGTAATTTCACATTTCTAAATATGTAAACACAGTGGCTCTGGCATAAAGATGTCCAGACAGGATGTAAATGGTATCGTTGTTCACTTCATTGGGCTTTTGGACTTTACTCGTAATGCATCAGAGGTGAAAGTCGTGTAAAGTATAAGGGTGTAGCCACTGACAAATCGTGTGTATTCTGCAGGAGAAGTATTTTTATTAAAAAGTTGTGTTAGAATTAAAATAACAAATCTGTAGATGTGTATTATTATGCATTTAGATCACAGTTAGTCTTAGAGATGTGGGTGGGTAATTAGATCTCCTGGCCTTGTTATTTCTTAAGTATATCGTGTTTGAGTGTGTGTTCTAGGTACCAGAAGTATTAAGTACCCAGAAGTACCACCATAGAACTCTTTACCATTGTTTATAGACTTTGACATTTCTATTTCAGAGTCCTGATGGCAAGTTTATAGCATGTGGTGCCATAGATGGTATAGTGAATGTATTTGATATAGCAACAGGAAAACTGATACATACATTAGAAGGTACAAGTCTCAACTTTAAAAACATTCCCCTTTAACATCACGCTTTCATGCCTTTATTTCTGATAGAAATATCCTAAACGTGTTACCACCATTTCAAGATAAAGACAGGGCTTCCATTTCTTTGGGTTTTTCCAAAAATTTTGGATTTTTGTCATAGCAGATGGTAGCTAAAAGAAGACTGAAAGTAAAGCAGAATGTGCCTTAAGGCACATTCTGCTTTACTTTCAGCCTGCTTTTAGTAAAAACGCTTGAAAAATAGATAATTTGGAAATGTTAGGATTGTTCATGATCAAGTTATGGCAGCCCTGTAAAGAGCCATAGGTGACCTTTTTGCATCCTGGGGCCTGTCTTACGAAACATTGTACGATTAAATGGTCGTAAGTCTAAATTTTAGAATACACATAATGTCTGATTTCTCCATCTAATCCTGTCTTGTGGCATCTCTTTGGAATCGTCTTGAAAAGACGATTCCAAAGATATGTCACAAGACAGGATTAGATGGAGAAATGAATAATAATCTAGATTGATAGAATCCGACTTACGACAATACTTGTCATACAATGTTTCGTAAGACGGATCCCTGATTGGTAGATGCGTAAAGTAGGCTTAACGCATTCTGCTTTACTTTCAGCCTGCTTTAACCCATTACCTGATAGCCTGTTTCTAGTTTTGAAGACAGGTGACAACTTAAAGCAGGTTGAAAGTAAAGCATAATGTGCCTTAAGGCACATTCTGCTTTACTTTCAGCCTGCTTTAAGCTATCATCTGCTAGAATAGAGAAAATATTTCTTTTGTTACACTTTCATAACTGTACAAATTGGAACTTTTTTCCTCATTGGATGAGTGAATTGAATGTGCTTAAAGACACTTCTATGAGTGAAAGGGTTAAAGTAATGCAGAACACTCCTTAAGGGATGACACATGGTCTCATCAGGATCCAAAATGTTTGTCATTCTCACAGTAGTCTGAAATGAATTTTTTCAAACATTTGAATTTCAGACTAGTAGCAGACAATAATTGTTGGAAATCGAAAATCATTACCCAGCATGCAAAGAGTTAAGATAATTTGACAGACTTTGTTACTGGAACAAACGTTTTACATACTCTTTAAATATATACCCTTTTACCAATTATCCCATAGCATATTTATAGTATTTAATATGGGTGGCCACTTAAAGCAGGTTGAAAGTAAAGCAGAATGCACCTTATAAATTGGAACTATTTTCTTCAGTTTTGGAATAAATGAAAGGCGTAAAAAGGTGTATATATGGGGTAATGGGTTAAATATTCCTTTTCAGGTCACGCCAAACCTATTAGATCATTGTGCTTCTCACCGGACTCTCAGCTGTTGGTCACAGGCTCCGATGATAACCAGATCAAGATATACGATGTGTAAGTGACAAGAGATTTCCATTCCTTTGACATCTTTACCTATACCTCATAGAAATGCCTTGTCATATACAGTGGACCCGTCCAAACTGGAACCTTTAAATACTTGAATTCTCTCTAATCCAGACAAAAGCTCTGGTATCATTTCCGACAGTTTTTTTTTTAGCTCACCTGGTACGAAGTGCCAAGGTGAGCTTTTAGGATCACTGAATGTCCGTCGTCTGTCGTCCGTCGTCTGTCCGTTCACAATTGTTCGTTAACACTCTAGCGCCTACAAATTTCATCGGATCTTCATGAAACTTCATGACAGTGTTTGTCTTGATGAAATCTAGGTCAAGTTCGAATGTGGGTCATGTCCGGTCAAAAACTAGGTCACTAGGTCAAATCATAGAAAAACTTTGTTAACACTCTAGAAGCTACAAATCTCAATGGATCTTAGTGAAACTTAGTCAGAATGTTTGCCTCATTGATATCTAGGTCAAGTTCGAATGTGGGTCATGTCCGGTCAAAATCTAGGTCACTAGGTCAAATCATAGAAAAACCTTGTTAACACTCTAGAAGCTACAAATCTAAATGGATCTTAATGAAACTTAGTCAGAATGTTTGCCTCATTGATATCTAGGTCAAGTTCGAATGTGGGTCATGTCCGGTCAAAATCTAGGTCACTAGGTCAAATCATATAAAAACCTTGTGAACACTCTAGAAGCTACAAATCTAAATGGATCTTAATGAAACTTAGTCAGAATGTTTGCCTCATTGATATCTAGGTCAAGTTCGAATGTGGGTCATGTCCGGTCAAAAACTAGGTCACTAGGTCAAATCATAGAAAAACCTTGTTAACATCCTAGAAGCTAGAAGCTACAAATCTCAATGGATCTTAATGAAACTTGATCAGAATGTTTGTCTCATTGATATCTAGTTCAAGTTCGAATGTGGGTCATGTCCGGTCAAAAACTAGGTCACTAGGTCAAATCATAGAAAAACCTTGTTAACACTCTAGAGGCTACAAATCTCAATGGATCTTAATGAAACTTGGTCAGAATGTTTGCCTCATTAATATCTAGGTCAAGTTCGAATGTGGGTCATGTCCGGTCAAAAACTAGGTCACTAGGTCAAATCATAGAAAAACCTTGTTAACATCCTAGAAGCTACAAATCTCAATGGATCTTAATGAAACTTGGTCAGAATGTTTGCCTCATTGATATTTAGGTCAAGTTCGAATGTGGGTCATGTCCGGTCAAAAACTAGGTCACTAGGTCAAATCATAGAAAAACCTCGTTAACACTCTAGAGGCTACAAATCTCAATGGATCTTATTGAAACTTGGTCAGAATGTTTGCCTCATTGATATCTAGGTCAAGTTCTAATGTGGGTCATGTCCGGTCAAACACTAGGTCAAATCATAGGAAAATCTTGTTTACACTCTAATTTCTAAAGGTTGATTGTGGGTCATGTCCAGTCATAATCTAGGTCACTATAGGTCAAGTTTGCCATGGTGTACCAGGTGAGCGATTTAGGGCCATAGTGGCCCTTGTTTGTTATATGCTATGTTGACCATGTTTGTGTTGTTATTTCAGACTACATGCTAACCTAGCTGGCACACTATCAGGCCACGCTTCCTGGGTTCTGTCTGTGGCTTTCTCACCGGACAATACACACTTTGTATCAAGGTAATCTCAAATATTGAAATCATGATTCATGAACAGATAAACCATTAATTTTAGTCCATTTACCCTTTCAAGCCATAAAGCGCTTTTGCAAACAGTTTGGATCCTGATCAGACGCCGTGTAACTGTTTGACACTTGTTTCAAAATTTTGTCAGTCTTAAGTCTAAATTTGAAACAATATTGCAGACAACAATATTGAAGCAGACAGCACTATGGCGGTGAAGGGGTAAAAAACTCTTCAACAAATTTAATCATGAAAGGGTTATCTTATTACCCTCTAATCAGGGTCTGCACTGTTTGTCATTTTGCAATTCATTAAAATCGCTCAATTACGACCACAAAATTGTTTTGATTATCAGGTGTTTACGACAGGCGACTGCTTAAATCAAAGTATAATTAAACAGAAAGCTCCTCAGGAGCTTTCTGTTTTACTACATGTATAACCATGTTTTAGGCCATCACCTGTGTGTTATACAATCAATAAGCCTTTGTTATAGTGGTTGTTATAGAGAGGTTTTACTGTATATTGTAAATAATATCTCTAAATTGTTAAAAAATCTCCCCTTATTCAGATTTATATAATTCACAACAGCAGATGTTAAGTGCTTGTGTGGCGGCTGTAAACAGTCGCCCTATACTTCATTCTCAGTGTTGTTATACTTTCTGGTCCTTTGGAATCATTGATTTCAGCGCATTTACAGTTGAAAGTTGAATTCCGCTTAAGCTGGTGCTAGGGGGCATGAGCACTGTTGCATATTTCAGTATTGCTCATGAACAGACTCAATTAAACCGAGTCTGCAATTTTCAGTATTTGCTTTGTTTTCTGTGCTTTCAAAGGATCTCCCCTTATTCAGATTTATATAACTCACAACAGCAGATGTTAAGTGCTTGTGTGGCGGCTGTAAAAAGTCGCCCCGTACTTCAATCTCAGTGTTGTTATACTTTCTGGTCCTTTGGAATCATTGATTTTAGCGCATTTACAATTGAATTCCGCTTAAGCTGGTGCTAGGGGGTGTGAGCACTGTTGCATATTTCAGTATTGGTCATGAACAGACTCAATTAAACCGAGTCTGCAATATTCAGTATTTGCTTTGTTTTCTGTGCTTTCAAAGGATCTCCACTTATTCAGATTTTTGACCAAATTGGTAATTGGAATTGTCCATTTGAAGTTTAAGGGATGAATGAGTTAAAAGCAAGATGAAAGTGAACCATTGCTTTACTGCCAATCTGCTTTAAGCATTACCTTTCTTAAACACAACAAATTGGAATATTTTTTGAGTTGAGTGGCAACTTATAAGTTTTACTGTACATATAAATTCAGCTGGAAGAGTGCTGCTTATTGTAGTATAAATCTGGTCAAATATCTTCAAGTTGAAACATGAGTTTGATTTTTGAAGACAGTGATATTGCAGCCATCAGTCATTAAAATTGCATGTAATATTTCATTGAACCGTGTTTTATCTTTCAGCAACATCAAATTTAGATATATTTCCAATGCTGTTTTCCATGCACTATTTTGTCATTACAATACTTAAGTCTTGCTTTAGGATGTTCACATTAACTTTGTCGTGTGAAGTAAACTCTATTGTTTGAAGTAGATCCTCTCTTTTACGACCACTTAATTAATGGTTTTGTGTATAAGGAAGGTTACTGCTCAAAGCAGGTGAAAGTTAAACAGAAAGCTCCTATTAAAGGAAGGTTTTCATAAGATTTCTGTTTTACTTTCACTTTGCTTTAACCCATTATTCCATAACCTGTTTCAACTTTTGAAGACAGGTGACCACTTAAAGCAGGTTCAATGTAAAGCAGAATAAGCCTCAAGTCACATTCTGCTTTACTTTCAGTCTGCTTTAAGCTACTACCTACTAGAGTATAGAAATTATTTCTTGTGATACATATTTATGACTATAAGAAAAATATAAGAAAAATAACAACACCAACACGAATTAAATTATCTTCCAACGTTTCGCCGTTAGGCTTTTTCAAGGAATAAGTATATAATTTGATGACGTAACGATAAACAAATACTGTAGACGTTTTGGCGCGTTAACGTCAAAACGTCATATACAGTAAAATCTCTCTACAACAGTCACCGAAATACACAAAATAGCTATACCATAAGCAGGCGACTGCCAAAGCAAGGTGAAAGTAAAGCAGAAAGCGAATTACATGTCACCCTCTCAAAACAGTCACCTGCCCCAAACAATCAACACAATCTAGCGGCTGCTAAATAGAGAGGGTTCACTGTATATACATATAGTATACGGAAAAACAGTGACAACATATAACTTGTTATTTTTTTTATATTTATGACTATAAATTTGAACTATTTTCTTAAGTGGAGGAATAAATGGTGTATTTATGGGTTAAGGGTTAAGCTACGGCCTGTCTTTCATAAATCAAATAGGCTTATATAAGTGGTTGGAGTGGTCTTACTGTATTTAGTTATGCTGACAAGTTATATGTTGTATTTGCAGTTCTGCTGACAAGTTATATGTTGTATTTGCAGTTCTGCTGACAAGTTATATGTTGTATTTGAAGTTATGCTGACAAGTTATATGTTGTATTTGCAGTTCTGCTGACAAGTTATATGTTGTATTTGCAGTTATGCTGACAAGTTATATGTTGTATTTGCAGTTATGCTGACAAGTTATATGTTGTATTTGCAGTTATGCTGACAAGTTATATGTTGTATTTGCAGTTATGCTGACAAGTTATATGTTGTATTTGCAGTTCTGCTGACAAGTCTGTAAAGGTTTGGGATGCCGGCTCCAGACAGTGTGTCCATACCTTCTACGACCACACAGATCAGGTGAGTGGAAAGCTTCCCCTAGATTACAATAGACAAAGGGACATAACTCTATTGTGATTGTTCTAAGCATGGATACACTATAAACAAGTGTTAGTGATTGACACTTTATAACTGTCACTGATTCGTTGATTTGACGTCATTGGAATAACGTGGTTGGTACCGATCTTGGATTCAGGTTTTCCATTGAGAGGTTTGCTACAAATTTGGCTGCTGGAATTAAACCTGACTACGATTCTTGGAGAACCCTACCGGGAAAAATCATAATAGGAGCACGCATGACAATAATCACTATTTGAAACAGTGAAATTATCAAGTGATAATCCACTGCTACTTCTCAGTAATCCACTGAAAAGTATGAGTAAAATTATTTATTTAACCCCATATTAACCACGTTTTAACTTTGAAATATGGATATGTTGGACTTAAGCGTATTTGTGATATTGAAGTTTGACTATTTGGCTTCCAGGTATGGGCAGCAAAGTACAATCAAGCAGGGAACCGAGTGGTATCTGTGTCAGACGATAAAGCAATACACATCTACGATATTCCACAGTGACCTCTGGACAGCTGAAGTATTACTGTGATATGGACAATAGCTGTTGACACACACAGATCATTCTGTCAGTGATGGCACAGGGGACCAGCCATGTGAGATAGTGTTGCCTGGGGAACCAGTGGTTTGAGATATTGTTGGCAGGGGGACCAGTCATGTGAGATATTGTTGGCTGGGGAACCAGTCATGTGAAATAGTGTTGGCTGGGGAACCAGTCATGTGAAATATTGTTGGCTGGGGAACCAGTCATGTGAAATATTGTTGGCTGGGGAACCAGTCTTTTGAGATATTGTTGGCATGGAGACTAGATAAGAGGGAGTAAACTGAACAAGTCAAAATTTTCTTCCTCGTTTCAGTACCAAATCTTATGGTGTCACTACTCATGAGAATCGTCTTGAAGAGACGATTCTCATGAGTAGTGACACTATAGGGTTTAATGCAGAAATAAAAGGTTTTAGTTTTTGAAATACTCCCCTTATCTGGAGTGCTGTACACTGACAGACAATGTAACACTTACATACTGCTCTATTGATTCTGAACTAGATGAAAGATTGTACAAGTGGCTTTACTACAGGATTCACTCCCTTGAGCCACTTTCAAAACTTGTCTCATTGTTCCATTGTTTGGCTGGAAACAGCTTAAAACATTCAACCCTAGCGATAAGTATACTTGTCATTTACTAACTCTATACCTGTGAGGATTATACTTGTCATAATTATGCAACAGTGTAGACCCTGATAAGATCAGTGTCGACACTCTTTTGTCATTTTGAAATATATTGTTTAAATCAACTTTAAATAGTCAAAAATGGACAAGATTTATTTTGAATTGAAATTGTCCATTAAAGCGACTCGCAACCAGATGGTGCATTAAAAATAGTAATTTGTAAATATGTGTCAAACGCTTATATAAATGGTAAAGAATTAGTTTAGGATAAGAAATTCTGTTTAAAAAAATGTATTTCAATAAAAAAAAATATTGGTCTCTGGTGGGATTCGAACCCGGGGCCCGGCATTGGCGGACAGAAGGCAAAATAGGGGCAACCGCTTAGACCAATGGACCACGGAACTATCCGTTTATCTCGGATCGATTTTAACGTATTTCAATGTGTAGCCATCGAAAGTGCATACAACTTCGTAATTCGGCTCGTGTTTATGTCTGAGCCCGTGTAGAGAAGCAACAACAACAACTATACCGTCTACTAGTCGGTATAGAAAAACGATGGAAAATATCTAAAAATCTAAGATTCGGTGACGATTCTTGAGACTTTTTTTGGACTGATCATATTTTTTTAATGTCAGAAGCCAAATAATGCCACAAATTTGCTATTATTTGAGTATTTTATTTTATTTTGACAAGTACACCATCCGGTTGCGAGTCCCTTTAAAAGTATCAGGGGTGAATGAGTTAATGCAGCAGAAATGTTTGACTGTAACATAGGTGACAGCTAAATGCAGGACCAAAGTAATGCAGAAAGCTTCTCTAGGAGCTTTCTGCATTACTTTTGCCCTGCATTAAACATTCATCTGCATTTTAAGACTGCAATTTACCCTAGTTAATTGTCTGCTTAAGAAATGTGGAAGGTAGCTATATAATATTCTCACTCTATCTTGAGTTTTGGACAGATTGTTTCTCTGAGACACTTACTACATCCAACCTTAGCGACAATATACAGTATAACCTCTCTATTACAACCACTAAATTGTGTAAATTATTAGATGTTTACTACAGGTAACTGCTTAAAGCAAGGTAACAATAAAACTGTCACATTGCTTTAAGCTGTCACCTGTCTTTTATACAATCAGTTAGCCTTGTTGTTTTAATGGTCGTAATAGAAAGAATTTACTGTACCAGTTGTTTGCAAACAGTAGACCTGATAAAAGATTGTCTTATGCAAACACTTTAGATCCTGATCAGAGAGCTCCCTGATCAGGGTCTGCACTGTTTGTCATTTTATGATTATATTGTTAAAACACCCACCAATAGCCGGAAAATAGACTGGACTTAATTGGAAACTGGAAATGTCTGTTAACCCATTACCCCATAAAGACTAATTTTTAAGCCATTACTTTATTCCACCACTTAAGAAACTAAGTCCACTTAAAACAGTCATGAATAATAGCCATAGGAAATATTTTCTACATACTAGCAGATGGTAGCTTAAAGTAGGCTGAAAGTAAAGCAGAATGTGCCTTAAGGCACATTCTGCTTTACTTTCAACCTGATTTGAGTGGGCACCTTTCTTCAAAACTAGAAACAGGCTATGGGGTAATAGGTTAAAAGTTACAGGGGTGAATGAGTTACTATAAATCTGTATTGAAAATGGTGCATTCTATACAAAGTTCCTTATTAACACATTCAACCTTTGCGACAAGTATACTCATCCTTTACAAACAGTGTACCTGTTAAGATGATACTTGTCCTAGGCAAACATTGTAGACCCTAATCAGAGGGCTCCTTAAGGAGCCCTCTGATCAGGGTCTACACTTTTGTCATTTTGAAATATATTGTTAAAATCAAACCTAAATAGTAAAAAATTGATTAGACTTATTTGAGATCGGAATTATCCATTAAAAGTTATAGGGGTGAATGCGTTAATGATATGCTGAACTTGTCGTCTTTGACAAGTACGTGAAAAATGACACTGTAATGAGTATTTTGGGCTGATTGCATTGTGTATTATATTTATATGAATGTAGAAATAATAAATACTATAAAAAATATCTGTTCATTCAGTTCTTATACAACATGGATTTTTTCTCAAATGCCTGTCAAAGACAGGACTTACTATCATGATCGAAAATTAACATTCGCCCCCCCCTTCCATTGAAAAAAAAGATGTTTAATTCGTACAGACCTAATTTCTCTAGGGGGCAAGACTTGGTGATACCTTTTGCAGAGGAGGCGGGGCTTATGGATCTGCTCTCCGTAAATAATTTTGTTGCATTGCTTCAGTAAATGCAGTTCCTTTCAGGGTACTCATTATTCGTGTTGACCACCTCTAATATGGATTAAATATACATGCATACTAATCAAATGACATATGTTCATTAATATTAGAAATTAAAACAAATATAATGTAAATATAAGAAATGAAATGAATTTTTTTCTGCATATAAGCCAAATAAACGACAGAAAATGTGTTTAAGTGAAATAAATGACAGAAAATGATTGGCAAATTTGCCAATCATTTTCTGTCGTTTATTTTGCTTTAACGCCGAAAAAGTTCATTTCATTTCTTAATTGTTCTATCTGCCTGTTTATAAGCTTTGTAAATCGTGATCACGCCATTGTACAGGGCTCCAGATAAGTGGAGTACAAGAACTTCAAAAACTAAAATCTGTATTTCTGCATTAAACCTTATGGTGTCACTACTCATTCTAATCGTCTCTTTGATACAATTCTAATGAGTAGTAACACCTTAGGATTTAATGCTGAAATTAGTGAGAAAGTGGTGGATTTGTTCAGTTTACTCTCTCTTATCTAGAGCCCTGTTGGAAATTCTTGATCACACCATTCACGAGTAGACTGATGTTTGTAAACAGTTCAGATGCAGGTCGGGGCCCGTTTCATAAAAGTTTGTACGACAAAAACGGTCGTAAGTCGAAACTTTAAAATACATTTAATTTCTGATTTCTCCGCCAGTCAACGTCGAACCCCTGACGAAGGGAACACAGACGCTAAACTAGGAGAGTGAGTGAGTGAGTGAGTTCTCCGTCTAATCCTGTCTTGTGTCATCTCTTTGGAATCGTCTTTTTCAAGACGATTCCAAAGAGATGTCACAAGACAGGATTAGATGTAGAAATAAAAAATAATTGAGACTTTTATAACCTGACTTTCGACAACATTTGTCGTACGAAGTTTTATGAAACGGGCCCCAGAGGCCTAGTCACATCGGGAGCTGATCTCATCCGGATCCAAGCTGTTTGGTTCTTGTCTTTAGGTTTCTTCAGTTTTGAAGAGTCATTCGAACTAAATTGAGTATTTTTGCAGACGAAACATGGCTCCATACAAGGGAGTATTTCAAAAAATGAAAATCTTGACTTCTGCATTAAACCCTATAGTATCACCATAGGATTTGATGCTTAAATGAGTTGAGAAAATGTTGGATTTGTTCAGTTTACTCCCGCTTAGCTTGAGCCTTGGGTGAAAGCTGTTGAGGAGAAACCATGACTGACGAGGTTAAGTAGGAATTCTTTGAAGGAAAGTGGAGAATTTAAAAAGGTGGCTGCTTTAATGCTGGGGTAAACCAGAAAACAACTTGTGATACACCCACACACCATTTGCAGTACATCTATAGGTTGGTTTTTCACCTAGCAGGGCGGAGCTAACCTTTGGCAAAGACTAACTAATATACATTTGATTTTAGGGGTGATAGGTTTAGTTTCGTGTTGAATTGTTATATATGATACTTTCAACATGAAGAAACACATGCAGCCATATCCACGTGAAAAGGGTGTGTACACTACTCCCTCTCTACAAAAACACCCAACAGGAGACAAAGACCGCGTGTATTGTTCGGAGGGAGTTGTTATAGGGAGAGAACATTAAGACTTGGTGTACATTTGCAAACAGCTTGAATCCAGATCAGACGCCGTGTCAGGCGGTGTATGATCTGGATTCAAGCTGTTTGTCATTCTTCATTATATTTCTTCTTTCAAAATATCCACTAATATGTAATGTTGTGAAAAAAAACGACAGACGACAACGGTAAATTCCGATAATAGAAGAGCGTGCTGCCTCCCCCAAAGTTGAAATGCAAATGTCCGTATCGAATCTCCGCCCTTCATGGTCAATAAAATCGGCATATGCCATCTTTTTTAGGGGCCCACTACTGGGTGTTGTTTGCCCTAGAGTAACCGCCCACTATTTTATTCTCTTTCATCCGATCTTCACCCGATTTGCTGAACATGTTTATAATTATAAAGTATTGATCAAGTTTGATAACTACTCAAATTGCATAATTATTATCCTTGGATTATTCAAAATTGACTATTTACGCATTATTTCACTGTAGAACCCGAATACTTACACTTGATGAAAAAATCTACAGAGCAAAAGCTTGACCAAGTTCAATAATCATCAAACTCAATCGCATAATACATATAAGGATTATGTCCCTTTAAATACTCAAAAAGTTGTCGGTTTACTAAAACATTTTTTCGTGTAAAATCTTAGCAAAGTTGAACTACAAAAAATTGCCAGACACTTTTGAATTCATAGTCTGGATCCAGATTACCTCTTTCCCACACAGTATTGGAGCACTCAAATGTCTGAAAGTAAAGTAGAATGTGCCTTAAGGAGTTTTCAAGTATTCACTACATGTCTCCAGTATTCACAAGGGTTTGAAGAACACTCACAACAATTGGGGACCGCGGAAATACAGGGCTACAGATAAGAGAGAGAGAGTAAATGAACAAATCCAACATTTCAGCACCAAATCCTATGGTGTTATTACCCATTATAATCGTCGTCTCGAAGAGAAGATTTTAATGAGTAGTGACATCATAATGTGTAATGCAGAAATAAAAAAATATTTTGTGAAATACTATCCTTATCTGGAAAATAAGGAAGAAACAAATACCTTTTAATTCATTACCCCATAGCTTGCATCTATATAGTTTTGAAGAAAGCTACCATTCTGCTCAAATATGGAAAATGTTTCAATTGATACATATTTATCACTGTAAAAAGTCGAACTATTTTCTTCAGTGGAGGAAAAGATTAAAGGCATAAAAAGATGTACTTTTGGAATAGCAGTTACTCAGCGTCTCGGCTGGATCTCATTTGTTTGCAATTACATATCGAGCACAGCGTGCTTACGGGATATTGCGAAATAAAAACAAATACCCTAAATTAAGAATCCCATACCTTTTCAAATAAATCGGGTTAATAATCTTACCATGCTAGCAGCGGATATATGTGCCGCAGTGATTACCTTTGCAAACAGTTTGGATCCAGATGAGACGCGGCGTCTCATCAGGATCCAAACTGTTTGATACTCTTACCATGTTTTGAAAAGAAATGTTGAAAATTCTGTTGTAAGAACAGTAGCAGACGACAATTGTTGCAGACGAAAAAATTACCCAGCATGCAAAGAGTTAAAACAAGGGTGTGTGTGAGAAAACCAGAGATTAATGAAAATGTCGTCAATTAAAAGATCCATGTAAATGGTTGGGCAATGCTTGTGGTAGAAAAGATAAAAATATTCACATAGTGGAAAACAGATGATAAACTAAATTCTTGGGTCGGCGGGCAAACACATGTCAGATTGGAATGCCCACCCCTTTGACTGTTGATTGACAAGTTTGATGGTGTTTGCGAACCGTGTAGACCCGGATCAGAGTCGACTCGGTGATATTGCATGGCCAGGTTCTGTATTTTTCTGTCACATGGCTGATCTAACCTATTAAGCATACGCTGATCAAGTTAAAACTTTATGTGCGTTTTGATAGTGTCAAGATTCCGTCCACAGAATCTTTATCTACCAGCCGTATTTGCTATTTTAATATTCAAATCTAAACAGTTTCGTTCCTGACCAGATACCCACTAATTTTGCGTCTGATCAGGATCGAAGCTGTTTTTAACAAGTTCAGCTTATCCTAAGTTCAGAGTATACATATGTATCTATCTACTTAATTTAGTTTTCAGAAATTAGATTCGCTGACAACTGTACGACAGCCATACATTTCTCGTTATAAAGGTTATTCCTTTCACTGCCCAATTTTTATCGTCTGCTTTAAGCCCTTCATCGCCAATATATCGTCTGCTTTAAAAATGATGCCTTAACTATGATTTCAAAGTAAGATTTACAGCAGTTTGGCTAAAGAAATATTGGTACGAATGTCAAACAGTTTGGATCCTGATCAGACGCCGCGTAATGCGGCGTCTGATCAGGATCCAAACTGTTTGCAAACTCGACCGCACTCGCCTATGACAATAACGTGGTTAATGAGATATATAATCTATTACTCATTGAGTTAAATTCTTTAACTATTGACTGGTTGGTTGTGACGTCATTGGAATTTACAAACAGTTTGAGATTTCATGATCCAAATTGCTAAACACGGGACCGTGGTTAGTCAATTTGAAAACACCTAAAAGTTGAAATTGACAGTTTACAGTCGACAATATTGAAGCAGACGGCATTAGGACAACTAACCGTGATAACGCAGTGCAAGCTTGGTTTCGTGTTAACGTTGAGGACTCCTATTGAGATCGGACCAAAATCGGTGCTCTTCGTGCAGCGATCGGCAATTCTCGTAAACTGTCGACTCGTTCCGAACTATGCTTAGCACAGAGGAGAATGGATGATCGCTCTCCGTAGAGTTTCCGATAATAACCGACATTTGTCCGATCTCATTAGGGGTCATCAATCTTAACTTTCTGCATGCTAGGTAACTGTGGTCTACAACTTTTGTCGTATACATGTATCAATTCTAACCTATTTGCGCCCAATAGTTTCTTCCATGCTTATATATTGAATTAGTCCATTTTTATGTTTACAAAGGATGCCTAGTCTAAATTCTATTAGATCTACGACAACAAAAATGTGTTAATAATTAGGAGTTTAGGACAGATGACTGCTCAAAGCAAGGTGACAGTAAAACAGAAATCTTGCTTAATGTGTCTTTTATACATTCAATTAGGCTAGAGTCTTCATTAAAGTGGTCATACACTAGAGAGTGTTTATTGTATATATGGAATGATTGCAGTTATAAGCCGTCTTGATAACTTGTGGTTTGGGTGTGGAGGGTTGGGTAGTCATAATATTCTGTCATAGTTGTTCGTAATGGAGCTGATATAGGGTGTAACAAGTAAACACTGCTGACCCAGATCAAACACCAACTGTCATATCCAGGCTCCAAGGTAATAAAGCTTTTAAGTTGAGAACTTGAGACCGGAGTCTAGGCTCAAATCTGACCAATCAAATGTTTGAGAACAAACTCAGACTCAGCTCAAGCGCTTTATAAGCGCTGGGCCCTGAAGTGTGGCTTTGGGAGTAGCATTTCAAAATTGGATTGATTATATTTGTTTCAAAATGAAATAACTTAGACTCTCACCATTTCACATTTATGTCGCCATTCAGTCACCCTTCTAACGAGAAGTACACGACCCGTGGCAGTTTAAAGCAAGGTGAAAGTAAAACAGAAAGCTCCTAAATGGACTTTTGTTTTACTTTCACCGTAGGCTTGCTTTAAGTAGTCACCCGCATTTAACACAAACTTATTTACGTAACTAAGAGAGATTTTACACGTACAGTACAACTTCTCTATTACGACCACTAAAACGAAGATAATTTGATTGGATAAAAGACAGGTGACAGCTTAAAGCAAGGTGACAGTAAAACAGAGAGCTTTAAGCAGTCACCTGTCGTAAACATATTATAATTAACACAATTCAATGGTCGAAATAGAGAGGTTCTACTGTATATTCATTCAAACATGTGTTGCCGACGACCTTTCTTGGAGGGCGCAAAATAATACAGGACTGATCACTGCCTAATGCAGTGCATACAAATAAAGTATACAACCCCTCCATAGAGTTATAATAATAGTAACCAAACAAAATTTTCTAGATAAACGCCACAAAACGCATTTACAGACGTTGTTTTTAGCTCACCTGGCGCGTAGTGCCAAGGTGAGCTATTTTGATCGTCCTCTGTCCGTCGTCGTTCGTCCGTCCGTTCGTTCGTCGTCAACAATTTCTTTAAACGACATCTCCTCCGAAACTACTGGATAGATTTTTACCAAACTTGGCCTGAATGATCCTTATATGGTCCTCTTTCAAAGTTGTTCAAACATTTCCGGTCCATCGCATATCTAGGTCACAGGAGCTAAAAATAGATTTTTTCAATGAAAACTTAAAAAATCTTGTCTGAAACCACAGTACCCTGAGCTTAGATATTTGGCACAAAGCATCGTCTTCAGGTCCTCTATCAAGATTGTTCAAATTATGTCCCTGGGGTAAAAAATGACCCCGCCCCGGGGGTCGTAAATTTACATAGAGTTATATAGTGAAATCTTTAAACATCTTTTTCACTGAAACTAATATGGCCAGAGCTTTGATATTTAGCATGATGATTCTTCTAGAAGGCCTTAACCAATATTGTTAATATGGTTCTCGTCAGTTGCATATCTAGGTCACAGGAGCTAAAAATAGATTTTTTCAATGAAATCTTAAAAAATCTTCTTGTCTGAAACCACAGTACATTGAGATTAGATATTTGGCACAAAGCATCATCTACAGGTCCTCTATCAAGATTGTTCAAAATATGTCCCTGGGGTAAAAAATGACCCCGCCCCGGGGGTCGTAAATTTACATAGAGTTATATAGTGAAATCTTTAAACATCTTTGTCTCTGAAACTAATATGGCCAGAGCTTTGATATTTGGCATGATGATTCTTCTAGAAGCCCTGAACCAATATTGTTAATATGGTTCTGGTCAGTTGCATATCTAGGTCACAGGATCTAAAATAAGATTTTTTCAATGAAATCTTAAAAAATCTTCTTGTCTGAAACCACAGTACCTTGAGCTTAGATATTTGGCACAAAGCATCATCTACAGGTCCTCTATCAAGATTGTTCAAATTATGTCCCTGGGGTAAAAAATGACCATGCACTGGGGGTCGTAATTTTACATAGAGTTTTATTATACTGCAAAGTAAATTCCTTACTTTTCATTGGTCAACGAGTCCTTGACAAAATCCCATGTACCCTGTGAGCTGACAGGGTACATAGAAATGCAGCTGTTTTCATTGGCTGACAGGTCCCTGAGTTTTGATTTGCAGAAAATAAGATGGCCGATTGCTCGACAGGATTGAGTGCATTCAATCGTGCATCCTCCGTTTTAAGTCCATTTCGGCTAAGAACTAATCGGTGTTTGGATCTTTCAACAGTCGCATTATTTCTGGGAAAGTTTGACGTCGAAGTATGCCGAGTATGCCCATTTTTCTTTTGAACAACAACAATCAGACGTCACGACATGACGTCATTATGTTCAACGTTAATTGCTTTGGCGCGATGTTTTTTATAATGAGCGCTAATTCCGAAATATTTCGTTCGAACAGTGAAAACTTTGCAGTATAATAAATTCGTTATACAGTTTCTTCACAGTGTACATGAGGATTTCTTCCCGGCTGGTAAAATCATGTAACCCTCGCCTAACGGCTCGGGCAACATGATTTACCTCAGCCGGGAAGAAATCCTCATGTACACTGTGAAGAAACTGTATAACTAATAATGTAGTGAAATCTTCAAACATCTTTACCTCTGAAACTAATATGGTCAGAGCTTTGATATTTAGCACGATGACACTTCTAGAAGCGCTTAACCAATATTGTAAATATGGTTTCGGTCCGTTGCATATCTAGGTCACAGGAGCTAAAAATAGATTTTTTCAATGAAAATTATGTCTCTGGGGTGAAAAGTGATCCCATACCAGGGGTTATGTGACCCTTGTGTTGTTTTTTCAAGGTGAGCGATATTTAGGCCCGCATGGGCCTCTTGTTTCACAAATTTAAGCGTACAACAAAAACAACAACAACAACAACAACAACAAAAACAACGTTGAATGAAGAATGGCCTCCCCCCCCCCTTTATGAACAGTGTGCCCCCCCAAAGAAGCAATGAAGAGTGTGCCCCCCCCCCCCCCCCCCCCACACACACACCTGAATATATGTCGATACGAGTGTCAAACAGTTTGGATCCTGATCAGACACAATATTACAGTGTCTGATTAGGATCCAAACTGTTTGCAAAGTCGCATCTCGGCGACTTTGGCAGTGAAAGTGTTAAAGGGAAGACTTTTGGTAGTCAAATGTTAAAATGAAAGGCCAGTTTTGGCGATGAAATATTAAAACCTATTTAGTTGTATTAAAGCCGCATTGTGTTTTTGGAAAACCTGCATAAAACGGTTGTTTGGGATCCCATTAGAACTACATGGGACGTGATTCTTTCATAAAAAGCGGCTTTATCTAAGAAATTCGCTTTTAAATTTTTATTTATAATTTTTTGGTGCTAGCAGAATTTAAAGAGCCTCCTTGTGAATGGAAAGAAGGACAACTCTGTAAATACAGGGCTCCAGATAACGGAAGTATTTCGATTACTAAACTCTTTATTTCTGCTTTTAAACCCAATGGTGTCATACTCATTAGAATCGTCTCGAAGAGACGGTTTAATCAGTAGTAACACCGTAGCATTCGGTGCTGAAATGAGTGAGAACATTTTGGAATTGTTCAGTTTATTCCTCTTATCTGGAGCCGGCTGAAATGAAGAATTTAACCCTTATTCTGCTGCTAAGACGTCTGCTTTGACATTGTCGTGTGCAATATTTGTTTTGGTTAGATGTATGCATATTTTTGATTAAACAAACCTTAAGACGAGTGTCAAACAATTTGGATCAAGATGAGACGCCGCGTTACGCGGTGTCTGTTTTAGAGTCAAACAGTTGCGACCAGTAGGCACAGGATTAAACTATGAGATAAGGTCACCACGTGTAAATAATTAATCACGGTGGTAAGCGTGTACAATACGGGGGATCTTGCTGAAAATGACTGTTTCAGCCTTGTCTTCTTTCTAACTAAACCACCTATTTTTGGATCTTCACCAAACTTGCTATAAATGTTTATTAGTAGAAAATCTAGCTCAATTTTGATAACTATCAAAGTCGCATGAGGCATGCCTGAGTTATTGCCCTTGAATAATTAAAAAAAATGACTGTTTCAGCCTTTTCTGCTCTCTAACACAAACACTTTTTATTGGATCTTCACCAAACTTGCTGGCATTGTGTATTTGTTTTAAATATAGATCAAGACAAAAATCGAATACAGCTGACTGAAAATCCTTCAAGAGGTAAAGGAGGTATGGAGTAGTCATTTATTAATTTACTTATTACCAACACGGCCAAGATGAAGCACATGCAACTATTGACCAAATAGTTGGCTTAAATAGAATAAAAACAGTTCCTATTACAGAGTGAACAGGGCTAAAATAAGTATGAAATAGCAAATTTTTAATAATTGAAGAACCGTAACTCCAACATGCCTTCGGCGATTTGGGTATTCATAGAACTGGACTAAGTTTTTATCCAATATTATTTTCAGCAAATTTGAAGATCCAATTAAAACCGTTTGAGTCAGAAAGCTGACAAGCCTGAAGTATGCAATCTATAATCATTCAAGGGCAGTAACTTCAACATGCCTTGTGCGATTTTGGTAGTTAAGATTATGAACTTGATTTTATATTAATAAACATTTTCAACAAGTTTGGTGAAAATCACAAAAAAGTTATTTGTGTTAGAGAGCAAAAAATGGTGAAACAGGTATTTTTAAATACATAAAGGACAATAACTCAGACATGCCTTATGCGATTTAAGTAATAATCAAACCGAACCTAGATTTTGTATAAATAAAGAATTTCAGCAAGGTTTTGTTAAGATCCGAAAAGAAATGTTTGTGATAGAGAGCAAAAAATGCTGAAACATTAATTTTTAATAACTAAAGGGCAAAAAACTCATGCCTTATGCGATATAAGTACTATTCGAACTGGAGATATATTTTATATTTATAAACATGTTCAGCAAGTTTGGTGAATATCCGATAAAAACTGTATGTGTTAGAGTGCAAAAAACCCCTGAAACAGTCATATTTTAATAATTAAAGGACAATAACTCATATATACATTATGCGATTTTAGTAATATTCAAACTTAACCTTGATTTTATATTAATAAACATTTTCAGCAAATTGGGTGAAAATCGATAAAAAAGCATTTGTGTAAGAGAGAAAAAAATGGTGAAACAGTCCTTTTTAATACATTAAGGGCAATAACTCAGATAATCATTATGGGATTTTAGTAATAATCAAACTGGACCTAGATTTTATATAAATAAAGAATTTCAGCAAGTTTGTAGAAGATCCGATGAAAACTCTTTGTGTTAGAGAGCAAAAAAGGCTGAAACAGTCATTTCTAATAATTCAAGAGCAATTACTCCGACATTCCTTATGCGATTTTACTAGTATTCAAATTTAACCATGATTTAATATCAATGAAAATTTTCAGCAAGTTTGGTGAAAATTCAATAAAAAGAATTTGTGTTAGAGATAAAAAACTGGCTGAAAACAGTAATTTTAATACATAAAGGGCAAAAACTTAGATATGCCTCATACAATTTTAGTAGTTATCAAACTAAACCTAGATTTTATACTAATGAACATTTTCAGCAAGTTTGGTGAAGACCCAATAGAAGTATTTGTGAAAGAGAGCAATAATTGCTGAATCACTCATTTTTAATACAAAAATGGCAAAAACGCAAACATGCCGCATGCGATTTTAGTAGTAATCAAACTGGACCAAGATTTTATAATAATAAACAATTTCAGTAAGTTTGGTGAAGATCAACTAAAAAATGCTTGTTTTAGAGAGCAAAAATTGCTGAAAGAGTCAACTTTTAATACATAAAGGGCAAAAAGTCTTACATGCCTTATTCGATTTAAGTAGAAATTTAACTGTTCCTAGATTTTATATAAAAGAACATTTAATGCAAGTTTGGTGAAGATCCGATAAAAACTCTTTGTGTTAGAGAGCAAAAAGGGCTGAAACACCGTTGTGACGAAATGTGACTCATTTTATAGCAATCGTTCGCACCCGGTGATATTGAACCCAGCTGTACCACGTGCCACTAATCCGTGTGGTAATATTTATGTCAGACGATCTACTTTCGGTTTGTTATGGTTTTAAATCGCTTTTTTGGTGATTTAGGCCTGTCTTCAACATTTCATAGGTCAGTTTGGCCCATTAGAATGTTCAAGCATTATTATTAACCGTTATTGTATTTCGCACATTAAAAAAAGGTCTGAAAACACAATGGGACTTTAACAGAGACGGTTAAATGTGAGGATGAAAGGGTTGACATTTTCGTCAGGGAACGTCTACAAGAAGTTCGATTTGTAATCATTATGTATACAAACAACTTCATTTGTCTGAAGTCATGAATTATTCTGTCACTGACGAAATAAGGTTAGAATAAGTGTATGTTTTAGCCCCTTCACTGCCTTACCCTGTGTACAATAGTTATTTACAAACAGTCTGGATCCTGATCAGACACCGCGTAATAGGAGCCAGACTGTTTGACACTAATGTCAATATTTCTTATGTCAAAATGTCTAAAAATTTAATATGAGAAATAAAAGCAGACGACAATTGTTTAAAATTGATGACGTCATGATATAGTGTAGGGGTTAATAACGCCTTTGTTTGTGACGGCTGTTTCTGGTCTGGTTCCAATATGTTTGCAAATAACATTCGAAGAGTGAAATATCACAAACCTATACATCTACATCTACAGGTTACACGCGGCCGTCATCCTTCATTCAACGTTGTACTTACAGTGGCGAAAAACGTCATGCTTTCCCGTTTTAACTCTTTCACTGCCAACGGCGCCAAACGCGACTTTGAAACAGTTTGGATCCTGATCAGACGCGATCCAAACTGTTTGACACTCGTATCGACATTTCTTCACTCCAAACATCATTTACTTGAAAAATGTTGCTGTATACATGTATATTGTATACACATGTATGTAAAATCACCTTAATATGGCTTTTCACATAATTATGTTATAGATTTCCATTACGCCAATTTACTTTTGAATTTAATTTTTTTTCTGGCACTATGAATTATTTAAATAAAGTCTGTCAATATTTCGATTGTCACTTAGAAAAATATTTGAAGAATATCTATGACACTTCACGTAAATATTCTATGCATCAAGATCTAAAGTTAAGTCCCTTTTTGAGATGTACATGTATTCAATGTGTCATTACAGAGTTATCGTCCTTGCACTTCTACAAAATATAAGGATGGCTTTAACTTTTATTATTTTAAAATATTAACTTCAAATATTGCATACTCAATATTGCTTGCAATTTCCTCGTCATTAATTGCTGTTGCTCAAATCTGACAAATCAAATGCTTGTGAACGATCCCAGACTCGACTCTTGGAAACGCTTTATAACCTTGAACCCTGAGCTGTAGGTGTGGCAGACATACACTGCATTGTTCGTTGAATTGCTGAAACATGATAAATAGACAAAGAGGCGACGTCGCCGTCTGCAGTTTTATAACGACATCTGGGTCTATATAGTTTGTGCTGCCTTCATTTAGTTCGGACATCTATAAAATACCGGTATTTTGAAGGCATATAATAAAAATTATTCGAACAATTATTTCATATACATGTGAACATATAGTTAAACATATCTATTACGACCACTAGATTATTGTGTAAATTACACTGAAACCTCTCTATTACGACCACAAAATTGTGTCAATTACAATGAAACCTTTCAATTACGACCACAAAATTGTGTCAATTATTATGCGTTCAAAAGGAGTTTTCTGTTTTACCTTCACCTTGCCTTAACCCCGTACCACATAGCCTGTTTCTAGTTTTGAAGACCGGTGACCGCTTAAAGCAGATTGACAGTAAAGCAGAATGCGCATTGAGGCGCATAGGCGCATTCTGCTTTACTTTCAGCCTGCTGTATAAGCCACCATCTGTTAGGATATATATTTTTTTGTTCATGGCACTTATTCATGACTATATAAAGTGAAACTGTTTTCAATGGTGGAATCAATTAACTGCATAAAATGTTAATCTATATAGAGTAATAGGTTACAGCTGCCACCTGTATTTTATACAACTTCCTTTTTAATGCGCGTAAGAGAGAATACTGATATTATTTTCAAACTAAACTCAGTTTCTGGATTACTAGGCGTGTGCCCTAAGTAAGAACACAATTCACAAGTAACCCTTTTACTGCCAAAATATATCGTCTGCTAGTGTCGTCTGCTTCACTATTGTTGTCTGCAAGATCGTTTCAAAGTAAGATTTAAGGTAGGATGACTTAAGAAGTTTCGATACAAGTGTCAAACAATTTAGATCCTGATCAGACGCCGCGACAAGCGGCGTCTGATCTGGATCCAAACTGTTTGCAAAATCGACTTTAGGCGACTTTGTCGGTGAAAGGATGAAGTCATTGGCGTAAACGACTGGATTATTGTAAATAAGATAAATAAACACTTGCTAAATGTCTACCCTGACTGACGCAGTGTAAATTGCCAATTAATAATATTTTCTTTTGACAAAAACAAACAGGCCGGGAAGCGGGTACTTAAGAAAGTGTTACATGGGTGGGTATGACACCCGGTGTGGAGATAACTCACAGGAGGCTCGGTGCCTATAATAAATGAATTTGATTTTGTTGACCGGTGTGTGAGTTGGAATGGGACAGTTGACTGATTCACGAAAGAAACATCAGTATCCAATCAACTCATTGATCCCTGGAACTACGAATGGACAACTCTATCTATCAATAAAGTCTTATCCATTTTGACTATTTAGGTGTGTTTTAACAAAAAAGGTAAAAAGGACAAATAATGTAGACCCTGCCCAGATGGGTTCCTTTAGGAATGGGTTGTAGCAACACGATTTGTAAAAAAATCTAATTTGTATTTTCTTTTCAAATCATGTCAATTTTTACAAATCATGATCATTTGTTTAAATAACTTGATTATAATTTATTTTTACAAATCATGTCGAATACCGGCATCTGTGACTTTGATTCAACATGATTTGGAAAAAAAGTTAAAAAAAGTCTTTATATAGGCTAGTATTTAATAGCATGCATTTAAGAAATGAATTGCGTACTTCCGGCATTCATGAGCTGATGGCACTTCCATGCTTTTACTAGCAAAGTGCGTGAAGCCCGAAGGGCTTCTCGCTTAACTTTGCTAGTAAAAGCATGGAAGTGCCATCAGCTCATGAATAACGGAAGTACGCAATTTATTTCTTATATTTATATTCCATCGTGAGCTGAGAAATGAACCAGAAATGTACATAACCGTTCTAATAGACACTTTGCCCGTTGCTATGCGTTGCTATCGTAGTAACGATCTCTATATATGGACTGAAACTAGTCCCAATCACATATTAATTTAGACTTTTAACCGGTAAACTTTCTCGTTATGTTTAAAACCCCTTTTGAGACATTTAAAAGCACACGAATTTACGAAATACTTGTATTATAAGCATCTTAAATTTAGTTCGCGTTTTTTAAAACCGATTTACTCACACACCATACTTGATTACTCCGCGTTAACCGCGCCTACCATACGGACTTCTCTGTATCGATTTGAAAGTGATCAGTATAGCTCCGCCCCTAAACCAGGCGGCTAGAACTGGATTTTAAGTGAGCATTCATTGAAATATGCAAGTCTCTTTTTAGAATAGTGTTATATAAGGACAATGCGGGGCGAATGTAAATATATATTAATTAGTAGAACCTCTCTATTACGACCACTACTAAGATGTGTCAAATATTAGCCGTTTAAGACAGGTGACTGCTTAACGCAATGTGAAAGTGAAACAGAAAGCTCCTACAGGAGCTTTCTGTTTCGTATTCACATTGCTTTAAGCTGTCACCTGTACTTTATAATTATGGACAATTAGCCTTCTTTTAAGTGGTCGTACTAGAGAGGTTCTACTTATTTATATAAGTGTTTCCGTCACCGCAACACAGTGAACACAGTTTAGTGATTTGAATATGAAATTAGACAGTCAGCAGAAATAATTACTTCATAAATGGTATTCATGTGTATCTCATGGAGCTGCATATTTAAAAATTTTGACAGGAGTCATGCCAAGGTTAAGGTCATCCTTCGATGTCAAAGGTCAAATATATAGGTCAATGTCATAACTTTTGAGCCAGTAGATATGATTACTTTATAGTTGGCATGGAGCTGCACAGTTTGAATGGAGGCATGTCAAGGTCAATGTCAACCTTAAAGGTCAAATATATAGATCAATGTCATAACCTTTGAGTCAGTAGATATAATTACTTCATAATTGACATGCATGTGCATCTCAAGGAGCTGCACGTTTTTGAAAGGAGGCATGTCAAGGTCAAGGTCATCCTTTAAAGTCAGGGGCTTTACAAACGCATCTTGTTTCTTCTTTTTAAGTTAAGCTTCGCCACCCCCACCCTAACCGAAAACCCTGGACCCGTACATTGTGGTTATAGTCACTGTGACTTACAATCACTAAGCTCCTCATCGCTGTGGGTTCGAATCCCGGTTTGAACACATCTGGTTTTTCATTTGGGTAAACCTCAAAGCTTGCTTGCGAAAGGTCGGTGGTTCAACTAAGTTGCTGATTCGGGCCTGAAATAGTGTTTCTGGGTCTTCCCCCACAGGTGAACACTTAATAGAGGTAGCAAGGAAAGCTGTAATTTCAGCCTGCGTTAAGCTACCATATGCTAGATATAGAAACTATTTATTTTGATGCATGTTTATAAATGTATAAATTAGAACTACATGTATTTTCTTTTGTGAAGGAATAAATCAAAGGCACTTAAAGCACTACTATAGAGAAAAAGGTTAAAGTCATGGAGTTATTCGTGAGTAGTTACTCCGTGGAAAAAGTTTAACCCCGAGCCCCTCTGAGGCATACCTTTGTATACACTTCTTAACATCAACAAAATGCGTGGACAAGAGATTTTCTCAGATAAAGTAACAGTATTTGTTTATTACCTCCGTTATTTGAAAAAAAAAATGAAGCTTTCGAATCAGCTACAGTGTTTTACGATTTATTTTATAATTTTAGCAAATGGAATTGCCACATTCTCAAAAGTAAGTTCGTCGTAGAATTAGAATTCTGATATTTCTATGTATCGATTAATTTGTTTATTATTATAATTATTTTTATCATTATTATTATTATCTTTTATTTTATTTTTCCTCTTCTTCTTCTTATTATTATCATCATGAGTACCTGAGCTCAATGGAGATAAGGCGAGTTTTTTTTTTGTTTTTTTTTTTAAAAACCAACATTTTTTTTATTAATGTATTAAAGTTTGTGTCACTACTCACTGCAATATATTGCAAAATTCAACATGATGATTTGTAGTCAAAAATAGACTGCACATAACTGGAAACCGGAATAGTCATTTTAACCCTTTCACTCTCATTGACGCTTAAAAGCACGTTTGCAAACAGCTTGAATCCTTGCGTAACGCGGCGTCTGATCAGAATTCAAACTGTTTGACACTCGTTTTTGAAATTTCTTAAGTCATACCATCTTATTTTTTAACTTTGAAACGACATTGCAGACAGCAAAATTGAAACAGACGACAATGAAACGATGAAAGTGTAAAAACTTCACACGAAAAATGTGTTAGTTTAATCGTCTGCTTTAACCCTCTTACCGCCAAAATATCTTCTGCATTTGTATAAAGTCAGATTTAGGGTTTTATAACTGAAGAAATGATGTCGATACTAGTGTTACGCGGCGTCTGTTCAGGATACAAATTGTTAGGAAAGTCGCCTTTTGGCGTCGTTGGCAGAGAACGAGTTAAATACCACCACAAATAGGCAAAATAATGGCTTTGTTTAACACATTCAACCCTAGCGACGAGTATACTCGTCATTTACAAACAGTGTACATGTGAGGATTACACTTGTCCTATGCAAACAGTGTAGACCCTGATCAGAGGGCAAGGAGCCCTCTGACCAGGGTCTACACTGTTTGTCATTTTGAAATATATTGTTGAAATCACCCCTAAATAGTCAATAATGGACTAGACATATTTTGAAATTGGAACTGTCCATTAAAAGAGTCAGGGGTGAAAGATTTAATTGTAAACTGTAAAAGAGACAGAAACAAAATGGTGTATTTTCTAGAAAAAAGTAAATACTCAAATAATTGCAAATTGTGGACTTATTAGGCATAACATATATGTTTAGTATCAAAGCATTCTCAAGAAAAAATACTGAATCTCAGGTTTTTTAGATTTATAGGACGCAGTAGACCTTTATTTTAAAATTCGCAACACTCAATTCAAATAGGATAGAGTAGACCGTGTATAGCTCAGTGGCAGAGCGTCCGCTTTCAGTACGGGAGGTTGCGGGTTCAATCCCCGGCCGGGTCAAACCAAAACCTTGGAAATTGGTAGTAATAGCATCCCTCCTTGGCGCTCAGGATTTCGGTTAAGCATTACGACTGGTTCGTCGGTGTCAGGATAAAGTGACCGGCCGGGTACAGTCCAAATGGTGCACCTAAAAAGTGCCCTTTCTCATAATCATCAATCTTGATGGAAAGAAGTATTAATAAGAAGAGAGGTCAGAATACCTCATGTTCGTGTTGGTTAGAGTGTAGGCCTATATTTTAGGGCATACAGTGCCCCTTCTCTACAACAACACCAAATGGGAGACACATATTGTGTGAGTTGTTTGGAGGGACTCGTTATAGGGAGGGAAAATAATATTCTTTGAGTGTTGAGCACGACTTGGCTTATATTAATATAACGCGGCGTCTGATCTGGATTCAAACTGTTTGCCACTCGTCATTGTGATTTTTTGTCAAACTATCCAATATGTAACTTTGAGAAAAAGCAGCAGACGACAATTTTAAGCAGACGATATTGCAACAGTGAAACTATAAGGCATAAATGTCTTTGGAAACAGCGGCAAGCGTTGTTGTAAGGAGGGAATCGTTGTTTGGAGGGCTGTTGTAGGGAGGGAGCACTGTATATTGTTCTTTCTTCTCTGTACGGGTTCGATCCCGACCGGGCTCTTTATATATATTTGGAAATGTATGTTTTAACACAAATATTTTCCCAAACTAATATTCACATATTCATAGAGGAGCCTGACACCTTAAAGTCAAATTTGTTCTCAATCTCTTTGACCATTGATTCCATGGCATGTTTCTTGATTTGGAGACATGCCACTATTTAAAGCAGATTGAAAGTAAAGCAGAATTTGCCTTAAGGCACATTCTGCTTTACTTTCAGCCTGCTTTAACCTACTATCTATAAGAATACAGAAAACATTTCTTATGATGTAATATCATGAATGTATGAATTGGAACTATTTTCTCGAGTGTAGGAATACATTTAAGGAGTAAACATGCGTATCCATGGAGTTAAGGGTTAAATAACCCCCTGTTTATACACTTCATATAAGCATGGTGTTTAGTGATGGTAATAGCGAGAGTTTCGTGTAATTTGTAACTATGGAAATTCGTGACAGCAAAGTAAGCTCAGGAAGATAAGAAAAAATAGGTTACATAAATACGGCAACACAATTTGGTTGCCTAGATACAGCCAAAAACAAAAAAGAAACAATCATGTAAACCAATGAGTTGTACAATGTCAAAGGTTAGTTATATTGTTTCGTGGGAAATTACTTCAATTGTGGTTTCGAGATTCTCCTTTATATTAGCCCACTTGATCCTAGTAGATTCTTCCATGCTTATACAATAAAACCTTTCTATAACGGTGATTAAACTGTGTTAATTATTACATGTTTACGACAGGTTATTTCTTAAAGCAAGGTAACTGTTACATTGCTTTAAGCTGTCACATATCCTTTATAAAATCAATTAGATCTAGCTTTCGTTTTAGTGATCGTAATAGAGAGGTTTTACTGTATATTGGCTTGGTCTATAGAGAGGTTTTACTGTATATTGGCTTGGTCTATTTTAGTGATCGTAATAGAGAGGTTTTACTGTATATTGGCTTGGTCTATTTTAGTGATCGTAATAGAGAGGTTTTACTGTATATTGGCTTGGTCTACTTTAGTGATCGTAATAGAGAGGTTTTACTGTATATTGGCTTGGTCTATTTTAGTGATCGTAATAGAGAGGTTTTACTGTATATTGGCTTGGTCTATTTTAGTGATCGTAATAGAGAGGTTTTACTGTATATTGGCTTGGTCTACTTTAGTGATCGTAATAGAGAGGTTTTACTGTATATTGGCTTGGTCTACTTTAGTGATCGTAATAGAGAGGTTTTACTGTATATTGGCTTGGTCTATTTTAGTGATCGTAATAGAGAGGTTTTACTGTATATTGGCTTGGTCTACTTTAGTGATCGTAATAGAGAGGTTTTACTGTATATTGGCTTGGTCTACTTTAGTGATCGTAATAGAGAGGTTTTACTGTATATTGGCTTGGTCTATTTTAGTGATCGTAATAGAGAGGTTTTACTGTATATTGGCTTGGTCTACTTTAGTGATCGTAATAGAGAGGTTTTACTGTATATTGGTTTGGTCTATTTTAGTGATCGTAATAGAGAGGTTTTACTGTATATTGGCTTGGTCTATTTTAGTGATCGTAATAGAGAGGTTTTACTGTATATTGGCTTGGTCTACTTTAGTGATCGTTATAGAGAGGTTTTACTGTATATTGGCTTGGTCTACTTTAGTGATCGTAATAGAGAGGTTTTACTGTATATTGGCTTGGTCTATTTTAGTGATCGTAATAGAGAGGTTTTACTGTATATTGGCTTGGTCTACTTTAGTGATCGTAATGGAGAGGTTTTACTGTATATTGGCTTGGTCTACTTTAGTGATCGTAATAGAGAGGTTTTACTGTATATTGGCTTGGTCTATTTTAGTGATCGTAATAGAGAGGTTTTACTGTATATTGGCTTGGTCTACTTTAGTGATCGTAATAGAGAGGTTTTACTGTATATTGGCTTGGTCTATTTTAGTGATCGTAATAGAGAGGTTTTACTGTATATTGGCTTGGTCTATAGAGAGGGTTTACTGTATATTGGCTTGGTCTATAGAGAGGGTTTACTGTATATCGGCTTGGTCTATAGAGAGGTTTTACTGTATATTGGCTTGGTCTATTTTAGTGATCGTAATAGAGAGGTTTTACTGTATATTGGCTTGGTCTACTTTAGTGATCGTAATAGAGAGGTTTTACTGTATATTGGCTTGGTCTATTTTAGTGATCGTAATAGAGAGGTTTTACTGTATATTGGCTTGGTCTATTTTAGTGATCGTAATAGAGAGGTTTACTGTATATTGGCTTGGTCTATTTTAGTGATCGTAATAGAGAGGTTTTACTGTATATTGGCTTGGTCTATTTTAGTGATCGTAATAGAGAGGTTTTACTGTATATTGGCTTGGTCTATAGAGAGGGTTTACTATATATTGGCTTGGTCTATAGAGAGGGTTTACTGTATATTGGCTTGGTCTATAGAGAGGGTTTACTGTATATTGGCTTGGTCTATTTTAGTGATCGTAATAGAGAGGTTTTACTGTATATTGGCTTGGTCTATAGAGAGGTTTTACTGTATATTGGCTTGGTCTATAGAAAGGTTTTACTGTATATTGGCTTGGTCTAGAGAGGTTTTACTGTATATTGGCTTGGTCTATAGAGAGGTTTTACTGTATATTGCATTGGTCTAGAGAGGTTTGACTGTATATTGGCTTGGTCTATAGAGAGGTTTTACTGTATATTGGCTTGGTCTAGAGAGGTTTTACTGTATATTGGCTTGGTCTAGAGAGGTTTTACTGTATATTGGCTTGGTCTATAGAGAGGGTTTACTGTATATTGGCTTGGTCTATTTTAGTGATCGTAATAGAGAGGTTTTACTGTATATTGGCTTGGTCTATAGAGATGTTTTACTGTATATTGGCTTGGTCTAGAGAGGTTTTACTGTATATTGGCTTGGTCTATAGAGAGGTTTTACTGTATATTGGCTTGGTCTATAGAGAGGTTTTACTGTATATTGGCTTGGTCTATAGAGAGGTTTTACTGTATATTGGCTTGGTCTATTTTTTCTAAGGGGTGTCTGGTTTAAATGTTCATTTTCGTTTTGTGGAGCCAAACTGGAGCCAAAACTGTTTGCAACACTATCACAATTTTCCTGCAGCGTGTGGGGGTTTAAGATACATCTCCATTTTGGCTATTATTTGCCTTAAAATGACGAAATAGTTTTTGTTTAAATATTTTTAAAACATTTTGTCTGACCCCGCCCCAACTAAAAGTAAACAACAAAAAACCCGGACAACCCAATAACAACAACAAACAACAATAAAAACAACACCTCTAAACAACAACAACAACAGACCCCAAAACCCCACCCACCCCACCCCCAACAACAAACTCAAAATCCGCAACAAAAACAACACCACTTAACAACAAAACTATATTAAAACATGTGTCAAAGCACTCACTGAGCTACGGGGCACCTGGTGCCCGTTTCATAAAACTTCGTACGACAAATGTTGTCGTAAGTCAGATTATAAAAGTATCAATTATTATTTATTTATCCATCTAGTCATGTCTTATGACATCTCTTTGGAATCGTCTTGAAACGACGATTCCAAATAGATATCATAAGACAGGATTAAATAGAGAAATCGAAAATTAAATGTATTTAAAGGTTTTGACTTACGACCGTTTTTGTCGTACGAAGTTTTGTGAAGCGGGCCCCAGGTTTTAATTTTTGAGTAAATACTGGAGTCATGATATGAGCTATTTGTTTTGGGTTGTTTGTAACTTGTGGTCTAGGATAGGTGCAGTACTTCAGTGAAATTGTAAACTTTACAGGTAACCTCAGGAGGATTTGTTTATGAATTTATCCATGTCTGATGTCAACGTTCACCGGTGTTCCTGCCCACCTTGACTTCATCGTACAGTCACACCTGTGTCAAGCCACTTACAGTGGAGAAAACGTTATTCTTTCCCGTTTAAACGAAACGCAAACACTAAAACGTAGAAAAGTGCAACTTTTGGACAATTCTGATAATTCATGTTTATCTTGGAGGCAAACATTTTAAAGCCTGATCAGACGCGGGGTTACCCGGCGTCTGATCTGGCTCCAAACTGTTTGCAATGGAAATAATAGTTTTAGCGTAAACGCGTTTATTGGGAAAGAATAACGTTTTCTCCACTGTTTATACATTCTGTATACATTCTGTATATCTCTACAGACAAGTGACTGCTTAAACCTTACCCCAATAGAAATGCCTTTTAGCGCATTTAATTTATTCTTCCACTGAAGAAAATAATTCCTATTTGTACAGTTATGAAAATGTATCAAAAGAAATGATTTCCTATATCCTAGCAGATGATAGCTTAAAGCAGGCTGAAAGTAAAGCAGAGTGCGCTTTAAGGCATTCTGTTTTACTTTCAACCTGCTTTAAGTGGTCACCTATCTTCAATACTACAAATAGGCTGTGGGGTAATGGGTTAATACGGACCAACTTTAAAGTGAAAAAGAAAAGAAAGCTCATAAAAATCTTTCTGCTTCACTTTCATGCCCCTGTAAGAGCTTTCTATTTCACTTTTGTCCTTTATTTAAATAAACTCTTTCCCCCAAAGCTTGGTCCTATAGGAGCTTTCTGTTTCATTTTCGTCCTTTATTAACTCTTTCCCCGACAGCTTGCTCCTGCAGGAGCTTTCTGTTTCACTTTTGTCCTTTATTAACTCTTTCCCCCAAAGCTTGCTCCTATAGGAGCTTTCTGTTTCATTTTCGTCCTTTATTAACTCTTTTCCCGAAAGCTTGCTACTATTAGAGCTTTCTGTTTCACTTTTGTCATCCCCCAAAGCTTTATCCTATAGGAGCTTTCTGTTTCACTTTTCACTCTTTACCGCCAAAGCTTGCTCCTGCTGGAGCTTCCTGTTTCATTTTTGTTCCTTATTAACTCTTCCTCCAATGTCTTGTTCTGTTTCAAACAGTGGTTGCTTAAAGCAGGCTGTAAATGTAGTACACATTTCCTGAAAGAGCTTTCTTCTTTATTTTCTGTTTTAAGTCGCGCCTGTCTGGATGAATGACTTTTTTCTATGGCTCTTAATTATCAGTATAGTGTACGTAGAACTATCAGGAATAGGATTGTAAAGGCGTTAACACGTTCAACTCTAGCACCCACTACACTCGTCATTCACACACAGTGTACATGTAAAGAGCACACTTGTCCTATACAAACAGTATACACCCTGATCAGAGGGCTCCTTAAGACGATCATGGTCTACACTGTTTGTTATTAAGTAATATATTGTTAAAATCAATCCTTAATATGTAGGCGCTTTCTGTTTTACTTCCACCTTGTTTGAGCGTGTCACCTGTACTTTTTATAATCAGTAAATCTTCTTGTTAGTGGTCGTAAAAGAGTGATTTTACTGTAAATAGTACATGGTAACTGTTCCGATATACAGACCACCCTAGGTAACTGAGCCCGTGCATATAAAGCGTTGAAAATGAGTCTGAGACCATGCTTTTCATTGGTCAGCTTTGAGTACATCGCTAACATCTGACCAACGACCAGTTTGAGAACGATCTCAAACTCAACTTAGACGCTTTGACATAAATCTGCTATACTGAGATGATGTAAAACGCATTGCTTATTCTTTCCTAAACTGATTGTTCAAACTGACTCCACCATTTATGATAATTGATAAGTTTACATCAACATGTGAGATGCCTGTCCCTGTCAAATTACAAACAGATCCTTGGCAGAGGGCTAACATGGCTCCAGATAGAGAGGGTAAACTGAACAAATCCAACTGTCTGGATATCGTAAAAAGCACACCATACGCCGAATAAATCGAATTCTGATCTGTATCAAAACTGCTTGGCTCGCATATTAACGGTGTTTTAAAAAACTTTTTTTAACCTTTTCGGGATGAAAATTATCGTGAGGATTTTATCTCTTCACCTCCATATTGTCGTCTGCTTCAATATTATCGTCTGTACTATCGTTTCAATGTTAGAATTAATGCAGTAACGCAGCGTCTGATCAGGATCAAAACTGTTTGCAAATGCATTTTGTGACGGCATTGAGAGTGAAAGATTTGATGTTGAGGGATAGAGTGTTATAAGCCGAGACATATTCTAGGTTTGAACTATTTTATCCTCGGACACAGAGAATATGTTCGATGAACATTATACAGTGTTCCCTCCCTACAACGGCCCTCCCAACAACGACCCCTCCTTACAACGACTTTGCCCTGGCCCCCAAAGAAAGCCATCATGTCCAACCTTATCGTTTGCTTAAAGTTGTCGTCTGCTGTTTTTTCTCAAATTTACCTATTAGTGGACAGTTCGACAGAATGAATATAATGACGAGAGACAAACAGGTTGAATCCAGACCAGACGCCGCGTTACGCTTGTTTCAACCTGTTTGCAAATGTAAACCAATTTCCCCCCTATAACGACCCCTCCGAACAACACACACAATGTTTGTTGTAGAGAGGGAGCGCTATAGGAATTGAGGGGTAAACTCAGACCTCACTCTTACTAATTATTCTTCATTCCAGAGTATCCGTTAAAGACCTACTCGCCTATATTAAAAATGTTGAAAAATAAACTTCTTAAATACCTTGATTACTACATGTATATATTTTTTGATTTGCAATACATTTATTACCATAAAAATGAATTTTGAAAAGTTCTCATTGGTAAATTATGTAAAATATAGTCCTTTCCGTACAGGCACTGTTTCAAGATTTGAGCAGTTCTTGTAGAAATTATGTTTATATTTTTATCAGCAGCATTGTAAATGCTTTAAGTAACTAAAGCTTTATTAAATGCTGTTGTAATCACATACACTCATATATTTACCAATTTAAGCAAATATTGGATGAATATTTCTCATTATTAGGTCAACAGAGACCCAATTTAGCTATTCGGGGAGGTATATTTTCTGCATAAAATCTAAGAGAATAGGGTTAGAATTTTGACCATATTTCATAAATAAACATGGCGACACCTAGGTTTCTTTACACCATTTGATAAGGAATACTTTAACCTAGATGTCTAAAAAGTTTAAACATTTTTTTACGGAAGCTTTTTACATAATTGATGTATTTGTGAGACATTGGCAAGAAAATATGTCTTATTTTTCCGGTTTTCAGCATTCATTTTAGCCCAAAAGCTCATTAAAAACACAGGAAAGAGCTTTAAAAAGTTTATTTCACACTTGCTTGTGATAAATGAATGCTAGAAAATTAAAACGTGTACTAGAAATATGTTATTGTGTTGTAATATAAGTGCATTTGTCCCTTATGACGTTTTCTGCTCTGATAATGAGCAAATGCGGCAAACGTCACACTTTTCAAAGCCAGTTAGAGCTGAAAAAAGCATGGCAACCCCCAACTTTTGTTTTAGCAATTTGCTTATATAGAGATTAATTCAACTTGTAGAACTTTTCATGAGATTCTGTCGGTTTTTTCAAATACGCAAGTATCCCTTAAAACAAGATTAAAGCAAATTACTTCAAAAGGAACATTCTGTGTTACTTTCATCTTGCTTTAAGAAACAGCTTGCCTAAAGCTGAACAATTTAGCTTCATTTAGTGGCCGTTATAGAGACTTTTTACTGTAAGTACCGTCAAACTTCGATTTCTCGAACTCGCTTTAATACGACAGTACGACGGCGATAATACGACAGTAAGACGGCGATATTACGACAGAACGACGGCGATAATACGACAGTAAGACGGCGATAATACGACAGTAAGACTGCGATATTACGACAGAACGACGGCGATATTACGACAGAACGAGGCGATAATACGACAGTACGACGGTGATAATACGACAGTACGACGGCGATAATACGACAGTAAGACGGCGATATTACGACAGAACGACGGTGATAACACTACAGAACGACGGCGATATAACGACAGTAAGACGGTGATAATACGACAGTAAGACGGCGATATTACGACAGAACGACGGCGATAAATTGACAGAACAACGGCGATATAACGACAGAACGACGGTGATAACACGACAGAACGACTGCGATATTACGACAGAACGACGGCGATAATACGACAGTAAGACGGTGATAACACGACGGCGATAAGACGACAGTAAGACGGCGATAATACGACAGAACGACGGCGATAGTACGACAGAACGACGGCGATAATACGACAGTACGACGGTGATAATACGGCAGTACGACGGCGATGATACGTCAGTAAAACGGCGATATTACGAAAGAACGACGTTGATAACACGACAGAACGACGGCGAACATACGACAGTAAGACGGTGATAATACGACAGTAAGACGGCGATATAACGACAGAACGACGGTGATAACACGACAGAACGACGGCGATATTACGACAGTAAGACGGTGATAATACGACAGTAAGACGGCGATATAACGACAGAACGACGGCGATAATACGACAGAACGACGGCGATAATACGACAGTACGACGGTGATAATACGACAGTAAGACGGCAATATAACGACAAAACGTCGGTGAAAACACGACAGAACGACGGCGATATTACGACAGAACGACGGCGATAGTACGACAGAACGACGACGATAATACGACAGTAAGACGGTGATAACACGACGGCGATAAGACGACAGTAAGACGGCGATATTACGACAGAACGACGGCGATAATACGACAGTACGACGGCGATAATACGACAGTACGACGGCGATAATACGACAGTGAGACGGCGATATTACGACAGAACGACGTTGATAACACGACATAACAACGGCGATATTACGACAGAACGACGGCAATTATACGACAGAACGACGGCAATAATACGACAGTAAGACAGTGATAACACGACGGCGATAAGACGGCGATATTACGACAGAACGACGGCGATTATACGACAGAACGACGGCGAAATTCAACACAGAATTGAATTCAAAATTCTGACACTCACATGCAAAGCAATGTGCAATGATTCTCCAAGGTACATTGTCAATATGCTTGACGTGTATAAACCTCGAAGAGAGCTGCGGTCTGCACTTAAATCAGTATCGCTGGTTGTACCGAGGAGTCGTTTGGTGAGGTTTGGAGATAGAAGTTTCATGCATGCAGCCCCAAAGCTCTGGAACAGTCTACTATCAGACATTAGAGATACAAGCTCAGTTGCAGTTTTCAAAAAGCATCTGAAAACACATTACTTTAATATTTGTTATTAGAACACTGCTACCTATGCGATATGTTCTTGCTGTAGATGTTGTGGGTCCAAATGGGAGTTTCTTGAGTATTATCTGGTTTTCGGTCTCTTATAGAAATTTTAGTTATTGTCGCATGCTATTTTTCCTAGTTATGTTACATTGGGCGGCCTGCATTGGGCGTTCTGCTATTATTTTTATCAGTCGGCATAAAGAAGCCATTTGCTTCGTTGCTCTCGATTGTTGAGGTAGTGCAATCGCCGTTTTGGGGGCTGTCTTCTGTATGTTTAGTGGCCTTCATTGGGCGCTCTACTGTTATTTCTATCAGTCCGCATAAAGAAGCCATTTGCTTCGTTGCTCTTGATTGATGGGGTAACGTGATCGCCATTTTGGGGGCTGTCTTTTGTACGTTTATTATGTTTATTTATATCTAATTGTAGTTATTTGTCTTTTCCTGGCGGCCTGCATTTGGGCGCTCTACTATTGTTTCTATCGGTCGACAATCAGAAGCCGGTTGCTTCATTGCTGATTGATGGGAGTAATGTGATCGCCATTTTGGGGGCTGTCTTTTATATGTTTATTCATGTTTATTTTAGATCATATTGTAGTTATTTTGTCTTTTCTTGTTTGTAGGTACATTTGTGTAACTTCACGTGAAGCGCTTTTGAACGCACTACCCCTGTGTGAAAAGAGCGCTATATAAATCTGGTATAATAATAATAATAATAATAATAATACTACGATAGAACGACGGCGATATTACAACAGAACGACGGTGATAACACGACAGAACGACGGCGATATTACGACAGAACGACGATGATAACACGACAGAACGACGGCGATATTACGACAGAACGACGGTGATATTACGACAGAACGACGGCGATATTACGACAGAACGACGGCGATAATACGACAGTAAGACGGTCATAACACGACGGCGATAAGACGACAGTAAGACGGCGATATTACGACAGAACGACGGCGATAATACGACAGAACGACGGCGATATTACGACAGATCGACGGCGATAATACGACATAACGACAGTGAAAATACGACGGCGATAAGACGACAGAACGACGTGGATAATACATGTACTACATTACGACGGTGACAACACGACAGTATGACGGTGATAACACGACAGTACGACAGTGATAATACGACAGTACAACGGTGATATTACGACAGTACGACAATGATAAAACGACAGTGCGACGGTTTTAATACGACAGTACGGCGCCGAAATACTACATTACGACAGTACGACAATGATAATACGACAGTACGACGGTTTTAATACTACAGTACGGCGCCGAAAATACTACATTACGACAGTACGACAATGATAATACGACAGTACGACGGTTTTAATACATGTACTACAGTACGGCGCCGAAAATACTACATTACGACAGTATGACAATACGACAGTACGACGGTGATAACACGACAGTAGGACGGTGATAGCGCGACAGTACGATGTTGATAACACGAAAACACGACATTACGACGGTGATAACACAATAGTTTTAGCCTGTTGTCATCGTCAAACTGTCGTACTGTCCTTTATTCACCGTTTTGCGTTATCACCATCGTACTGTCGAGTGTTGCGTTTCAATATTCATAAGCGAAATATCAACGGAATTCCGTACTTTTCATATCACATAATTTTCAGAACAACGGCATTGAGGATACACACGTAGAACTATTAGCATCTGGATCAAAAAGAGTAACCTCTTTGCCGACCAAACAGAACATATCTACCTGCCTATCCAACGAGTACGGCCCTAACTGTACATACTGCGTACCACACGACTCCTGTATCAACGGACATTACTCGTGCGATAAAAACACAGGAGCTAAACTATGTATGCCTGGATGGCTCGGTTCCAACTGCCAATATGAGCATGGACCGGAAGTGAATAACTATCACGTGACGTGTCCTGAAAGCCAGTGTAGAAATGGCGGACAATGTGCCCACAACAGGTGCTGTTGTATATCAGGTTTCACTGGTGTTCTGTGTGAGATTGAGGTTATAGAGTGCCAGAATGATTCCTGTCAAAATGGAGGTGAGTCTGAAAATTACAGCACCCCCTCTCTACAACGACAACCAATTGGAGACAAAAACTATGTGCGTTGTTCGGAGGGAGTCGTTATAGGGAGGGACATTGGCTTACATTTGCAAACAGCTTCTATCCAGATCAGACGCCGCGTCACGCGGCGTCTGATCTGAATTCAAGCTGTTTGTCACTCGTCATTAAGTTTTTTTTGGTCAAAATGACCATTATGTAACTTTGAGAAAAACAGCAGACGACAATTTGAAGCAGATGATATTGCAGCAGTAAAAGTGTAAGACATAATTGTCCTGCTGAAGGAACTGCAGCAAGGATCGTTATAAGGATTAACGATAAGGGTTATTTTAAATACATGTACTAAATGTAGTAATAAAATCCGTATGTTTCCACAAAACCTTACGCTGTGACGTTAAGACAGAGTAGATAACTGGTTTAACAATTTACTCTATAGCTTGTTTCTAGTTTTAAAGACAGGTTGCCTCTTAAAGCAGGTTGTAAGTATAGCAGAATACGTCTGTAGGTGCATTCTGCTTTTTTTTCACCCTGCTTAAAGCTATAATCTGCTAGAATATAGAAAACGTTTCTTAAAAAACACATTGATTGTACAAATTATGTTTGCATTGGATGAAGGTGCAATCTGCTTTACTTTCAGTCTGCTTTAAGAGGCAACCTGTCTTAAAAACTAGAAACAGTATATAGAGTAAATTGTTAAACCAGTTATCATCTGCTAGAATATAGAAAACGTTTCTTAAGAAACACTTAGATTGTACACTTTATTTTTTCAGTGGATGAATAAATAAAAGTGCGTAAAAATGCGTATCTATGGAGCAATGGGAAGAGACTTACAATGTAGTTACTATATTACAGACGTTAAATGACAAACCCTGGCTAGAGACCGGAAATCTTTCAAGAATTACTTCTAATGAAACTGCTATATGTTCGTCGTGTAGTATTTCAAAAACAGAAGTTTCTTATTCTGCTAAAATGACCTAAACATATACATTAAAACCTTTCTATTACGACCACTAAAATAAAGGCTAATTGTCCGTATAAAGGACAGGTGACAGCTTAAAGCAATTTGAAAGTGAAACAGAAAGCTCCTGTAGGAGCTTTCTGTTTCACTTGTACCTTGCTTTAAGCATGCACCTGTCGTAAACACCTAATAATTAACTTAATTTAGTGGTCGTAATAGAGAGGTTTAACTGTACATACATTTGCAGGATTATGTAAGGATCTTGTTGGAAATTTTACCTGTATCTGCAAACCACCTTTTGGGGGCGAATATTGTGAAAGGCGTATTGACACTGGACCGCAAACAACAACGTCACGTGACTCCGGTTGCCAGAAAAACACGTGCAAAAACAAAGGCCGTTGCTTTGAAGACGCCTACTATACATACTGCCTATGTCCTACTGGTTTTACAGGGGAACACTGTGAGGTGGATCTTCATTCCAACAACACTGTGGTAAGCTATGGTGTCTATTTAAAAAAAAGTCCCAGATAAGAGGGAGTAAGATGAACGAATTCAATATTTTCTCAATTTTTCAGCACAAAATCCTATGGCGTTACTACTCATTAGAATCGTAACAAAGAGACCTTACTAATGAGTAGTAACACCATATGATTTAATGCAGAAATAAAGATTTTAGCTTTTGGAATATTCCCCTTATCTGGAGCCTTAACTTTGTTTTATCCTAAGCCTTCATCATGCAAATAGCGTGTAGATTTATTGATCTATATAAAGAACAATATAGACCCAGATAAGACAACTCCTTCAGAAGCTCTCTGATCTTGGTCTGTCTGCATTGTTTTCTTATAGAATATGTGTAACATGAGTTCTACTACATGTGCAAAATCGAGTTAAGCGAGTTCAAGATATTGAAGTTCATCTGTAATTCTAGATTTATAGTAAAACTTCTCTATTACGACCACTAAAAAGAAGGGCTAAAAGACAAGTGACAGCTTAAAACAAGGTGACAGTAAAACAGCAAAATGACAGCTTAAAGCAAAGTGAGAGTAAAACAGATTTAATGTCACCTTGTTTTAAGCAGTGAGCTGTCGTAAACACCTGCTAATTACCACACTTTTGTGGTCGTAATAGAAAGGGTTTTACTCTATATACATTTCAGAATCCAGGTTGCCCGGCGCATCACTATGGAGACAATTGTGATGTTATATGTAATCCAGTAGACAGTTGCCATCGTGGACATTTTATATGTGAGCCTGCAACCGGAAATAAAATATGCCTTAGCGGATGGATTGGTAAAAACTGCGACACCCGTCTGTTACCACAACACTTGGACCCTAGTTGTCCGAGAAACCTTCGATGTAAGAATGACGGACAGTGTTTTCACCAGGAATGTTGTTGTAAACATAACTATACTGGGGAAATATGTAACGTGGAGTCTATTGGGTGTCTCAGTAACCCATGCGTCAACAATGCCACATGTTCTCCCAGTGGAAATGGATATAGATGTGAATGTCATCAACAGTATACTGGCAAACAGTGTGAAACTCTTATTTCTACAAGCTCCACAAACACTTTAATGTCCCCTTCTCCTTCTCCAAGTACGAACCTCCAACCTATACACCACACCAGCAGTGATCCTGATATACACCGTTCAGCTGTCTCACCGAAACCCACTGGAACGTTTATTTCATCGCTTCATATTTCACCAACACAAACATTTTCAAGCATTGCCAAGCACTCGCCTTCCAGTATCACTATTGAAGCTTCGTCTGTGGTATTATTGCCATCTAGTAGCCAGTTATATTCGCCCTACCCTGATAGTATTCATAGTATATCAACAGCACCTGTAGTATCCAGTCCTTTAGAGAACACACTATTACACAGCTCGCTAGCTACCGCTGTAACGGCCATTAAACAGACAATTTCTCACACCTCACAAACCACTTATATTCCACCAACAGAAAGCAACCTATATCTCTCAACATCAAACCCAATGCTTCAAACATCATTAATAACTCATTCATCTTCCACCACACCTATCAGAACACCATCATCGGACCTATCAAGTATATCTACAAAGCCTGCCATTCCAAATGATAATGCAACTATTTTAACACTTGCTCCATCAAAGTCTCAATTTTTATATTCAACATTATCCCCGTCATTAGCTATATCAGCCTATGAAACTTCATCTAGTTCCATGTCAGAGAGTTCATTACTCAAACACTCCAATTCACCTAACTATTTATCTTCTACTGACAGCACCCCAGTTAATGTCATGCGTACTATTGTTGTACCATCCAATCGCCCAAACTCTCAAGTCATACAATCGTCAATACAACCTGGATACACACCCGCCATAAAAACTACACCGACATTAAAATCATCGAGTTTAGCAACAGGTGATCTGTATATATCTACATCATTACCAACTCCGTCCATCTCTAGTGTGACACCATTAGCCAATGGTTCAAGTATTAACCCAACATCAACATCAACCTCAACATCCGTTTCCGGTGCATCGGCTACAGTAAACAACATAGACGATACGTCAGAGGGCGGTTCCAAAACATCTAAAAACTCGCTGGTATGTACAGTCCCTCCCTACAACGGTCCGCCGAACAACAACCCGTTCCTTACAACGATCATTGCCGATGTTCCCCAAACAACACATTATGTATAACGCTTGCACTGTTGCAATGTCGTTTGCTTAAAATTGTCGTCTGATGTTTTTCTCAAGGCAACATGTTAATTAGTCAACATTTTGTTAGTAGAACTATAATGACGAGTGACAAACAGCTTGAATCTAGATCAGACGTCGCTACACGCGGCGTCTGATCTGGATTCAAGCTGTTTGCAAACGTAAACCAAGTCTTAATTTACCCTCCCTATAGCAACTCCCTCGGAACAACACACACAATCTTTGTTGTTGTAGAGAGGGAGCACTTTATTGTCACTATCTGATAACCATTTCTCCGACAAATGTATTTGAGTTTTTTACACCTTTACCGCTACATTGCCGTCTGATTCAATATTCTCTGCAATATCGTTTCAAATTATGTTTATTGTAGTATGACTGGCGAAATTTGGAGTGTCAAACAGTTTAGATCTTGATCAGAATGGCTGATATGGGTCCAAGCTGTATGCAATGTCGGCTGTGGGCGATGAAAGGGTTAACCCATTACCCAATAGCCTGTTTATAGTATAGAATATTGTTGACCATTAACATCAGGTAGAAAGTATAGCAGAATTCATCCTAAGCCGATAGTTAGGTTAAGGGTTTTAATAGACATACACAATGTAATTAATTCAAGGTGATGTTAGGGTTAGGGATTTAATAGATGTAATAAGTCCAAGAAGATGGTTTGGGATAGGAGTTTAATATACATAATAGATTGAAGGAGATTGTTAGGGATAGGATTTTAAAAGATATAAAAGATATAAAAGATTCAAGACGATGGTTAGGGTCTAGGTTTTAATAGACATTATACATGTATAGTCAAGACGTTTGTTAGGGTTAGGATTTTAATAGACATAGTAGATTAAAGGAGATTGTTAGGGTTAAGGTTTTAGTAGATATAACAGATTTTTATTGAAATAATAGATCAAGACGATGGTTCGGGTTTTAATAGACATAATAGATTCAAGGTATTGGTAATGGTTAGGGTTTTATTTGACATAAAAGATTCAAGGTGATGGTTAAGGTTAGGTTTTTAATGGACAAAAATAGATTCAAAGTGATGGTTAGGGTTTGGGTTTTAATTGACATAATAGATTAAAGGTGCTGGTTCGGGTTAAGGTTTTAATTGACATAATAGTTTCAAGGTTATGCAAAGGGTTAGGGTTTTAATTTACATAATAGATTCAAAGTGATGGTTAGGGTTAGGGTTTTAATTGACATACTAGATTCAAGGTGATGGTTATGGTTAGGGTTTTAATAGACAAAATAGATTCAAGGTGATGGTTAGGGTTAGGGTCTTAATAGAAATAATAAATTCAAGATGATGGTTAGGGTTAGGGTTTTAATTGACATAATAGGTCCAAGGTGATGGTTAGGGCTAGGGTTTGATTGACATAATAGATTCAAGGGCTAGGGTTTTAAGTGACATAATAGTTTCAAGGTGATGGTTAAGGGCTAGGGTTTTAAGTGACATAATAGTTTCAAGGTGATGGTTAAGGTTAGGGTTTTATTTGACATAACAGATTCAAGGTGATGGTTAAGGTTAGGGTTTTAATAGACAACATATATTTAAGGTGATGGTTAGGGTTAGGGTTTTAATTGACATAATAGATTAAAGGTGATGGGTTAATGTTAGGGTTTTAATTGACATAAAAGATTAAAGATGATGGGTAGTGTTAGGGTTTTAATAGACATAATAAATTCAAGGTGATGGTTAGGGTTAGGGTTTTAATTGACATAATAGATGCAAGGTGATGGGTAGAGTAAGGGTTTTAATAGACATAATAAATTCAAGGTGATGGTTATATTTAGGGTTTTAATTGACATAATAGATTAAAGGTGATGATTAGGGTTAGGATTTAAATTGACATAATAGATTCAAGACAATGATGAGCGTTAAGGTTTTAATAGACATAATTATAAGATTATGATTTTTATAGGCTAGGGTTTAAATTGACACAATAGATTCAATGTGATAAATAGGGTTAGGATTTTAATAGAAATAATAGATTCAAGTTGATGATTAGGGTTGGGGGTTGAATACCCATAGTAGATTCAATGTGTTGGTTAGGGTTAGGGTTTTAATAGACATAATAGATTCAAGACGATTGTTAGGGTTAGTGTTTTAAATGACATAATAGATTCAAGGTGATAGTTAGGGTTAGGGTTTTAATAGACAAAATAAATTCAAGGTGATGGTTAGGATTAGGGTTTTAATTGACATAATATAATTAGGGTAATGGTTAGGGTTAGGGTTTAAATTGACATATTTGATTCAAAATTGTGGTTAGGATTAGTGTTTTAATTGACACAATAGATTCAAGACGATGGTTTGGATTACGGTTTTAATATACATAATAGATTGTAGACGATCGTTAGGGTTATGGCTTTTATAGACACAACAGATTGAAGATGATGGTTACGGTTAGGTTTTAATGGATACAAAATATTCAAGATGATCTTTAGTATTAGGACTTAAATAGACAATGGTTGGAATAAGGGGTTTAATAGACATGTAAAAAAATTCAAATCGATGGTTAGAGTTAGGTTTTAATACACACAATAGATTCAAGGCGACGCTTTAGGTTACGGTTGTAATTGACACTATTGCTTCAAGGCGATGGTTAGGATTAGATTTTTGATACATAAGATTCAAGAAAATGCTTTCAATTAGGGTTTGTCAATAATATTTCTGTTCGAAAAAGAAAACCCATCAAAACAATCAATTAGTGATCCTGGCTTAGGTTATTGTTTTTTGTATTTTTTTTTGAGTTTTTTTTTTTGAGTTTTTTGTCAGTGACATAGATAACGTTATCACATGTTTTGTAAGGTGTGGCGGTGGATAGCTCCCCGACCCTGACACACCTATGACGGGGACAATAAATGAGGTCCTTACTGACAAGGCCTGAAAAAAAAAAGAAAAAAGAAAAAAAAAAGGGGTTGTCAGACACAATAGATTCAAGAAGATAGACACAATAACGTCACGGCAATGTAATGCTTAACTTTATAGACACAATAGATTCAAGGCGAATGTAATGGGTAGGATTATAACAGACAAATTAGACCCAAAGGGTATAAATAAACACAATAGATTCAATTGGCTGGTTAGGGTTGTTTTAGACACAATAGCTTCAAGAAGATGGTTATTGTTAGGATCAACACAGACAACAGATGCAGGATTAGGGTTAGGATTAGGATTTTAACAGACAGAATAGATTCAAGGCACTGCTTAGAGTTCGGGTTTCATCAGACGAAACATACTCAATGTGATAGTTATGGTTAGGGTATAAATAGACACAAAATACCCTAACCCTAACAGTTTACAGTGTATATTAAGACCATTACACAAAAACATCGCTGTGAATCTACTATATATGTTTCAGGGATAACGTGTAATCAGGAATTACGCGTAATCCATGAATTTTTTAGGGATTAGGCGTAATCACTGGGCGTTTTAGGGAAATGATGAAATGTCCCGTTTTCATCAAATAAATAGATATGTATTATTATAACATTCTTTTGGTTTGAAACATCATGCTTTCTTAAAATACCATGGTTCAATGAACGTTCATACAAAGTTTCTCGCAAAAGTAAATAAAATTAAGTGAACAGTGTGAATATAAGCCAGGACAATTAAAAAACCCAAGACATCTGTCTTGTTAATAAGGTTAACAAAGTATCTCATAGCGTGGTACTTGCCTTTGAACTTAATGAACTAAACAAGGTAAGATTCATTACTTCAACCAGAAGTAAGTGCCAAATATATTATAAAAAATCTACGAAAAGCTTCAAAATCACGCCATTGCCTTGGGAGATATAGGGTTTTCGTAAAATCCCTGATTTTTCAGTGATTTCGTGTAATCCCTGATTACACGTTATCCCTGTAACATATATACTATACCCCTAACCCTAACCATTGCATTGAAACTGTTATGTTTTTTAATGGGCAAACCCTAACCATCGTCTTGAATCTATTATATATAGTAAACCACTAACACTAACCATCCCCTTGGATCTGGTATGTATATTAAAACCCTAATCCTAACAATCACATTGGATCTTTATGTATTTTGAACCCCAAAACATTAATCATCGCCTTGAATCCATTATGTATTTTAAACCCTAACCCTTAACATCGCCTTCAATCTATTTTGTCTATTAAACCCTAACCCTTATCTTCTTCTTGAATCTATCATGTATATTAAACCGTTAAACTTAGCCATCGCCTTGTATATTGAAAAACTAACCCTAGCAATCGCCTTGAATCTACATGTATTATGTCTATTTAAACCATGACCCGTAACACCGCATTTAATAAATTATTTCTATTAAAACCATATCCCTAACCATAGTCTAGAGTCCGTTATGTCTATTAAATTTAAAACCCTAACCTTAACCATTGTCTTTGATGTTTTGTTTATTAAAACCCTAATCATCGTCTTGAACCTATTATGTCATTATGTCTATATTATGTCTATTAAATAAATACGAAAGACTCAAGCAGGAAACGTAACACAAACAATACACCCACCTCTCAAGCAGAACACACACACACAGTCATACCACAACAAACACACACACACACACACACGCACGCAATACCATTCCTTCATCTACAAACTAAATAGAAAACACCACGCAAGACAAACATAAAGCAAAGTGAATATAGGAGCCCGCCTTGGTACGGTCAGTAGCAATCAATAATCAACTATAAATTAATTAATTATTAACAACCACTGGGGGGTAAAACCTGGGTTTAGGGGCGCCCAACCTCACACTTATCTCCTATATTCACCTATAAAGACGAACAGTGTACATAAAATATAAACCCTGTTCCACAACCTCACAATCAAAAAGACCGCCAGCACAGTAAGTAAATACATGTAAAACATTTAACAAAAATTCTATGACAAGATCATTAGTAACATGGGAAAGAATTAAACATTCAAGCCCGTGTTAAAAATAACCCACTATGGCAACGGTCAAATTGTACTCAAGCGACTAGTCTGTAGTTACGAGTAACTGTAAGACATGGAAGGGTCCAGTAACCCTGATCCTAACAATCGTCTTGAATATATTATTTCAATTGAATTCCTAACCCTAATTATCGTTTGGAATCTAATGTGTCTATTGAAACCATAACCCTAACCGTCGCCTTGAGCCTATAATTTCTATAAAAACCCTTACCCTAACCATCGTCTTGAATCTATTGTGATTATTTAACCCTAACCCTAACCATCACATTGAATAAATTGTAGCTATTTTAACTCTAACCCTAACCATCGTATTCAAACTATTATGTCAATAAAAACCCTAACCCTAACCATCGTCTTGAATCTATTTTGACTATTAAAACACTAGCCCTAACCATCGTCTTGAATATATTATGTCAATTAAAACTGTAACCATAGCCATCACCTTGAATCTATTATGTCATTTAAAACTGTTACTCTCACCATGATCTTGAATCTATTGGTACTATTAAAACTCGAACCTTAACCCTCATCTTGAATTTATTGTGACTATTAAAACCCTAACCCTAACCATTCACTTGTAGCTATTGTGACAATTAAAACTCTAACCCTACCAACTATAATCTTCAGAGAAACCTCTCTATTACGACCACCTATATGTGGTAATTATTATGGTGTTTACGATAGGTGACCGCTTAAAGCAAAATGACAGTGAAACAGAAAGCTCCTTTAGGAGCTTTCTGTTTCACTGTCACCTTGCTTTAAGCTACCACCTGTCTATTAAACAATCAATTAGCCCTGGTTTTAGTGGTTGTAATAGCGAGGTTTTACTGTATTATGTCTAATAAAACCCTAACCCTAACCATTCAACTCCAATCTATTGTGTCTGTTAAAACCCAAACCCTAAGTTGAAAATTGGTTTTTTTGTGTATATTAAAATAAATTAACTAACCCTAACCCTCACCGTCGCCTCGAATAAATCACGTCCATCATAACCCTTATCCTTGCCATCATCTTGCATCTATAGTATCTGTGTTAACCCTTACCATTTAGTGTCTATTAATATCCTAACCGCAGTCTCTGTCATTAAAATACTAACTCTTACCCTCGCCCTGAATGAATTGTGTCTATTAAAACCTTAACCCTAACCATTAACATGAATCTATCACGCCGATTTAACTCTTTAACTCTCAATGACGCTTAAAAGCGCGTTTGCAAACAGTTTGGATCATGATCAGAAACTGACCCAAACTGTTTGAAAAACAACCTTAAATCTAACTTTGAAACGTGTCTTTGCAGACAACAATACTGAAGCAGACGACAATAAAGCGGTGAGGGGGTTAAACTCTCCCGAATAATGTGATCATGAAAGGTTTATACCTTTATCCTAACCATCGCCTTAAATCTATTGAATGTATCAAAATACAGATCTAGATCTAGATCAAGGAATCTAGATACAAAGTGACGGTTCGAGTTAGAGTAACGGTCAACATAAACATAATATATTCAAGGCGGTGGTAATATTAAGGGTTATGGTTACAATTTACATAGATACAATATATTCAGGACGATGTCTAAGGTTACAGTTTTAGACACAATGGAATCAGGGCAATGGCTAGTGTTGGGGGTTTAATAGACACAATAGATTCAAGGCGATGTTTAGGGTTACATCTTTAGACACATTGGAGTCAGGGCAATGGTTAGTGTTAGGGGTTTAATATAGACATAATAGATTCAGGACGATGTTTAAGGTTACACTTGTACACACAATAGAATCAGGGCGATGGTTAGTGTTAGGGTTTTAATAGACACAATAGATTCAAGGCAATGTTTTATTTAGGGTTAGGATTTTAACAGACACAATTGATTCAAGACTGTGATAAAGGGTAAGGCTTACCTGGACTCAATAGAATCAGGTTTACTTAGGCACAATATATTGAATGTGGCGGTTGAGTTAAAGGTTTTAGTAGACACATTTGGTTCAAGAAGATGAGTATGGCTTCCAATTACATGAATGCATTCTATTAATTTGCTTTTTGAAATAGGAACTGTAAATCAAGAGCAGTGAAGAATGAAAGTTGTAGAATGCATAACCAAAATATTAAATTTCCTATACTAAACGTACATGTATAACAATTAAATACTGTAGGTCTTTCAATTTTAATACGCATTCAATACGTGATGGAAATAAATCCTGCTACACAACATGTTGAAACAGATAAACTGAAATAATTTACCAAATACACGTAGGTTTAAATCATGCATACTGTGAGGTTATATAACAGGGAAACATATGGTAACAAAGCAACGACTCACAGGATAATATTATAAAAGAAATTTAGAATATTCGATTTCCATTTTTGTTTTCGTTTACATTCATGGTATATTTTGACTGTAATTCGGAGTTTTTGTTGTTGTTATTGGGTAAATTTGACTGCATTCAAGAGGGTTTACTGTTGTTTTTAGCTATATTATGACAGAATTACCGAGATATTGCTAATGCTATTAGGTATGTTTAGCTGTATCAGCGATGTTAAGCTGTCGTAATCGGGTATGTTTTGTCTGTATTTGTTAGGTATTTCTGTTGTTATCGGTTATATTTTGACTGTATTTTTGAAGTACATGTAGTGTTATTGTTATTTGGTATTTGGTATATTTATGAGGTGTACTCGTTGTCATTAGATTTATTCTGTCTGTATTTATGGTATGTGTCTGTTTTATTGGGTATGTTTTAAATGCATTAATGAACATAGGGATCCGACTCGATAGATTTTCAAAATATTGTTGACAAAAGGTATAAAGTTACTCTTGAAATGGTATGTTTACAGTTGGTTTTATGTTATGTTTTTATGGAAGGGTATTATGTTAGCTAGGCAGAAATGCAACAAAGGTGTTGTTTCATCAACTTATATGCACGATATGGCAAGTTTTGATAAAGTAGGGCGAAAGTGAACTGAAAATCAGTTGTACCCCTTCTCTCTATATAGACCTTTCGTCACGATTATTTTGAAAATCTATCGTGTCGGGTCCCTGTTATCGTTATTGGGTATATTTTGACTGCATTTATGAGATGTAGCCGTTATTATTAGGTAATGTTGACAGCATTTATAAAGGTTCTTGTGTGTGTTTTTATAAGGTATTTCTATTGGTTTTGGGTATAATTTGACTGTCCATGTATTCTTATTTTGGGGTATATTTTGACTGTATTTATGAAGTTTTGCTATTGTTTAGATATATTTTGATTGTATGTGTAAGGCAGTTTTATTGTTATTTGGTATAGTTTAACTATTTTACGAAGTATTGCTGCTGTTTTTCAATATTTGTATAACTTGAGACTGTAACTATGAGTTATAGTCGTTGTTATTGGGTATATTTTGACTGTATATATAAGGTTTTTGAGCTAGGTTTGGTATATTTTGACTGCATTTGTGAGGTACAAGTATTTCTATTGAGTATATTTTGACTATATACATGAGGTATTGCTATTGTAATTGGGCATGGTTTGACTGTATCTATAAGGTTTTGCTGTTGTTATTAGGAGTTAATTTGCAGCTTCTGCTATCACCACGTCGTGTAGCCTGTAGATTTCCAACTGTTAATCTCTCTGGTTTCAGAGTTGGTGGGTTATACTACTTATTGTCGCCGGGGTGTTATTCGTACTTGCCGTCCTTCTTGTCATAGTGATCACCAGAATACAACAAAGGTCAGTATTTACAAAAAGTATTCACCAGAATATAACAAAGGTTAGTATTTACAAATAGTAATCACCACAATACAACAAAGGTCAGTATTTACAAATAGTAATCAACAGAATACAACAAAGGTCAGTATTTACAAATAGTTATCACTACAATACAACAAAGGTTAGTATTTACAAATAGCAATCACCACAATACAACAAAGGTCAGTATTTACAAATAGTAATCAACAGAATACAACAAAGGTCAGTATTTACAAATAGTAATCACCAGAATACAATAAAGGTTAGTATTTACAAATAGTAATCACCACAATACAACAAAGGTTAGTATTTACAAATAGTAATCACCAGAATACAACAAAGGTAAGTATTTACAAATAGTTATCACCAGAATACAGCAAAGGTTAGTATTTACAAATAGTAATCACCACAATACAAAAAAGGTCAGTATTTACAAATAGTAATCACCAGAATACAACAAGGGTAAGTATTTACAAATAGTTATCAGCAGAATACAACAAAGGTTAGTACATGTATTTACAAATAGTGATCACCAGCATATAACAAAGGTTAGTATTTACAATAGTGATCACAAGAATACAACAAAGGTTAGTATTTACAAATAGTAATCACCAGAATACAACAAAGGTAAGTATTTTTACAAATAGTAATCACCAGAATACAACAAAGGTTCGTATTTACAAATATTGATCACCAGAATACAACAAAGGTTAGTATATACAAATTTAACGCAAACTTTTATCGTTCTAGCATTTTTACCGCCCTTATAACGGCTGCTTGAAAATATTACCTCTGGAAGATTCACAGGAAGTTGGACCGAATAAATATCATTATAAGTGTCAAAACGCGGTGTCTAATCAGTACCCAAACTGATTGCAAAGCTGACTTTTATTACATACAGGGTGAAACATTAAATACATTCGACATTTTATTGCAATAAATTTGCATTTTATGCGATTACACGGATAAGAATAACGTCCAATACAGTGTCATATCGCTCCAATATTCATTCAATGATGTGCCATGACAAAAACCTGCCTTTTTGCATTGCAAACAGTGTAGATCAATGCCAGCCGATGTTGGACACCCTCACGTATCTAAAGCATTGGATTTAGCAATATTATATACAGCATTTGGCAGTGTATACCAAACACAGATACAGAGCCTGTGATGCCAACGGTGCTTGGTATGTACGCTGCTGCAATGCAATAAGGCAGGTTGTGTCATGACACGACTCATTTGTTTCCTATCAGGAGAAGTGACTCAAGGACCCTTCAACGCCGCCCGGAGCTGATACAGAACTACGACAAGGAACACTTTTCTGCCCAACCCGAATTCAAAAACCAAGGCTATGATGTACAAGAGAACGATTCTGATGATGATTCTATTAAGCAAGATACTTATGTGGTGAATGAGTGACTTATGACAGGTACTTCTGGGGACCGTTTCATAAAACTTCTTACGACGAAAACGGTCGTAAGTCAAAACTTTAAAATACATCTAATTTCTGATTTCTTCATTTAATCCTGTATTGTGACACATCTTTGGAATTGTCTTTTCAAGACAATTCCAAAGAGATGTAAAAAGACAGGGTTAGACGGAGAAATAAATAATAATTGAGGCTTTTATAATCTGACTTACGACAGATTTTGTCGTACGAAGCTTTAGGAAACGGGCCCCAGAACACTACTCATACCAGGATATCTATACTATCGATAAATGCTGCATGTAAGATATCAACCAATAATTCGATAAACACGATATCTATAGATTAACACATTCAGTGCCAATCAAACTGAGAGGACATTTACAAGTATTATGTCAGACAGTGGACAAACCAGTACTATGTCATAGGTCGCCGTTTTTGCTTTCGTTGTCGCTCGCCGCGCACCACGTCCAATGGTAGTACGCGAGAAATGTGGCTATAAGGCTGTTTTGTGTTTTGTTCGCGAACGTTGGTCAACGTTGGAAAACATTTTCCCTTACAGAACGCAAATCATGCCTGAAATAAAAACATTGTTTATACGTGCTCACAGCCTCTTTAAAAACACCAACGAGTATTCGGTGAGGAAAACTCCTCTCAGAGATATTGTCTATTACTAAACCAGTGTTCTATACCAAACAACATTTCTGGATTTTCATTGGTTTGAATTGATCTTATATAATGAGATCCACGTTGACGTTGAAGTTTATTTTTCAGAATCTTCGATATTTCTACAATCACATATTGCCAGGTAAATAAATAAAGAGGTGTATGTGTATATATAATGTAAATATGGATATGACCCCTTTCCGCTAACATATTGGTGCTATATACTACTACGTGCTTGCAGACATGTCTAAGAAACCCTAGAAACAAACACACATACCTTTAACTTGCTTTATCAAGAAATGAATGCACGTGTATATTTTCAAAATATTTCAAAATGACTGCATATAATGTTGAAAAATGTGTTTTGTATTCTGGCTCGGAGGCCTTAGATTGCGAATAAAGCTTTGTAATTGTCATTATATATGTTTGTGTTGTCGAGCCTGACACTGAATAAGTTTTGATACAGTAAGCCCTTTCTATTACGACAAATAAAGGCTAATTGGTTGTATAAAAGACAGATGACAGCTTAAAGTAACGTGACAATCAAACAGAAATCCCCTAAAGGAGCTTTCTGTTTTACTCTCACTTTGGTTTAAGCAGTTCCCTGTTGTGAATATCTATTTATTGTATGCATTCTTTTGTTATCGAGTTTTACCGCGTGTATATGTACATTAAAATACAAGAGTCTGTATCTTACTCCTTGTAGTTTACTGGTTGTATTTTACTCCGACCTCGTTTTCGATTAAGCGTGACGTCATGTAAAGTACAAGTTTACATTTTATTCTTGGTAGCGTAAAATAATTATTGGTCTGCTTCAAATATAAAATGTTTCTGGATATACAATGTTTTAAACAACTATTTATTTGTTGCTTGTGTATACTGAAGGCATATAATGAACACATCGCCAGCTAGCGACGTGTTACAGGGCGTTGTATTCAGCTGTCGACGGTCTTGCCGGAAACAACCGATCAGACTCGTACCAAGGCTCTCGTCAGATCGGCTATTTCCGCCAAGAACGTCTCGAGCTGAATACATCACTCTGTATCGCACTGCCAACTGGTAATGTATTGTTATATAACACATTTAAGTGGGCGTTTACTGTGTGCTTATTGCTCAGTTAATTCTTCATATACACAAAACTATCAATTAAAGTCAAAATCAACGTTGTTGATGTTATTAATGTTTGTTAACCAATTCAACCCTAATTACGAGTACACGCGTCATTTACAAGCAATGTACCTGAGACGAGCATATTTGTCCTATGCAAATAGTGTAGACAGTATGAATAACGACTTTTCGATATCTTGATCCAAACTGTTTGCAAAATCGACATTAGTCGCATGCATATGTTGATGAAAGGTTAAAATATCCCCTGATGATAGTTTATTGGCATCTTTATTTTCGTTTAGATAGGCACTCAATCATTAATAGTTTAAAACATTTAGAAAAAGTTGTCTGCTTGCTTTGGAATTAAGCCGCTTTTTAAATCAAAGTACTGAGAGTACTGTTGATTAAATTAACTTTTGAGAAATTTTGGATAAAAATAAAACTAGGAGACGGAATCGTGCAGTCTTTGAAAATATTTATTCTTAAATGTTTTATGAACATGACAGTACGATATGTTACTTTACGCAGGCTTGAATAGACAAATTGCAACATGAAATAATACTTTATACAGTCAGAAAACCACAGTAGAGCTAACTTGAAAACAGCGTATAAAAGAAAAAAGCAAGATGTGTTTGTGAAACATTATGCCCCACCCCACTTTTGACCTGATTAACCATAACTTTTGACCGGACTGATTTAAGCGTACATATACATACTCCTCTGAATTTTGATCTCTCTGACATTTACATTTTATTTGACATATCTAAAGTATACATACACGTGTTTAGATTCCTCTTAGTTAGAGCAGTATGTTTACCAAATATGAAGCAGTATCGTTTATTTCCTCCATTAAGGAGAGCATTCTACATCAACAAAATATAGATAGTCACTAAAGAGTAATCAACCAGACAGTTATATAAATACACAAGACAAAATGAATCGAACAGTAATATATATTACAGGGATCCAGACAACAGGGACTAAATCTTTATCAGGTTTTCGACATTTTCGCCTTCGAGTCTGCTTCAACCCCTACGGTGCGACTACTCATTAAAATCGTACCTTCCTATCTTAATATATATATATACATCGCTCCCTCTCTACAACGACAACCAATGGGACACACAAAAAGTGTGCGTTGTTCGGAGGGAGTCGTTATAGGGAGGGAAGTTGATTTATATTTACAAATAACTTGAATCCAGATCAGACGCCGCGTAACGCGGCGTCTGATCTGGGTTCAAGCTGTTTGTCACCCGTCATTATGTTTTTCCTATCAAAATGTCCAATATGTAAATTTTAAAAAAACCAGCAGACGACCATTTTAAGCAGAAGATATTGCAACAGTAAAAGCGTTAGATATACTTTTCCTGTTGAGGGAACTGTGACAAGGGTCGTTGTAAGGAGGGAGTCGTTGTTGGGAGGGCCGTTGTAGGGAGGGAACACTGTACCTCTAACGAAGCAGAGAGACACCAAGACAACACATTACAAATGAGCCGTACCATGGAAAAATCCTGCCTTATTGCATGGCAAACAGTATTGACCAAGGCCAGACGAAGCGTCAAAGACGTCAAAGACGCGGCGGCTGGTCTTTATATAAACTGTTTGACAAAGCATTATATGTAGCTGTATTATAAACCGTATTTTGCAGTGTAAATCAAACTAAGTTACAGAGCCTTTGGTGAAAACGGTACTTGGTCTGTACAATGTTGCAATGCAATAAGGCTGGTTTTCTCATGACACGGTGCAAATATTTGAGAAACGGACACATCTTTCGCACACGGATAATAAACACGGACACATCATAACGCACATGGATAATAAAAACGGACACATCATAACGCACACGGAAAATAAAAACGGACAGATCATAACGCACATGGATAATAAAAACGCACACGGATAATAACAAGAAATATCTTTAAAAAAGATATTCGGCGGAATGAGTGGTTGAACTAAGGCTATATAGATGGGTGTGCAAAATTGAATTAAATTGAGGTTTTCAAAGAATTGTAATATCTTGGATTGAAAACCAAAAAAAACAAGTATTCAATTGAAACAGTAACTTTTATTTAAAATGCAAAACTATCATGTACAGAAATGCAAAACAAAACAATAATTTAACTCATATCCTAGCTACTGGTAGGAGATCCTCACATTAATCTACTGTTCCATTCATAGAGTTTCTTGAAACAAACTATAGCATACACAAATGTACAGATACAACAATCTACTGTACTTCACTCTTGTAAATAATGATGAAACAACACAATTGTGTTTAACTCACTTGAGGCTATTCATATATAAACTATTGCTATTAATGTATGGCAAATGTGTACAAATAGTTAACAATGAAAACAAATTGGTTGTAAACACTTACGAAACACCTAGCTTCCTCTGTATATCTATAAATAGATTTCAGATCATATCTTACAATAGAAGCATAGTGGAAACTTCTGTGGCCTAAGTAGTAAACAGCCAGCCTGTATCGCTAAATTTTACACCCACAGTCCACATCATGTAAAACTGTAATGGGACATAAACCAGCCTACAGGGCTCCAGATAAGAGTGAGTAAACTAAACAAATCACATTTTTTCATCTCTTTTAGCACCAAACCCTATGGTATTACCACTCATTTTGATTGTCTCGAAGAGACAATTCATATGTATAGCGACACCACAGGGTTTAATGCACAAATAAAGATTTTAAGTTTTGAAACAATTCCCTTATCTGGAGCCCTGGCTACTATCCAATCAGACTATTCAGTTTCAACAGGTGCTCTTAATTCTAAATTTCTGATCAAATATTATTGGTTGAAATGTGTGGCCAAATATAAAGTGTGTCTAAATAGAAAACAGTCAGCTCCGCCGAAAAACGGACACATCACAACGCACACGGATAATAAAAAACGGACACATCATAACGCACATGGATAATAAAAACGGACACATCATAACGCACACGGATAATCACAAGCATACAAGGAGGTTCGCGGGTAGAAAAGCTCACATGTTAGTTTCCCTTTCGACACGAAACAAAGAGATGACCGAAGGACACTACAACAATAAACAACATAATAGATATAGATATTGAGTTATTTAAAGCCGCATTGTGTTTTTGAGAAACCTGCATAAAACGGTTGTTTGGGGTCCCATTTGAACTACGTGGGACGGGATTCTTTCACAAAAACCGGCTTTATCTAAGAAATTCGCTTTTTAAATTTTATTTATAATATTTTGGTGCAGCACAAATTAAAAAGCCTCGCTTGTGAATGGAAAAAAGGACAACTCTGTAAATAAAGGGCTCCAGATAACGGAAGTATTTCGAAAACTAAAATTCTTTATTTCTGCTTTTAAACCCAATGGTGAGACGGTTTAATCAGTAGTAACACCATAGCATTCGGTGCTGAAATGAGTGAGAAAATGTTAGATCACTTCAGATTACTTCCGCTTAAACATGTGTACTGGAGCATCTGGTTAACCCTTATTCTGCTGCACAGACGTCTGCTTTGACATTGTCGTCTGCAAAATTTGTTCAGTTTAGATTTATGCATTGTTTTAATTAAACAAACCTTAAGACGAGTGTCAAACAGTTTGGATCTAGATGAGACGCCGCGTTACGCGGCGTCTTTCTAGATTCAAACAGTTTGTAAACGCCGAAAATTAAGACCAGTAGGCACAGGGTTAAACACTATGAGGTTCAGTCAAAACGTGTGTATTATTATTCACTGGGAGTTAGCGATTAATTTTTTTTACGGAGAATCTATACCTTGAGCTTGCTGAAAATGACTGTTTCAGCATTGTCCGCTCTCTAACTCAAACACTTCTTTTGGGATTTTCACCAAACTTGCTACAAAAGTTTATTAGTATAGAATCTAGGTCAGGTTCAATAACTAGCAAAATCGCATGAGGCATGTCTGAGTTATTGCCCTTGAATAATTGAAAAATGAAATTTTTAGTCATTCAAGGGCAATAACTCCAACATGCCTTGTGCGATTTTAGTAGTTAAGATGACTGACCTAGATTTTAAATTAATAAACATTTTCAACAAGTTTGGTGAATATCTGATATAAACTGTATGTATTAGAAAGCAAAAAGTGCTGAAACATTCATTTTTAATACTTAAAGGGCCAAAACTCAGACATGCCACATGCGATTTTTGTAATAATCAAACTAGACCTAAATCTTATATAATTGATTTTTTTCAGCAAGTTTAGTGAATATCCGATAAAAACTGTATGTGTTAGGGTGCAAAAATGACTGAAACAGTCATTTTTTATTAATAAAAAGGCAATATACCTTATGCGATTTTAGTAGTAATTAAACTTAACCTTTTTTTTTTATATCAATAAACATTTTCAGCAAGTTTGGCGAAGATCCAATAAAACGTATTTGTGTTAAGAGAGCAAAACTTGCTGAAAACAGTCATTTTTTAATACATAAAGGGCAAAAACTCAGATATGCCACATGCGATTTTAGTAATAATCAAACTATACCTACATTTTATATGAATAAATATTTTCAGCATGTTTGGTGAATATCCGATAAAAACTGTTTGTTTTAGAGTGCAAAAATGACTGAAACAGTAATTTTTATTAATAAACAGGCAATAACTCAAAAAGTCCTTATGCGATTTTAGTAGTAATCAAACTAAACCTTGATTTTATATCAATGAACATTTTCAGCAAGTCTGTGGAAGATCGGATAAAAAATAGTTGAGTTAGAGAACGGACAAAAACGTGTGATAGTCTAACTGACTGATGGATGGACGGTTGCCCCCAGTGAAGTTGAATTCGGCTGTATCACGTGATACTAAGCCGTGTGGTAATGTTTATGACAGACGTTCTATTTTCGGTTTGTTATGATTTTAAATCGGCCTTTTTGGTGATTTAGGTCCGTCTTCATCATTTCATAGATCAGTTTGGCCCATAAGAATGTTCAAACATTATTATTAACCGTTGTTGTATTTCAGACATTAAGAAAAGGTCTGAAACACAATGGGACTTTAACCATTACTTCACACAACTGAATAGGTTGTTCGAAGCTCAGGATTCGACATATTGATGAGTTGCTCATGACTCTGAGCAAAATGTCTTTTCGCCTGTAATTTTCGGAGGTATCGCACCTCCTTCGGCAGCTCTGTGAGCTAGTTTGGCGGGTCACGTGAAGGAAAGTTAAAGAGTCGATTGAGATCAAACAGCGGCGCCCATCACTAAACCGGGACGAGGGTCTGGGCCCTCTTCCCGTGTACACACAACTCCTCTCGAGATCACGTGACTTACCTAGGTCACGTGACCCGCCAAACTAGCTCACAGTGCTGACGAAGGAGGTGCGATACCTCCGAAAGTTACAGGTAAAAAGAAATTTTGCTCAGAATCATGAAAAACTCATCAATACATTACTTCAACGATATGCTTTTCCTTTTAACTCATTCCTTCACTGAACAAAAATGGTTTCAAATTATCCAGTGTGCATGAATGCATCGATGGAAAAATAATTGTCACTTAAAACAGACTAAAAGATAAAACAAACTGTGCATACAGGCGCGTTTTACTTTACTTTCAACCCGCTTTAAGTGGTGATCTATATTCAATACTAGAAGCGAGCTATAAGGTTAAGGGTTAAACAGACACATATATATCAAAATTGCAATTTGCATATATACAGTAACATATATACAGTAAAACTCCCCTATTACGACTACAAATATATTGTATGAAAGCCAGGCGACAGCTCAAAGGAAGGTGGAAGCAAAACAGAAAGATCTTTTTGTTTTACTCACACACCGCTTCAATCAGTCACATAAGGACACATGACAAACAGCTTAAATCAAGATCAGACGCCGTGTAATGCGGTGTCTGATCTAGATTCAAGCTGATTGTAAATGTAAGCAAATTTCCCTCCCTATAACAACTCCCTCCGAACAACACACACATTCTTTGTCTCTCATTGGGTGTTGTTGTAGAGAGGGAGCACTGTAACGACTAAGTTTGACAATAAAAGGTGTTTGTACGAGGGGCATTGAAAAAGTCCTTATAATTGAGCGTTCACTTAACATTGAAAGGTCTGCTTTTATAAAAGTGAACAGTTTCTAAAAGATCAATCGTTCAGCGAGACATTCATAGTAAATACATTATTATAAATCTGAGAAATTATGTATATTACCTGTGTTACCCTCTTGGGTTTTAGCATTCTATTAAGAATGGGACTTCATTTGGGGTTAGGGTCAGACCGTTGTGAGGCGTATAAAATTCTGAACAACTCTGTTTCTCTTTCACGTAATATACTTCAATTACCAGCAAACACAATACCATATACAGCACACACCACTAGCAAGTCTATCTGTACCACAGGCACACTGTCATGTTCATAAACACCATGAACACCATTACCGTCCAAGACAAATAGTCAATCGACTCAATGATTCAAAGATTCAAAGATTCAACATCCTGAAAATACATAAAATTAAGCACACTAAGAACTCTACTCAATAATGTGGCATGTGGCTGTAAATTAAACACTGGACATAATATAAACACTTTAAAATAACAAGCATGGCACATTAGTAAGTGACATTATACTCATACTAACAGTATGACTATAATGTAGCTTAGTAATGCAATAATAAAGCTCCTATCACACGTGTCTAAACTTTAACAGAACGCCTTTCACAAATTACCATTCTAAACCAAACATGGTATACCAAATAACAAAGTTAAACAGTACAGTCTTACACAGAAACAACTCTTACCAGTTTGTGGAACTAAATGTTCTCTCACATGTCTCTCACTCCGTGCGTGCAAGCTGCTCTTGTTACTGAAAAAGTTAAGACGTGCCATTCAAAGTATGGTGTGAATATTATAAGAATATAGCGATTAAAATAGAACGCCGAGCTACCATCTCGTAAACGCGAATACACATTACATTAATTACAGCTCCCGAAATAAAATAGAAGAAGCGATAGAAATACAAGAACCAATACATGCCATTACCCAGTAAACTATCTGGTTCACGCCTAATCTTCTTTAATAGATGTAACTTTATTTAAAAGGTCTTTCTCCGATGAATTCAGAAGCCAAAGTGAAATGTCACTCAAATTTGCCGGGAGATTTCACGTGATAATGAAGAGTTTATAAATCAATGACCCGAATCGACAGAAATGATGCGAAAAGGAAATTAGCGAAAAGGAATCACTCGCGTTAACTAAATATTGATTTTTACACCTGGTTACACACTTCCCTACTTTCTGAAATGACGTCCCGTCATTTACAAGTCATATTCAAAACATTAAAGTCAACAGTCAGTAGTCACAACATAATTATATAAACTTCCATAGTCACAACATATCTACACAACATCAATTTTGCAGTCACAACATAACTACACAAATTCTATCTTTCAGTAACAACATAACTACAACTCATTACCAATCAATACTAGATCTTATATCCAGCTACAAACTGAACTTTTCCCTAAATATATCTAGGAAAAACATGAAAATACATCTTCCAATAAAGTTTCCTAAAGCGGCTATTATCCACATGGAACTAGTGACTATACAAATAATTTAACTACCGACCATCAACTTCACTACTACCATAATAAGCAATAGATAACTATATTACATTCTACAAAGTACAAACTCACAACTGCTATACTACTCTAGTAATACTAAATAACCAAACTCTCTGGTGTAACACTAAGTGAATATAAACATGCTAAGCTCCTTTTCAAGTTATTGATGCAGTATCAACCTGACAACTAAACAATAAGCTAAAAGTCAAAATTACTTCACAAATTGACAATTAATCTAATAATAATTGTACCTTTCTCTCCCCCGCAAAAATAAAGCATTTAAGAAATCTTATTTCTGTAACTGCTTGCTTTAAACAAGAAATACACTGATCACTTATTAAAATAATGAAATAACTTAAAAATTACCAATAAAACATTTGACATACAGAAATTATTTGTTAAAAATTGCAGCAATCAACTTATGACCAACTTCTATATCCATGTGGTTTAAAATACCAGACTCCATAAGGGTATTCAATGCCAGGATCTTACTGTCTGCAGGCTTCACCTGACACATGTACATGTAATAGTCTTTGAAACGATCCGGCGGTTTCCTATCCCTTATTGACCTTCTTGGTTGCGGAGTTGGTCGCTCAGGGGTCTTTGATGATTGAATTACTGCTTCTGCTCCAGCACTTTCTTCCAGTAACTCTGGATCTCCACTGTTCTCTATCTCAGTCTCCTGAGTATCCTCAATAAATGACGGATTATCTTCCTTCTCTGGCTCTCCGTCTACAGTATCTAAACAATCGGCACTGGTCTCCTCTGTGGGCAATTGTTTATCTTCATCCTCTGTCTCCTCTGTGGGCAATTGTTTATCTTCATCCTCTATCTGTATCGATACGGTTTGCTTCTCTTGACCTGCTGTTTCCTGCTCAATACCTTCTACCTCTGTGTTTCCTTCTGGCAAAGATTCTGTATGTGGAGTCGAACTTGTGTTAACAAGAAGCTGTCCAGTAGAATCTTGCAATGAGTGAGAATCTTCACCGTCCACTACTACTTCAACAATTTCTGCCTCAGTTTGGACATTATCCACTGTACTTTCCTTCACATGATTCCCTGAGTATGCATGATGAGCGTCCCCATCCTGATTTGCACCATATGCAAAAACATAGTCACACTCACTATCTGAATCACTATCCTCCTTTGTGACGTCACTCAACTCCATATTCTCCTCTACTACTCCATCCTCCTTACTTCTCTCACTCTCTTCTTCATTCTTGGGGGTATCTACCAAGAATAGCAGGTTTCTGTGTAGGGTTCTTATCCTATCTCCTGCTTTTACTCGAAACACAGGTATTTCTGGTCTTGGCTGGTCAATGATCTCATAGGTTTCTTCCTCAAACCTGTCTTGGATCTTATGTTTGCCATCGAATGCTTTTCGTCTGACAAGCACTTTGTCTCCTTCCTGAAATGTAACTGCTTTAGCCTTAAGGTTGTAATATTTCTCTTGTTTGGCCTTTGCTCTTTTTACCCTTTCGTTGACTATCTGTTTTGTATATTCTAATCTCTGTTCTAAATCTTTTACATATTCTGCTGTTGTTGTTCTATTTGGAGTATCCTGTGATGTTGCATTTTGGAAAACTGTATCTATTGGCAGGCGTGGCTTGCGTCCGAACATTATCTCAAAAGGTGATAGCCTAGTCGCTTCGTGTGGAGTACAGTTATAGTAATACACAAGCGAGCTGATGTACTTCTTCCAATTGCTCTTCTTGTCGTTCTCCATAGTACCAAGCATCTCTAGCAATGTCCTGTTGAATCGCTCAGGCCCTGCATTCCCTTGCGGATGGTACGGTGTTGTATGGGACTTTTTCATCCCTATGAGATCACAAAGCTCCTTAATGAGCTCACTCTCAAAATTAGCTCCTTGATCTGTATGAAGCCTGGTTGGGATCCCATAGTGGATGACAAAGTTCTCATACAACGCCTCTGCCGTTGTCTTGGCCGTCTGATTCTTGGTGGGTATAGCCATAGCGTATTTCGTGAAGTGGTCTGTGATGACCAGGACATTTCCGACACCACGGGCTGGTTCAAGGGTAAGGTAATCCATACATACCAGCTCTAATGGGTAACTGGTATGAACGCTTACTAGTGGAGCCCTTTGTCCTGTCTTATCTTTACGCCTTTGACATCTTTCACACCGCTTAACATGCTCTTCCACATCTTTTTGTAGACCTGCCCAATAGAATCGCTCTCTGATCAGACGCAAGGTTCTTTCTATCCCAGGATGACCAACGTTGTCATGTAATCCTCTGAGAATATCTTCCTTGTAGCATTCTGGCACAACCAATTGTTTGATGTCTTCATTTTCTTCCTGGTGAACTCTAAACAATACTCCTCTGGTCATTACAAATTTCTTAAATTGTCGTTTCATGGTTAAGTCTTGCTTGGTCATGACTTTATTCGGATATTTGTTGTCTAAAACGGCTCTTCTCCATGTATCTACTAAGGAATCTCTTATTTGAGCTCTTCTGATTTCTTGAAACTCTTTAGCAGCTAGAATCTGTCCTGCTTCTTCTACAGTTTCAACTAAGTTCAAACTTGCTGCTGGAAGTGTTTCAACTAGTGTAATGGGTGAATCACGGCATATTTCCTTAACAACCTTGTCATCTAATCTGATTTTCTCATTGTCTGGCAAATCCTCAACAGGCATTCTTGACATACCATCTGCATCTGCATTTTTTACTCCTGCCCTATACGTAATGTCAAAAGAATAGTGACCTAGGGCAGATGCCCAACGTTGTCCTGTTGCGTCCAGTTTTGCCGTCGATAAAACATAGGTGAGAGGGTTGTTGTCTGTCAACACCAGAAAATGGTTCACTGCTAGGTAGTCTGAAAATTTCTCTGTTACAGCCCACTTAAGTGCAAGGAACTCTAACTTAAATGCACTGTAATTCCTTTCTGATTTATTAAGAGCTCTACTGGCATATGCTATTACTTTCTTCTTGTTGTCTTGCTTTTGGTATAGAACGGCTCCTAGCGCCTTTGATGAAGCATCTGTATGAAGCTCAAATGGTTTAGTGAAGTCAGGATAAGCCAATATAGGTGGTGAAGACAAAATATCCTTAACCTTATCGAAAACTTCCTGTTCCTTGTCTGTCCATTTCCATATAGGTTTTGTTGCTTTTGGACCCTTCTTAGATGACGTTGGAGGCAAAAGCTCCGACAGTGGTCTCACGATCTTGCTGAAATCTTTCACAAAACGGCGATAGTAGCCCGCGAATGCCAGAAAGGAACGAAGCTCATCTGAGTTTTTTGGAGTTGGCCAATTCTTCACCTTCTCGATCTTTGACGGGTCGGTTTCAATACCATCTTCGCTCACGACGTGACCTAAAAAGCTGACCTTTGGTTGAAAGAAAGAACACTTCTCAGGTGCCAACTTCAAATTGTACGATTTTAGCCGATTGAAGACTAATTCGAGTCGTTCCAGATGTTCTTCGAATGACGAACTGAATATAATGAGGTCATCTAAGTAAATCAAACATATACGCATGTTTAGATCCCCAAGGCATTCTTGCATTAAGCGTTGGAACGTCGCTGGCGAATTGGAAAGTCCCATAGGGAGTCGGTTATATTCATAGAAACCAATGGATCCTACTGTGAAGGCTGTACGCTCTTTGTGCGCTTCTTCAACTTCTACCATGTAGTATCCGGACTTCATATCCATTGTCGAGAAATACTTGGCCCCATGCAAACAGTCGAATATTTCTTCCATACGTGGTAATGCAAAAGAATCCTTTATAGTTCGATCGTTTAACATGCGAAAATCGACGCAGAGTCTCAATTTTCCCGATTTTTTCCGGACAAGCACCACATTCGACGTCCATGGACTCTTGGATGGCCTGATGACGCCACAAGCTAACAGTTGTGCAATATGCTGTCTGACCTCGTCAAGCATTGACGGAGGTATTCGCCTGTGTCTCTGCTTAAATGGTATATCGTTCAACAGATCTATACGGTGTTTGACCTTGTCGCATTGTCCTAAGTCAGTGTCGCTTCCCGAAAACATATCCTTGTGTTGTAAAAGTAGGTCAACAAGTTCCTTCTTTTGACTGTCATCCAAAACGTTGTTTTCATCAATCTTGAGATCATTTATGATGATCTTTGCCTGTTCATCTTCAAGGTGATCAAACACTTCCTCAGCTATCTTTACTGGCTGTATCTCACAGATAACGGCTTTAGGTGATATCACAACGGTGTTTGTTGTCAAGTTGGATAAAGTTACTTTCACTTCCTGTGACTTGGATCCATGTTCATGCTGAATAACAGTCGGAGTAATGTCAACATAGGATGGCAGACTACTATTTCCTGTTTCATGTATCATTGCAGTTGTTGTTGGGTGGTCCACTTCCTGATCAGTATATCCTGCTATCTCCTTCATTTCATTAGGTCTAAGTATAACCCTTTCTAAACAAGCACTTCTAACAATAGCAATCCTATTCTTGTTCCTAGTCAATGCTTTCTCTCTAAGAACCATGCACCGGAAAGATAGAAACCATGAGGTGAACAGGTTAGCTTTCTGCAGAAACTGTTCTCCAAATGTCTTTTTGCAATCTGTCAAAAGTTCAAGTAGTATATTGGTACCTAATATGATTGGTGTTCTTTGAGAATAAGCAGTGTCTGGTGAAACTAAGAAAATACAGTTTAATAAATTAGATTTAGGTAAACCTTCAACTATTCCTAACTGTGCTTCTATATAACCTAAATATGGTAGGGTTTGACCATCAGCACACTCCACAGGCACAATACTATCTAACTTAATGATGGGAATATTACTTAAATGTTCCTTATAAAAAGAATGCGACATAATAGAGACGCAAGAACCTGTGTCAAGCAAAGCTTTTGCATCAACCTTATTTATCTGAATGTGTGCCTCGTTAACCTCTCCAATCAACTTAGGGTCTAAATTCATAGTGCTCCTGTCCGACCCTTCTACCTGAGCACTTAGGCTTTTGGGCAGTTCCTCTGTACGTGGCCTTTTTCCGAGCATTTATAGCAGATGACATCGGCTGATCTCTGAGGACAATCCCTTTGTATATGACCCTTGAGATTGCAGTAAAAACAGGTTGGTGTGAATGTTGTTGATCCTGTAGGTCTCTGTGGTCTATAGTTGCCTCTGCCTGTACCTGTATGAAAATTGCCTCTTCCTCTATTGCCAACTATTCTGTATTGGTTGAATCCATGTTTCTGTCCTTTCTCTATGGCTTCAATCCTGTCATTCATCTTATGAAGAATATCTCTCATTTCCTTCATTACTGGAGTGTCTTTCTCCATGGGTACAGCTGCCTTTGCTGGCTTAGTCTCTGGAGTCTTTGTTCCTTTCAGCTCCGCTTCTAATTCCCGCAATTCCCTCTTGAATGTATCATATTCCCTGGTGTTCTTGAATTCTGTCCTTGCTGCCATCTTCAAATCAGTCTGTAGTCCTCCATACAACTTACCTCTTAACACTTCTCTGTCGCTTTTCCTCAATGCTCCTAGTGTTGTTGCCTGCTCAAATAATTCCTCTAATCTGGAAGCAAAATTTTCCACTGATTCTCCGTCCTTCTGACTACATGTATAAAACTTTGTCATTACCACATCAGGTGAGTCAACATTGCCATAGGCACTCTCCAGCTCTGTCAATATCTGGCTAACTGTAGCTCCTGTTCCTAAACGTCTGACTTTGTCACTGGCATGGCCTTTCAACGCTCTTCTCATGCCTAAACAAATCTGCTTATCAGTAAACATCTTGTCATCCACCAAGGCTTCTACTTCAAATTTAAATGACTCCCATGTCACTTCGCCCTTTCCATCCTGACCATAAAAGATGGACATCTTGGGATAGCTCAATCCTGTTTTCCCTGGCCATGGTGATACTGGTGGAAGGTCTTTATCTGGCAATGGTGATACTGGTGGAAGGTCTTTCTCTGGCTCAAAGTAGACTTTCTTTGGCAAGTAGCTGAACAGTTTCTTTGGTTTGGCTCCTGTGGAAGGGGAAATAGGTGTACTCTCCTTGAATGTAGGCATGGTATGTACATCTGTTGTTTCTATCGGCTTGCCAAAAACTGTGGCTAGGTTAAGAAGATCTGCCTCGGTATCTACTTTTGGCTGGATATCTAATAACCTGAATGCCTCTAACACTTTCAGTTCCTTCTTGGTGACTTTCTGCACATGGCTTGGTGATTTCCCTTCCTCCAACATGTCAAATTTAATGTTTTCATCCATCATGTCAACAGCAACTTTCTTTTTAGCCTCAGCCATGTTGATGCTGTGCTTAGACAGACTTACTATCAAACTATCTTATAGTGTAGTATTTATCACAAAAATGTGTGTTTTATACCTGTAAATAACTTTTACACTAAATCTAAATCTAAAATTGCATGCACAAATTTATCAATATAACCTGTAAGAAAATATCTGTAACTATGGGGACTATTGGACCAAATATAGGACAAACTTATTTTTAATTTAAATCCTACTGAAAGAATAAACAAATACTTTTCTGCAAAGTTTACTAAATTCTGTAGAGTAAATATGCCTTTAGTATTACTAAATATTATAAATCAAATATGCCTTTTTTCTATTAAACTGCTAAAATGCAGTAATATGATTACTTAGTCAAGGTAGACAACTTTTATTTTAACAAATTGATGTCAATATTAATGAGCGTTAAGTAAATTCAAGGGAAATAACTCTTATTTTAACAGAATGATGTAAATATTTATGAATTTCAAATGAATTATCAAACTTATTTCAAATATCCTATAGTGGTTATATATAGTAACACGCTATAGTAGCTAAACAACCGAATGCTTTCGATAAGTTTTTTCCGCAAAATATAAGCGTGAATGCTTTGTCGAGAATTTTCAAAGTTTTTTTTTTTTTATAGGACGGGGTTATTTCATGTATAAATAGTACAACAAACTCAATCCCTGTAAAACTGCTAAATATGAGCTAGTTATCTACTAATTAAATGCAAATTTAACTCAAACTACACACTACAGAATAAATAACCTCAATGAGAATAATCTGGACCAAAACTACATGAATCTGTCTTGAAATTTCAATAGTCAATGAATTAAACTGAGAACTGTCACAAAAGCAGTCAAAGTTGAAGTCAAATGCTTGAAACTTTCAGAATAGTGATTTACACTGGCAAGGAGGTGGTAACCACATGTAAAAATAATCACTAAATACCAAATTTAAGAATAGACCTAATGTTATGAAATAAATACACTTAAATTACAAATTTTGAAAATTGAAATGCTCCCTTTTTATATATATTTGATGGATTCAATATGGCATGAACTGGTAACTTGTAACTATTCTTCTTATATTTATACTAATCTGTTTATAACGCCCTTTTACGCCTTTAAAGACTAATTCAATTCAATTTAGAAAATTACACGGTTTACGCCTTCAAAGACTTAATTCAATTCAATTTAGAAAATTACGCCTTAAAGACTAATTCAATTCAAGTAAGAAAATTACGCCTTAAAAACTAATTCAATTCAATTAAGAAAATTACGCCTTTAAATACTAGTTCAATTTAGATGGTAGCTCTTAATGATGATCAGGCTGAAAATATTAGTAAATATGGAATGATTTCTGCAATAGTTATTTGAAACTGAATCCTTCACCAGTTAATTAAACATGCAAGTGAATTTTCTATCTTACAGTACAATATCACACAATATGAAATACAAAGAAATTGCAGCTGTTGTCAATTTAAAGAATCAAATGGGAATTACTGTACAATGACAAGATTCTGAAGAAATTCAATTTAACTGAAAACAAAATTACTCAACTGCAAGATCTCTATATAACAATCTCAATCATACTCACAAAAAACCATTGAATTCTGCAATTCTGTGCTTGAATGAATGTTACTGTGACTGTTACAACTTGAACTGTAATACCATGGCACTGGCCACTATAACACTGTACCTGTAAATTTGCACAAGAAAATGCTATAACAATGTCACAAAAATACAAAGCATATAGAAAAACAAATACATGAATGTCCTTTAGAAACAGATTTATGAAAATTCTATGATTCCATGCAAAAGTCAAAACAGTCTCCAAATAGTGTAAACTGTATATACCTGTGCACAAAATATCAATGCAAAATGTGAATTTAGATGTGAAAAATACTATAAAGGGGAAACTTAACACACTCTAATGATAATACAACTTGTAGTTATAAAGTCTAATGATCACTATAACTCTATGACCTTCAGGTAAGTCACTGCTGATACTCAATTAAATGTCACAAATCACTATGACAGCACTGCTTACATAAATTTACATGTCAAAAGTCACTATACTCAAACTTCAATATATAAACGCCACTTTGAAATGTCACAAAATACTCTGTATAACGCCTTGAAGCCTCTTCAAATGTCAATTTTATCTCACAAATACACGTTGGGCGCCATTGTTACCCTCTTGGGTTTTAGCATTCTATTAAGAATGGGACTTCATTTGGGGTTAGGGTCAGACCGTTGTGAGGCGTATAAAATTCTGAACAACTCTGTTTCTCTTTCACGTAATATACTTCAATTACCAGCAAACACAATACCATATACAGCACACACCACTAGCAAGTCTATCTGTACCACAGGCACACTGTCATGTTCATAAACACCATGAACACCATTACCGTCCAAGACAAATAGTCAATCGACTCAATGATTCAAAGATTCAAAGATTCAACATCCTGAAAATACATAAAATTAAGCACACTAAGAACTCTACTCAATAATGTGGCATGTGGCTGTAAATTAAACACTGGACATAATATAAACACTTTAAAATAACAAGCATGGCACATTAGTAAGTGACATTATACTCATACTAACAGTATGACTATAATGTAGCTTAGTAATGCAATAATAAAGCTCCTATCACACGTGTCTAAACTTTAACAGAACGCCTTTCACAAATTACCATTCTAAACCAAACATGGTATACCAAATAACAAAGTTAAACAGTACAGTCTTACACAGAAACAACTCTTACCAGTTTGTGGAACTAAATGTTCTCTCACATGTCTCTCACTCCGTGCGTGCAAGCTGCTCTTGTTACTGAAAAAGTTAAGACGTGCCATTCAAAGTATGGTGTGAATATTATAAGAATATAGCGATTAAAATAGAACGCCGAGCTACCATCTCGTAAACGCGAATACACATTACATTAATTACAGCTCCCGAAATAAAATAGAAGAAGCGATAGAAATACAAGAACCAATACATGCCATTACCCAGTAAACTATCTGGTTCACGCCTAATCTTCTTTAATAGATGTAACTTTATTTAAAAGGTCTTTCTCCGATGAATTCAGAAGCCAAAGTGAAATGTCACTCAAATTTGCCGGGAGATTTCACGTGATAATGAAGAGTTTATAAATCAATGACCCGAATCGACAGAAATGATGCGAAAAGGAAATTAGCGAAAAGGAATCACTCGCGTTAACTAAATATTGATTTTTACACCTGGTTACACCTGTACAATGGCTGTTTTCGGGAGTATTTGGAACACGGCATATTCCATTTACAACATAAGGCATTTAAACTGTCGGATCAATTCACTTTACATTAGATACACAAGTATATAAAACATGGTATAGGTATATTTCAAACAAATCGGATTGAAATTGTAGAAAGTATTAACATGAGTGTTATCCCTTTAAAGTGCTAATATGGTTCATTTTGTCGGCAATCCAATGGGTAATATATCTACATGTATAATGGTATATAGGTGAATATCTGAATCTCCGATAATTATATCATGTTTGTTTTCGCTAGATGGGGGTTGTATCTTTCTGAATATGTACAATTTAATGATTATACATTTACAGACGCTTATTGGAACTTTCCCAATGCCCCTCGTACACACATTTGTTTTTATTGTTGCAATTTTGCTGAAGCTAATTTGTACGGTTAGTCGAGACTTAGTGTAATAAACTGACCAAATGTCAATTTGCGACCCGGACTGTATTTCAAAAGATGTGAAAAATGATTTATAATGTAGGCAACAGTAACAAGTATCTTATAGTTATAATATAAATGTTTTTTTCCCCAAACATAATCGAGTCTAAAAACAGTATCGTCGATAATGTAGAAAAATAAAGTAGTGTAACATGCAAACCAAGAGACCCAGTGACAACAAACCCCGTTAAGCTCACACCAAGAGATGTTTGTTCGGATATTTATATTCACTCACTTCCCAACATACAACGATTTGGGAAGCCTCATTTGCATACACCAACGTACCACGAACGTTACATAACTTTCCCCTCTGCGAAGTATCGTCCCGAGACTTGGGCCCTGGGAGAAACGTGGGTAAGGAAAATCCGGTCCGGCAGTTGTCTTTATCCCATCGCTGCCTCCATTTGTATCGTGCAAACTAAGTGACCCAGCAACAACAAACCCTGTCGGTTCAACGCTTAAGCTCACATCAAGATATGTTTGTTGTGCTATATAATTGACTCACTTCCCACCATACGACGATTTGGGAAGCCTCATTTGCATATACCAACGTTTCACATACGTTACATAACTCTCCCCTCCGAGAAGTCTCGTCCTGAGACTTGGACCCTGGGAGAACCGTGGGTAAAGCAACTCCGGACCGGCAGTTGTCTTTATCCCACCGCTGCAACCATTTGTAACGTGCACACGGAGACCCCGCAAAAACAAACCCTGTCGATGCAAAGCTTAAGCTCATACCAAGAGGTGTTTGTTGCGCTATATATATTCACTCACTTCCCAACATAAAACGCTTTGGGAAGCCTCATTTGCATATACCAACGTACCACGAACGTTACAGTAGAAATCCAAAGAATCATCAGCATTCGGTTCCACCGAATTTCAAAGCAGCAGGACCCATTCCTGCTCCAGAAAATCATCCTACTCAAAAGGAGGTGAAAGCGGATTACTACATGTATAATTTTATGAATATCATGTTCACTTTAAAATGTAGTGTTTATTCACTAGACTTTAAACATTTCCTAATAGTTTTCATTGTTTCATTTAATACATTTTTCAAAGTTAACTGATTTTGATTTATTATTTCTTTTGTTTTGAACATATCCGATGTTGAGTGTTGTTTTCTTGAGCGGAAGAAGCAGGGCTGCCATTTCTCCGGATTTTTCCTAAATCTCCGGATTTTTTCCCAGTACATGGTAGCTTAAAACAGGCTGAAAGTAAAGCAGAATGCGCCCTAAGGCGCATTCTGCTTTACTTACAGCCTGCTTTGAGTAGTAGCATGTCAACAAAGCAAAAAAAAGGCTATGGGGTAAAGGTACGATTTGTAAAATCGCACTTGAAAAGTGCAAATTTTGAAATCTTAGGATTTTTCATGTCAACTTATGGCAGCCCTGAAGAATACTGAGTCAAAGTCTTGAACTCGACCCTGACTATAGATCATTCCAAAGGATCGTAACCATAAAAAACAAAACCAAAAACAAATAATAAACAGATCACCAATAAGTGCGTCGAACAGAGCCGAATAAATTTTTGGACCAGAACTCTTTATTTTACCTACTTATCCACATTCTGACTCATTTACTCCTGGGGCCATTCGAAACGTCGTACGACAAATATTGTAGTTAGTCAGTTTCTAAATTTTTCCATCAAATCCTGTCTTGTGACATCTCTTTTCAAGACGATTTCTAAGAGATGTCACAAGACAGGATTAGATGGAGAAATCAGAAATTAGATATATTTTGAAATTTGACTTACGACCGTTTTTGTCGTACGACGTTTTGTAAGACTGGTCACATGTCTTGAAATTGGACTATGCCAGTGTTCATTTAGTCTAGTCGAGCTTTGACTTTTCCTTTCTACAAAATGTTGAAAACATACATACAATATATATGTTTATTTCGTTATTTTTCTAAACTTTTATATCATAGCGCCTATGTGGTGTATAGAATAAAGTTTATGACATAAAAAAAATGTTTCCTCAATCGAGATTCGAACCCCGAACCTCGCCGTTACAAATCCTTCGCTCTAACGACACACCTATGACAGATGAGATACGTCAAAGTTTTGTCAATTAGGTATATATAATGAACTGACGGGAGTCGCAGGTGAGGGCATCGATGATCTTACGTGAGTTAAAACTCCCTGTAAAACGCAACATGATGCTTTTTAGTAGTACATGTAACGATATCGGGAATAGTATTTTATCAACAATTTCAACTTTTTCAACTTGCTCAAAATTGGATTTTTAATCCACGGAAGGTTACAACTGTAAGACGATTCACGTAATTAATCGACCCTTCCCGACAGTATATGGATCGCTGCCGATTATTAATTTATACTGCGTCATCTCACTTTAATTTATTCATGCATGAAGTTCAACGTCAGGTAAATATGTTCGTACTATACCCAGTTAGTTTCGCTGATGGTCAGTTAGCTTGGTCACTGGTAAAACTGTTAGATCTATTGGGAAATATATGTCAGATCCGGCAAGGGAAACCTATGCATATGTTGGTATAATATAACCTATGCACGTTTATTTATAAGTACAGTGGGGGAGATACAGCTTAGGGTTTGTATAAGTCCTTCAAATTCCAATCTTTTTATAAACAGTGAATTTCCCGGTTAAAGCTCAGAATTTCGGTATAATAAAATAAATATCACATGTCTGACAGGGTGTCAGTTCAATTGTCAATTTTCGGAAAAATACCGTCAGTATATTCCCGAAAGTTGATAAATTTACTTTCATCCTGTCAGACATGTGATAATTTATATACTGTTAATAAAAACGGAATATTACTATACTTTGCATATCTTATGCACCGGATCACTCGAGTTGTGTGTGTAAAGGCTATATCCAACGAGACCGAAGGTCGAGTTGGATATAGCCTTTACACACACAACGAGAGTGATCCGGTACATAAGATATGCAAAGTATAGTAATGTTCATTTTTATTATATACCTCTTATAATAAAAATAAAATGAAAAACGATAGAAATTTTTCGAGCGTTACTATAAATAAACGGGATTTCCCATACGTCACACTTCGGGGAATGGCGCGTGAAAGTAAATACTCGCTATTACGACCACTAAAACGAATGCTAATTGATTAAATAATAGAGAGGTGACAGCTTAAAGCAAGGTGACCGTGAAACAGAAAGCTCCTAAAGGAGCTTTCTGTTTCACAGTCACCTTGCTTTAAGCGGTCACCTACCGTAAACACCCTAATAATTAACATAATTTAGTGGTCGTAATAGAGAGGTTTTATTGTAGTTCCGAACTTCCGACTACACAGTAAACGTTATTTTTACATGGGTAATACGGAATTTTCAATCCGTCAAGGTGTATTTGTTCGATAAAATACAGAAGTATTTCGGGCAGAACATTGGTAGGTATATAATAAAAGACTATACATAGTACTGTCTTTTATTGTGTATTGATTTTCCATTGTATTACAGTGTTTGTGATAAAAACCAGGTAAATGCAAGTCTACTTTTCAGGTATTAACTATTACTGTTAAGGGGCGGTGGTCCAGTGGTAGGACGCTCGCCTAGGAAGCGAGATTCTTCCTGGTTGGAGATTTGTCAGGATCAATGGATTTTTTCTGAGCAAATGATTTACCCTACATTGCCCCACTTCACCCAGGTAAAATAAATTGGTACCTGAGAGGGAAAGAAGTCAATGTGTCACGGCTGCAACTTGCGCTGTATTTAAATGGCCGACTTGTGACCCGATGATCAGGGAGGTAAATGTTAAAGTCGGCAGAATACGAGTTACATAAATGCAGACTTTATAAACCCATACCTTTACCTTTACCTCGACCCTCACTGGTTGGGCCTGTATTCATGACAAAACATGCATTTTGTCATGGGAGGGGTATATAAGATCGGCATTTTTACACTCTCTTCAGTGTATGTCTGTGTCAAAGGTAACTTATGCCTTCCGTCAGAACAAACTAAACTCTCTCCCCCTCTTTCTCTTTCTGTCTGTCTGTCTATCTGTCTTTCTCACATCTCTGCTAATTCTAAAGCATTAGTAGTAATACTAAATACCATTCAATGGTCAACCTGAATCTTAGTAGAGAATGAAACAATATTACTCCCCTAGACATTTGTTAGTGGTCACTCGATGCCTATATTAAATATAGGAAGAAATAACATAGAGAAGTAGTCTGGAACACTGTGCTGGAACAATGTAGACCTAGAACACAGTTCTTATAGGATTTACGCACTTGCAAACCATGCAAGAAAATAAGCCGGCTACAATACTTTCCTTAACTCTTTCATCGCCAAAGTCGCAAAAATGCGACTTTGCAAACAGTTTAGATCCTGATCAGACGCCACGTAATGCGGCGTCTAATCAGGATCAAAACTGTTTGACACTCATATCGATATTTCTGAAGTTATACAACCCTAAATCTAAGGTTGAAACGTTCTTGCAAACAACAATATTGACGCAGACTGCAATTAAGCGATGAAGATATAAAAATCTCCCGAATAAGTTTGGCGCCGTAAGGAAAAAAGATTATCTACCAGTATTAGCAGATCTCACAGTTCACCATTGACCACGCTGACTTGACAGTCGGGGGAAATGTCTGGGTTGATATCAACCTGTGTAGAAATAACATTTCTATATTTTATTTATAGAATTTAAGTTTTTGGTAATATGACTAAAGAAATATTGAAATGAGAGTCAAGCAGTTTGTAACGGACAGAGATGTAGGCGAACATGCAAGCTAAATGCCAAAAGTTGAAACAAGTGTCTGGTACTTGTAATCTATTAGCTTGACAGACATACATAAGTGTTCCAAATAAGGATAATACAGAAGTATTCCGAATACGGAGAATACAGAAGTATTCCGAATACGGAGAATACAGAAGTGTTCCGAATACGGAGCACAACTAGGCACAGTTTCGGTCCCACTGCCTCCAATCAGTTTCCAGTGCTGGTTCACTAAAAGCGAAGAGAGCGGTGAACTCCGACAGAAAGCAGTCTTTGTCGTATTCGATAAATCTACACACAAAGCTTGTGGTATTAACACACAGTTCAAAGCATTCGTCTACACTAACATCAGGATATTTGGCATTGTTCGTGTACGGTATGTAATACCCCACCTCCTGGAAGGTATTTCCATATTTTGTACATTCTGAAAATAGAATCAGTCTTATTTATTAACTCATTCACCAAAGAACTAAAAAGAAGACAGGTCGGTTGTTTCGATCCAATGCGCTACTTTGCAACGAATGAGATTAGCCGAAATATTCTTTCTGAAATCATCATCATCATCTCATCATCCTTCATCATTCATCGGCGCTATATGACCTATTTTGTGCCTCAGTGCCGTAAATTCCAACTCATCAATCCGCTGAAAAAAGTAGTTCCATTTTATACGGTCATGAATATGTGTCATGACAAATATTGGGTGTATTTTTCTTTTATGTGAATTATGTTGGCTTAAAGCAGCCTGAAAGTAAATCAGAATATACCTTAAGGATACGTTAAGTAATCAGCTAAACGTCGACCTACCGGAATTTCTTTAGTTGATTTCGACAACACCAGGGTCCATGCTTTTAAAACGATTGAGTTGAGTATAACATCGTTCTAAAACATTTGATTAGTCAGATTTGAGCCTATGCGGTTTATTTGATCTATATGACGGTCTATTTGATCTATCTGAGTGTCTATTTGATCTATCTGACAGTCTATCTGACGGTCTATTTGATCTATCTAACGGTCTATTTGATCTATATGACGGTCTATTTGATCTATCTGACAGTCTATATGACGGTCTATTTGATCTATCTGACGGTCTATTTGATCTATCTGACGGTCTATATGATCTATCTGACGGTCTAACTGATCTGTCTGACGGTCTATTTGATCTACTTGACAGTCTATCTGACGGTCTATTTGATCTATCTGACAGCCTATCTGACGGTCTAGTTGATCGTATTTGAATTGATTTAGCGAAGATCAAAGCAAATGTCTACTCAGTCTACGGTCGGAGTAGGAAAAACCAAGATTTTATGTTGTTTGCATACTTTTCATTTAGTGTCTTAACTGCATATAAAAGTAAAGAAGTAGAAGGTAAAATTCACCTGTTGGACAAGAGTCAAAGCGGTAATCATAGGGATGTCCATCTTTACATTCACATTTTCCGTTACTGCAAGTGCTGAAAACAATGGGGCAGTCAGTATCAATGTTGCACGGCTCAAACATCCTGCGTGTGCGGCAGGAACCCTGTATTACAATTACAGTACAGTATGTTAATTAGTGTCAATAACAACCTAGCTAGCAATAAACAGATATACCCCATCGCTTCCACTTTTACGAGTGTATCAAGTACAGTAAAGCCCCTCTATTACGGCCACTAAATATTGTTAATTGGGTGTTTAAGGCAGGTGACTGCTGAAAGCAAGGTGACAGTGAAACAGAAGTAACCTTTAGGAGCTTTCTGTTTCACTGTCACCTTGCTTTCAGCTGTCACCTGTCTTTTATACAATCAGTTATTTTTCGTTTAAGTGGCAGTAATAGAGATGGTTTACTGTACGAGTAAAACTGAGTACAATATAATATTTCAATTGTGACAATTAAGGTGTGATGTAACATTTATCTTAGGTCTGTATGGTATATGCCGGTGTCATTCTACTGCGTTACACCTGCACTTGTTTTATTTTAACTTTTGATAATTCGTAACTTTTGAATTGAACTAACAGTTGTACGAATTGGTGAGCTGATTATTGGGCATTGACGATGTGGTAGAACCAGGTCGGTTTGCTGACTTGAAACTTCAGGCTCAAGCTCGCTTATCTCGACTAGCCGATATTTCGATACAGTGAAACCCCTCTAAACCGGAACCTCTTTATACCGGAATTCTCTCTAAACCGGACAAAAGCTTTGGTCCCGTTTCCAACCCTTCTTTATTTTTACCCATTACACCATAATTACTCCTTTTTACTTCTTTGATTTATTCCTACACTGAAGAAAGTAGTTTATTCTTTCTTGCAGATGATAGCTTAAAGCAGGTTGAAAGTAGAACAGAATGCGCCTTAAGGCGCATTCTGCTTTACTTTCAACCAGCTTTAAGTCGTCAGCTACCTTTCATACTAGAAAGAAGTTATTGGTTAAAACCCCTCTAAACCGGAAACCCCTCTAAACCGGATGTTTTTGTTGTCCCCATACATGTCCGGTTTAGAGGGGTTTCACTGTACATGAATGACATGAACCAGGTCGGGTTTCTGGCTTGAAACAGGCTATTTTGTTAATAGTCCGACAGTATTTCATCTTGTGCAGCATTAATCAATGAAGGTATTATTCAGAGTGTATATATCTATACATCTATTATTGACTGTTTCTGTAACTACAATACGAAAGGAAGTTACAAATGAATAAATGAATAACGTTTTACGGCCTATCGTCACAAAAAGGTCATGTAGAGCCGAATAAATATGACCGTATCGAATATATAGTAGCCTTTGATCTACAGTCGAACTTCGATATCTCGAACTCGATGATGTTGAACATACCCGTATTTCAAAGTTAAAGCGGCCTTGCTAGAGGAGATTTTCGAGTTCCCGATGATGTACCGGTACAGGAATACTCTTGAGCAAAATATGTACCGTAAAGTGATGCTCCCAACCCAGGGGGTTAAAATGGGTACCCGTGAAGGGTGTTAGCCAGTACTGCGGTTGCCTACGCGCCATTTTTTAGCAGTGCTCAATATTGTGTGGAAGATGGCTCAATGACCAGGGGAGTGAATGTACAGTCGGGTGGGGGTCATTCGGGCTGAAAGTAAGACTATAACTAGATAATTTACTCTTTTTTTAAGTTCGGACATACCAACTTGATTTCTCCATATCGTATGAGGTTGGAGCAGGACGTGTTGACTGTGTCCATTTTCTCCCCGTTAGCCCAGCATTTTGTCTTGCTAGGGTCGTACTGCATGGATCTACACTGCTCATTCTTAGAGCAAAGTCCACAGCAGGCTATGGCAGAGTTTACATTGTTGTATGTGCTCAATGGGGTCCCATGACAGCAGTCGTGACATTTCCATTGCATGTCATACTCTGTATAGCACACACCGTCTTCCGCGTGTAGAAACTTTATGTACACCGTCAGCGTGATAAGCCACGAAACCATTCCCGTTCCAGGTGTCTGAAATTATAAAGTTCGGCCGTATGTTTTATAAATGCCATTCCTTCACAATCAGTCTGTTCATGGTCATTTCAGTATCAAGCAATATGTCGCCTGAACACTACATATAGGATCATATACCGGGTATAGTTCCATATATTTGCAAATACTTTACCAAATACAGTAAAGCTCTCTATTACGACCAGAAGAAAAATGTGTTAAACATTAGGTTTTTTACGACATGTGATTTCTTAAAGCATGGTGGCAGTAAAACAGTCCTTCAGGACGCATTAGCAATGCAAGAAAAAGGTATCTTTATATATCAGCAATCTCACTACAATGGTACGCATTAGCAAAACAAGAAAGTAGTATCAATAATAAACTACCTCTCTAATTTCTATGGCACGCATTAGCAATACAAGTAAATGGTATCAATACTAAACGACCTCTCTCATTTCTATTATACGCATTAGCAATACAAGAAAATAGTATCAATACTAAACGACCTCTCTCATTTCTATGGTACACATTAGCAATACAAGAAATTAGTATCAATGCTAAACGATCTCTCACAGTTCTATGCTACGTATTAGCAATACAAGAAAATAGTATCAATACTAAACGACCTCTCTCATTTCTATGCCGCGCATTAACAATACATAAGAAATAGTACAGCCCGCTGAGGGCCCTCTTGCATTATAGGACCGACCAGTCAGCCCTAAAATAGTTTACGGCCCGAAGCCGAAGGCTGAGCGCCGTAAACTATTTTGGGGCTGACTGGGAGGTCACTATAATGCAAGGAGGCCCGAAGTGGGCTGTACTATTTCTTATAGTATACCGCACTTCTAATTAGGATCAAAACAGATCTATTGTCAATTAATGTAGGCCTACAAGTATATATGTGCATTGATTACCTCCCTTTAATAACATTTTGCATCGGTTGTAACTTGTAAGCTTCCTTATGTATACTTGAATCTACACTTTCCATATTATAAAACTAATAATGTAAACTTGATTTTTAAAATTTATTGTATGATCTTTGATTAAACCGCAAACAATCAAAGCTAATGTTTTGTTATAAATTGTTTTATTTAAACGCTTATAAATCTAAAACAGATTAACTCTTTAATTCACAACTAATCTCTTCGATTCTTATATTAATCATAGATAAATTTCAAAATACATTTCACATTTTATTTACAAGTAGATCTACTCGAATATGGCTAATATTTGCTAAAAGTGACGGTAACACTTCCTTAAGCAGTTATTTCAAATTTCATTCCGCAATCATCACGACGTCATCATATGACGTCAACCGTTCTCAGCGGACACTATTAGCGGGCACTATCGTAAAATAGTGACCGCTAGCTCGTACAAAGATAAAGAAGGAGCGCACGAAGGTAAGGTATACTATAAGAAAATAGTATCAATACTAAACGACCTCTAATATTTCTATGGCAAGCATTAATAATACAAGATAATAGTATCAATACTAAACGACCTCATTCACTTCTATTGTACGCATTAGCAATACCAGAAAATAATATCAATACTTACGACCTGTCTCATTTATATGGTACGCATTAGCAATACAAGGAAATAGTATCAAAACTAAACGACCTCTCTCATTTCTATGGCACGCATTAACAATACAAAAATAATAGTATCAATACTAAACGACATTTCTCACTTTTATTATATGCATTAGCAATCCAATAAAATAGTATTGATCAAAACTAAACGACCTCCCTCAGTTTAATGGTAAGCATTATCAATACAAGAAAATATTATCAATACTAAATGACCTCTCTCATTTCTATGGTACGCATTAGCAATACAAGAAAATAGTATCAATACTAAACAACCTCTCTCATTTCAATGGTACGCATTAGCAATACCAGAAAATAGTATCAATACTAAACGACCTCTCTTAGTCATATGGTACGCATTAGCAATACAAGAAAATAGTATCAATACTAAACGACCTCTCTCATTTCTATGGTACGCATTAGCAATACAAGAAAATAGTACCAATACTAAACGATCTCTATCATTTCTATGGTACCCATTAGTAATACAAGAAAATAGTATCAAAACTAAACCACCTTTTTCATTTGTAGGGTATGCATTAGCAGAACAGAACAGAACTTTATTTTCTCGAATTCTACATAACATAGAATATATGAGGTACAACAAAATAATATAAGTAATTACTGTCACGTGGTATGACAGAGTATGCATTAGCAATACTGTTTCAGTTTATGTTTATTTCATAAATCCAGTGGGCTTGAAAGCCCATGAGGAGAACACGAAGCGTTTCATAGTTATGTTATAAACAAATATACATACAGAGTATATTATAATACATCGATATGCATTTGGGTCGTTTGGATAAAAATCAATACAATATTATATTGCCGTTTATCTAAACCACACAAATAATAATATGTATTTAGGCTTTGCCTATGGACGGAAAAAAGCAAAATTGTACTAATAAAAACGGAATAGATCAGTTGGTTGTGTAATCCGGATCACACTCGAGGCTACGCCTCTCGTGAGATATCGATTATACAAACAACTCGAACTTTTATTATATACCTAAATTGTTTGGGACAAGACGTTGTTAAACCAAATAATCAAATAGATCTATAAACACCCGTGTAAACACTGTTAATACTCCTCCGTACACCTATAATGCAATCTGAAACTATTTTTAGAAGTCATACGACCACCAATAATTACGTCATTATTTATATTGATGACGTATTTATAATCCATTATTTTTATTGGTTTTATTGAGAAGTAGCTTTTTGCAAATAATGTTTATTTAAGCGTTTATGGGTATGAACTGAACTGTTTTAAGCTTTATCCTTTGGAGGAAATCATTACAAGTGAGTGTTGTGGGTTATTCATGCTTAAAATGGTTTAAAAATAGCACCGAAAGCTAGAACTCCGAAACGTCACATATTATAACGCTTCGTAAAAGCCGTGACGTCATCATCCAAGATGTCAGCCCCCATGTTTTTCACGAGCAAATCAAACACTTTTCAAAGTTTGTCAGGGATTGAATTGAATAAAAACTTACGATCTCTCTTATTTATATAGTACGCATTAGCAATGCAAGAAAATAGTATGAATACTTACGACCCCTCTCTATTCTATGTCTACGCAGCATCAATACAAAAAAAGTATCAATACTAAACGATCTATTTCATTTCTATGGTACGCATTAGCAATACAACAAAATAGAATCAATACAAAACAATCTTTCTTACTTCTTTGGTACGCATTCACAATACAAGAAAATAATATCAGCACTAAACGACCTTTTTCATTTCTATGATACGCATTAACAATACAAGAAAATAGTATCAATACTAAACGAGCTCTCTCATTTCTATGATAGCATTAGCAATAGAAGTAAATAGTATCAATACTAAACACCTCTCATATCTGTGGTACGCCATAACAATACAAGAAAAAAGTATCAATACATACAATCTCTCGCACTACTATGGTACGTACTAGCAATACAAAAAGTATGAACCAGTTCACTAGCATGTACGTTTAAGCAATTCAAGAAAATGGTAAAGCTTGAGCTGAGATAAATTCAGTTGTTTATTCGAGTGTTTGGCTTAAAATCCCAAATATTCTCCTCTAAATGTACTGATGTCTGTCAGGTTTATACATTATTTATATGCATTTGAATGTTTGAGAAAAGAAAGATTGGGGAAATAGATAGAGTATATTACATGAGTGTGATTTCAGTAGAGAATTCATCCAACGAATTCAATCAATTCAATGCTGAAAACACACGAATTCAATATTCTATTTATCATATAAACAAAAACTGACACAAAAATCCGAACATTCTTACTTTCGCTTTTTCCTCAGCTATTAGGAAAACGATTCGTCATAAGTGTAGTTAGGTTTTATACATCCGTAGATGAAGCTAGAACACCTATCAAGTTAAAAAAAGAAATACAACACCAACGTGTCTCTGATAGCATGTTTAAATTTTCAACTTATATACTCAATTTCAAAAGAAAATGTGCACTGTATTTTCTGTAATTATTCATTGACAATTTTCCTGAAAGCACATGTATTTGGTTAAAACATTTAGATCAGTCCACAAACAGTATGGCTATTATTCAAGACTTTGAGATGCGGTCGTCTAAAGTGGAAGTTTTGAAACGAGAATAGACCAAGTGTTAATATCAAATTTGCGAAATAACTCTGAGTATTAAACTGTTTTAGTTCGAAACTTTATGTCGACTTATTGTAATCTTATGTTAATTTTGTCCGTGTCGTAAATATTCATCTTTGCACGTGATTCAAGTGGCAATGCGACATCGCGTAGAACTTACCTGGCGTCTAATAACGACGTCGGGAATGAAACGTTGTCCAATCCCTGAATTAGGGAATTTGCAAGGTCCATACGAATTTTTCTCCTAACACCCCGCATGAGAGCACCAAGGTGACTTAGAACATTATTAGACATATCAGAGAAGAGACACGAGTCCATTACTGTCACCCCAAACGGAAATGACGACATGCACATTGCAAACTAGCAGCCGAATGACATGCTGTCAAGATCTGTCTCACAAAGGATCCCATATCCCGGATGGGTATCCGAGCTTGCCAGAGGCAACACAAAACGGTATGTCTACTGATACAGTACTGTCTTGCACTACTAGACGCTTCTTGGAACACGACGTAGAAGTTATGTCAACGCAACGCAATCGTTAGTTTAAGTGTTGTCCTAGGTATCTCTGCAATGTCTGCGGCGATCGTTTGTTCAAAAACGTTTGCGCAACCAAAATGAAATTATTGTGTTCCTTTGGTATCCTAACATCATTTTCAGGTAAGTGAACACTTGTATCTGATGTAGAGCATCATCTTGTCGGATTTTGACCCGTGAGCTGTGACCTTTAAGACGAGCCCACCGGTAGAGGTAAAACGCGTCACAAACCATAAATTTGTTCAGGAATTACCTACCTTTCATTGTATTCTAAGGATAGTGTGCCTTTTTGTATCGAAATGAAATCAATAATCGAGTTAGAGTAATAGATATATTGTATGGTTACCTAAAAAAGGGTTATAGGTTATGAGTTTGATTCCCAAAAGGATGTATTTCTCTTATATTATGATTAAATTTATGTATTTTTGCATTAGTATTCAAACAATTAGTTTATTTAAATTGTTCTGCAAAATGTGTCATAGGTAACCTAAACGTTATTTTTTGTTAACTATTAAAGGTTTTAAAAGAATGTAAACTATTACCCGGTGTGGTCTCACACTTCTAGATAACAATTGCATTAACTCATTTAACACTGAAAATGTGATGGGCACTTCCAGTTTCCAATTAAGTCTAGAAATGTATGTCAATTGGAAAATGATAAACAGTGCAGCCCTAATAAGAGTACTCCTTAAGGAGCCCTCTGCTCATGGTCTTCTCTGATTTCATGGGACTAATGCAGTACACTTTTTATAAATGCCGAGTATACTCGTCGTTAGGGCTCCATGTGTTATGTGCCTTAGGGAAACCTGAAAGGTTACCCCATATAGGCTACATGGGTAACGGGTCAAATCGGCCCAAAACCAAATCGGACCGGGTCAAATCGGATCATCTGACTCAACTTGTTTACCAGTGAATAGAAACTTCTAGAACAATCTATATGTTTCTATACTACTCAGTGATGTTCTCGTCTATTCCATGATCTTCTAGAATATTCTAAAAACTTCTAAATGTTCTAAAGATAGAATTTACGCATTTTAAAGTATTTAAATCATAAATAAATAAATCAGATAACAAACATGTTTACATAACACATTATATCTGGACTCTGCATTCCAGATAGAACTGATCAAAATCCAAGCAATTTGAACTCTTGGCAATATTTTCTATGTCCTTACTAAAAAAAAAAACTGAACCAATAAATCAAATTCAGTCAATAAAGACATGTCCGCTATATCTACAATATTGGGCCGATTTGACCCGCCATTATTGTGCCGATTTGACCCGGCATATTTTTGGGCCGATTTGACCCGGTCCGATTTGACCTGGGCCGATTTTGGTTTTAGGCCGATTTGACCCGGATTCGGATACATGTATATGGCATTCAGATCATTTCCAATAGGATTTAAGATTGCTTGTTTTCTACAAGCGTTCTAGAATAATGATAGGTTGTTTCGTCTGTCTTAGGATCTTAAGTTTGAACAATGTGCTTATACAAGAATATAATAAGACATTTTATATATAATATTTATTTATGCTTTTCTGTGGATTACCACGAAATAGCAGTGGATTATCACTTGATAATTTCACTGCTTTAAGCAGTGGGATTATCGCCACGCGCGCTTTTAATATGAATTTTCCCCGTAGGGCTCCCCAAGAATCGTAGTCAATCGTGTCTTATCGTTAAATTCCGGCAGTCTGATTTGTCGCGACCCACTCAACGGAAGAACACGAATCCAAAATCGGGAGCAACGGCGTAATTCGGATGACGTCAAATCAATAAATCAGTGACGTCATCGTACGGGAAACTTTTTCGAAAATGTGTTAAATGGCTTAAAAGCATAAATGAATAGAATAATTGTATTTTTTCAGTATAAGATCGAATTTAATCCATTTCGTAAACATCAGACTTATATTTTAACTCAATGGATTTAATTTCTATCTTATACTGAAAAAAACAATTATCCTCTATATAATAAGAAGTTTAATATATAATATATCAAACTATTTAAATACTGAACAATTACTCTGGTTTTTTTGTGGCAATCGTCGTGTGCAGTATAAAAATACATTTCCCAACCCAAAGAAAAAATTCTCCGCTTTAACTCATGAACGCTACTCAACTGTCTCGACCACGATTTCAGTATCTTATTTCAAACATCAATTTAGAGTTTCAACCCTAACTTACTTATAACTTGGGAATGGTTGCAACTTCTTTAAATAGAAAACTACAGTCACGGCGCAGCGCACAAAATCCATTTATACACGAGTGCCCATTATTCAACATTTTTATTTTGACGGCGTAAGCTGAAAAATCATATACCGGTATACGACAATTCCAAACCTCAGCGCCTGCAGGGGTTTAATTAATGAACGATTGACCACAACACCATGACGCGGACCTCGGCAAGCGTCATACTCATTTTCGTCAACCCTTTAATTAAAAATGATAAATAACAAGCACTCATCTTTTTATGACAAATACATTTTAACACTTAGCCCTCCAAATAAATTGTCGTCTGCTATATTTCTCGTCTGCTTCAAGTTTCAAAGTGCTTCAAAGTTGCTCAAAATTGCTGAAAATGTTGTTCGAGTGTCAAACAGCTTGGATCAGGATGAGACGCCGAGTTACTCGGCGTCTCATCCGGATCCAAGCTGTTTGCATATGGAGCTATAGTCGTGAGTGGCAGCCTAAGGGTTAAAACCTATTTAGTTAATTATAGCCGTAGTTTGTAGTCCTTCAGCTATATACATTATCCGCCAAAATGTGACGTTGTTTATGGTGACGTTATAGCAAAAGACATCATTTGGTGTCTTGCTACATGCAGCGCGTTTGGGCGAACAGATTGGAGCGGAACCCCAAATCGATATTTTACTAGAGGAATGCAATTGACTTGAACACTTTTACTCTAAATGACGATTAAAAGCGTAACGCGGCGTCTGATCAGGATCCAAACTGCTAGACGCTCGTTTTGAAATTTCTTCAGTCATACTGCCTTATTTGTAACTTTTAAACGATGTTGCAAACAACACAATTGAAGCAGACGGCAATGAAACGGTGAAGGGGTAAAATTCTCACGAAATATTTGGCAGTGAAAGGGTTAAGCCACTCTCGGACCACACGTTATATGATAAAAGTACTTACACAACTGGAATGGCTTCTTCTTAAATAAATCGTCAAAACCATAGAATTATAAGAATGAAGCTAATCTTCAAATATAATCTGTACCTAAGACCTACTAAAGAATATTACACAGGCTTAGTAGTAATTCATTGCTTACCATAGACGCCTTCCCCTGACTGATTTCAAGCTTCAAGTGTACTGTCACCGAAATATTTTGAAATTCAACAAAAAAAAGAATAATTCTGATCTGAATATTTTTTCCAAATTAGCATTGTTAGTAAGCTATCTCCCTTATATTTTGAATCGTACTTCTGAGCAATTTCAGAACTTATACCAAATAAATACGAAAGACTCAAGCAGGAAACGTAACACAAACAATACACCCACCTCTCAAGCAGAACACACATACACAGTCATACCACAACAAACACACACACACACACACACACGCAATACCATTCCTTCATCTACACACTATATAAATAGAAAACAACACGCAAGACAAACATAAAGCAAAGTGAATATAGGAACCCGCCTTGGTACGGTCAGTAGCAATCAATAATTAACCATAAATTAATTAATTATTAACAACCACTGGGGGGTTAAACCTGGGTTTAGGGGCGCCCAACCTCACACTTATCTCCTATATTCACCTATAAAGACAAACAGTGTACATAAAAAATAAACCCTGTTCCACAACCTCACAATCAAAAAGACCGCCAGCACAGTAAGTAAATACATGTAAAACATTTAGCAAAAATTCTATGACAAGATCATTAGTAACATGGGAAAGAATTAAACATTCAAGCCCGTGTTAAAAATAACCCACTATGGCAACGGTCAAATTGTACTCAAGCGACTAGTCTGTAGTTACGAGTAACTGTAAGACATGGAAGGGTCCAGGGTACGACAGAGAGGGAGAGAAAAAACAAAGCACGAAAATCCGACATAACTCTCCCGGTTAAGGACGGCTTTAAAGATACATCATCATGTAGTGCTAAGCCCTGTCTGTCGTCGCACAACCAAAGAGGAAAGCATAGTTATCAATTGTAGATTGATCGATAACCAAACGTGAAGCGCGCAGCAATATAGTTGGATCATAATCTTTTTTGAGGAAAAATCTAATACGTTTCACAAATAGGTTTTGAAAATGTATATGTCCAAGAATCTTACGAAGCCTTTTACCCTTTGCATGCTGTTTAATGCCCGCAACTACTGTCGTCTGCTACTGCTGTCAAAATAGAAATGTCTAACTTGTTTGCAAAGGTTATCACTGTGACACGCGTATCCGTCTCTAGCATGCAAAGAGTTAATAATAAGTAATACAGAGCAAGTCCTTGAAATAGAATATAAAAGGAGTTTTCTGTGGCTTCTCAGACTGGAGCTTGAACCTGGTTGAAAGTGAATCAGAACTCTCATTTAAACGCGCTCTGCTCTGGTAACCCGATTTCAAAGTAGAATTAGGCTATTAGGTTAGGGAGTCAGTTACAGAGTTTTCCATGAGTTGGAAAAGAAAGATCGTCGGTGTCCCTATTTCGTTAGGGAAATATATCGGTGCACTTTAACTCGACAACGCTTTCTTCTTTTTGAAAAGCTCAATTTCGTCATCACTTTTTGTGTACTCTTTGTTAAACACACGGATTCGATGCAAACGGGCAATTCATTTACTATGTTTGATATAGCATAGAAGTTTAAAACCAAATTCCGTATATCCATGTTCACTCCGAAAATCCTCGTTCCAATATGATACATTTTACAATTGATTGTCATAATTCTTTGGCGTTTTGCATATTTTTATCTGCTGCACCGAAATCACGTGGCGTAATTTGCCTCGCCCATTTTGTTCCATGTAAAGTACGCTAACAAAACTATGTTCTTTTTATATAATGCAAACTGTTTTATGGTCAATACTTTTTCGAATGGCTTGGTATTGAAATTTGTTTGACATTATTTATCGTATTTTTTGAAAAAAAAAGATGTTGAAACGTCAAAATGATTTGACCACTACTTGCCCTACTGAATTGGAACAAAGGGGCTACATATTTAACCCTTTCAACGCTACAGCCCTCTGTAGAGATTACTGACTACACAGGCAAACAGTGTAGACCTTGATCACAGGGTCTAGACTGTTTAATGATTTCATTGTTTTTTGTTGTCATACAAAAAATGTAACAGTAGACTGGTACAAAAATATTGTACTAGAAGAGTCCAACTGATATATAAATACCCACAAGAGATAGGGTTGAAAGGGTTAATAAAGGAAAGACTGGTAATTTACTGCTGTTGTTTTCTTTTTCAAACGCGAGAGAGGCATAACAGGCGAAGAACCAATTATATTCCTTCAAAAGGGAGAACTCTCATTGTTGAATATTTATGTAGGTGGGAAACATACCAGGAGAGATTCTTACAATATTTTTATTGGTCACATTCTAGTGATGCTGTACTTCGTTAAAAAACAACCCTCAACGAAATAGGGCCGATGCAACGTTATCCAAACAAAATGACCACGTCATTAAAATGGTGGTGATTGCCCTAAATGTTGAATATATTCGAAATCATTTTGACGAAGAGTTAGCTTGTCGATACTTGTCGCAATCATATTTCTGAAGCTTTGAATAAGTATAGTACCAACTGGTGCCGCAGAGAACATGCTGAAAATGACGCTCTTATTAAATGGAAAGAATTAATTTTTGATATTATCGATACCCGGATTTCGTTCTATTTATCCAATAACCATCTTTTACCACCTAAACCTAAATTTAACATTCGTCACTTAAAGAAGGGCATACAAGACTTTCATTCCAAGTATGTACTCGTTCCTGCCGACAAAGCATCCAATAATGTGATAATTGTATGACGATTACATTATGTTGATACTTTAAACCAGGAACTTGTGAATACCAATTCCTATACAACGACTAATTTAACGGAGCATAATGTAGTATCTGATCATCTTGATACTTGTAAACAATTAAAAGCTGACGTCAACATTACATGTCATAAACTTCCTACTATGTACTGGATACCAAAACTCCACAAAACACCATATAAGTCTCGTTTTATTGCTAATTCAAGTGCATGTACTACTACTAAGCTTTCCAAACTTTTGACATCGTCTTTAATTAAAATCAAAGAACATGTTCAAAGGTATTGTGACAAGACTTACGAAAATTCTGGACTTAATCTGTTTTGGTCTATCAAAAACTCGAATGAAATTTTGACGAAGCTTGAACATAGAAAATACCAAGCTTGCAATATTAGTACGTATGACTTTTCAACACTATATACTACCTTACCTCATAATTTAATAAAAGCTAAACTTATACAACTTATTGAAAAGACTTTTGCCAGAGAAAGGAAACTATTTCTGGCGTGTAATACTGATCGGGCATTTTTCACAAATGACACGGTTACATTACACTATGTGGACTTGCACCAATGTCTGTAAATCACTATCATTTCATCAGGATAATATTTATGTACGTTTTGGGAGTACCATATACCGCCAAGTGATTGGTATCCCTATGGGTACAAACTGTGCGCCCCTTGTCGCAGACCTATTTTTGTACTGTTATGAGAGGGACTTTATGCTAAGTCTAAAACCTGATACACAGGCAGATGTGATCGAAGCCTTTAACAACACATCGCGCTATCTAGATGATATTTTTAATATAGATAACCCATTTTTTGATACGTTGTTTCCTTTTATTTACCCAAAAGAATTACGCCTGAATAAAACAAACGAGTCAAATTTATCGGCACCATTTTTAGATTTGGATCTTTTAATAAATAACGGTATTGTTTCTTCTAAGATTTACGATAAACGAGATGATTTTGATTTTAGTATTGTAAACTATCCTCATCTAGATGGCGATGTTCCCCGTTCTACATCTTACGGGGTTTATATTTCACAACTTATTCGTTTTGCTAGGGCTTGTACCTCTGTTGAGGACTTCCACATTCGTAATAAAACTATTACTGAAAAACTTCTTAAACAGGGGTACAGATTTCATAAACTTCGTAAAACATTTTCTAAATTCTTTTATAGAAATCTTCCTCTCATTAACAAGTATAAATGTAACTTAAAGTCTTTTCTGCGGCAAGGTATTTCACATCCGGAGTTTTATGGTGATGTGATTTACAGACTTCGTAAGATTCTTGGACATATGCATTTTCAAAACCTATTTGTGAAACGTATTAGATTTTTCCTCAAAAAAGATTATGATCCAACTATATTGCTGCGCACTTCACGTTTGGTTATCAATCAATCTACAATTGATAACTATGCTTTCCTCTTTGGTTGTGCGACGACAGACAGGGCTTAGCACTACATGATGATGTATCTCTAAAGCCGTCCTTAACCGGGAGAGTTATGTCGGATTTTCGTGCTTTGTTTTTTCTCTCCCTCTCTGTCGTACCCTAAACCCTCCCATGTCTTACAGTTACCCCCCAGTGGTTGTTAATAATTAATTAATTTATAATTGATTATTGATTGCTACTGAACGTACCAAGGCGGGCTCCTATGTTCACTTAGCTTTATGTTTGTCTTGCGTGTTGTTTTCTATTTAGTGTGTAGATGAAAGAATGGTATTGCGTGTGTGTGTGTGTTTGTTATGGTATGGCTGTGTGTGTGTTCTTCTTTAGAGATGGGTGTATTGTTTGTGTTGCGTTTCCTGCTTGAGTCTTCTTTCGTATTATTTATTAGCGTCGACGATCAATTACAAAGAAAGGGATAATTATTAATTTATTACCATAGACTTTATGATGTGTGATTACCGCGATTAGTTTGAACGATAAGTAAACTGAAACCAGTACATCCAGGAGATCATTCGGAGAAGCTTCATGACGAGAGCCATGGCTCTCAGTCAGACTGGTGCTCTTTTTTATAATGAAAAAGCCAATGTAAATTAATGAAATCATGTTCAATATTATGGTTCTACGGCTCGTTAGCCAATCAGAAGTAAGGAATTTACTTTGCAGTATATAATAGATAGCGATTTCAGGTTTTCATCAAGAAGAATACCTAAGTGACTTTAATGCAGCATTGAGGGAAAATGTCATTCCAAAGGTAAACACGGAATATCACCACAGTGTGTGGTCCGGGGTCTTGTATCAGTTCGAGTCGGTTGTGTAATCCAGATCTCACGAGAGGCGTAGCCTCGAGTGTGATCTGGATTACACAACCGACGAGAACTGATACAAGACCCCGGATTACACACTGTAGTGATATTCCTTTTATTATATACCTACACTGTTTGGGACTAGATCTAGCTCTATATGTTGTTCAATCGAATAATTAAATGTACGCATACATGTAGGCCCCTATATGTTAAAGAATCTACGTTCATATGCAATCTTAAACTATTTATGGAAGTCATGTGACAACCAATAAATTACGTCGTAATTTTTTATGACGTATTACTTTATTCTCGATTGAATCCGTTATTTTAGAAGTGGCGTTTTCCAAATAACGGTCATTTAAGCGTTTTAGAGTATGGGTTGAACTGTTTTAAACTTTATCCTTTGGAGGAAAAAATTAGTAAAAATGGGGGTGTTGTGGGTTATTTACGCTAAAAATGGAAATTATCTTTTCAAAGTTTATCAACGTTTAGTTTCGATTGTTTTTTTAAAAATAGCATTGGACCTGGAATTACGAAACGTCACGCGCAACGCTTCTTTATATAAATAAATCGTGTACAACTTGTGTGCATAAAAGCAGTGACGTCAACATTGTGTAGCATATATGCCATCTGATACGGAAAAAAGATTGTTGGGCCTGTATTCGCTTGTTTTTAGAACAGGTATATAATAAATGGAAATACCAACATTATTTCTCTACTTATGTCATCGTTAACGATTAAAATTCCAACTTGCTGTAATTGTACTAGTACTTCCGGATACAAGATTTACCGTAATATTTATGTAACATTAATGTATTAGATGTGTAATGCGCACCGAAACAAATCCGCAAAACCTATACACCATCTCATTTGGTACCTAACTCTACATCATTTTCCAAGGTTTAAAGACTTTTCACGGTTTATAACAGAAAAAATGAGTAATTTTGTCTTGTTACCCTACTTTTCTACTTTTGGATCATATAGATTTTTTAATATCCATGACTGTAGATCTATAAAGTTGGATTATTTTCGTGAGTGAAGAGTTCAAATAAGTATATGGGTAAAAGGGTAGATTTAGGAAAACGAAACTAGTTTACACCCATTTACCGTCAGTCCTGGTTTTAACTGTAGGATCCTTCTGCCGCACTTCTCGTTTAGCAGCCAGATCCAGGTAAAACTAAATCGTCATTAGGAGAATCAACAACATTTAAGAAATGAATTGCGTACTTCCGGCATGCATGAGCTGATGGCACTTCCATGCTGTTACTAGCAAAGTGCGTGAAGCCCGAAGGGCTTCTCGCTTAACTTTGCTAGTAACAGCATAGAAGTGCCATCAGCTCATGCATGCCGGAAGTACGCAATTTATTTCTTATATTTATATTCCATTGTGAGCTGAGAAATGAACCAGAAATGTACATAACCGTTCTAATAGACACTTTGCCCGTTGCTATGCTGTTGCTATCGTAGTAACGATCTCTATATATGGACTGAAAATAGTCCCAATCACATATTATAAGTACTGGATAAATTTAGACTTTTAACCGGTAAACTTTCTCGTTATGTTTAAAACCCCTTTTGAGACATTTAAAAGCACACGAATTTACGAAATACTTGTATTATAAGCATCTTAAATTTAGTTCGCGTTTTTTAAAACCGATTTACTCACACGCCATATTTGATTACTCCGCGTTAACCGCGCCTACCATACGGACTTCTCTGTATCGATTTGAAAGTGATCAGTATAGCTTCGCCCCTAAACCAGCTGGTTAGAACTGGATTTTAAGTGAACATTCATTAAAATATGCAACTCTGTTTTTAGAATAGTGTTATATAAGGACAATGCGAAGCGAATGTAAATATCATCATATGCACAATAGTTGTGTTCCACTAGAACATTATTATTATTATACAAGATTTATATAGCGCTCCTTTCACACAGTGATTGTGCGTTCAAAAGCGCTTCATTACATAAATGTACATTTAAAGCAAAAAAGACAAACTAACTACAATTAGGTCAACAATAAACATGAATAAACATACAAAAGACAGCCCCTGAAATGGCGATCACAATACCACAATCAATCGGCAATAAACCGACCGGATAGATTACCGACTGAAAGAAATAATAGTAGAGCGCCCAATGCAGGCCGCCAAGAAAAGACAAATAACTACAATTAGATCTAAAATAAACATGAATAAACATACAAAAGTCAGCCCCCCAAATCGGCGATCACATTACCACCATCAAATAGCAAAATGAACCGACCGGCTAGAGATGGCTGACCAATAGAAATAATAGTAGAGCGCCCAATGAAGGCCGGTGTAACGAAGTATTTTGACCCCCATCGAAAAGTGATCCATGTCAAAATTCGACGTCGTAGAATGACCCCTGTCGTCGAAAAAGGACCCCCATCGTCGAATATTGACCCCCTTCTGTCGAAAAATAACCCCCTTTCTACTTACCTTTATATTTGGGTTAAAGTTAGTTTTGCAAGTGCTAAATGTGTAGTTATACCCCAAAGCTCAATTTTGGGCGTATGTGACAAAATTGCGCGTGTCTGGAAGTTTGTTTAGAACATATTTTCTTTATTACATCAGCAAGATTTACCAAAGTCGGTGCGTGAGTACAGCTTGCCATGGTAAAGTGGCCTATAACGGTTTAGGTCATTGTGATATTTATATTGACATTTGACCTCCATTGTAGGTAGATAAAAACAATTTGTCGTGAGGATATATTCTTTACAAAAGCAGATACAGGGATACCATACTTGTTTATTGAGAACATTTTGGGAAGAGTGTGGTGTAACATTTTCACTTTTCAGGTCACTGTGACCTTAACCTTTGACATTATATTTCGATAAACAACTTTTATGGCGTTTATTTGGTACCACGGCGCTCATACATGTACGTTCTATTGGTTTAGAAGGATACCTGTCAGTTGGCAAGTCAATACGCCAGTGCCCAAAGGTGGGAGATTTTGAGGGGCTCCGTGACAAAAGCTTTGGAATTTTCTTAATGCATTTCTTTTTAAACATGACCAAGGGTTTACATTTATTTTTCGAAAACACAACAGTACTGCTGAAAAGTATCTCAGTTTAGGCAACAAACTTTGATCTAATCTGTGCTTTAGTTGCGGAGTTCGTTTCAAATGTTCTAGTCTCAAGACACTGACTCGAGTTTGATCTCGGTCGTTAAATCTGAAGTGTAGTTGGTATCAAAACAACTGTAAAACCTTTATTAAGCTGCACTTGCAGGTATAGTTTGGTCATCTATTTATTACCATTACTTTTATTTTTAGTGTACCCCGGCTTTACATTTTAATAAGGTAGTGTCACACCGAATGACTTAAGTATTTGGGCTGTCCCAAAACATCGTAGACTTTCGTAATAAAATTGCTATTTATAACAGCAGAGACAAACGCTCGTCATGGTTTATAAACATAGGGATTAAGTAAGCATGTGTGAATTTTTATCGCACTATCTTAAAAACTGGCTAGCGCAGAGTAGTTTGAAACACCCTATCCGTGCAACCCCGGCGCACACTATAGTTACGTAATGACGTTATCGACGTCAACGTTACTCTTTTTCAAAATATTCGCCGTGATGAGCGATGCATTCGCTGTTTCACACAACCGATTAACTTTTCATATGCGCTGACGAACAATGCTTTTCTTCATTCCTCACAACACTCTTAAATGTTTCTTGTTTCAGCTCCTCAAAGTTTTCAAATTTAAGTCATAGTAACTGAAATTTCAGGCATATAAATACGACGAAATCTGAATGGGCTATATCAGTGCTGTATGGCACATGTTCAAGCTTTTGAAAAACCCACCACGGCAATTTTGAATTGTGTATACTGGGAAGTGTGGCACCGAACGTTATCCTAGTGGAATATGATGCTTTCAACTTGAAATTCAAGGTTGTCTACGAACCCTCTGGTCGCTTCTTTCGTATCGCAATGTGGCATGCAAGAGATCTGTGCGATGAATTTGTTGAAAAATAGCTGCTCTCTCGCATAACGTTGCAAACCAAGTCATGTCTGTTTTCTGCACTTAGCAAGCGAGACATCCACCTGGTTAATAGCCTCTCGAGATGTTAATCCGATGTACAGACGAGTTGCTGACCCCGACGATTACAACCATTTTTATTACCGCAAGATGCTGATCACCATTGATGACGCTCCTCACGTTTTTCTACAATGAAGCCGTCAATTCATATCGGCCGTTCCGTCTTTGTAAACTAATTTTCAATCCATCCTTCTAAAAAAACGCTTATGCTGTTTGGAGATTAGAGAACAAGATGCTGATTTATACTTTTCTGTTGATTGTAGTTTAAACGTCTGTGTCGGGGTCATATTTAACCTAACACAGTATTCTTTAACATTTTGCTGCGCCGCACTTTCCTTTGACGTCGTCATTTCTAGCGCTTTCAGAACACGGTACTAATCGCGATAACCCTATAGATGTTTTCAAAATACCGCTACGTTAATGATATTTTCCAGGATGACGTTACACATAGCAACGTAAACGTTCATGACGCAATATTGCGCGAATTCAAGCTCGAAGTTGCATTGTAGGAGGTTGAAAGATGCACACCTTTAAATTTACCTGTATGATTTTTGCGTGCGCCGCTAAATCTAACCAGCAATGAATATTTGCTAAGTAATAAGAGTCAGGTTTGTTAAAGAACCTCCTTCTTTATTCTACAAATGTGAAAATGTTTGAAATAGCATCAGTAAAAAAATCATAGAAATTATACGTCGGGTTCTTCAAAAAAATAATTTGTCCACGGTGTTTTGGGACAGCCCTCGTAGTAATGTTTACTTGACTCTTTACCCTGCCTAACTTAGCAACTGCGAAATGTACCCTTGTCGTATATAGCAAGTGACCAATATTGTGAGTATCGTGATATCTGTTGCCTCAGTTTGACCTTGGATTCTGTAGTGACCAAAGCTCAAGATAATAAAGAGTTTGAGTTGAGTCTGAGATCGTTGTCATTTGATTGGTCAGATTAGCGCAAACGCTCAGACTCAACTCAAACTCTTTATAACCTTGGGCCCTGAAGTACCTATCAAATTGCAATCATTCAAATAAAGCCACTACAAGCGGGCTATGTTGTGTTTTGCCAACTCTTACTGATATGATTTAACAGTTTATCATGTTTATGTGTACATTTAACACCATCTACAAACAACTTATATCCAGATCGGACGCTGCGCAATGTTGCCTCATTACCCTTGTCATCAATTAGTGTCGTTGAATAACTCCGGTCATTATTCGATGACGTAGAATGACACCCGGTCTTTATTTGATGTCGTAGAATGACTCCCCGGTCATAACTCGATGTCATAGAATGACCCCAGGTCTTTATTCGATGTCGTAAAATGACTCCCGGTCATTATTCGATGTCGTAGAATGCATGCCCCGGTCAATATTCGATGTCGTAGAATGACCCCCCCCGATAATATTCTATTTCATAGAATGCCACGCCCTGTCCTGGTATGGTAATTACCGTATTTGATGTCAAATAAATGCCCCTTGTCATTATTCAATGTCGCGAGCAGCTCCCTGAGGATTCATTCATGTCAGATTACTAATTACTTTTAAAAATCATTGGATGCTTCTAGGTTGTACAATATACTGTTAATAATCTAATCAATGCTTTGATAGACACATGCTGCAATTTTTCTGTTGCGACACATTGTAAGAAGACGAATGTCATTGGAATTGATGTAAATATCACATATACTGTAAAAGGGGGATACATATTTTCACTCGTTTACGTTTATTGATATCGAGTACTACTGATAGACTTTAAACTACGTTCAATAAGTGGTCATATATCTTCAAGAATAGAAACAGGCTATGGAGTAAAGGGTTAGGTATTCATGTTTGACTTAATGCATCGAACAGACAATTGCATTTGAAACTGTAATGATGTTATATGCAACAGTGACATTTATAAATTTTGTCTTGGTACAGTTGAACCCCTATATAGCAGTAATTCAGTTAAGAAGTGTACAGGCAAAAAAGGACATGCCAGTTCATTTAACAGGTTTAATATGTAAAAAGTACTTCAAAGAGCTTTGCACAATACTTTTGATCTGTATTTACCCTTTTTCCACAGGCATTCTTGTTGTTAGCTGACGCCTGTAATCAAAACTAATATTGAATTTTATTAGTGAATCTTTAATCTCATTTGCTGATGTAGGTACACTTGCTTACAAAATATGCTTCCTTACCCAGTGGACACTATAAAATATGCTTCCTTACCCAGTGGACACTATAAAATATGCTTCCTTACCCAGTGGACACTATAAAATATGCTTCCTTACCCAGTGGACACTATAAAATATGCTTCCTTACCCAGTGGACACTATAAAATATGCTTCCTTACCCAGTGGACACTATAAAATATGCTTCCTTACCCAGTGGACACTATAAAATATGCTTCCTTACCCAGTGGACACTATAAAATATGCTTCCTTACCCAGTGGACACTATAAAATATGCTTCCTTACCCAGTGGACACTATAAAATATGCTTCCTTACCCAGTGGACACTATAAAATATGCTTCCTTACCCAGTGGACACTATAAAATATGCTTCCTTACCCAGTGGACACTATAAAATATGCTTCCTTACCCAGTGGACACTATAAAATATGCTTCCTTACCCAGTGGACACTATAAAACGGTTTGGACTATTCAAACTGTATACTTGCATACATGTATTCTTAAGTTTTGCATGTTAACAAAGAACTTGTAAATAATAACCTATCAGTTATATATGATATGCTTATTAGTCTTTTTTAGTAATGTTCTGGACTGTTATCAAAATGTAATGTACGATGTAATGCATTACTTTGCCAATGTAGTTGTAAATTAATGCATTACACAATTTTATGTAAACGTTGCGTAATGGTAATTGTAATATAATGCACTCTTTAGCAATGCAATTGTAAACTTGTAATGTAAGTAAATTCACACCATGCCTGCCCCCGCCCCACCGACCTGCATACTCCATGGCTGAATTACACCCTTAACTTATTTATAAATGAGCTGTTCACGAAGTATACCACATACCCGCAACCAGCTTGTTTCAAAGAGATCGGGTAATCCCTACCATCAGTATCCAACATATAGGCACCAGGTTAACGGTATCTCTCGGGAACAGCATTTAGTATAATGTACGATCCCATGTCGTGCTTATCATAAGTCTGAAGTTTGACTTGTTTATCATCTAAATTTTATGTATCTTTTAACTCATTCACACCTGAAAATTCAAGTGAACATTTCAAGTTTTCTAGATATGTCAAGTCAATTTTCGACTAGCTAGAGTTGTTTTATACAATACATTTCAAACTGACACATATCAGAGGACTCCTGTGGGTAAAGTCTGATCTGGGTCTACACTGTTTACAAAGGACAAGTGTACTATTAACAGGAAAACTGTTTGTAAATAACTAATATACTCGTCGCTAGGGTCCAATGGTTTAAACTGTGTCGCTTAATTGCTGGAGAGGGTAGGGGTAATTATTCGATGGGGGTTGATATATTTCAGGAGGGGTTCAAATACGTCATGAAGGGAGTAATAGTACTATGACCGGGGTCAAATTTCGACGTCGAATTATGACCGGGGGGTCATTGTACGATATCGAAAAATGACCGGGGGTCATTCTACGTCGTCGAATTATGACCGGGGGTCATTTTTCGATGGGGGTCAAAATACTTCGTTACACCGGCTTATGCACTAGAACTAGGAAAAATAGCATGTGACAATAACTAAATATTTCTACAAGAGATCATAAACCAGATAATAATCCAGAACTCCAATTTAGACCCACAACATCCACAGCAGGAAGCCAAGATGTAGCAGTGTTCTAATAACAAATATTAAAGACGTGTGTTTTCAGACGTTTCTCGAAGACTGCAACTGAACTCGCATCTCTGATATCTGATGGTAGAGTGTTCAAGAGCTTTGGGGTTGCATGTATGAAACGTCTATCTCCAAACTTCACCAAACGACGTCTTGTTACAAATAGCGATACTGATTTACTCGCAAACCGCAACTCTCTTCGAGGTTTATACACGTCAAGCATACTGACAATGTACCTTTGAGAATCATTTCACATGGATTAATATTTTGAATTTAATTCTGTGTTGAACTGGAAGCCAGTGAAGATCCTTCAAGACTGGAGTGATGTGATTGTACCGATGATTCCTGGTAATGATGCGGGCTGCTGTATTTTGCCCTCGCTGTAGTTTTCGGATTGAGTTTTTGGGAATCCCATATAGCAGTGAGTTGCAGTAATCATTTTTTGAAGTGACCAGAGAATTGACCAAGTTCTTTGTAGCTTCTGTAGAAAGGTTCTGTCTAATATGACCTATTTGCCGCAGCTCTGCATAGCTAAATCTGTACACATCGCAAAATTGCTATATCGTACCCATTTGGGAATCGAATCTAGCACCAAGATTCTTCACACACAATGATGGTTTGATTTTAGAGTTTCCCGATTGAACGTAAAAAATTCAAGGAACGTTAACTTTTTTAATGAAACAGTATGACCTCAATTATGTGAGAGTTAAGAATCAACATGTTCTGGTGCATCTATGATACTATATATTTTAGCTCAACTTTGACTGTTGAGAGGGCTTCTTGTTGACAAGATGTGTCTTTAGGCTTAAATGACAAGTATAACTGTGATTAATCTGCATAGAAGTGATGATCCAAATTATGATTTATGCAAATTGAGCCGACAGGTTTCTTTTCTTTTGTTTTCGCCGCCTACTTGTCGATTTCAAATCTTTCCAACCTGGTTACGCTTTTGCGCCCCAATTTTGGAAAACAAAACTGACGTCAGAGCTCCGGAAAAAACCTAATTTTCGAAATGTCGAACGAGGTCGCAACTTGCCGAATTAGAATAACGATTAAGATCGAATGCCGTCGAAGTAACACGGAAATGCAGTGAAACGTTGAACACATCTAAGACCGGAACTGCAGTGGTCTCTCAGATAATGAAAGCAAAACCTTATAAACCACCACTTTAAGGGTGCAAAAGATGGTTTCTTCACCTTTCAAAAATCTAACACCTAACTTTCAATTTAATTATCAATATGACAAATGTGCTAAAATGGCGACCCCTTATATTTTAGTATTTGATCATTCGTCCAGGCTTTCCTAATATTTCGAGCCGCATTAGGTAACATTCTATTGGAGCCGTCTTAACCGCCCAGCTGAAGGGTTCAATTATTTCCATTCTAACGTTTTTAACAAAAATCGTTCTTGATTCTATTATTTTTTTAGGAATTATTCTGACATCAGCTGGACGTCACCGACTCGCTTTAACAAAATATATGCCCTGATAGAATTAAATTTGTTTAACCCATCATGATCAAATGAGCACTAATGTGAGATTCTTTTATATCACATAACAATGCTAACACCTATTACACCAATCGTAGCAGTAGTTTGTAGTATTTCTGCTTTATAGATTTTCCGCCAAAATCTGACATTGTTTACGGTAACGTCATCGCAAATTCCGTCATTTGGTGTCCCGCTTCATGCAGCGCATGTGGGCGTAAAGGTTATGCCGGAGTCCGAAAATCGATATTTCACTCCCAGACCGCATGGTATGTGATTTATGCGCTTTATGAAGTCATTGAGAAAGAAAGGGTTAAAGCAATTTTATATTGTTAACGAAAAGAGCACTCTATAGTCAGGGTCAGGAATAATCCTCCCATTTGGTTAGTCAATGTGTATTTTTGGGTTTTGTTTATAATATCAAACGAGACCTAATCTTGCCAGGGACTCTCTAGACGGAATGAGATGACTTTACCACATGACTCATGCTTTTACTACTACTTTCTCGGCTATTGATAGCAATGTGGATAATGATACAACAGTTCGAGAGAAGTGCCTTTAAGCTTATAAATTTACAATAAGACGACCATCAATCATCCAAAACAACAGTCACATGTCATCTAAAAGGTTTCCTTTTGACGCAAACAATAACCTCTTCACTGTTTAATCCCGAGTAAAATAGTTATTTGTAAACAGTTTGGGTCCAATTCAGTCGTCGCATTACTCGGCGTCCGATCAGGATCCACAGTTTTGAACAATCATTTCAATATTTATAAATTCTGAATATCAAACTACAAAAGCAGACGGCATTCATTCAAAATTGAAGACGTTATGGGTACAGGGTAGCTTGCCTATCACGACTTGTTGAGGTCCAGAGCATGCGGCGCCTAAAGCGGCATCTGATCTGGGCCCAAACAGTTAAACAATCAAGTCGGTATTTCCTTATTCAAACTGCATAAATCTACATTTTTAGAATTCAAAGCAGACGACTTTTTCTAAGCAATCGATATATCTACTACAACTAATGAATTTACAATTAGACCTCCACCAATTAACTAACAAACATGTATTATAAGAGAAGGGACGCATACAAATAAATACGAAAGACTCAAGCAGGAAACGTAACACAAACAATACACCCACCTCTCAAGCAGAACACACACACACAGTCATACCACAACAGACACACACACACACACGCACTACCATTCCTTCATCTACACACTAAATAGAAAACAACACGCAAGACAAACATAAAGCAAAGTGAATATAGGAGCCCGCCTTGGTACGGTCAGTAGCAACCAATAATTAACTATAAATTAATTAATTATTAACAACCACTGGGGGGTTAAACCTGGGTTTAGGGACGCCCAACCTCACACTTATCTCCTATATTCACCTATAAAGACAAACAGTGTACATAAAATATAAACCCTGTTCCACAACCTCACAATCAAAAAGACCGCCAGCACAGTAAGTAAATACATGTAAAACATTTAACAAAAATTCTATGACAAGATCATTAGTAACATGGGAAAGAATTAAACATTCAAGCCCGTGTTAAAAATAACCCACTATGGCAACGGTCAAATTGTACTCAAGCGACTAGTCTGTAGTTACGAGTAACTGTAAGACATGGAAGGGTCCAGGGTACGACAGAGAGGGAGAGAAAAAACAAAGCACGAAAATCCGACATAACTCTCCCGGTTAAGGACGGCTTTAAAGATACATCATCATGTAGTGCTAAGCCCTGTCTGTCGTCGCACAACCAAAGAGGAAAGCATAGTTATCAATTGTAGATTGATCGATAACCAAACGTGAAGTGCGCAGCAATATAGTTGGATCATAATCTTTTTTGAGGAAAAATCTAATACGTTTCACAAATAGGTTTTGAAAATGTATATGTCCAAGAATCTTACGAAGTCTGTAAATCACATCACCATAAAACTCCGGATGTGAAATACCTTGCCGCAGAAAAGACTTTAAGTTACATTTATACTTGTTAATGAGAGGAAGATTTCTATAAAAGAATTTAGAAAATGTTTTACGAAGTTTATGAAATCTGTACCCCTGTTTAAGAAGCTTTTCAGTTATAGTTTTATTACGAATGTGGAAGTCCACAACAGAGGTACAGGCCCTAGCAAAGCGAATAAGTTGTGAAATATAAACCCCGTAAGATGTGGAACGGGGAACATCGCCATCTAGATGAGGATAATTTACAATACTAAAATCAAAATCATCTCGTTTATCGTAAATCTTAGAAGAAACAATTCCGTTATTTACAAAAAGATCCAAATCTAAAAATGGTGCAGACAAATTTGACTCGTTTGTTTTATTAAGGCGTAGTTCTTTTGGGTAAATAAAAGGAAACAACGTATCAAAAAATGGGTTGTCTATATTAAAAATATCATCTAGATAGCGCGATGTATTGTTAAAGGCTTCGATCATATCTGCCTGTGTATCGGATTTTAGACTAAACATAAAGTCCCTCTCATAACAGTACAAAAATAGGTCTGCGACAAGGGGCGCACAGTTTGTACCCATAGGAATACCAATCACTTGGCGGTATATGGTACTCCCAAAACGTACATAAATATTATCCAGAAGAAATGTTAGTGATTCACAGACATCGGTGCAAGTCCACATTGTGTAATGCTTAACCGTGTCATTTGTAAAAAATGCACGATCAGTATTAAACGCCAGAAATAGCTTCCTCTCTCTGGCAAAAGTCTTTTCAATAAGTTGTATAAGTTTAGCTTTTATTAGATTATGAGGTAAGGTAGTATATAGTGTTGAAAAGTCATACGTACTTATATTGCAAGCTTGGTATTTTCTACATTCAAGCTTCGCCAAAATTTCATTAGAGTTTTTGATAGACCAAAACAAATTAAGTCCAGAATTTTCGTAAGTCTTATCACAATACCTTTGAACATGTTCTTTGATTTTAATTAAAGACGATGTTAAAAGTTTGGAAAGCTTAGAAGTAGTACATGCACTTGAATTAGCAATAAAACGAGACTTATAAGGTGTTTTGTGGAGTAATGGTATCCAGTACATTGTAGGAAGTTTGTGACATGTAATGTTGACATCAGCTTTTAATTGTTTACATGTATCAAGATGATCAGATACTACATTACGCTCCGTTAAATTGGTAGATATATAGGAATTGGTATTCACAAGTTCCTGGTTTAAGGCATCAACATAATGTAATCGTCATACAATTATCACATTATTGGATGCTTTGTCGGCAGGAACGAGAACATACTTGGAATGAAAGTCTTGTATGCCCTTCTTTAAGTGCCGAATGTTAAATTTAGGTTTAGGTGGTAAAAGATGGTTATTGGATAAATAGAACGGGTCTGAGTCGGTACTGCGGCTGCATTTGACTGCGCCATATGTTAGCAGGGCTCAATATTATAGGCAAGATGGCTCAATGACCAGGGGAGTATATGTACAGTCGGCTGAGCGGTCATTCGGACTGAAAGAAGACTTTAACTTGGTATATTACCTTTTTTTTTTTTTTTTTACAAAAACCAACAACAAAAACCAACAACAAACAAACAATACAAAACAACCAGATAAATTAAATTGTCGGAAATTTTAAATATACAGGGCCTCCTCCCTACAATGGACCTCTGAACAACGAGTCCCTCTTTACAACGACGCTTGCCACACTTCTCTTAACAGGACAATCATTATAACGCTTTAACTGCTGTACTATCGTCTGCTTAAAGTTGTCATTTGCTGTTTTTCTCAAAGTTACTTATTTGACATTTTGACAGAACAAAAATTAATGACGAGTGACAAACAGCTTGAATCCAGATCAGACGCCGCGTTTAGCAGCGTCTGATCTGGATTCAAGCAGTTTGCATATATAAAGAAGTTTCCCTCCCTATAACGACTCCCTCCGAACAACGCACACATTTTGTTTCTCCCATTGGGTGTCGTTCTAGAGAGGGAACGCTGTACTTCTGAATGTTTGCTAAGCACCAAAGATATAACTTCGATAGTAACCAATACATCGACCCTATTACTTTCTCACTTTGTAAATTTCCACATGTTTGCTTAATTTCAACAAAAGTTTCAGGAGTTGTAGATAGCGGTCCATTCTACAGGTTCTAATGTGACTTTCACATGTAAATGTCCCATCCAGGTGCACTTTTTCAAAGAAAAATGCAAATTTACAAAATAATTGCGTTTTGAGTAAACGAGCATGTTAACAATGCAATCATGGGTACAGTTGAACATTACAAGGTAAAACTTTTTTTTCCAAACGAATAACAATTCTAAGCACATTAAAATGTAGAATTTAATTTTTTTGAAAATGTTGGTGAAATTTCAATTTTGACAAATGCCTACAGGACGTGAACAAGTGTAAAAATCATCAGAATATCTAAATATGGAAGTCATTAAATCAAGATGTGGTAGTTATGCTGTAAGAAAGCGATAGGGTCAATGCGTTGGAACCTATGGCGATATACCCTTGGTGCTTAGCAAACTGTGAGTACATGTAGTACATTTATAACATATAGCCCACATTTGAATTGAAAACAATTTAGATCCACATCAGACGCATGTTTACCACTTAGATTAAAACGCATCATGGACTTCTAAAAATCCTATCATTTTCTACATTTATAACATCGCGTTTCGGTTCTCCTGTTTTCCTAATGCAAACCATTAGGAGCCAGATGAGACTCGAAACTATTTGCCAATCCGATTATAAATATCACGAGGGTTTACCACGGGTTGTCATTCGTATCATTTCTGTGAATTGCGTTTGCATTTCGAAATTTCAGAATGGCGACAGGCAAAACATTTTGCAAACGAAGCTGTATCTAAAGTGCTCATGATTTAGTAGACGTGTTCATTTCAGTGTAACGGTAATATAAACTGAACCCATAATTGACACATGTTATGCACTTTGTTATGCACTGTCTATCGCGCATTACGCCATTTAATGCCTTATACAGTGAAACCCCTCTAAACCGGACGTCAATGGGGACAACATAAATTTCCGGTTTATAGGAGTTTACGGTTTATATGGGTTTTAACCCATACCTTGTTTCTAGTTTGGAAGATAGCTGATCACTTAAAGCAGTTAAGGCGCATTTTGCTTTCCTTTCAACCTGATTTAAGCCACACATGTATCATCTCCTAGAATATGGAAATTATTTCTAATGATACCTATTCATAAAAGTATTTTCTTCAGTGAAGGAAAAAATCAAAGACGTAAAAAGGCGTATTTATGATGTTATTGGTTGAAATAAAGAAGTGTTGGAAACGGGACCATAGTCTTTGTCCTGTTTCAAGAGAATTACGGTATTTAGAGGTTCTGGTTTAGAGGGGTTTTACTGTATAAAACTATTTAGACATAGGACGCTTTGTAAATACACTGTTACATTTCACAACCGCCTGTTACAAAACTCTTAAGAATTGTCGTCTGAAATTTATCATTTAGAGTAGTTTGCTTCCTTATCTGTACAGTAGAGAAGACATTCTTTGTCTTAAAACAGTTTGTGTTAAAACCATTACACTGTTCTCTCTTTACAACGATACCCAATGGGAGACATACATTGGGTGCGTTGTTCGGAGGTAGTCGTTATAGGGAGGGATACTTAAAACTTGGCTTACATTTGCAAACAGCTTGAATCGAGATCAGACGCCGTGTAATGCGGCGTCTGATCCGGATTCAAGCTGTATTGTCACTCGTCGTTATGCAATTTCTCTGTCAAAATGTCCAATATGTGATTTGAGAAAAACAGCAAGCGTTAATTTTAAGCAGACGACAATGCAGCCGCGAAAAGGTTGGACATAATTGTCCAGTTTCAGGAACTGTGACAATGATCGTTGTAAGAAGGGAGTCGTTGTTTGGAGGGCCGTTGTAGAGAGGGATCACTGTATTTTGCTTCGTTATCTGAACAGTAGAGAAGACATTCTTTCTCCAAAAATAGTTTCTGTTAAAACCATTTATTTACATTGCAAACACAAAACTCAATTTGAAAGGCATATCAGACACCAGTTGACCCTGTGTCATTTCAGATTTAAGTTTGTTTGGCAATAATAAGATGTTCTCCATTTAATAAAGCGTAAACATACAGAAACTCTGTAAAGCATTCCATGCGGTGCTAGAAGGAAATGTTTGTGGATTTTCATACACTCTTTAACATTGCATGCCCTGATTGAGGGTATTGGGTGTGGGATTTAATACTTCCTTTATCATTCCCTGATCGATAGTAAAGGATGAGGGGCACCAGCATCTCTATTACATACGATACACTGGTGTTACAAGCGCTGATCTAGGGTTGAGGGTCTTGTATTCAACGCACCCTATATAACATCCCATGCGCTGATCTAGGGTTGAGGGTCTTGTATTCAACGCAGCCTATATAACATCCCATGCGCTGATCTACGGTTACGGGTCTTGTATTCAACGCACCCTATATAACATCCCATGCGCTGATCTACGGTTACGGGTCTTGTATTCAACGCACCCTATATAACATCCCATGCGCTGATCTACGGTTACGGGTCTTGTATTCAACGCACCCTATATAACATCCCATGCGCTGATCTAGGGCTGATGGTCTTGTATTCAACGCACCCTATATAACATCCCATGCGCTGATCTAGGGTTGAGGGTCTTGTATTCAACGCACCCTATATAACATCCCAAGCGCTGATCTAGGGTTGAGGGTCTTGTATTCAACAAACCCTATATAACATCCCATGCGCTGATCTAGGGTTGAGGGTCTTGTATTCAACAAACCCTATATAACATCCCATGCGCTGATCTAGGGTTGAGGGTCTTGTATTCAACTCACCCTATATAACATCCCATGCGCTGATCTAGGGTTACGGGTCTTGTATTCAACGCACCCTATATAACATCCCATGCGCTGATCTAGGATTGAGGGTCTTGTATTCAACAAACCCTATATAACATCCCATGCGCTGATCTAGGGTTGAGGGTCTTGTATTCAACGCACCCTATATAACATCCCATGCGCTGATCTACGGTTACGGGTCTTGTATTCAACGCACCCTATATAACATCCCATGCGCTGATCTACGGTTACGGGTCTTGTATTCAACGCACCCTATATAACATCCCATGCGCTGATCTAGGGTTGAGGGTCTTGTATTCAACAAACCCTATATAACATCCCATGCGCTGATCTACGGTTACGGGTCTTGTATTCAACGCACCCTATATAACATCCCATGCGCTGATCTAGGGTTGAGGGTCTTGTATTCAACAAACCCTATATAACATCCCATGCGCTGATCTAGGGTTACGGGTCTTGTATTCAACGCACCCTATATAACATCCCATACGCTGATCTAGGGTTGAGGGTCTTGTATTCAACGCACCCTATATAACATCCCATGCGCTGATCTAGGGTTGAGGGTCTTGTATTCAACGCACCCTATATAACATCCCAAGCGCTGATCTACGGTTACGGGTCTTGTATTCAACGCACCCTATATAACATCCCATGCGCTGATCTAGGGTTGAGGGTCTTGTATTCAACGCACCCTATATAACATCCCATGCGCTGATCTAGGGTTGAGGGTCTTGTATTCAACGTACCCTATATAACATCCCATGCGCTGATCTAGGGTTGAGGGTCTTGTATTCAACGCACCCTATATAACATCCCATGCGCTGATCTACGGTTACGGGTCTTGTATTCAACGCACCCTATATAACATCCCATGCGCTGATCTACGGTTACGGGTCTTGTATTCAACGCACCCTATAAAACATCCCATGCGCTGATCTAGGGTTGAGGGTCTTGTATTCAACGCACCCTATATAACATCCCATGCGCTGATCTAGGGTTGAGGGTCTTGTATTCAACGCACCCTATATAACATCCAAAGCGCTGATCTAGGGTTGAGGGTCTTGTAGTCAACGCACCCTATATAACATCCCATGCGCTGATCTACGGTTACGGGTCTTGTATTCAACGCACCCTATATAACATCCCATGCGCTGATCTACGGTTACGGGTCTTGTATTCAACGCACCCTATATAACATCCCATGCGCTGATCTAGGGTTGAGGGTCTTGTATTCAACGCACCCTATATAATTTCCCATGCGCTGATCTAGGGTTGAGGGTCTTGTATTCAACGCACCCTATATAACATCCCATGCGCTGATCTACGGTTACGGGTCTTGTATTCAACGCACCCTATATAACATCCCATGCGCTGATCTAGGGTTGAGGGTCTTGTATTCAACGCACCCCATATAACATTCCATGCGCTGATCTACGGTTGAGGGTCTTGTATTCAACGCACCCTATATAACATCCCATACGCTGATCTACGGTTACGGGTCTTGTATTCAAAGCACCCTATATAACATCCCATACGCTGATCTAGGATTGAGGGTCTTGTATTCAACAAACCCTATATAACATCCCATGCGCTGATCTAGGGTTGAGGGTCTTGTATTCAACGCACCCTATATAACATCCCATGCGCTGATCTAGGGTTGAGGGTCTTGTATTCAACGCACCCTATATAACATCCCATGCGCTGATCTAGGGTTGAGGGTCTTGTATTCAACGCACCCTATATAACATCCCATGCGCTGATCTACGGTTACGGGTCTTGTATTCAACGCACCCTATATAACATCCCATGCGCTGATCTAGGGTTGAGGGTCTTGTATTCAACGCACCCTATATAACATCCCATGCGCTGATCTAGGGTTGAGGGTCTTGTATTCAACGCACCCTATATAACATCCCAAGCGCTGATCTAGGGTTGAGGGTCTTGTATTCAACGCACCCTATATAACATCCCATGCGCTGATCTAGGGTTGAGGGTCTTGTATTCAACGTACCCTATATAACATCCCATACGCTGATCTAGGGCTGAGGGTCTTGTATTCAACGCACCCTATATAACATCCCATACGCTGATCTACGGTTACGGGTCTTGTATTCAACGCACCCTATATAACATCCCATACGCTGATCTAGGATTGAGGGTCTTGTATTCAACAAACCCTATATAACATCCCATGCGCTGATCTAGGGTTGAGGGTCTTGTATTCAACAAACCCTATATAACATCCCATGCGCTGATCTAGGGTTGAGGGTCTTGTATTCAACAAACCCTATATAACATCCCATGCGCTGATCTACGGTTACGGGTCTTGTATTCAACGCACCCTATATAACATCCCATGCGCTGATCTAGGGTTGAGGGTCTTGTATTCAACAAACCCTATATAACATCCCATGCGCTGATCTAGGGTTGAGGGTCTTGTATTCAACGAACGCTATATAACATACCATGCGCTGATCTAGGGTTACGGATCTTGTATTCAACGCACCCTATATAACATCCCATGCGCTGATCTAGGGTTGAGGGTCTTGTATTCAACAAACCCTATATAACATCCCATGCGCTGATCTAGGGTTGAGGGTCTTGTATTCAACGAACCCTATATAACATATCATGCGCTGATCTAGGGTTACGTATCTTGCATTCAACGTACCCTATATAACATCCCATGCGCTGATCTAGGGTTGAGGGTTTTGTATTCAACGCTGCCTATATAACATCCCATGCGCTGATCTAGGGTTACGGGTGATGTATTCAACGCACCCTATATAACATCCCATGCGCTGATCCACGGCTGTTGGATTCCATACTCCCTACATAACATTCCATGCACTGCTTGAGGGAAAGTTTGTGGGATTCGTTACTAGCTACATAACATTCCTTTGGCAGATCGAGGGAAAAGGATGTGAAATTTATTACTCCCCATAGAACATTCCATGCGGTACTCTAGGGTAAATAACGTTGGGTTCTAAACTGTCTGATTACATTCGCTAATAGAGTTATACGATGTTGGATTCTATACTTCCTCCAAGCATTCTATGGGCTGTTCGAGGTTGAATGATGATATACTCCCTATATAGCATTACATCGGGTTAAAGGATGTGGGGTTGGTTCCCTACTCCCTATATACCATTCAATGCGCTGATAGAGTTTAAAGATGTTGGATTACATAATTCGTATTTAAAATTCCATGCGCAGGTTGGAGGAAAAGGATTTGGGATTCCATTCTGCCTATATAAAATTCCATGCGAATGATGAGAAATTCATTCTCCTTTTATAATATACCACGGGCTGATCGAGAGTCAAGGGTCTGATATTCCATACTCCCTCTCTCACATTCCATGGGTTAATTGAGGATAAACGGTGTGGGATTCAGTGCCTCTTATAATATTCAATTTGCTAAGTCTGAGATTCCATGCTATCCGCTAATAGAGGATAAAGGGTGTTGGACTCATTACTGCCAAAATAAACATCAATGGGCTGATCGAACGTAAAGAATTTTAGATTATATACAGGCTATATAAAATTCCATGCGCTGATCCTAGCAAGTGGGATTCTATACGCCCTATATAACATTCCATGGGCTGATCCAATGGTTAGGGATTCCATACTACCTACCTATCATTTTATGCGCTGATAAAGTCTAAGGGATAAGGGATTCCATATTCCTGAAATGACATGCCATGCGTTGATGCATTGTTGTGTACCTGTTTAACGCTGGATGCACCGATCGAAGGTAAATAATGTAGGGGAAGGGTCGAAACTTATGTTGAGAGAACTTGTGACCCGACCCCATTTCCTTACGTATATGGAAATAAAATATGTTTAAACTAATGTTTGATTCCAAACTCACTATATAACAACTCATGCGCTGATCGAGGATTAAAGATGTTGGATTCCATACTCCCTATAGAACACCCCTATGTTGATCCAAGTGATTTTAGATTCAATGCTATCTTTATAAAATTTCATAGGCAGATGTAGGGTAAATGGTGTTGGGATCCTTACTCTCTTTATCGCATTCAATGCACCGATCGAGAGACATGGTGTGGAATGCCATACTCTCTTTATAAAAACAAAATCTGCTAAATTAGAACACGCAGATTCATATTTAGTGACTTTAGACGTGTCCTCCTTATATACAAATATTCCACACCAGGATGGTATTGATGCATGTAAGTGTTTTCTTAATACTAGTGACATATGTGCTTCTCGTCAACTGCCTGTTGATAATATTCTCAGCTTTATCCGACTAGTTCTGGAGAATAATCACTTTCAGTTCAATGGTGAAAAATTTATGCAGAAAATGGGCACTGCTATGGGTAGTCCTATGGCTCCAGCGTATGCCTCATTATTTATGGGTAAACTGGAACAGGATTTTCTTAATACTAGAAATCTAAAACCTTGCATTTGGCTGAGATTTTTGGATGATATATTTATGGTATGGGATCACTCCTTAGAAAGCTTACAAATGTTTATAGATGCTCTCAATTCATTCCATCCTTTTTCTTGATGTTTCAGTTACTAAATCGGAAGATCTAGATTTTGTTACAGATGTATATGTGAAATCAACAAATGTTCACCAGTATGTTGAATACTCTTCGTGCCATTCTAAATCATGCAAAAATGGTATTCCCTATAGTCAAGGTAAAAGATACAGAATAGTTATTTCTCATGACACTACTTTCCGTAAAAGCCTTTGTGAATTAAGAGAGTTTTTTCTTGAAAGAAATTACCCTGCTAACATAATTGATAAGGCACTTGAGAATGTTTCTTTATTAACTCAAAATGAGTCACTCAAAACTGTTGAAAAGGTCCGTGATAAGAGCGTTATTCCTTTTGTTATAGAATATAATCCTTCACTGCCTAACATAGGTCTAATACTCAACAAATACTGGGACTTATTAAAGCTCTCCAATAAGGACAGCGTTAAAGATGTTCATTCGTGTAAGCCTATTTTAGCTTTTAACAGGCCAAAAAATCTACGTGACTATTTAGTTCGTTCAACTTTTACTAATAGTACATGTACTAATCATCTCTCCCAATCATGTGATAGACGAAGGTGTTCCCATTGTAAAAATATCATTAAAACCGACGTTTTCACAAGTAGTCGTACACAGGAGCGTTTTAAAATGCGATTTTCCACATGTTGTAAATCTAAGAACGTTATATATTTGATTGAATGTAAACGCTGTAACATGCAATACATAGGTCAAACAAACCAACTAGTTTCTAAACGTATGAATAGCCATAGATTTGATATAAATAATTATGAGGATCGTGGATATGGTACACATGTGACTTCGCATTTTAATTCAGCTTTGCATTCTGTTAATGATTTCAGCTTTCTTCCTTTTGATATTGTTAATAATGAGATGGATCGCCTATGTAAGGAAACTTACTGGATTTACAAATTCAACACACTCTATCCAAATGGTATGAATGCGAAATTGCTATACGATATTAAGTAGATAGGTTACTACTGTTTGTTCCTATTTCTTCTTTTTATATATATAACTTATAGGAACAGTTTGTATCTTTACTGATCTAGTAGTTTCTTAATTATCAGCTTGAACTTTCATGTACAGTATTAACTCTCTATTACAACCACTATATTACATGTACGTTATTTATTTGGTGTTTGGGGCATGAGGCTATTTTGGGCGGGATGAAGGTAAAACAGAAAGCTCCCTTAGGAGCTTTCTGTTTTGCTTTCACCTTGCTTTCGGCTATCGCATATCGCTCTGTTTATGAACCAGCTTTCGTTTGGTGGTAAAAATGGAGAGTTTTTACTTTGTATTAGTGTGACCTTGATGTTAGGATTGTTTATTAGTTGCATATTTTTCTATCTACTTTATGATATTGTCACTGTTTTTCCGTATACTATATGTATATACAGTGAACCCTCTCTATTTAGCAGCCGCTATATTGTGTTGATTGTTTGGGGCAGGTGAATGTTTTGAGAGGGTGACATTTAATTCGCTTTCTGCTTTACTTTCACCTTGCTTTGGGCAGTCGCCTGCTTTTGGTATAGATATTTTGTGTATTTCGGTGACTGTTGTAGAGAGGTTTTACTGTATATGACGTTTTGACGTTAAATCGCAAAAACGTCTACAGTATTTGTTTATCGTTACGTCATCAAATTATATAAATATTAATTCCTTGAAAAAGCCTAACGGCGAAACGTTGGAAGGTAATTTAATTCGTGTTGGTGTTGTTATTTTTCTTATATATTATACTCTCTTTATAACATTCCATGGACTGATCGAGGGTAAAGGGCGTGGGATTATATTCTCTCTTTATAATTTCCATGTGCAGATCGAGTGTTAAGGATGTTGGATGACATGCCTCTTACATAATAATCCATTGATGATCGAGGGTAAAGTTTGTTAGATTCCATGCTATCTATCTATCTATTGATACTGCCTTAACGCCTTTTTCAAGTATTAGCGGCAGGTGCGCGTCTGTGCAAGAGTTAAAAGGGGGGGGGATAAAAGCAATGAGAGTGAGACCTCAAAAGTGTGAAAATGAGAGGTGAAATAAAAGCATGATAGGGTTACAATGAGATTTGGAGATTAAAAGAAGATAAAAACATAGGACCCGAGGCATCAGGGGCGGTTTATAAGGGAGGGGTGAAGGCTCTGATTAAACCCCTCAACTTCTGAAGTCAGAACTATGTTTGCTGGCAAGCTGTTCCACAAAACAACGGTGTAAGGGAAGAACGAATATTTGAAGTAGTTTGTGGTTGTGTGGACCTGTCTGAAGGAACGAGGGTGTGAGTGGCGTGATAATCTAACAGGTTTCTGGAGATATGTAGGTAAAGGGATAGCAACTAGTCCGTACACTATTTTATAGAACATGGTGAGTCGTCCGATGTCCCGTCTGTCCTGGAGAGTCCGCCAACCAAGATCCTCCCGCATGGCGGTGACACTCTCGTACCTAGAGTAGTCATTACATGTCCACCGCACTGCCCTACGTTGTACTTTTTCAACCTGCTGGATGTTGGACTGGGTATGCGGACTCCAAACGGCCGACGCATACTCCAGCTGGGGTCTTACCATACTTTTATATGTGACTTCTCGAACCTTTTTACTTTTTGTCTGGATGTTCCTGTTTAGAAAATTTAAAGAATTTGTGGCAGTGGAAGTGATTTGCTGGATGTGTTTATTCCATGATAAGTCATTTGAAATGGTTATACCAAGATATTTTGCAGAGTCAACATTTTCAAGTTTCTGGCCATGTAAGGAGTAGTCAAAGGATATTTTTATTTTTAGATATGGATAAGACAACACATTTGTTTGGATTAAAATCCATGTCCCAGGTCTTTTCCCATTCAGCAAGGTGGTCCAAGTCATTTTGAAGGATAGAACAATCTTGAAAGCTAGAAACACCAAGATAGACAGCGGTATCGTCCGCAAAGAGACGGACTTGAGAAGTGACAGTTTCAGGGAGGTCATTTATATATAAAAGGAAGAGAAGGGGTCCAAGAACAGAGCCTTGAGGTACACCAGAGGTGACAGGAACTTCATCTGAGCATTCACCATCTAGGACGACTTGTTGGGTTCTGCCAATGAGAAAGGTCTTAATCCATGAAGAAATCTGAGTATTCACGCCATGAAGCTGTAATTTGTATAGAAGTTTAAGGTGATTGACTTTATCAAAAGCTTTGCTGAAGTCAAGTAAAACGAGATCAGTTTGCTGGCCAGTAACAGAGTTTGTCATTAGATCATCAATGAGTTGAAGAAGTTGCGTTTCGCAAGACCTGCGTTCTCTAAACCCATGTTGTAAGTCGTAGAGAATATTGTTTTTGTTTAGATGATTTGAAAGATTTGAGGCAACTACATGTTCTAAAAGTTTACACATAATGCAAGTCAACGAAATGGGTCTGTAGTTGGCTGGGTCGTCTCTTTTTCCTTTTTTGAATAGGGGGATGACGTTTGCTGATGTCCAGATTTGTGGAATTTTGCCAGAGTCTAGGGATTTCTGAAATAAAAGTTTTAAGATGGGCGCCAACTGGTAACGAAGGTTTTTAAGAATAACAGGCTTGATGTTGTCTGGTCCGGCAGCTTTGTCAGTCTTCAGGTTCGACAGGAGTTTCAGCACACCGTTGACACTAATGACAATTTCTTGCATCTTGGGATATTTGTTGAAGTCTGGTAGGGAGGGGACACACTTGGATAATGAAGAGATACAAGATTGAGACAAAGCAAGAGGTGACATTGGGGTAAAGACTGACTGAAATTGACAATTTAGAATATTTGCTTTGTCCTTATTTTTAGTCAGTGTCTGTCCTGAGATCTTGTCCAGAAGCGGAGCTGTACCTGAGGCATCCTTTTTGGCATTCTTAATGAGGCTGAAAAGCTTTTTAGAGTTAAAATGAGAACACTCTTCCTTACCTTCACCCTGCTGCACCCCCAAGACATATTCTATATAACTGTTGTATGACTCTTTTACCTGTTTCTTGACAGCATGCTTGGCTTTCAGGAAAGATGACCTAGTATGGTTTTTCCTATCTCTTTTGTACTTTTTGTACAGGTGGTCCCTTTTCCTTATTTGTCGTTTTATAGACTGGGTTATCCATGGTAGGGATTTTTTGCCACCAAACTTTTTAGTTGGGATGAACTGAGATATGCCATGTGAGATTGCTTCTGTAATTTTGTTCCAGATTTCGTCTACAGATTTTTCAACATAGTTTTCTAAAATGTCAGCACTTACCGTATCCATGAATTTTCCAAACCCATTCCAGTCAGCTTTGCGGCAGAGTGGCACATTTCTTGGTGGTTGTCTAGTCTCTTTTGGCTTCAGATCAGCAACAAAAGAAATGGTATCATGATCTGCAATACCAGGCAGACAGTCTAGATTGTGGATGAGTGTATGATTGCTCGTAAGGAACAAGTCGAGTGTATTTTCTCCTCTAGTGGGCTGGGAGACCATTTGTGTGAGATTGAAGTCAGAAATGAGGTCTATGAATTCCTCGTATAGACTGGAAAAACTGCACCCAGGTTTGATACTATGGGAAAAATCATCTTGCCATAAAAACTTTGGGTAGTTAAAGTCACCCAGGATCCAAACATTTCCTTTCAGAGATCTAGTTAGTTCCAAAGATTTTTTCAATTCCTCTGCACTATGAGCATCACTTTCCTTTGCTCGATAGTACGCTGCTATGTACAGGGGTTTATGTTTATCGATTTGTAACTTAACCCATAATATCTCGCAATCAGTTTGCAGTTTGCTTTGTTCTGTGGCCAGAATGTTGTTCCTTACAAGAATGAAGACACCCCCACCTTTGCTGCGTTCTCTGTCACGTCTGAATGGTGTATAGCCCAGAGTGCTTGGGAAGATTTCGCCATCTTTATGGTGGCTAGTCAACCAAGACTCGGTACCAACTACTACGTCAGGACTTTGCTGGTCTAACAGGGCAGTAAACTCTGCTCTCTTGTTAACAATGGATTGGCAGTTTAAATATAGAACTTTGAGCTTTGAGGAGAGAAAGTTGTGTTTCTGGGGGTTTGTTTCAGTCTGTGTCAGTTTGTCTGTCGCGTCTGTAGAATCACCAAGCACATGAAAGCTATTTTCTGTCGAGAGAGAAGAAAGCGAGTGAGAAGAAAGTCTGGAGAAACCCACCGCATCACACCCCGAGCAGACCCATGAAAAGGGCGCATCCGAATTAAGAAAATCTAAGTAACGACACTTGCTAATACCTTGGCATGAGATATGACACCACTGTGTGCAAGAGTCACACTCCAAGGCATAATCATTGTCGTAGACTTCCTGTCCACACGAACCACAGGGATATTCGGGGCCGGGATTTGTCTCGATGTCCGAGGACAGGGACAGGAGTAACAAACACAAATATGAAAGGGCTAGGTTTCGAGGCGGCCTGGTTACGTGCCCATTTGGGGCAAACCAGCGGGTTGATTTACCAGAAATGCACCTACACATACTTTCCTCGGGTTCAAATCATTTGGATTGTCACCCGTTTGATGAAACAAAGTGTCGCTAGGTAGCGAGCATACCTTCAAACAAGCTATTGTAATAGCCAAGGGAATCAACATACATGTAATCATGTTTCGTGTCACCAACACAACAAATATGGCGGGTTTGGTAAGGTCAAGGTCAACAATGTACATGTACCACAACGCTTAGAAATGCGCTGAAATACGCTAAAATGTATGAAGTTTCACCAACGAAAATTAGGAACAGCTTACTGCAAACATAATATAAACAGTTTTATTAAAAAAGTGGCCCCTGAAACCCTATGAGTCTATGTTTTCGGAAAATTGAAGAAGACAGAAATCAGCTGAGTGTTAGTTAGCACGACGCATGCGCCATCTCCATGCTTCCTTTATAAAACCACATGTGCTGATCAAAGGGTGAGGAATTCCAAACTCTCTAAATAATATTACATGCATAATGCGGCGTCTGATCAGAGTCTACACTGTTTGCTGATAGGAATTACAATATAAAACAAAATGAAAATGAAAATTTTGATCAGGCATCCCTTTGATAAAAAATGGACTAATCCAATTTAAAACATGGAAGAATCCACTGGACGCAAATGGGTTAACTTACCGTCGTTGCTCCCGTCTTACCACCATTGTGTCAAGTCATGACAATGTCGGGAATACGTTTCCATCTAGTTATTATTGTTTACAAGTTGTAACTGAATCTCATTGGTTAACCACTCTATCAACAGAGTTGTCGTTCTTTCTATTCACAAGATCAACTCTTTAAAGGGTGCAGCAAACCAAATTAAAAAAAAAAATCATTTCTTCCGTTTTTAGGGAAAGAGTCACATCCTATATAGTCCAAGTGGGATAAAAACCAACTTTTTGATGCAGGTTTCCAAAAAACATAATGGAAATTTTCAGAAATCCTGTGTATGAACCATCGGTCACCCTTTTCACTACAGAAACGCTCTTTGACGCCTTACATCCTGGTATGCATCATATATTGACATTTTCATATGTTTAACGGCTTATAATAAAGCCATAGAAAACATGTCCCGCATTCTGACAGATGGCTCCTTTATGCTTACGTCAATTTTGTTTTGAGCTGTTACTTGTCTTTTTGCCATCAAGTTGTGTTTTGTTCAGTGGTCATAGCAGAGAGGTGTTGTTATGTTTAAGTAACAAATCTGCATTTTACCACAGGTTAAAATTACTTCTATCCAATGTTATATACAGGCGTCTATTGAGATTAGTATGAAACTAAAGCTGTCGAAATAAGCAAACTATTCTGCCATAGCTCTGAACATTCACTGACTGAAAGTACATGTTTACATTTATAGTTTGGAACGGGGCTATATACTATACCACTTGCGCTATACATTAGTTTGTAAGGGTCATAGCCACTGACAGAGAACTTGAGGTGTTGTGTATCTGGACACATTTATAGTTTGGAACGGGGCTATATACTATACCACTTGCGCTATACATTAGTTTGTAAGGGTCATAGCCACTGACAGAGAACTTGAGGTGTTGTGTATCTGGACACATTTATAGTTTGGAACGGGGCTATATACTATACCACTTGCGCATTACATTAGTTTGTAAGGGTCATAGCCACTGACAGAGAACTTGAGGTGTTGTGTATCTGACACATTTATAGTTTGGAACGGGGCTATATACTATACCACTTGCGCATTGCATTAGTTTGTAAGGGTCATAGCCACTGACAGAGAACTTGAGGTGTTGTGTATCTGGACACATTTATAGTTTGGAACTGGGCTATATACTATACCACTTGCGCATTACATTAGTCTGTAAGGGTCATAGCCACTGACAGAGAACTTGAGGTGTTGTGTATCTGGACACATTTATAGTTTGGGACTTGGCTATATACTATACCACTTGCGCATTACATTAGTCTGTAAGGGTCATAGCCACTGACAGAGAACATGAGGTGTTGTGTATCTGGACACATTTATAGTTTGGAACTGGGCTATATACTATACCACTTGCGCATTACATTAGTTGTAAGGGTCATAGCCACTGACAGAGAACTTGAGGTGTTGTGTACCTGGACACATTTATAGTTTGGAACGGGGCTATATACTATACAGAGAACTTGAGGTGTTGTGTATCTGACACATTTATAGTTTGGAACTGGGCTATATACTATACCACTTGCGCATTACATTAGTTGTAAGGGTCATAGCCACTGACAGAGAACTTGAGGTGTTGTGTATCTGACACATTAATAGTTTGGAACTGGGCTATATACTATACCACTTGCGCATTACATTAGTTGTAAGGGTCATATCCACTGACAGAGAACTTGAGTTGTTGTGTATCTGGACACATTTATAGTTTGGAACTGGGCTATATACTATACCACTTGCGCATTACATTAGTTTGTAAGGGTCATAGCCACTGACAGAGAACTTGAGGTGTTGTGTATCTGGACACATTTATAGTTTGGAACTGGGCTATATACTATACCACTTGCGCATTACATTAGTTTGTAAGGGTCATAGCCACTGACAGAGAACTTGAGGTGTTGTGTATCTGGATACATTTATAGTTTGGAACTGGGCTACATGTATATACTATACCACTTGCGCATTACATTAGTTGTAAGGGTCATAGCCACTGACAGAGAACTTGATGTTTTGTGTATGTGGACACATTTATAGTTTGGAAAGGGGCTATATACTATACCACTTGCGCAATACATTAGTTTGTAAGGGTCAAATCTACATAACGATAACAGAGCAGAAGATAACGAATGTTTTATTAGACTTAAGGATACAGGCAAATCATAGAATTGTACTACAAGGAACAAGGCATGATTAACATAACGTAAAATCAACAATACGTCACTTCATTTAGTGACAACTTGCAAGTAAGTTTATGCTACATCACCCCCTCTCTTCAACGACACTCAATGGGAGACAAATATTGTGTGTGTTGTTCGGAGGGAGTCGTTATAGGGAGGGAACTTGACTTACATTTGCAAACAGATTGAATCCTGATCAGACGCCGCGTAACGCGGCGTCTGGTCTGGATTCAAGCTGTTTGTCACTCATCATTAAGTCTTTTCTGTGAACACTTCCATTATGTAACTTAGCGAAAAACAGCAGACGACACTTTTAAGCAGACAATATTGCAGCAGTTAAAGCGTAAGACATACTTGTCACGGTTTAGGAACTGCGGCAAATGTCGTTGTTAGGAAGGAGTCGTTGTAGGGAGGGCCGTTGTAGAGAGGGAGTACTATATTCTTAAAAAAACTCAGTGTACTTACATTCCTTATGCATCAGTGCAGAGTTTGAACAGAAAACTTCTAAATGTGCAGTCTTACCAAACTCTGCACAGTTTGTCACTTGAAATTTTATTGCCTAAACAACAAATATTTGTCAAAAATGGACTCAACATAATCTGAAATGTTGAAATTAATTTTCATTGGTCAATGAGGCTTGCACTGACTGCCTTGTGAATACTTTAAACACTTGCTTTAAATGTTCTGAATGAGTTTGTTTGCAAGTACAGTTTCTCCACTGATACACACGGCAAAAACCTAATACTATCAGTAAAACACTTTAATTGCCAAATTGATCGTTAGGCTTTTACCCATTCACCACCTTATTGTCGCCTGCTTCAATATTGGTGTCTGCAATATCGTGTGTTGAAGTAAGATTTAACCCTTTACCCGTTAGCCTGTTTCTAGTATTGGAGACAGGTGACCACTAAAGGCAGGTTGAAAGTAAAGCAGAATGCGCCTTAAGGCACATTCTGCTTTACTTTCAACCTGCTTTAAGCTACCATCTGCTAGAATATAAATATAAAAATATTTTTATGATATATATTCATGATTGCATCAATTGGAACTGTTTTCTTTAATTTAGGAATCAATTGAATGTGCTAAAAGCCGGTTATATGGGGTAAAGGGTTAAGGCAGTATGGCTGACGAAATTTCGAAACGAGTGTCAAATATTTATGATCCTTGTCAGGACGCCTTGTTACGCCGTTGGTGGCATTGCCTGTGAAAGGGTTACCGACACATGACGTCTACATGTTAATGCTTTACTGTTATAGGTTTTCAAGAAAAGTCTGTATTTAAAATGTGTCAGTTTTATGTCGTCAAAAGTTACAGTCAAACGTTAAACCACTAAACCAGTTTCCTTATAGTTTTAATTAAAGGTAGTTGTTTAATGCAGGACAAAACTAGGCATTACAGTCGTCCTGCATTAAGCGTTTATCTCTTTTTAACGACCATTCTGCCGAATCAGTCAATGGTCTCTTAACACAGGTTTGATTGTACACGAGGATATGTGATACAACTTGTAGTGTTGTTACCATGTTATTTTCAGTTACATATTTGGCCCAATCTACCAGCAGGCTGATGCCTCTCCGATTCCTAGAGTTTGATGCTAACATGTGTAGAAATGTAGTGTTACATCCCACACACTGACCTCATTGTGTACTATAAATAGCATAGCATACATGTAGCGACGCGGCGATGACATATGCAGTACCTAGCTTGTGCGCTAGGGAGTAGACTCTTTGGCTCAGAGGTTACGGTATTGGACTGTCACGCCAGCGCCCCGGGTTCAATCCCCGCCCGGGGATCTCAATATCCAATGTGGATTTTTCTGCTATGCTTCGTTACGGGAGTATCTCGTAAGATGGGGGCTCGTCCGAAATGAAGTATACGATGCCGAAATAGCTTCTAATATGCCGAATTGCCTTAAATGGCGAAGTGGCTTCGTTCGTCATCATAAATGATGACTTCGTTAAGAGGGGGTGTGTTTCATCCCACACACTGACCTCACTGTGTACTATAAATAGCATAGCATACATGTAGCGACGCGGCGATGACATATGCAGTATCTAGCTTGTGCGCTAGGGAGTAGACTCTTTGGCTCAGAGTTTACGGTATTGGACTGTCACGCCAGCGCCCCGGGTTCAATCCCCGCCCGGGGTTTCCCAATATCCAATGTGGAATTTTCTGCTATGCTTCGTTACGGGAGTATCTCGTAAGAGTAGTTGGACTGATGCCGCGCCTAGTTTGATGTTAACATGTGTAGAAATGTAGTTAGACTTATGCCGCTCCTAGTTTGATGCTAACATGTGTAGTTATGTAGTCAGACTGATGCCGCTCCTAGTTTGATGCTAACATATGTAGAAATGGAGTGCTGATGCCGCTCCTAGTTTGATGTTAACACGTGTAGAAATGTAGTTAGACTGATGCCGCTCCTAGTTTGATGCTAACAAGTGTAGAAATGTAGTTAGACTGATGCCGCTCCTAGTCTGATGTTAACATGTGTAGAAATGTAGTTAGCTTTAGACATTAAATAGTTAGTTCTTTATGCATCAACCCAAGACGCATCGATCTTACACAATTGTCACTGACAATTTCTCTGGAAGTGGTCAGCGCGAGAGGTCGTGTAGTAAGCAGGTGCCGTCAATGCAGTAGCCGTGGACAGCAAGCAGCGATGTATGTGTAAATTCCAATCGACGGTCCGACACTCAAACTCCGTGTGCTCCACGCAAGTCTGTGTGCAGTCTGTTGCACTGTCAGTGAAGATTATCAGGTTGTTGTGTCCATCTATTCCGTATCCCAGGTAACGGGTAAAGGTGGATCCATAGGAGTCACAGGCTAAACAGCCAACAAAGTCCATAATTAACACATTCACTCCTGACATTGTAAATGGAAAACTCCAATTTCAAAATAAGGCTAGTCCATTTTTGACTATTAAGGGTTGATTTGAACACTATATTTCAAAATGACAAAAAGTATAGACCCTGGGACCCAAGGTCTACACTGTTTGCATGGAACAAGTGTGATCTTTGCAGGTAAGCTATTTGTAAATGACGAGTATACTCGTCGCTACGGTTGCATGTGTGAATGCATTCAACCATAGCGACGAGTATTCTCGTCATGTACCTCGTCAGGTACAATTTGACATGTAACGAGTACACTTGTCCGATATAAATAGTGTTGACCCAGATTAGTGGGTTCCTACGGGAGCCTTCTGATCATTGTCTGCACTGTTTGTCTTTCAGCAATGTATGACAAAAATAAAACATACATAGTCAAAAACACACTATTTCATGTTTTCATTAAAATGTTCAGGGTTGAATAGATTAACATTTAGCATAATATGTTGCTGAAAGTCTGCAAATGTTGAGATCTGAACCCTTTTCAAAATACATTTGAGCCGTGCCATATCAAACCCTGTTTTATTGCATTGCAACATTGTACAGACCAAGCACATTTGTCACCCCGGGCTCTGTATCTGAGTTTGGTTTACACTGCCAAATACCGTAGCTAATACTCCTAAATAAAATGCCTTAGATACATGTGGGTGTCGGATAGTTAAGAACAAGACCACCGTAGCTTGATCTACACTGTTTCAAAAGCAATAAAGCAGATTATTTCATTGCAGGGCTCTTTTGTCTGCATTTATTTCAGAAACTATCAACAAAGTGCCAAATAGTTCGAAGACAGATTAGATGCAGAGTTACCAGGATACTCATCCGTCGGAAACACTTTTCAAATTAATCAGAAAGTCAGATGAACGTGAAGAATCAAATGCGTGTATGGTTGAACCAATAGTTAACATTTAAAGTAAGCGATATGTTTGTACAAATAAAGATGCTACTCCAATCCCAAAGCTGACTTTATTGTATTTCTTTAGATTTCCAACACATGTCGTAAAACAGTAGGTCTACAGTTATTGCTCGCACACAATATTTTACTTACAGATTTAATTCAATAGCAATATGTAAATCATTCATTGCCATGTTGTCATCTGCTTTAAACAATTATCGCACCCTCTCGAAATTTTAGGTGTTTTGACATAAGAACTGTTAACAATTCAGTTAGATATTCAACCCAGCCTACCAGGACATTAAGATTTGGCAATATGTAAACCAGTCATTGCCATGTTGGCATCTGCTTTAAACAATTATCGCATGCCTCCAAACTTTAGGTGTTTTGACATAAGAACTGTTAACAATTCAGTTAGATATTCAACCCAGCCTACCAGGACATTAAGATTTGGCAATATGTAAACCAGTCATTGCCATGTTGGCATCTGCTTTAAACAATTATCGCATGCCTCCAAACTTTAGGTGTTTTGACATAAGAACTGTTAACAATTCAGTTAGATATTCAACCCAGCCTACCAGGACATTAAGATTTGGCAATATGTAAATCATTCATTGCCATGTTGTCATCTGCTTTAAACAATTATCGCACCCTCTCGAAATTTTAGGTGTTTTGACATAAGAACTGTTAACAATTCAGTTAGATATTCAACCCAGCCTACCAGGACATTAAGATTTGGCAATATGTAAACCAGTCATTGCCATGTTGGCATCTGCTTTAAACAATTATCGCATGCCTCCAAACTTTAGGTGTTTTGACATAAGAACTGTTAACAATTCAGTTAGATATTCAACCCAGCCTACCAGGACATTAAGATTTGGCAATATGTAAATCATTCATTGCCATGTTGGCATCTGCTTTAAACAATTATCGCACCCCCTCGAAATTTTAGGTGTTTTGACATAAGAACTGTTAACAATTCAGTTAGATATTCAACCCAGCCTACCAGGACATTAAGATTTGGCAATATGTAAATCATTCATTGCCATGTTGTCATCTGCTTTAAACAATAATTATATGCCTTCGAAATTTTAGTAGTTTTGACATAAGAACTGTTAACAATTTAGATAGATATTCAGTCCAGCCTACCAGGACATTAAGATTTGGCAATATGTAAATCATTCATTGCCATGTTGGCATCTGCTTTAAACAATTATCGCACCCCTCGAAATTTTAGGTGTTTTGACATAAGAACTGTTAACAATTCAATTGCGGGTATTCGGATGATTGGGTAAAGGCGTATTAAGGCATTAATAGATCCGGCAAGGTCCTTATGCGTTTCAGAATTCAAACGTCTGAAATAATTCAACATGCAATTATATTAAATAAGCAATGATCCAAAACAATAAATGATGTAAACGGAACATTTTTATAAAACCAATGTCATTTACTCCTTAATAACGTTTAGTCACTGAACCCTAGCGACTAGTATGGTCGTCCTGTAAAGTTCGTACACCTGTAAGGAGTACATTCGTCATATGCAAACTATGCAGATCTAGATCAGAGGCCCCAAATGGAGCATTCTTTAACAAGGGTCATCACAGTCTGGCATTTTGCAATATATCAGAAGACAACCGTAAATATTGAAAAACAGACTAGATAATTGGAAACTGGCAGTTACCATCGAAATCGCACGGTTCAAGGTTATAAAGCTTTTCAGTTGAGTCTTAAATCGTTCTCAAGCATTTGATTGGTCAGATTTGAGCTTAGGCTCAAATCAGACCAATCAAATGCTTGAGAACACACTCAGACTCAGTTAAAAACGCTTTATTATCTCAGGTGTGAATGAGTTGATTGTGCTTGTTAAGCAAATCTTGTGTAATATTGTAAAGAACTACATGTAAATAGGATCAAAACTGCTTTACATTTAGATTTTACTCTCGAAATAAAAGGTAATGAAAATAGCAATTTCAAAAATTCAGTAGACGACTCCTTTTTTTTCAAGAAGAACACTTGGTCAAAAATAGTTACATGTTTTAAACATGACAAATTGTTTAGCAATGCAATGCTTTACTTACACCTGACGCAGCTTTCATTGGCTCGTTTGTAGCTGAAGCCCGGCTTACATTGACATTTGTTCATGGTACTACACTGGCTGTTTGGTTCCAGGCATTCAGTCGAAGTGGTGCATTCATCGTTGATCAACTGCTTGTTTGAATTCTGAAAACAAAAGGCAATATATCTACATTAACTCTCCCACCACCAATATTTTACACTACATTGCCTATTATCAGTTAAGATACAGATCACACACCAATTCACCCAGTATCGGGTTCAGGATCCAACATGTTTTACACCCTTAAAAATCTGTTCGGAATGAACATTTGCCAACCTTTGAATGTGACCTAATATTCCGACAACGCACAATAGTCGTAAAAAGTATTATTTCATACATTTTTATTCGTATCACTGAACAAAAATGGTTCAAATTTATATAATCATGTATATGACCCACAGAATATTCCGGTATGTTCCACAGCATATAATTATGTTCCATATCTTATCAGATGAGTTCAACCAACAGTTTAACATATGCTTTAATGCAAATGAGATTGCTGTTGCTTTTGTGTGTATAATAAACTAATAGAGGGGAATTCTTACTTTGATCAGTTCAGCATATTTGAACTTCGCTGTACACGTGTTGTTAACCGCGTATGGGAGTCGGTATGAGTTGAGATGACACTTCAAGTTGACCCGGTCGTACTTGACGGACAAACAGTCACTGATCCCGTCACACTGCAAACTGCATTCCGTAATGGAACGTATGTTAGTGGCAGTTACCATGACGATACCGTATGTGAGGTCACAGCCAGAGGTGATGTCATAGGTACTGCTGTACATACTGGCGAATACGCTTGTGATCATCATAAGCCATGTCACAATAGTAAGACAAAATAGGTCTGAAAAGTAAATAAAATATATATACTTCATTCGTGACGTTTTGAATGGACATTCCAGTTTCCGTCTAGTCTATGATAGACTATTAAGGGTAAGTTGTTTACATTACATTACAAAATGACAAACGGTGCAGACCCTTTTCATATGGTTTCTGTGCGAACCCTTTGATTTTGGATGTACACTGTTTGAACAGGACTAGTACACTCTTCATACTTATATTATTTGTTAGTGATGCTTAAAACAAAAAGTCATAAACGAAATATTAGATATAACAAAACAAGTGCCACTATTATTATGACCCTACATCGCTAACCTGGTACACCATGTAAAACTTGACCTATCGTGGCCTAGATTTACATGAGACAAACAGTTTGACTAAGTTTCATTAAGATTCAATACGATTTGTAGACTCAATAGTATTTACAAGAATTTTCTATTTGACCTAGTGACCTAGGTTTTACTAGGACATTATTCACAATCGACCTTGACTTAAATTGTATATAAGCAAATAATCTGACTATATTTCATGAGATGTATAGCCTCTAATATAAAGACAATGTTTTTATATGTTTTGATCTTGAAACTTAGTATTTGACCTGAGGTTAGCCACATTCAATACAAACCTAGATTATAATAAAGCAAACATTTTCACTAAGTTTTTTTTTTTATTATTTAATGAAATGTGTAGCCTCTATGGAGTTAACGAAGTTTTTCTATGATTAAGATGTAATGAGATGTGTAGCCTCTACAGTTCTATGATTTGACCTTGAAACCTTGTATTTGACCTGATTCAATACTGACCTAGATTACGATAAGTTTTATCATTATTCAATTTGTAGCCTCTACAGTGTTAACAATGCTTTTCTATGATTTTACAAAGTGTCCTTGTATTAAAACTAACACAACCCACATTTACACGTGACCTCGATATCAACCAGGCAAATAGTTTTACTAAGTTTCATTAAGCTCTAATGAAATATGTAGCCTACATGTATGGAATGTTAATACGGTTTATATGATTTGACCTATGTAAGCAAACATTCTGACCATGTTTCATTAATATTTAATGAGATATGTAGCCTGTAGAGTCTTAAAAATGCTTTTTTCTATTATATGACCTAGTAACCTAGTATTTAACATGACTTGACTAATATTCAGACTTGAACTTAATATCAATAACACATATTTTGACCAAGTGTCATTAAGATATAATGAGTTGTATAGTATCTAGGGTGTTAACGACGCTATTATGGACATGCAGACAGACAGACAGACGACGGAGGACGGACATCCAGCGATTCTTAAAGCTCATCATGTAGAACGCAACACATGAGGGAACTGTGATATGTCGCACGGGTTGTAGATTTTTAAGTGGTAAAGAAAGACACTCGTTTACTAAAAACGAAAATGTTTCTTCTACAGAACTGCTAGTTGTAAAGACTACATCGCACGGAATGCAAAAAGCATTTTTGAATTGCCAGCTAACCAATTTAATGATTAACCCCTTCACTGCCTTACCCCGAACACAACAGTGTTTTGCTAACAGTTTGGATCCTAATCAGACGCCGCGTGTCTGACACTCATTTCAATATTTCTTCAGTCAGAGTAGCAAAAATTAAAATTTAAGAAATAAAAGCAGACGACAATTGTTTAAAATTGATGACGTCACGGCATTTAAGGGGTTATGAGAGTGCTGGTATTTCTAACACCTCAGCACACTGTGTATGGTGACAGCTTTCAGCCATAATGAACACTAGATTTAGTATTTTTCTTTGAAATCAAAGAGCTGTTCTCAAACATTTATACGAAATGAAATAGAAATCATGTTGGTTTCGCGAACAATTTGAATGTAATGAAGCAAATGATTGCCAGAAGTGTGGTGTGACGCACATGCACCTCTCCCCTGTGCGACTACGATATCAGTGGTCGTGGGTCCAATTACCCGCCGGACCAAGTCCTTCGGATGAAAACCGAGGTCCGATGTTAATACTGGGTATCCGAAATAACCAGAAAACTCTGTCGATAATATGAGTAGTGCATCGCGCCCAGACGTTTGTATCCGCCCCTCTCTCTCACTCTCTCTCTCTTTCTCTCTCGGACTTTCAATTAACCGCAATTAGCACGCCAACTTTATGTTTACTCACTTTATTACTTCACTTTTATTTATAATATTTGTCGTTATCTATTTTTTTGTTTTCTATTCAATAAAGTAAACATATGCCTTCTATATTTTCTGCAAAATTTAAACACGATTTTGTCATTATTAAAGGAGATTAGTCCCATATATAAATGCACACTTATAAAATTGATTAATGTGTAACTCTTAAACGTTTAACCCTAATCACAAATATACGCGCCACATGCAAACAATGAACACCCAGACCAGATAGCTCATAAAGAGCCCTCTGATCAGGGTCTACACTGTTTGTCATTTTGTTATAAACGGTCCTAAATGATCAATTAGCACTTCTAAATGGTCACCAATTGACTAGAACTTATTGGAAACTCTCATTTTCAACGAGTTAAGTAACGCACGGCAACTACTTTTTGCTAGTCTATTTTGTGTTCTTACCCGGCTGGAATCATTGATTTCAGCGCATTTACAGTTGAAAGTTGAATTCCGCTTAAGCTGGTGCTAGGGGGCGTGAGCACTGTTGCATATTTCAGTATTGCTCATGAACAGACTCAATTAAACCGAGTCTGCAATTTTCAGTATTTGCTTTGTTTTTTATGCTTTCAAAGGATCTCCCCTTATTCAGATTTATATAATTCACAATAGCAGATGTAATGTGCTTGTGTGGCGGCTGTAAAAAGTCGCCCCGTACTTCATTCTCAGTGTTGTTATACTTTCTTGTCCTTTGGAATCATTGATTTCAGCGCATTTACAGTTGAAAGTTGAATTCCGCTTAAGCTGGTGCTAGGGGGCGTGGGCACTGTTGCATATTTCAGTATTGCTCATGAACAGACTCAATTAAACCGAGTCTGCAATTTTTAGTATTTGCTTTGTTTTCTGTGCTTTCAAAGGATCTCCCCTTGTTCAGATTTATTCCATTTTTAATTAAATGTATTCCTAGATACTTAAAAAACCTATTACAATGTACGTCTAAAGTTGTATTGATGATTGAAAACCTGTGCTTCCTATGTCGCTCCTTTTCAAGAATAAGTGTTTTGTTCTTACAATGTTTATTCTTTGTTTCAATATCAGTCAATAACTTTCGAGATCAGTTAATGGTGAATTTGGTAGATTTGTAAAGTATATAAAAACACTCTATCATAGTTTTGTTTTGAAGAGCTATTTAAGATGAATTAAAAATTGAAAAGGATAGTATATTTGTGAACAATTTTTGGTTCTACGGTGATTTCGAAAAGATTTTGATTTGCCTTTTCGTGTTTTGTCCTTTTAAAAGAACCCGCTTTAATAAAATCTATTTCAAATGAAAACAAACATGGTATTTTGGTTTGGTATTATTGATATGGTACTATTTTTTCAATTTTGTAAAGGGACTCAAATTATTATAACTCAAATTTTCAACACTAACATATCAATTTCTGTTTATATTTTGAATTGCCTTTATATAGGGTTTCATCTGATACAATATAAGAAAAAGTAACATACTAGAAATATGTTTTTTACTATTTTTCATAAAAAATATATTTTTTAAAAATATCATTACCCATAAAAACAATGTTGTTGATTCAGAGACATATTTTTCAGATCTGTTGCTGTCTTGTCTTGATTAAGTTTCTTTATGTGAACATATTTCGATAGACATGAACTTCATATTGAAGAAACAAAATTACCATGTTTATTTTATTTAAAATAGAGATTTTACTGAAGCTTATTATACTTTAACTTTGACAAAAATTGAGAAAAAACGAAGTTGACACACCAAAATATGATTTTTTGTTCTATGTTGTCATCTATCATGAACAGCTCCTCCAAAATAAACATAAAGGAAAAAAGTTAGATTCTTTGAAAATTTGGCTTATGGATTTGAGACACCCTTAAGCGACTGTAATGCATTTGTTGTTTCAGCAAACAGCACTGCATTGTCACAGAAGAGCAAGAAATACATCTTACTATAATTTGAACAACTTAATAAATCACCAAAAGCTGTGATTGTAACAAAGCTTTAACATAAAATAAATACATAAGAATGGAGCTTGGATCCCATTTCTTGACACCCTTTTTTGATACTAGAAACTTTGGCCATATATGTAGCACAATATGTTATAGCATTATATTTTTATTGCGCAGCATTTGCAAACTATTAGCGAACTTTTTCTTGAGTTGTTGCCAAATAAACAGGCTATCTATAGAATCAAAACATTTTAAAGGACCCAAACACGCAGTATTAATGTTTGCTTTGAATTCAAAGATTTTAAGAGTATGACGTTTTATGCAAAGATACAATCAACCCCTGATTTGCCTTTCTAGTTGTTTGTTATTATCATTTTAAGTTACTGACCATTTGTTAAGACTTAAAAAAATGTTTAAGGAAATATGTTTATCAACGTCATATTAGGGCAAATTTTACCTCTTTCTTTCAAGCCCGTTACATATTGCTACTTTAATAACCTCGCCCAGTTATTTTGGGTACTCCCCTTTAGAAAATAGTCTGTTAAATAGTTTTAGCGTGGAATTTTAAATTTTACCAAACAAATGTTTGAACACTTCGACTTTTTGATATCAGTGCCGTTGCTTTTATTATTATTTAGAGAAAACACTGCCTGTTTTTAACTTTTTAAGGGTAATACAATAACCCGACTCTAAGTCAGAAATAACAGGATCGCTGTTGTCATTTCCTGAATATTGGCTATTAACCATTTCACTCTCAATGACGCCTTAAATCGCGTTTGCAAACAGTAAGGGTCCTGATCAGACGCCGCGTCACGCGGCGCCTAATCAGGAGCCAAACTGTTTGATGCTCTTATCGAGATTTATTAAGTCATATAACCTTAAATCTAACTTTGAAACGTGCCTTGCACACAATAATACTGAAGCAGACGAAAGTAAAGCAGTGACGAGGTAAAATTCTCCCCGTATAATTTGATCATGAAAGGGCTAAAGTTGTCATCATCAGTACTATAGTGGAGAAAGCGTTACTCTTTTGCGTTTAAACGCAAACGAAATGCAAACGTAATGCAACAAAATGGAGAAAATTACAAATCTTTGATAATTCTTACTATTTATTGCAATCTAAGTGCCAAAGAGTTTTAAGCCTGATCAGACACCGCGTTGCATTGCATCTGATCTGGCTCCAAACTGTTTGCAATGGAAATAATCGTTTTAGCGTTAACGCGTTTATTTGGAAAAAAAGTCGTCTTCTTTACTGTACAAAAATGTGAAATATTTTTCTATCTGTCTGAATTTTTTTCTAACATTAAAGCAAGCATCATTAAACTAGTTTTTACTATATCAAGATGTATGTTGCTTTACGTTGTATTCGTGCCAAATATGTCCAAGAGTATTTTAATGTATTTTTCTGCTTTAATTGTGCAAAATCTTAGGCAATTTTGTCAATATTTTCTTCGGTTTCATCTGTATTTAAAAATACATGTATCTGTTCAATTTTACACAAAATCATCAATTTTGATTAATTTTTAAAACTTTACACGGGTTGAGCTGTGTTGCATATCAGTTGAATTTAAAGCGTCAACATTTGCAAATGCTAATTCTGTTTTAGCACAGAGTGATCTGGGAAGTCGATAGAATGAATTATATTTTTATCAGAAAAAAAGACGAAATACCAGTCTAAAATTTAGACACCTTTGTAAAGGAGCGTACCATTTTAGTCCTTAAGTGGAAGAATTTTATCAAGCTTAGTCATCAAATGATTCTAATTCTGTGTTGTTAGGTGTTTTTTAACTAAATCACACCTGAACATTAAATGGACAATTCCAGTCTCTAATTAAGTCTAGTATATAGTGAATCTAACACCACCGTGAGTGTCAGATAAGAATATCCCACCTGAGTTTTGAAGATATTTTTTGAACACGAGGCTTTGCCGAGTGTTCCAAATATATCTTCAAACGAGGGTGGGATATTCATCTGATACTCAACTGTGGTGTTAGATTTATTTTATCACCTCGTCAACCCTAAAAACGCGTTTAACTTGCTATACAGTGGCGAGTTGTATTTTAAGGCGCTAATGCATGCATGACGACGTCATGACGACGTCAAAACAACGACAATAACAACCAATCATAAGATAGTTCCATTAGTTCGGCTTGTCTGTCCGGACAGATAAGGTATCTTACACCCCCTAGATTTCGGGATACCCCTGTCCGAGAGATGAGAAATTGTTGTCTTTATGCCATTTTGTATTAAAATACACTAAAACCTCACTATTACGACCACTAAAAAGAAGGCTAAAGGACCGCATAAAAGACAGATGACAGCTTAAAGCAATGTGAACGTAAAACAGAAAGCTCCTGAAGGAGCTTTCTGTTTTACGTACACCTTGCTTTAAGCAGTCACCTGTCTTTAATACCTAATAATTAATAAAATTTAGTGCTCGTAATACTGTATACAATGTACTGTAAAATGACAAACAATGGAGACACTGACCAGAGGCCTCCTTTAGGAGCTAACTGATTCGAGTCTGCACTGTTCGCATAGGACACTTTCACTATTATTGGTACACTATTTGTAAATGACGAGTATACTCGGTGCCAGGGATAAATGAGTTAAATATTTGTAACATTTTTACCTTTTGCCATCATCAATCCCATGCTAGCAGACTGGAGCTGGCCTCGCGTCATGATACTGCGAACAAAACACTGAAACTGAACGTTTGGTAGCCACGTCGCTGGTCAATGATTCGGCCATGACGTATCGTTTCATATTAATAACTAATGTATCGCTAAATTGTGATCAATAACGAGAATTGCATATCATTTGTTAGGTGCAAATTCAAATTTTGTCAAACCTGTTTATAACGACATTTTGTATAATGAAATATGTAGCATCCGATATAAGATGACTTGGATCAAAACTAGTTTCATTACTCTTCGTTTTACAGTTGAACTTACATTTCGTGTCGTTTGAAAATAAAATTTATTGCCAATATTTGCACAGAGGTACTCAAGGTGAGGCAGCGCTAAGATCTACTCTTGTATGTGTTTGTAGCTTAGACATATTTTATTTTCCATATACACATGAATATGGGATTGGGTTCTTACAACATTAGTTTGCCACCACTCCTTTCCTACAATATTACATAAACAAAACACGAACAAAGGCTTTTAATTTGTCTAAGATTTACATCAATATAATAGTAAATTGGAATAGAAGTGCAAGAGAGAGAGAGAAAGCGAGAGACAGACATACAGACAGATAGACAGACAGACATACAGACAGACAGACAGACAGACAGACAAACAAGCAGACAGACAGACACACAGACATATAGATATATAGATAGACAGATAAACATACAGACAAACAGAGAGACAGCCAAACAGACAGACAGAGACAGACAAACAGACAGACATACAGAGAAAGAAAGAACCCTTTCGCTTTAGGAAGTTTTGCAGAGTGTAGTTAGAGAAAAGGAATTATAATGTATGTTGTATTATATGATCTAGAATGAATCTGATACATTAGAAAACGCAATGGATTTAGTACTTCAAAGCGTATCTTACACGCACACGTCAAATTTGACAATGGGTTTTCTGTATTGCCATTAAAGAATACGATTCTAAACTTTCTTTTAGAATTGAATGTTTATATTTAACTTTTGAAAAGTCCCTCAATATCATAACCAATTTTAGCCTATAAGTCAAAATCGATAAATGGATTGCTTTTGTTCGAACATATCCTTATTTCAAAGTTATAACGTGGCTTATATTCGACTAAAACGAGGGGAAGTTATCGAAATTCAACTGATGAAATACTGGCAAGGTCGATTTAACCGATTTCGAAGTATCGAGTCTCGACTGTATTCACATTTTAACATTATCGTATAAAGTTTTCCACTTTTCCAAAATATTCAGTTTATGGTCATATAAGAGGCCCAGAGAAGGATATTCGAATTAAAACATTTATTAAGAAACGGTAATTTGTACCCAATAATGGTGTGTTGAAAAAGCTTATAACATAAAATCAGTGAAAACGGCTTTTATAGCTTTTTCAAACCAAAAGCTGGCCTCCAACAAATACCTGGCTTACAAATCGATAACGTTTGGTGTTATTTATAAATAAAGCTCTACTATGTAGATATCGTCCATTATCTGTGACCCAAAACAGCTCGTACCGTTCTAACTATAGTCATTACATAAAGACTATACTAACAGGCTGTGAAAAACAGTTAAAAAGCTTTTCAACAGTACTAAAAACCATAACAAACTCATAACTAATGAGATTATATAAATATCACATCTCACAGAGGGTGAGAGAACGGATTGGTCACCCGAGGCAAGTAATGTCAACCGAGGCGTCAGCCGAGGTTGACATTTACTTGTCGAGGGTGACCAATCCGTTCTCTCACCCTCTGTGAGATGTGATATTTATTTTATTATACCGAACAAAAAAATAGATCTAATTACCACTGTTTTCAATACAGAACAACGATCGCGAATACTTGTATCGGAACTATTTTATTTTTATTACTAAAAACAAATAACGAAGAATTTAATTTCTAGACGCAAAAACACAATACATATGTTTGCGTTAACAAAAATGAAAAAAAAAAACAAAAAAAATATTTGGAAAAAAAAAGTTTGGATCGATCGGGACTCGATCTCGGACCGCCGTGGGCAGAGTCGACTATCATACCGCTAGGCCACGGACACAGATCACGTGACGTCGATTTAAGTTGTATATAAAGTTTTTACATTGACGTGTTTTTAAAAAAAAATCAAATTGCAAACAACAAACCTTTATTCTGAATAAATATTGCCAACAAACAGTTTACAAACACATATCCATTCGTTATTTGTATTCCCATATAGCTCTACGCTGTTATAGACCATTCTACAATCGTCTCCAATTCTGTCTGTCTTATTCTATTTTTAGCAACGGCACTCTAGCAACAAGTTGACAGACAGATACTTTAGGCAGGCTAATAGACCAAGCAGAATGTCAAATTTAGTAGCAAATGTCGACATAAATATTGAATAGGATGCAGAGTTTGAATCTAAGGAGTGAGTAAAGAAACTGTTCCAAAATAATGAACGACATTGAGTAGCAACGCGAAAACTGGTGACACTTTGCAGTCGATTGTTTTAAAATCTTATCTCATTGAGATGAAGCGTAAAGTATGGTCCATTTGATTTCGATTGTGCAACTTTGCAAATTCGAATCGACTCACTTTTCCAGTTCATTGCCGTTATTTCACTAGAAGCGTTTTGATTTTTCCTTTTTCTGAACTGAGTGGTACTAAAACTCGGGCCGAATACGCAGGGTAATTTCGTGATGTTACGCGGGCCGAAATGTAATGTTAGCCATGTATCATTACGGATTTTCACCTTCTGACGTCACATTAAGCTATATAGTAGATAAATCGAGTGAGGTATAATAACATAACATACTACCTAACGCGGCGTCTGATCTGGATCCAAACTGTTTGACACTCGTTCTTAGATTTGTTTAATTAAAAAACAAAATCTAAATTGAAATTATTTTGCAGACGACAATTTCAAAGCAGACTATTTCGCAGCAGGATAAGGGTTAACCACTCCATTTACAGAGTTGTCGTTCTTTCCATTCACATGATTGACTCTTTAAAGGGTGAAGCAAACTTAAATTCAAAACAGAATATTAAAAAGCGAATTTCTTAGATAAAACCGCTTTTTGTGTAAGTATCCCGTCCCATGTAGTTCAAATGGGATCCAAAACAACCGTTATATGTAGGTTTCCCCAAAACGTAATGGAGCTTTAAATACCATTCCATAGTTTTCGGTGTTTTTTGAGAATCTAGAATCATTTTTACAGTGGTCTAACTTTTTGATGATACAACACTTATGCTTATGATTTTTGATGATGATATGGTAGTAAAACTAGTTCTCGGTCATAACCCACACAATTTACAGCACAGACCTGATATACTAAACATATATGGTGATAAATTATGACGACAATTACGCCTAAGTTCTAACAAATATAAGTGATTTAAAGATATGACATATCCGAGAACTCCGGTATGCCTTGATAAAATGCCTGACGGAGTTATTACCTTATTCAATAGCCTTATGCCCGTATTTCATCAGTTGAATTTCGATGACTTCCTCTCGTTTAAGTCGAATATAAGTCACGTTTTAACTTTGAATTATAGGTAGGTTCGAACTAAAGCGATTTCCATTTATCGAATTTCGACTTATAGACTTATAGACTAAAATTGGTTATGATATTTGGGGAATTTTCAAAAGTTATATATATAAACATTCAATCCTAAAAGAACGTTTAGAATCGTATGGTTTAATGGCAGTACTGAAAACCCGTTGTCAAATTTGAAGTGTGCGTGTAAGATACGCTTTGAAATACTGGAGCCATTGCGTTTTCTAATGTATCAGATTCATTCAAGATCATATCAAACACAATATCTTATAATTCCTTTCCGGCAAAGCTTCTAAAAGGGATATCTCTTTCTCTCTCTATATGTGTATCTCATTCTTTTTCTCTGTCTCTCTCTGTCTGTCTCTGTGTGTGTGTGTGTCTCTCTCTTGCACTACTTTTTCTATTTACTTTTATCTCAATCATTATATCATTTTTTCCCTTTTCTGTCTATTATTCTCCGCTATACTCATCAACACCGATGTACAACTTAGACAAATTAAAAAGCGTTTGTTCGTGCTTTGTTTATATAGAATATAGGCGGGGAAATCTGTTAGAATCCAACCCCATATTCATGTTTTATATGGAAAATAAATATGCGTGAGCTACAAACATATACAAGGGTAAACCTTAGCGCTGCCTCAACACGAGTACAACTGTTATAAGCAAATAGTTCGGAACCTGAACATACGTCCCGTTACTGTTTGCCACTTACTTCAATATTTCTTTAGTCAGTATACCTAAAATTAATTTTTGAGAAATAAAAGAAGTCGGCTCAAACGCTAATTGACAAAAAGATGGATCCTGATCAAACGCCGCGTAACAAACTGTTTGCCATTCATTTAAAAAGAAATTAAGTTTCGAAAAGAAATTCTAGTTTTAGAACAAGCACAGATGACAATCCGCAGGCGGCTACACTCACTGGGTAGGAACTTGGTTACAGTGGGGCGAGGGTCCTCACGACAGGTGGTATCGGAGGCCTGTCTATACATGTTTCAGAGTGCTTTCGTGAAGCAAACTCCGTCATGTTGAAGTGAACGCCAAAGAGGTTATTTTAAGGCTAAACTGTTAAAAACGCTGTAAAACTGAATTGTCACCATATAGTCTGATGTTTTTTCAAGCGTCGTATATGCTTATTTCGTTCCGTTTATGGAATTTATGGCTGAAATTGTCAATTGAACGCCGTGGAAATCAAGGTTTTTGTACACAACGATCAATTCTTGTTAAATAAATGTATAAATTCGCCTGTATTTAATGTTCGTTAAAGTTTCTTGCAAGATTAATACTTAAATAACTTCTATGCAAGAGATTCGCATTAATAATATAATATATCAATGAAATTTACTAGATTGTTATGTGATGCATAAGGTTACAGAGTCTAACAGAGAATGTTACAGGTTATCTGACGCCAGGTAATAAAGGGTTACAGGTTCTTATCGACAGTTTTGTTTTGTTTGAGAGAGTATGGATCTTAAGTGCATGTATTGCAATGGGTCCTTTACCTTTCACAATGCTTTAAGCTGTCACCTGTCATTTATACAATCAATTAGCCTTCCTTTTAGTGGTTGTAAATTATATTTACTGTAATTATTACATATTTTTGCGTTCGGTTAGTGCAGACTTGGTATTATTTTATCATATGTAAAGAGCCATTGTCGTATTTAATCATTTAGAAATAGTGTACACTACTTGACGATACAAAAATAATGAAAAGTACTCAATTTCAAAGATACTGATACTGTATTTATTTAACCCGATGAAAACCAAACTCTTAAAAATTAAATATATACTTGCAAATATCTCACAATCGATCACTGAAATAATGTTACATTTAGAACAACCCCAAAGGCAAAACATATAACCGGTACAAGTAATAAAAAAAGAAGCTGCAAAATTATCGTATGGTTATCTCAGTCCATTACATGACTTGTCAACCAAAGCATAGTACTTAATGCAAACACTGAAAGCCACCTTTAATTTAGATAATATGGTTGGTAAAGCCATTCTAATAGGCAAGTCTCATATCTTGCCACTGGCGAACTCTGGTCTAAATTTCCACTATTTGTGCTCTTTTTTAATGCAAATTTTCATAATAAGTTGGTCAATTTTCTAAGTTTACCTAATAAACTTGTCAACTACTTCTCAAACAAATATATCATTTGTACAAAACGATTCGTCATATATCAAATATAAAATAAACCCGTTCACTGCTTTAGCCTGACGGTACAAGCACAGATAAACAGCTTAGATTCGAATAAGAAGCTTATCAATTCTGTGTCTGAATCGGATCAAAGTTGTTTGACTGTCTAAGAGATTCTTTTTCGAGTTTGACCCTTGTGAGACATCGAGAAAGTTGGCACCGCACCAAGATCTTAACTCTTTGCAATGCGACTGTTAGTCTATTATATGTATATAATGCGTTATAGATCTTCCTCCAGGAATTGGATCGAACCGCACTGAACCCCGTGCATATTATCAACTTTACACAAAGTTTAATAAGTAATGTAAGGACTAGAGCAATTTCAATTCTCAAGTGTGGGTAAACTTGCATTTTTTCTGGTGTCGTCCGAACGACGGCCTTCATGAAAATGATTTTCCACAGAGAAAGTCCAGATGCTTTGGTCCGTGTTTGTCTTTGACATGTTCAATGAGCGAGGCTTTCAAATCGAGTTCTGCTCCGCAAGTGTCACATTTGAGGGAACTCTTTTGTCAAGAAACAAAAGAAGTTCAAGAGTTTTTGTAATTCAAGAACAATGGTTCTATAAACATCAAGTTTCTAGAATTATTGCAGAATAAGCATGGCGTTAATTGGCCGCTTCTAGAATTGTTCATGAATATTCAAGAAATCATTCTTGAATAGTTCTAGAATAATTCAATACCTTCCCACAGGGGTATGTTTTGCTGCTAAAGAATGCCTGAACTTCTGGTCGTGTACTGATATTCTTTAAAGGTAAAAGGTAAAGGTGATAGGTTTATCAAGTCTGAAATTTATATGTCATATTCTTCCGACTTTTACAATTACCTCCCTGTTCATCGAGTCACAAGTCGGCCATTTACATTCGGCGCTACTAGCAGCCATGACACATTGACTTATTTCCCTCTCAGGTACCCATTTAAATCACCTGGGTGAAGTGGAGCAATGTAGGGTTAATGTTTTGCTCAGAAAAATTTCAGTGATCCTGACAGGGCTCGAACCAGGAACATCTCGCTTCCTAGTCGAGCGTCCTACCATTGGGCCACCGACACCGACTATTTACACAGAAACTGCTTTTTCTTCTTCGTTTACGACATTATTACGGGAGTCCGGCTGCTGGAAGTGTCGCCTGTGTTGTTATTATCATTTACTTCAATATCCAGGCTTAAATCGAGTAAACTCGAGTCTTCAAACATAATCTCGTCCATTTCGAGATTCCTGAAGACTCTGTAACACTGTAAAGAAGAACCTGTACCACTTATTAAACAGTCGCCAGGGACCTGTAACCTCTACATTACATTGATACGTAACATCAAACTTCTGATAACTTTAAAAATCGGACATATATCTTTTAAAAATGCTTCAATATTAGGAAAACACGAACAAATATATTATCTTATTGTATTAAATGCTGCAATTTCTTATGTAAATTCAATTTATAACAAAAATATGTGCCTCTACATGTAGGCAGTGGGGATCACTTGCTTTTATTTCCTCTATTCACCTAAATTCTAACGCAGGCGACGTTAAGTACTCTTCTTAAAAGGAAGCCAAAAGCTCTTATCACGTTTTTTATGAAGAATCCTTGCCATGAGGCTGTGTAAACTCGCTGAACGATTATGTATTTACATGTACACGCGAGAAAGAGTCATGACTCTGAAACATTTTTCGATATGACCCCTATACCACCTGTCGCGAGGAACCTCGCCTCACTGTAACCAAGTTCCTAACCAGTGACACTGTATAACATAGAACGTTACGAATGTGACATATATATCTGGGGCCCGTATCATAAAACTTCGTCCGACAAAAACGGTCGTAAGTAACAACTTTAAAAAAAATTAATTTCTTATTTCTCTATCTAATCGTGTCTTGAACATCTTTTTGGAATCGTCTTTTCAAGCCGATTCCAAAGAGATGTCACAAGACAGGATTAGATGGAGAAATCAATAATTATTTAGAATTTTGTAATCTGACTTACGACAATATTTTGTCGTCCGAAGTTATATGAAACGGGCCCCTGGGGACCGTTTTACGAAACGTCGTACGGCAAACACGTTCGTAAGTCAAAACATTAAAAAAACGTATTACTTATGATTTCTCAGTCTTATCATGTCTTGTGACATCTCTTTGAGATGTCACAAGACAGGTTTGATGGAGACATAAATAACTATTGAAAACTTGAGATTCTGACTTACGACCATTATTGTTGTACGACGATTCATTTAAACGGGCTCCTTGATTCCTGCTTAACCCTTTGACCTTAGTAAACAGTTCCAGCTTTCTAAGAATTTTCGTCGCACTTGTCGCAGACGGAATTTCGATATAGAGCTGGAGTTTCTGCAGATTTTTTCCATTCAGAAATGACCAGAAATCTAGGTCAATTCCCACTTGCTTGAGACGAAATGCTCTTATTGGCGATGTTCCGGTTTAGTGTATTGGTTACTCATATAATTTTGATTAAAACCCTTGCAAAATAATGAGATAAACTCTAAATCGTTGATGTTGCTATGTCGTCATTTCTAAATTTAGCGAGGATAATCTCTACATTTAGCGTGTGGGAAACCAGTATTCTGGTTTTATAACTGAAACAATCAAAGCGCTGAAGGCGCTGGAAGACTGTCGGTATGATAAAAGAACACCTGCTTCCAGTTGTACCATTCTATTTATTAAACGTTCTGAGATAATTCCATGCAAATTCCCGTAATGAAGAATAACGGTTTTGTTTACTTCGTGCGCAAAATGTAACATGGTGAAAAAGTTGTGACTCAACTGGGACTTTAATCTAGTGCCTTTGGCTTACTATGCCAGCACACTACACACTGAGCTATCAAGCCAGCCAGCGAAGTCTATCAATCTGTTTCACCATAATCTCAAACCAGCTACATAAGGGGATATGTGCAGTGTATTAAACGTCATTCTTTTCAATAAACGTGTAAAAAAAACCCTAAAAATTGCTCTAAATTATTATTTCCATTGCAAACAGGTTGGAGACGCTGTGTAACCCGGTGTGTAATCAGGCTATAAACTGTTTGCCATTCAGATTTAAATGGATATTCAGGATTGTCTAAAAGTTGTCATTTAGTGTGTTGCGTGTGCATTTCTGTAACATTTGAACGGTAAATAATAACGCCTTCTTCACTGTAAGTAAAAAAGCAATGGGCAAAAATGTCCTTTATTCCTTTCCAATTGCAAGTGCATTCAATTAAACATTAACAACTAGCAAAAACAACAACATTTAACCTATTGTTAGTCAGATTACGATTGGAAAACTTGGTCTGTTACAAACCAGGAGAGTTTTAAGATGAAGGCAATTTCTTCTCGTAAAACAATATACTATTATTATATCTATATAGTATAAAAATTAGGTGTGTACCGATTATCGCTAGATGGTCGACAATCAATTATTTTCCTTCGAGTCGCCGATGCTCAATTTAACTTATATCATTCTCTTCCGCGACGTCGTAAATGTTTTTAAATTGTTCAACATCATGAAAAGTTTTGAATGTTGTTGTAAAATGTGGGAAATGGAGCTTTTTATTCGTAACAGCAAACACTGAACGTTTTTATATTCTAAAACGTCTATTGTTTAACTGATCATCACCTCGTACTAAGTGTTTTTTTTGGAGAGAGGTGACCTCATAATACAATGTACACTTTAGTATGCTTCACCGTCAGTCTGATTTAAGCTAAATATAATGCATGCCTATAATATTTGGAAGGTTTCGACAGTGCACGTATATAGACCCAGCCCCCGCTTAAACCCTTAGAATGTTCACTCCATTTTCAGGCTGATACAATACGAATATTAGTTTCACTGTTGTCACGTGATATTATATGTACATGCTATACTATTCATACCTCATCAAATGCTGCTTGCATGCCTGAGCGTATTAAAGAGGTTCTGTTCTTTAAAATTTGTGTTAAGCGGTCATTTAACCCTTTACTCCATTGTCTGTTTCAAGTATTGATGATTACTGTTGCCTTCATTAAGCAACAACTTCTCTTCAAATGTGACCTATCATTGAGTGGACGTATTATTTAAATTAGTTCCAAAGTTGATTCTGATTCTCGATGATTTAGTGTCTGATCAATTATTACTATACTTACCGTGCAGAGACTAATGAATCAAAGCTCCTAGTTCCAGGGCTTCCATAAGTTGACATAAAAAATCCTAAGATTTCCAAATTTGAATTTTTCAAGTACGATTTTACGAATCGTGCCTTTACCCCCATAGCCTTTTCCTTAATTTGTTGACATGTGACTACTTAAAGCAGACTGTAAGTAAAGCAGAATGCGCCTTAGGGCGCAGTCTGCTTTGCTTTCAGCCTGCTTTAAGCTACCATGTACTGGGGCAAAATCCGGCGATTTAGGGGAAACCGGAGAAATGGCAGCCCTGGAAAACAAAACGAAACAACCTTAAAGAGGCTCGCAACCGGATTTAGCATTAAAAATAGTAATTTGTAAATATATGTCAAATGCTTATATAAATGGGTAAGATTTAGTTTAGGATAATAAATTCTGTTAAAAAAACGCATTTCAAAAAAAAAAGAAGCTCTGGTGGGATTCGAACCCGTGACCCTCCATGCGGAGACAAACATGACAAAAAGGGAAACGCCTTTATCCACGCGGCAACTGGGCCTCTCTATCTATATGGTAGCGAATTAGCGTACTTCACTGGTAGCGATCGATAGTACTTTATTCGGCTCGGGTTTATGTCTGAGCCCGTGTAGATAAGCAACAACAACAACTATACCGTTAGCTAACGCTATAGAAAAACGATGGAAAATATCTAAAAAAAACTAAGATTCGGTGACGATTCTTGAGACTTTTTTTTGGACTGATCATATTTTTCTAATGTCAGAGGCCAAATTATGCCACAGATGTGCTTTTATTTCAGTATTTTATTTTATTTTGACAAGTACACCATCCGGTTGCGAGTCCCTTTGATAGTTTGTAGTCCTAGCTTGCATCCACTGTATATGTAAACCCTTTCTTTTACAGTTCTACTTTTTACAGCCTTTTACTCTTGTTTATATTATACTTGTGTTTGTCGGAATAAGGCTGTTACAGCTAATGTTTACTGTTATATTGTATCCGACGTTAAATAAATCTTGTATCTTGTACCCGCTGAGTAAAACATGTACTTGTTGCAAACTGTCAAAACAACAATTTAATGTAATGTATGGAATGTCATAATGACATTGTCTGATCTAAAATATGTCGAACAGTTTGGATATTGATTAGACCCAGCGTTACGCGAGGTCTTGGTTCACACTGCTAACACTTTGATGTATAAAAAAATGTATTGCCGCGAGTTTAGTATATATCATAATGACACCCATTGCAATCTTTACAGTCTGTAACTAATACTCGATAAGTATTTGATAATTAAAAAACAAATAAATGCAGAAGTGTTAATTTAAGAACTGGCTTATATACATGATGCAATTAAAAGTTAATGTTTCTACACGAGTGATTTTTATGCATTGTACTTCATCATGAAATAGCATGCAGAGTGTCAAACAGTTGATCCAGATCTCACCTGGATGCAAACTGTTTGCAACAGTAATAATGAATTCGCGGTATCGTGTATATATTAAAGGTTAATAATCGTCTTGATTCAAATTATTTCCATCAATAATCATACTTCCAATTTGAGTTAGCCTTCTCCTTGATCAAGTATGAAAGTTTCGTCTGCAAATTTCGTCTTAGTGGATTGTAATGCATTTCATATCAACATAGAATAGCATCCGAGTGTAAAGCAGTTGTTCCAGATCTCATCTCGATCTAAAATATTTGCACAAAAAAAATGTTTTTACAAATAATCACTTTTGCCAATTGCATGGGTTATTTTAAACATATTTTATTTCCATATATACATATTGAAATGGGGTCGGATCACAAATTCTCACAGCGTTAGATTCGACCCTCCCCCTCTGGGTTAGCCCTCTAGCTGCTTGATATGTAATTGTCGTCGGCAAACTTTGCGTCTTCAACAATTCCATGAGGTTTTTTTTTATATCTTTATAAATCGCACCCGATTGGTCAAACGGTACGTATCACGATCTGATCTGGATCCAAACTATTTGCAGCAATAATCATGAATTCGCTCGTAGCGTGTAGTCATTTGGATCCAAACTGTAAAATCGCGACGAGTGTCAAACAGTTCGTATCACGATCTGATCTGGATCCAAACTGTTTGTGGCAATAATCACGAAATTGCCCGTAACGTGCAGAAGGTTAATATTCTTCTGGATCCAAACTAAAATCGCACCTAGTGTCAAACAGTTCGTATCACGATCTGAACTGGATCCAAACTATTTGCATCAATAGTCACGAAATCGCCCGTAACGTGCAGAAGGTTAATAAAACTTAATATTCATCTGGATCCAAACTAAAATCACACCGAGTACCAAACTCATCGTATCACGATCTAGTCTGGGTCCAAACTATTTGCAGCCATTATCATGAATTCGCCCGTAACGTGCAGAAGGAAAATATTCATCTGGATCCGAACTGTAAAATCGCACCGAGTGTCAAACAGTTCATATCACGACCTGAACTGGATCCAAACTATTTGCAGTAATAATCACGAAATCGCCCGTAACGTGCAGAAGGTTAATATTTTATCTGAATCCAAACTGTAAAATCGCACGAGAGTCAATGTACTGAAGCACGGAATTATTCCGTGCCTCTGCCTGCTGGTCGCGACTATATTGATTTTCGCAAACAGTTTAGATCCAGATCCGACACCGCGTTAGGAGGTGTCTGGTCTGGATCCAAACTGTTAAACATGACACTCTTCATTAGGTTTCTTTACTTAAACATTTATAAATCTAAATTAAAACAAACTTTGCAGACGACAATTTCGAAGCAGACGACATCACCGCAGCCTAAGGATTGACACGTGCAGGGGGGTATCTGGTACCAGGCTTTATTAACAGACCCCAGGTCGATTAGGGTACCAGCGTAAAATAAACAGGTGTTGACCTCACATAATCTTGATTTGCTTTTGGTATTTTAACACGGGATATACTGTGTAAGGCAACACTCACTGCTTTATTGAAGTAATTAGGTTTTACTACAAAGAAATTAGCAAAAACTGCAAGAATTTTCTTGAAATATTGCTTTAAAACTTTTATCACGCGCACTATTTTTCACTGTGTAAGCCTACACCCGCTGACTTACCAGAATTATGCGCGCCAGCTTGTAATAAGCTCAAGGGCGGATCAGCAATTCCTTTACCGAATCAAATACGCATTCTGCAAACGCTATGCGTGTTTTAGTTATTTTGTTCAGTGAATAACTTCCAAATTCGTCTAAAAAATAATATGTGAGTAAAAGTCCAAATGTAAATGGTGTTTCTACATGTAGATCCTAACCACTATATTGCTCCACTCAATATTGTTTGTGTGTGGATACGCATCTGGCGCATTTATCTGAAATAGTTAACCTTGCAAGTCTCAAGAAGCATTACCCTGGAAAATAGCTTATACACTTCAAAACCCTGTCGTGCCGACAGTCTAAAAACAAACATGAATTATGTACCCAAAACAACTAAACTATGACGAATATCTTTTTTAAAGATATTCGTGTTACTACGAGTATATATGATTGTTTATTGTAAAATATTGTTCCGTTAGGAGACCTCTGATCTGTGTCAACACTGTTTGCAAAGGAAACGCGTACTATTCGAAGATACACTGTTTGTGACTGACGAGTATACTCGTCGAGAAGGTTCAGTTTATTTAAAAGGCATTTAAGATGAGTCTGACATCGTTATTCAGCTTTTGATTGGTCTGTCAAATGTGTTTGAACGATATCAGTCTCATCTGAATCGCGTCATAGTAATCGACATCACAGTATCGTATTAAAATACAAGCCTGCCCGGAACCTGACTAAAAGGCAATCAATAATTGATACATGTGTATGTCGAAAATACAGAGAAAAAAACATTTGGAAAGCAAAGAAATAGGTTCAAGTGAAAATATTGTTCAAAGCTCAAATTTATGTAAAACTTCAAATCGTTCATTAATGCTGTACACCAATGTGAAATTTGTATTACCCTCATGACCCTTAAATTTGGGACAGATAGGCCTAAATGGGATCTGGTCAATTTGTACCCAAACCATATCGTACCAAAACCATATCGTACCCACATCTTGGTCAGTTCGTACCCAAAATGTACTCGTGTTCGGATCGTACCAATCTCCAAAACATACCCACCATCTTGGTTATTTCGTACCAAACAATGAAAATACCACACACTAACATTAACAAGGTTTTAATAGACTGCAGTGTAAACAAATATTTAATAGCTGAAAACTTGCAGTACGAGTCCTATTTAAATCCGATTTAAAACTATCTTCTCCGTCTATATCGGTATGAATGTCAAACATGTAATGGTGTTACCCTTGTCTTTTGGGATTGGTTTGCAATTTGCAGACAGTTTGAAACCATACCAGACATTGGAAGAATCATCGTCTCATCAAGATATATATTGTTTGGGCTGATATTATCTAACCGTTTCATGATCAAATTTATCGTGAGCTTTTTACCCCTACTCCGCCATATTGTCGCCTGATTCAATATTGTTGTCTAAAATCCGTTTCAAAGTTAGATTTAAGGCAGTTTAACTGACGTCATTTCAAAACAAATGTTAAACAGTTTTGATCCTAATCGGACGCCGCGCTACACGGCGTCTGATCAAGATCAAAACTGTTTTCAAATGCGCTTTATGACGTCATTGAGAGGGAAAGGGTTAATGCTATTCTGACTAGTGTCAATTTACGGAGGTAATGTGATTGATCTAAATCTGAAACATATTTTTATCATACAGTTACTGTAGATAAAACTAGTTTAATATGCTCAATTAGGATGGGGATTGGGACATATAGTTGCCACGTTGTTCATTCATCCATTTTAATTTCCAATTGTGTCTGAATAAGTAGAGATTCTAAGTAACTCAGTGAAATACATAACACAATAACAATACATAATAATTATATAATACGAAGAAGTGCAAGAAACAAGAACTATAGCTAAAACCTTTCAACATTTTATAAGTTATATATTTAACCCATTAATCCATTATTACGCCTTTTAACGCCTTTAATTTATTCCTCAGCTTAGGAAAATAGTTCTGATCTATAAGTCATGAATTCATATGCACCATAGGAAAAATATTTATATATCCAAGTAGGTAATAACTTAAAGCAAGTTGAAAGTAAAGGCATAGTCTGCTTTACTTTAAACCTGCGTCAATTGGTCATCTATCTTCAATACTTAAAGCAGGCTATGGGGTAACTGTTTAACCCTTTGACTCTCAACGACGCCTAAAAGCTCGTTTGCAAACAGTTTGGGTCCTGATCAAACGCCGCGTAATGCGGCGTCTGATGAGGACCCAAACTGTTTGACGCTCTTATCGATATTAATTATGTCAAACAATCGTAAATCCAACTTTGAAACGTGTTTTGCAGACAACAATAATGAGGCAGACGACAATAAAGCGGTAAGGGGTAAAATTACTAAGAAAAAAAATGATAAAAGTTCCTAATGTCCGTCAGCGGAAGTCTAAACCTCAATTCCATTTTCTTCCATTCTCTATTGAAAGAGACTAACACTTATATTGTTTACCAAACTGTGCGTGGTTTTATGGGAATGTCCTAATCATATAGTTTAAACATAAAATAACTCTCTTGCTTATATCAAACTCCTATGATGATGGTATGATTATGCCGATTAAGATAGAAAATATACTATATAAAACAACATAATGTTTTGGGAAGAATCATATCGTTAAAAATAAAATAAAAACCTCCCCCAATAAATCCAACCTGTATTTGGATGGATTGTATGGGTCTTGATGTTTCGTGATGTTCACCGGGTGTCTCGCGTCACACTAAAGCACAAAAACAATGCAACCCCTCATACCTGATATGTGTGGGGACAACAACAATTTTCGGTTTCTAGTGTTTTCCAGTTAAGAGGGGTTTAAACTAATTACCAAATAGCTTGTTTCTAGTATGGAAGATAGCTAACCAATAAAAGCAGGTTGAAAGTAAAAGAGAATGTGCCTTAAGGCGCATTCTGCTTTTTTTCAACCTACTTTTTTATATTATCATCTGCTAGGATGTATGAACTATTTTCTATAGTATAGAAGTAAACCAAAGACGTAAAAATGCGTATTTATGGTTAAACGTGGACATTAAAGAAGGGTTGGAAACGGGACCAAGGCTTTTTCCGGTTAACAGAGAATTCCGTTATTTAGAGGTTCGGGTTCGGATGAGGTTCAACTGATTCAAATATGAAGTCGTTTCGAACTTGATCCTCTCAAAAGCAGATTTAAAAACAATAATTGTCTATATTGGGCTACACACTATAGCCGTGTGCCCTATGATGATAACATTCGTGTACAAACGCCTTCCTCTTGTTGCCATTTTGTAGAAACGAATATGCAAGGTTAGGTGATCATCAGTGTAGTGTAACAAACTGACCAAATTTCCATTTGCGACCCGGGGGCTCTCGTTTTACTAAACTACTTACGCAAACTGTTTGCGTAAGTTGTTTAGTAAAACGGGCCCCGGACTGTGTTTCGGAAAGATGTAAAACATGGTTTAAGATTTTAGCAACATTAACAGATATCTAATACAGTGCTCCCTCTACAACAACACCCAATTGAAGACACAGATTATGTGCGTTGTTGGGAGGAAGTTGTTACAAGGCGCTTACATTTGAAAACGCGGCGTCTGATCTGGGTTCAAACAGTTTGTCATTCGTCTTTATGTCTCTCCTGCCAAATTTCCAGTATGTAATTTTGAGAAAAACAACAGACGACAGTTTAAGCAGACGATATTTCAGCAGTGCAAGCGTTAGATATGACTGTCTTGGTTTAGGCACACGTGCGTTGTTGTAAGGAGGAACTCGTTGTTTGGGTGGCTGTTGTATGGAGGGAGCAATATATAGGGCTGTATGGAAGTCTTAAACACAACTCTTACTCCAAATGGTTCCAAAGGATCGAAACCATCGAAAAAACAAACCAGCACAAACAACAAACAGGAACATGATCAATAAGTGCATCAAACAGAACCGAAAAAAAATCATTGGACCAGGCCCAGCGCTTATAAAGCGTTTGAGTTGAGTCTGAGTTCGTTCTCAAGCGTTTGATTTGTCAGATTTGAGCCTAGGCTTGAGAGTGATTTAAAACTCAACCCAAACGCTTTATAAGCATGGACCCTGATATCTTCGTTTTACCTGCTTATCAACATTCTGACTCCTTTACTCCTGGTTTTACAACTGGACATTGTCAATGTTCATTTTGTATAGTTGAACTTTGACTTTTCTTTTTTCATACTGTTGAAAACTTATGTACAGCATATACCCTGATCAGGTAGTGCCTATAGGAACCCTCTGACCAGGATCTACAGATATTGCACGCAACTCTATCTCTCTCTCTCTCTCTCTCTCTCGCTACAACGACACCCAACAGGGAAACAACAATTGTGTGCGTTGGTCGCAGGCAGTTGTTATATGGAGGGAAATAAGCTTACATTTGCAAACAGCTTGAATCAAGATCAGACGCCGCGTAACGCACCGTCTGATCTGGATTCAAGCTGTGTGTCACTCGTCATTACATTTATTCTATCAGAATTACTTATATGTAACTTTACGAAAAACAGAAGATGACATTTAAACAGACATTGCATGGTTTTGCAGCCATTAAAAGGTTGGACAGACATGTCTTGTTTTGGGAACAGTGGCAATTAATGTAGTTCTACAAGAGAATCGGCAGTCACGCAGAGTTAGGAAACTGTCTGATGTAATTTTGCAGTTGAATAGCATCGTAAGTCACACAGAGTACCGAAATTAGTTGATGTATTTCTAAAGTTGAAGAGAATCGTCCATTACACAGAGTACGAAAATTATCCAATGTAGCTCTCCAGTTGAAGAGAATCGTCAGTCACAAAGACTATCGAAATGATATCTGAGTGGAAGAGAATCGTCAGTCACGAAGAGTGCCAAAGTGATATGGTGTAGTTCTGCAGTTGACGAGCAACGGTTGTCACACAAAGTGCCGAAATGATGTGGTGCAAGTTGAGGGAAATCGCCAGTCACACAGAGTATCAGAATTATCAGGTGTAGTTCTGCAGTTAAAATCGATAACTCTAGCTTACTAAATATCTTAACTGCCATGGCGTCATCAATTTAAAAACAAAATGCCGTCGGCTTTTATTTCTAGATGTGAAAATAGGTTTATTTAGCGGGAAAATGCATATAGAAATGTTCTTTTTACACTGCTAGAGACTGATATTTACCCAAACAGTTTCGCTGACTATCAGGGCCCGGGTGCATGACACATAGTTAGAGCTTACCTGTATACTAAATCCCTCGCTGAGAGATAAATATCGATTTTTAACTACAAGATAAACTAACTGTGTTGCATGACACACCGCTAAATTCTAGTAACATACTAAAGTTTTAGTTGATAGTTAAAAATCGATTTTAGTAGACAGGTAAGATAACTAGTGTTGCACGAGCGCAAAATTGACTAACTACAAGTTAAGTTTTACCGCTAAATTTAGAGGTACTCAGTGCAGCGATAAATCCGCTAGTAGCCAGCTAAGTCAGCTTGCATAGCCGCGTTAAAGAAACATTTGGGATCCAGATCAGAAACATAGCACCTCGGTGTCTTATCAAGGTCAAAATTGTTTGATTATTTTTGTTATTTTATTTCATTTTTCATTTTCTCTGTTTGATATTTACATTTTACTAAGCGCAAACACAATACAATAACATGTTTTAATTGACAACGGAATATGTTGATGATAATGATTTATATTTATCTGAGAGGCAAACAGTTTGGAGTTTGATCAGACGCCGGGTTACCCGTTATCTGATATGGCTCCAACACTGTAAGCAAAGAACATAAAACAATTTAGCTTAAGCGGAATGGAAAGACAAACGTATTATCCACTGTATGGATGCAATACGCCATAGGATGTTGGTTGCATTGAAATAGTTCAACTAATTCCACGCTTGAAACCTGTATTTTGGAAAAAGCGGGTCCTGATCAGGGTCCAAACTGTTTTTACTGAGACCCTGTTTTCTGTAACATAAAGAAGTACGAACCGATTTCAGAATACAAAGATGAATTTACAATACATAATAATAATTAGTACATTATCGCAGAGAGCTCTGTTAGTAACAACGAAGCAATTTATTGTGTGTTCTGCTGCCATAATGTTTTCTTTTAACCCTTTCGGCGCCAATCAATCGTGAGTTTTTACCCCTACACCGTTTTATTGTCGTCTGCTTTAATGTTCTTATTTGTAATATCGCTTAAAAGAAAGATCCTATGTAGTATGACTTAAGAAATGTTGATACGAGTGTCTAACAGTTTGGATCCTGATCAGACGTCGCGTGACGCGGCGTCTGATCTGGATCCAAACTGTTTGCAAAGACGACTTTATGTGACTCCGGTGATGAAAGAGTTGTTAAATCATGTCTATCAAACACGATTTTCCCATAAAGCACATCTTTAAAGAATAATGCAATAATAATAACACACTAATAACTCTATAATGAAATAACCTTCAAAATTGAATATCGGTACGAGGTTCAATCATTTAGGATCTTGATCAACTACGGGTCAGAACAAGAATACTTAAAATGTACCAAATTTTCGCGTTATGTGTAATGCGTAGTAACATAACAGTTTAGCAACCGTCTGTCCGCACATCTGTCTGTCTGTCACTGTCTATCCTCTCCCCCTCTCTCTCTCTCTCTTTTTTCTCTCTCTCTCTCTCTCTATTGTCTGCGCCACTTCTGTATGTGTATATGTATACATGCCTTTTAAAACTCTCTCTCTCTCTCTCTCCTAACCTCTCTTGCTTCCTCTCTCTTTCCTTTCACTTTATGTCTTTGTTCCCCTGCCTGTCGTCTTTCTGTCCCTGTATGTCTGTCCTTCCTCTTTTTCTCTTATTGTAGCTTTTTAATCTGAATAAAATATACTTAGTTTCTAACTAACCTTTTCAACCCATAATGTCGTCTGCTTTTTTACTGCATTGTTTTGATCTAACGCAACATGAGTGCTAAATAGTTGGATCCTGATCAGCTGCCAAGTCTATCTGTCATACATGTATCATGATCCAAACTGATTACATTGTAAAAACTAAACTCAGCAATTAAAGTTTATGATTTGCTTGATGCATTGTTGGCATAATTATGTTGAACTATAGAGAACAAGAAAACGGGTTCGGATCATAAGTTCTTACAACATAAGGACCCCCCCTCCAATTTCAGTATACAAATGTATATACACAATGGAAAACAAAGTATGAAGTGGTTTTTTAGCCAAAACGCTTATGTTCACTCGTGTTCAATGCATTCACCAAATTTAACCCGACTTTAGCTGGCTACTAAGTGTACTAGCTCCAAGGTAACTACCTACAAGGTAAATTCGACATGTGCACGCCAGTTAGTGGCTCGCTCTAGTTGACAGGTAACTAACGGACAGGTAGAATTTATCGGATAGTTTAGCGAGGAGATTTAGCGGTGTGTCATGCACCCGGGCCCAGTCCTCTTGGTCAATGGTGAACTGTGTGCATTTTTCCGAATACAGTCTTCCCTGTACAACAATATCCGATGGGAGTCAATTTGTGTTTGTGTGTGTGCTTGTTGTTCAAAGGCAATTGTTATACAGTGAGTAAAAATGAGTACCCTTAGAGAGTAAACATGAATACCCTTAGATTGCTAAGCATAATTTGGCTTATATTTGCAAACAGTAACGCTGTGTCTTATTTAGGTTCAAACTGTTTGTCACTCGTCACTATGTTTCTCATGTCAAAATGTCCAATATGTAACTATGAAAAAAAACCCACTAGCAAACGACAATTTAAGCACACGATATGACAGTAATAAAAATGTTCTAAGACATTGGGGAACTGTGGCAATCATTACTTTAAAGAGGGACTCGTTGTTCAGAGCGTCGTTGCAAGGAAGAGGAACTGTTTAAACCAAAATGCATTAGCTTGACATAAATGTAGAACCGTTCTAAACACTGAGAACAACTAGCTCATAGGTTGCCAGTAGCAAGTCAAATACCTGACCTGACCACTACAATGTTAACATACATGTTTGTTAATTGTACACTTCCCGGGCACTCTGTTTGTAACTGAGGTGGTTATGCGTCTATACGGCTGAACAATGTTTACACATTTAAAATGTACAATTCACAGGACCTCTGTTTGTAAATGAGGCGTATATGCATCAATACGGCTATACAATGCTAGCATATGTAACGTGTACACTTCACAGGCACTCTGTAGATGAGACGTTTATGCGTCTTAACGGCAATACAGTTTTTACATATGTAAAGTGAACACTTCCCCCGAGACGCTGTAACTAGGCAGCATGTGCGTCTATGCGGCTGTTCAATGTTAACATATGTAAATTAGGCGTATAATATATGCACCAATACGTCTATACAAAGTTTACATATGTAAAGTGTACACTTCACAGGCCCTCTGTAAATGAGGCGTATATGCGTCAATGCGGTTATACAATGTTCACATATGTAAAGTGTACACTTCACATGCACTCTGTAGATGAGACGTTTATGCGTCTTAAGGTGGTTCGACAGCGGGCGGGCCGCATTTCGAGTTCCGGAAATGCTGATGACTTTCACCTGATCTTTGCGGCACGTGCTTATAGTAGAAAATGTAGATAAAGAAAAGTTTGAACTGCTTCAGTGTCTTCTCTGTTAGCGCAGTTGATACGGTGATTGACTTGCAATCCAAATGTTCTAGGTTCGATTCCCACTCGCTTCAAAACTTTTTTTAAAACATTGTCCGATTTTAGTGACTAGTCAATCCATAACGCAGTGATCAAAGGACAGGCTATGTTTAGTCACGTAATAATGAATAATATCAGATGCAAGTATAGTCATGTGACAGCTAAATTTGTGAGGATTATAGCCTATATGACAGATGGCAGCTTAACAAAGGACAACGGTAATGCTAAAAGATAGATCCTAAAGGAGCTTTTATGCATTACTTTTGTTATGCATTAAACAGCCGCTTGCCTTAAAAGATCTACAGGCTACCGTATTCAATGGTCCCTTATTACAGGTTTAACTTAAGGTATTATTTAGAGCTGACGGCATTTTAAAGTTGAACTCAAGGGAGGTTACTCGTTTTATGTTAACATTTTGTCAGAATTTCAGGAAATCATGTATAAAATGCAAATTCCACTGTAGATTTTCATTAAATTTTTGTGACTAGTAGAATTAAGTTATATCTATCTAATAAGAGTAAAATTAGTGTATGTTAAACAGCTAGATTTTTTGTAATTTGAGATTTACAGAATTTGACTTTTTTAAAATATTGATATTTCCAGAAAATATGTTATGAAATACTTTTGTTTGCCTACTATCTTATAGTCTATGTACAGTTTACTTGAATGTACAGAAATTATTGAGTTATATCATTTTATAAAGAAATTATTCCTGTTTATTAAAAAAGGAGCTTTTCTCGACAAAAGGTCCTCTCAGAAAAAAACGGCACTGTAACTTTTTTTTATATTAACGATTTTTCACTCTCCATATGGTATATTTCAATTTAATCAAGGTTTCAAAGAATAAGCTGACCCGCGAACCACCTTAACGGCAATACAGTTTTTACATATGTAAAGTGAACACTTCCCTTGGAGACGCTGTATACAATATTTACATATGTAAAGTGTACACTTCACAGGCAATCTGTTTGTAAATGAGGCGTATATGCGTCAATACGGCTATGCAATGTTTACATATATAAAGTGTACACTTCACAGGCAATCTGTTTGTAAATACAGCTGTTTATGCGTCAATACGACTATACAATACTTACATATATAAAGTGTACACTTCACAGGCACTCTGTTTGTAAATGATGCGTATATGCGTCAATACGGCTAAATCATGTTTACTAATGTAAAGTGTACACTTCACAGGCACTCTGTTTGTAAATGAGTCGTATATGCGTCAATACGGCTATATCAAGTTTACATATATAAAGTGTACACTTCACAGGCACTCTGTTTGTAAATGAGGAGTATACGGTCAATACGGCTATGCAATGTTTACATATATAAAGTGTACACTTCACATGCACAGGCGTATATGCGTCAATACGGCTATATCAAGTTTACTAATGTAAAGTGTACACTTCACAGGCACTCTGTTTGTAAATGAGGCGTATATACGTCAATACTGCTATGCAATGTTTACATATATAAAGTGTACACTTCACATGCACAGGCGTATATGCGTCAATACGGCTATATCAAGTTTACTAATGTAAAGTGTACACTTCACAGGCACTCTGTTTGTAAATGAGTCGTATATGCGTCAATACGGCTATATCAATTTTACTAATGTAAAGTGTACACTTCACAGGCACTCTGTTTGTAAATGAGTCGTATATGCGTCAATACGGCTAAATCAAGTTTACTAATATAAAGTGTACACTTCACAGGCACTCTGTTTGTAAATGAGTCGTATATGCGTCAATACGGCTATATCAAGTTTACTAATGTAAAGTGTACACTTCACAGGCACTCTGTTTGTAAATGAGTCGTATATGCGTCAATACGGCTATATCAAGTTTACTAATGTAAAGTGTACACTTCACAGGCACTCTGTTTGTAAATGAGGCGTATATACGTCTATACGGCTATGCAATGTTTACTAATGTAAAGTGTATACTTCACAGGCACTCTGTTTGTAATTGAGTCGTATATGCGTCAATACGGCTATATCAAGTTTACTAATGTAAAGTGTACACTTCACAGGCACTCTGTTTGTAAATGAGTCGTATATGCGTCAATACGGCTATATCAAGTTTACTAATGTAAAGTGTACACTTCACAGGCACTCTGTTTGTAAATGAGGAGTATATGCGTCAATACGGCTATATCAAGTTTACTAATGTAAAGTGTACACTTCACAGGCACTCTGTTTGTAAATGAGTCTTATATGCGTCAATACGGCTATATCAAGTTTACATATATAAAGTGTACACTTCACAGGCACTCTGTTTGTAAATGAGTCGTATTTGCGTCAATACGGCTATATCAAGTTTACTAATGTAAAGTGTACACTTCACAGGCACTCTGTTTGTAAATGAGGCGTATACGGTCAATACGGCTATGCAATGTTTACATATATAAAGTGTACACTTCACAGGCAATCTGTTTGTAAATGAGTCGTATATACGTCAATACGGCTATGCAATGTTTACATATATAAAGTGTACACTTCACATGCACAGGCCGTATATGCGTCAATACGGCTAAATAAAGTTAAATAATGTAAAGTGTACACTTCTCAGGCACTCTGTTTGTAAATGAGTCGTATATGCGTCAATACGGCTATGCAATGTTTACATATATAAAGTGTACACTTCACAGGCACTCTGTTTGTAAATGAGTCGTATATGCGTCAATACGGCTATATCAAGTTTACTAATGTAAAGTGTACACTTCACAGGCACTCTGTTTGTAAATGAGGAGGATATGCGTCAATACGGCTATATCAAGTTTACTAATGTAAAGTGTACACTTCACAGGCACTCTGTTTGTAAATGAGTCTTATATGCGTCAATACGGCTATATCAAGTTTACATATATAAAGTGTACACTTCACAGGCACTCTGTTTGTAAATGAGTCGTATTTGCGTCAATACGGCTATATCAAGTTTACTAATGTAAAGTGTACACTTCACAGGCACTCTGTTTGTAAATGAGGCGTATACGGTCAATACGGCTATGCAATGTTTACATATATAAAGTGTACACTTCACAGGCAATCTGTTTGTAAATGAGTCGTATATACGTCAATACGGCTATGCAATGTTTACATATATAAAGTGTACACTTCACATGCACAGGCCGTATATGCGTCAATACGGCTAAATAAAGTTAACTAATGTAAAGTGTACACTTCACAGGCACTCTGTTTGTAAATGAGTCGTATATGCGTCAATACGGCTATGCAATGTTTACATATATAAAGTGTACACTTCACAGGCACTCTGTTTGTAAATGAGTCGTATATGCGTCAATACGGCTATATCAAGTTTACTAATGTAAAGTGTACACTTCACAGGCACTCTGTTTGTAAACAAGTCGTATATGCGTCAATACGGCTATATCAAGTTTACTAATGTAAAGTGTACACTTCACAGGCACTCTGTTTGTAAATGAGTCGTATATGCGTCAATACGGCTATATCAAGTTTACTAATGTAAAGTGTACACTTCACAGGCACTCTGTTTGTAAATGAGGCGTATATACGTCTATACGGCTATGCAATGTTTACATATATAAAGTATACACTTCACAGGCAATCTGTTTGTAAATGAGTCGTATATACGTCAATACGGCTATGCAATGTTTACATATATAAAGTGTACACTTCACATGCACAGGCGTATATGCGTCAATGCGGCTATATCAAGTTTACTAATGTAAAGTGTAAACTTCACAGGCACTCTGTTTGTAAATGAGTCGTATATGCGTCAATACGGCTAAATCAAGTTTACTAATGTAAAGTGTACACTTCACAGACACTCTGTTTGTAAATGAGTCGTATATGCGTCAATACGGCTATATCAAGTTTACTAATGTAAAGTGTACACTTCACAGGCACTCTGTTTGTAAATGAGTCGTATATGCGTCAATACGGCTATATCAAGTTTACTCATGTAAAGTGTACACTTCACAGGCACTCCTTTTGTAAATGAGTCGTATATGCGTCAATACGGCTAAATCAAGTTTACTAATGTAAAGTGTACACTTCACAGGCACTCTGTTTGTAAATGAGTCGTATATGCGTCAATACGGCTAAATCAAGTTTACATATGTAAAGTGTACACTTCACAGGCACTCTGTTTGTAAATGAGTCGTATATGCGTCAATACGGCTATATCAAGTTTACTAATGTAAAGTGTACACTTCACAGGCACTCTGTTTGTAAATGAGGAGGATATGCGTCAATACGGCTATATCAAGTTTACTAATGTAAAGTGTACACTTCACAGGCACTCTGTTTGTAAATGAGTCTTATATGCGTCAATACGGCTATATCAAGTTTACATATATAAAGTGTACACTTCACAGGCACTCTGTTTGTAAATGAGTCGTATATGCGTCAATACGGCTATATCAAGTTTACTAATGTAAAGTGTACACTTCACAGGCACTCTGTTTGTAAATGAGGCGTATACGGTCAATACGGCTATGCAATGTTTACATATATAAAGTGTACACTTCACAGGCAATCTGTTTGTAAATGAGTCGTATATACGTCAATACGGCTATGCAATGTTTACATATATAAAGTGTACACTTCACATGCACAGGCCGTATATGCGTCAATACGGCTAAATCAAGTTAATTAATGTAAAGTGTACACTTCACAGGCACTCTGTTTGTAAATGAGTCGTATATGCGTCAATACGGCTATGCAATGTTTACATATATAAAGTGTACACTTCACAGGCACTCTGTTTGTAAATGAGTCGTATATGCGTCAATACGGCTATATCAAGTTTACTAATGTAAAGTGTACACTTCACAGGCACTCTGTTTGTAAATGAGTCGTATATGCGTCAATACGGCTATATCAAGTTTACTAATGTAAAGTGTACACTTCACAGGCACTCTGTTTGTAAATGAGTCGTATATGCGTCAATACGGCTATATCAAGTTTACTAATGTAAAGTGTACACTTCACAGGCACTCTGTTTGTAAATGAGGCGTATATACGTCTATACGGCTATGCAATGTTTACATATATAAAGTATACACTTCACAGGCAATCTGTTTGTAAATGAGTCGTATATACGTCAATACGGCTATGCAATGTTTACATATATAAAGTGTACACTTCACATGCACAGGCGTATATGCGTCAATGCGGCTATATCAAGTTTACTAATGTAAAGTGTACACTTCACAGGCACTCTGTTTGTAAATGAGTCGTATATGCGTCAATACGGCTAAATCAAATTTACTAATGTAAAGTGTACACTTCACAGGCACTCTGTTTGTAAATGAGTCGTATATGCGTCAATACGGCTATATCAAGTTTACTAATGTAAAGTGTACACTTCACAGGCACTCTGTTTGTAAATGAGTCGTATATGCGTCAATACGGCTATATCAAGTTTACTCATGTAAAGTGTACACTTCACAGGCACTCCTTTTGTAAATGAGTCGTATATGCGTCAATACGGCTAAATCAAGTTTACTAATGTAAAGTGTACACTTCACAGGCACTCTGTTTGTAAATGAGTCGTATATGCGTCAATACGGCTAAATCAAGTTTACATATGTAAAGTGTACACTTCACAGGCACTCTGTTTGTAAATGAGGAGTATATGCGTCAATACGGCTAAATCAAGTTTACTAATGTAAAGTGTACACTTCACAGGCACTCTGTTTGTAAATGAGTCGTATATGCGTCAATACGGCTATATCAAGTTTACTAATGTAAAGTGTACACTTCACAGGCACTCTGTTTGTAAATGAGGCGTATATACGTCAATGCGGCTATATCAAGTTTACTCATGTAAAGTGTACACTTCACAGGCACTCTGTTTGTAAATGAGGAGTATACGGTCAATACGGCTATGCAATGTTTACATATATAAAGTGTACACTTCACATGCACAGGCGTATATGCGTCAATACGGCTATATCAAGTTTACTAATGTAAAGTGTACACTTAACTTCACAGGCACTCTGTTTGTAAATGAGGCGTATATACGTCAATACGGCTATGCAATGTTTACATATATAAAGTGTACACTTCACAGGCAATCTGTTTGTAAATGAGTCGTATATGCGTCAATACGGCTATATCAAGTTTACTAATGTAAAGTGTACACTTAACTTCACAGGCACTCTGTTTGTAAATGAGGCGTATATACGTCAATACGGCTATGCAATGTTTACATATATAAAGTGTACACTTCACAGGCAATCTGTTTGTAAATGGGTCGTATATGCGTCAATACGGCTATATCAAGTTTACTAATGTAAAGTGTACACTTCACAGGCACTCTGTTTGTAAATGAGGCGTATATACGTCAATACGGCTATGCAATGTTTACATATATAAAGTGTACACTTCACATGCACAGGCGTATATGCGTCAATACGGCTAAATCAAGTTAACTAATGTAAAGTGTACACTTCACAGGCACTCTGTTTGTAAATGAGTCGTATATGCGTCAATACGGCTATGCAATGTTTACATATATTAAGTGTACACTTCACAGGCACTCTGTTTGTAAATGAGTCGTATATGCGTCAATACGGCTATATCAAGTTTACTAATGTAAAGTGTACACTTCACAGGCACTCTGTTTGTAAATGAGTCGTATATGCGTCAATACGGCTATATCAAGTTTACTAATGTAAAGTGTACACTTCACAGGCACTCTGTTTGTAAATGAGTCGTATATGCGTCAATACGGCTATATCAAGTTTACTAATGTAAAGTGTACACTTCACAGGCACTCTGTTTGTAAATGAGGCGTATATACGTCTATACGGCTATGCAATGTTTACATATATAAAGTGTACACTTCACAGGCAATCTGTTTGTAAATGAGTCGTATATACGTCAATACGGCTATGCAATGTTTACATATATAAAGTGTACACTTCACATGCACAGGCGTATATGCGTCAATACGGCTATATCAAGTTTACTAATGTAAAGTGTACACTTCACAGGCACTCTGTTTGTAAATGAGTCGTATATGCGTCAATACGGCTAAATCAAATTTACTAATGTAAAGTGTACACTTCACAGGCACTCTGTTTGTAAATGAGTTGTATATGCGTCAATACGGCTATATCAAGTTTACTAATGTAAAGTGTACACTTCACAGGCACTCTGTTTGTAAATGAGGCGTATATACGTCAATGCGGCTATATCAAGTTTACTAATGGTGTGACACCGGTGAATTTTCCCCCCATTCAGCCTATGTAAATTAGCCTCATGGCCAACTCCACAACACTTTTCACAGAGTTAGTTCAGCTTTAAGATTATATTTCCATCATCTGCATGCTTAGAACAGTCTTTTAAGCACCATAAACATATTCCAAGTACAGTGAACTTTTCCAATATCCAGCGCAGAATGTAACAACCGGCCACTTTCTCTTTCAAAAAGGTCAATGTCACCCAAGTACACCCACATCTTCAAGCCACCACTGTTGAAAATAGTCCTGCACAAAAAGGGGAAAAAAACCTCTCAAATCACAGAATACACACAGGAGTTATACACAGTCAAGCAATACAACATGTGAAAGGTGTTTTAGGCTACTCACAAACCCTTCATTTGTATAACTGGTAATTTTAAGAACTACTTCCATTGTACAACGACCTCCGGAAGTAAAGGTTCACTGGTGTCACACCAAAATAAAACCCCGGGCTTCATACAACCATTAAATTAGACTTTCTGCTAGCTTTTAGGGTAGTTTCCATTAAAAATACACTACTTTGAAGATAATAGATACATTTCTCAGTGATTTATACTCATATAAACAGGGTAGGGGTATAAGCAAAAAACATGGCTAAATTTCACAACCTTGCCGCACCCCAAGTCTGTATAAAAACTTGCTGTTATTCACTTATTTCTGGATGGATTTTGATAAAATAAAAAGTAATGGATGCCCCTCATCCCAGACCTTTACATCTGGCATATTTTGTGCACTTGTGGCTAATCTAGGTATATGCAGGGTTCAATTTTATTTGAAAATGCGTCAAATTTTACGAGAAAATCATCATTCCGATGAATCAAAATCTATATAGAAGCATTTTTTTCTTCAAATTTGTCTTATAATTTATATTACATTTCATATATGGATATAAACAATCACTTAAAAATAACTAGACAGGTAATCTAAGACCCCAGTACACCAGAAACCATAACAGAAGCAGCTGACCCTGATAAGCCCAGCAGGAGGGTGCCTGGAATGCTTCTTGAATATGTCTGGGGTCTGTCTGTTGGAGGTCTGCAGTAACATCTGCTTAAAATTCAAGCCTCTCCTAGCCTATATAAGCATCCCAATTCCAAACCACTGTCATTCCTTAGCTCTGAAGAAGAAATTTACTTACTTTCACCTGAACTTCTATCCAGTATGGCGAAGGGCGACCGAAAGAAACGTGCCGCAGGTATCCTCTACAAGAAAAACCATCCAAGTACACGTCATGCCGTTGAAGAACACCACCAACAGCCTGGACAAAGATTTGCGACAGAAGTTCAACCAGAGGCACCGGCCAAGATCATTTCAGAGTCACGCCCTAGAACTCGGGGTCTGCTGAAAATGGAAAAAAGCAATGAAAGTCTGGGAAATCGCATAGTTTCTCTCAACAAGATGATATGCCTAATGAATACCGTTTGCCGGGATCATCAACAGTTTCCTGCCCACTGTGAAACAATGAATTTACAGCTTCACAGTGAGAAGAAGATTGGACTTGGCTCAGATCTGAAGTTTGCCTGCAAAACATGCTGTTTTGTATCGCAGACATGTCAAACTTACACGCCATGTGCTGGAAAGACGAGGGGAGCTGCGATCAACATGTTACTTGCCTCTGCCTTACAAGACATGTCTATTGGGGTGGGAAAGGCTAACATTCTGTTAAGCTCAATGGACATTCCACCGCCTTCAAACAGTCATTTGCAGACCCTGGCCATTAAAGCATCAGAGAACACGGTACAGCTGAATGAACGCGACATGGCCGAGAAACGCCAATTAGTCATCCAACATAACCAAGCAAAGGGTGCTACAGACCCAAGACAGTTAGATGTGTCATTTGACTGCAGATACAATGCCAACCGAATGGTCTCTTCATATAAACCTGGCCAGGCGGCATCACAGACCTACGGAGTGGCTATTGAAAACCATACCAGCTTCAAGTATATTGTCGGCCTGGCTATTGAAAACAAGCTGTGCTGGTATGGCGCATACCTACGAAACCAGGGATTTGAGGGTATCGAGTGTCCCGACACCGACAACAGTCATGAGTGTACGGCAACCCTGGATTACATGGAACCCCATTCTGAAAGACGTATGGCATATGACGTAGCCAGTCAGATGCACAGGGAAGACATAATTATACGGACCTTGACCACAGATGGCGACACAAAGTCTTACCTTGGAATGCAAGACTTTTATGATCAGCTTGGAGAAGCCTGGAGTGTATCTAGACAGGCAGATCCTTACCATTTGGGCAGCACACAGGTCAGACGGGTGCGGAAAGCAAAGTGGAGTACCGGTATGTTTCCCAGCTGTGCAAACCAACAGACCAGACAACAAGCAATGTCGGCATTTGCAAAAGACGTAAAGTCAAGGAGCTCCAAAGTGGTAGAGAGATTACGAGCTCTCGGAGATGGAGACATTACCAAACATATTAAAAGATTACCTGGTGTGTGTGCTGCCACTGTCGATTGCTATTCAGGAAATTGCTCACTCTGCCCACATGAATCTCTCGTTTGTTCCGGTGTTCGTGGCCAGGGTGACTGGTGGTCCACTTCAGAGTTCCTCTCGACACATGAGATCGACCGTCTGAGAATGACAGAAAACGACAAATGCTTGTTAAAGACAATTCTGGAAGTCAGACTTAGCGAACAGGCAGTCTACAATGTTTCGTCAAATACCAGCACCCAGAAGTGTGAAGCATTTAACCGCGGCGCACTGGCTTCTTTGCCGAAAGAAGTTAATTTTGGAAAAACTTTTCCTGGCAGATTAGCTTCCAAGACCCTGCAACTGAATAACAGTATACAGACTTCTGTGCAAGCTAAGGTGACAGCCATCACTGGTCAGAAACTGTCGTCCAGGACCAGTCGCTACTTAGATTTCTGCGCAAGACGTACAGAGAGTAGAAAACAGCGTCAACGGTCAATAAGGTTCAAAGCTAAGCGGCGACATAACAGGGCCCGCCTAGAACTTGCATACCACAGTGCAAGATCTGGGTGTAAAAAACAATCTGGATCTAATGAATATAGCAAAGGTCAGCTAGACTAAAGGATACTGAAAGACGGGCGTCATAGGCAAAGAAACATGCAAAGCAAGAAAAAAAACAAAAAAAACCCACCCGTCAACATCATGGCAGATGTTCTGATGATGGTCTGATGCCGACCGAAACGGGAAAAAACATGCAATTAAAATCAAAGACACCCCCCCCCCCTTAACAAGATTCAGAACCCCCCCCCCCCCACCCCCCCCCCACCCCACCCCCCAATAAAAACAAAACAAAACAAAAACACATTCAGGCTGAGATGAGACTCACATAACCTTACCTGTTCAAAGAGTTCAATAAGGCACATAGGGGCTGGAGATCCATCACTGTTGACATGGCTACTGCATTTTGAAAGTCTGAAACATGTCCGTCGCTGGCAGTTGGTGGAGCTGGACTCGAACACAATATGCTCGGCATTGACACATATCTTGTTGTTGCAGAGATGGGATGCCTGTTGCTTTGCTGAAACATCAAAATTTTGAAATTTAGCCATAAGTGCGACTCGGTGAGCTGTACGAGTCTTATGATCTGCCGACGAGAGGTCCCTTGGGTCTTTATATCTAAACTGACCATAACCCTGTTTGCTTATACAGCCTGTCCAAAACATGCACTTGCCATTGGAATGAAGCACACTATTTGCTGACAGCTTCTGTTCACATTCTCGGAAAAAAATGTCCATATTAAGGCAATTAAATGTCAACAATACAGCAAAATGGTGAAAAAAAAACAGTGTTAAAATATCCGAAAAAAGCTAAAATTCAAGATTTTTTGTTATTTTTAGCTATAAAAATTGCATGAAAGCACTTATCTGTCTAGTCATATGCTTGCAAATGTAAAGCAGACGACATAAGAGGCAAATCCGACAAGGGAGAATACTCCAACACAGCTTGACACCAATTTTCAAAGTCATTTTTTTAAAAATTTAATAAATAAAAAAATAATCATACCTGGGATAAATCCTTTCTTGTCCAAGCTTCTGATGTACTAGGCTACTTGCAGAAAAAATTTCAGGATCCTATTCCAAGAATTGACGAAGTTATTAAAATTTTAGTTTTTTCCATATAGGTGTGACACCGGTGAATTTTCCCCCCATTCAGCCTATGTAAATTAGCCTCATGGCCAACTCCACAACACTTTTCACAGAGTTAGTTCAGCTTTAAGATTATATTTCCATCATCTGCATGCTTAGAACAGTCTTTTAAGCACCATAAACATATTCCAAGTACAGTGAACTTTTCCAATATCCAGCGCAGAATGTAACAACCGGCCACTTTCTCTTTCAAAAAGGTCAATGTCACCCAAGTACACCCACATCTTCAAGCCACCACTGTTGAAAATAGTCCTGCACAAAAAGGGGAAAAAAACCTCTCAAATCACAGAATACACACAGGAGTTATACACAGTCAAGCAATACAACATGTGAAAGGTGTTTTAGGCTACTCACAAACCCTTCATTTGTATAACTGGTAATTTTAAGAACTACTTCCATTGTACAACGACCTCCGGAAGTAAAGGTTCACTGGTGTCACACCTAATGTAAAGTGTACACTTCACAGGCACTCTGTTTGTAAATGAGTCGTATATGCGTCAATACGGCTATATCAAGTTTACTAATGTAAAGTGTACACTTCACAGGCACTCTGTTTGTAAATGAGGCGTATATACGTCTATACGGCTATGCAATGTTTACATATATAAAGTGTACACTTCACAGGCAATCTGTTTGTAAATGAGTCGTATATACGTCAATACGGCTATGCAATGTTTACATATATAAAGTGTACACTTCACATGCACAGGCGTATATGCGTCAATGCGGCTATATCAAGTTTACTAATGTAAAGTGTACACTTCACAGGCACTCCTTTTGTAAATGAGTCGTATATGCGTCAATACGGCTATATCAAGTTTACTAATGTAAAGTGTACACTTCACAGGCACTCTGTTTGTAAATGAGGAGTATATGCGTCAATACGGCTATATCAAGTTTACTAATGTAAAGTGTACACTTCACAGGCACTCTGTTTGTAAATGAGTCGTATATGCGTCAATACGGCTATATCAAGTTTACTAATGTAAAGTGTACACTTCACAGGCACTCTGTTTGTAAATGAGTCGTATATGCGTCAATACGGCTATATCAAGTTTACATATATAAAGTGTACACTTCACAGGCACTCTGTTTGTAAATGAGGAGTATACGGTCAATACGGCTATGCAATGTTTACATATATAAAGTGTACACTTCACATGCACAGGCGTATATGCGTCAATACGGCTAAATCAAGTTTACTAATGTAAAGTGTACACTTCACAGGCACTCTGTTTGTAAATGAGTCGTATATGCGTCAATACAGCTATATCAAGTTTACTAATGTAAAGTGTACACTTCACAGGCACTCTGTTTGTAAATGAGTCGTATATGCGTCAATACGGCTATATCAAGTTTACTAATGTAAAGTGTACACTTCACAGGCACTCTGTTTGTAAATGAGTCGTATATGCGTCAATACGGCTATATCAAGTTTACTCATGTAAAGTGTACACTTCACAGGCACTCTGTTTGTAAATGAGTCGTATATGCGTCAATACGGCTCTATCAAGTTTACTCATGTAAAGTGTACACTTCACAGGCACTCCTTTTGTAAATGAGGCGTATATACGTCTATACGGCTATGCAATGTTTACATATATAAAGTGTACACTTCACAGGCAATCTGTTTGTAAATGAGTCGTATATACGTCAATACGGCTATGCAATGTTTACATATATAAAGTGTACACTTCACATGCACAGGCGTATATGCGTCAATGCGGCTATATCAAGTTTACTAATGTAAAGTGTACACTTCACAGGCACTCTGTTTGTAAATGAGTCGTATATGCGTCAATACGGCTATATCAAGTTTACTAATGTAAAGTGTACACTTCACAGGCACTCTGTTTGTAAATGAGGAGTATATGCGTCAATACGGCTATATCAAGTTTACTAATGTAAAGTGTACACTTCACAGGCACTCTGTTTGTAAATGAGTCGTATATGCGTCAATACGGCTATATCAAGTTTACTAATGTAAAGTGTACACTTCACAGGCACTCTGTTTGTAAATGAGTCGTATATGCGTCAATACGGCTATATCAAGTTTACTCATGTAAAGTGTACACTTCAAAGGCACTCTGTTTGTAAATGAGGAGTATACGGTCAATACGGCTATGCAATGTTTACATATATAAAGTGTACACTTCACATGCACAGGCGTATATGCGTCAATACGGCTAAATCAAGTTTACTAATGTAAAGTGTACACTTCACAGGCACTCTGCTTGTAAATGAGTCGTATATGCGTCAATACGGCTATATCAAGTTTACTAATGTAAAGTGTACACTTCACAGGCACTCTGTTTGTAAATGAGGCGTATTTACGTCAATACGGCTATGCAATGTTTACATATATAAAGTGTACACTTCACAGGTACTCTGTTTGTAAATGAGGCGTATATACGTCAATACGGCTATGCAATGTTTACATATATAAAGTGTACACTTCACATGCACAGGCGTATATGCGTCAATACGGCTATATCAAGTTTACTCATGTAAAGTGTACACTTCACAGGCACTCTGTTTGTAAATGAGTCGTATATGCGTCAATACGGCTAAATCAAGTTTACATATGTAAAGTGTGCACTTCACAGGCACTCTGTTTGTAAATGAGTCGTATATGCGTTAATACGGCTATATCAAGTTTACTAATGTAAAGTGTACACTTCACAGGCACTCTGTTTGTAAATGAGTTGTATATGCGTCAATACGGCTATATCAAGTTTACTAATGTAAAGTGTACACTTCACAGGCACTCTGTTTGTAAATGAGGCGTATATACGTCAATGCGGCTATATCAAGTTTACTAATGTAAAGTGTATACTTCACAGGCACTCTGTTTGTAAATGAGTCGTATATGCGTCAATACGGCTATATCAAGTTTACTAATGTAAAGTGTACACTTCACAGGCACTCTGTTTGTAAATGAGGCGTATATACGTCTATACGGCTATGCAATGTTTACATATATAAAGTGTACACTTTACAGGCAATCTGTTTGTAAATGAGTCGTATATACGTCAATACGGCTATGCAATGTTTACATATATAAAGTGTACACTTCACAGGCACAGGCGTATATGCGTCAATGCGGCTATATCAAGTTACCTAATGTAAAGTGTACACTTCACAGGCACTCTGTTTGTAAATGAGTCGTATATGCGTCAATACGGCTATATCAAGTTTACTAATGTAAAGTGTACACTTCACAGGCACTCTGTTTGTAAATGAGGAGTATATGCGTCAATACGGCTATATCAAGTTTACTAATGTAAAGTGTACACTTCACAGGCACTCTGTTTGTAAATGAGTCGTATATGCGTCAATACGGCTATATCAAGTTTACTAATGTAAAGTGTACACTTCACAGGCACTCTGTTTGTAAATGAGTCGTATATGCGTCAATACGGCTATATCAAGTTTACATATATAAAGTGTACACTTCACAGGCACTCTGTTTGTAAATGAGGAGTATACGGTCAATACGGCTATGCAATGTTTACATATATAAAGTGTACACTTCACATGCACAGGCGTATATGCGTCAATACGGCTAAATCAAGTTTACTAATGTAAAGTGTACACTTCACAGGCACTCTGTTTGTAAATGAGTCGTATATGCGTCAATACGGCTATATCAAGTTTACTCATGTAAAGTGTACACTTCACAGGCACTCTGTTTGTAAATGAGTCGTATATGCGTCAATACGGCTATATCAAGTTTACTCATGTAAAGTGTACACTTCACAGGCACTCCTTTTGTAAATGAGGCGTATATACGTCTATACGGCTATGCAATGTTTACATATATAAAGTGTACACTTCACAGGCAATCTGTTTGTAAATGAGTCGTATATACGTCAATACGGCTATGCAATGTTTACATATATAAAGTGTACACTTCACATGCACAGGCGTATATGCGTCAATGCGGCTATATCAAGTTTACTAATGTAAAGTGTACACTTCACAGGCACTCTGTTTGTAAATGAGTCGTATATGCGTCAATACGGCTATATCAAGTTTACTAATGTAAAGTGTACACTTCACAGGCACTCTGTTTGTAAATGAGGAGTATATGCGCCAATACGGCTATATCAAGTTTACTAATGTAAAGTGTACACTTCACAGGCACTCTGTTTGTAAATGAGTCGTATATGCGTCAATACGGCTATATCAAGTTTACTAATGTAAAGAGTACACTTCACAGGCACTCTGTTTGTAAATGAGTCGTATATGCGTCAATACGGCTATATCAAGTTTACTCATGTAAAGTGTACACTTCACAGGCACTCTGTTTGTAAATGAGGAGTATACGGTCAATACGGCTATGCAATGTTTACATATATAAAGTGTACACTTCACATGCACAGGCGTATATGCGTCAATACGGCTAAATCAAGTTTACTAATGTAAAGTGTACACTTCACAGGCACTCTGCTTGTAAATGAGTCGTATATGCGTCAATACGGCTATATCAAGTTTACTAATGTAAAGTGTACACTTCACAGGCACTCTGTTTGTAAATAAGGCGTATTTACGTCAATACGGCTATGCAATGTTTACATATATAAAGTGTACACTTCACAGGTACTCTGTTTGTAAATGAGGCGTATATACGTCAATACGGCTATGCAATGTTTACATATATAAAGTGTACACTTCACAAGCACAGGCGTATATGCGTCAATACGGCTATATCAAGTTTACTCATGTAAAGTGTACACTTCACAGGCACTCTGTTTGTAAATGAGTTGTATATGCGTCAATACGGCTATATCAAGTTTACTAATGTAAAGTGTACACTTCACAGGCACTCTGTTTGTAAATGAGGCGTATATACGTCAATGCGGCTATATCAAGTTTACTAATGTAAAGTGTACACTTCACAGGCACTCTGTTTGTAAATGAGTCGTATATGCGTCAATACAGCTATATCAAGTTTACTAATGTAAAGTGTACACTTCACAGGCACTCTGTTTGTAAATAACGCGTATATACGTATATACGGCTATGCAATGTTTACATATATAAAGTGTACACTTCACAGGCAATCTGTTTGTAAATGAGTCGTATATACGTCAATACGGCTATGCAATGTTTACATATATAAAGTGTACACTTCACATGCACAGGCGTATATGCGTCAATGCGGCTATATCAAGTTTACTAATGTAAAGTGTACACTTCACAGGCACTCTGTTTGTAAATGAGTCGTATATGCGTCAATACGGCTATATCAAGTTTACTAATGTAAAGTGTACACTTCACAGGCACTCTGTTTGTAAATGAGGAGTATATGCGTCAATACGGCTATATCAAGTTTACTAATGTAAAGTGTACACTTCACAGGCACTCTGTTTGTAAATGAGTCGTATATGCGTCAATACGGCTATATCAAGTTTACTAATGTAAAGTGTACACTTCACAGGCACTCTGTTTGTAAATGAGTCGTATATGCGTCAATACGGCTATATCAAGTTTACATATATAAAGTGTACACTTCACAGGCACTCTGTTTGTAAATGAGGAGTATACGGTCAATACGGCTATGCAATGTTTACATATATAAAGTGTACACTTCACATGCACAGGCGTATATGCGTCAATACGGTTAAATCAAGTTTACTAATGTAAAGTGTACACTTCACAGGCACTCTGTTTGTAAATGAGTCGTATATGCGTCAATACAGCTATATCAAGTTTACTAATGTAAAGTGTACACTTCACAGGCACTCTGTTTGTAAATGAGTCGTATATGCGTCAATACGGCTATATCAAGTTTACTAATGTAAAGTGTACACTTCACAGGCACTCTGTTTGTAAATGAGTCGTATATGCGTCAATACGGCTATATCAAGTTTACTCATGTAAAGTGTACACTTCACAGGCACTCTGTTTGTAAATGAGTCGTATATGCGTCAATACGGCTATATCAAGTTTACTCATGTAAAGTGTACACTTCACAGGCACTCCTTTTGTAAATGAGGCGTATATACGTCTATACGGCTATGCAATGTTTACATATATAAAGTGTACACTTCACAGGCAATCTGTTTGTAAATGAGTCGTATATACGTCAATACGGCTATGCAATGTTTACATATATAAAGTGTACACTTCACATGCACAGGCGTATATGCGCCAATGCGGCTATATCAAGTTTACTAATGTAAAGTGTACACTTCACAGGCACTCTGTTTGTAAATGAGTCGTATATGCGTCAATACGGCTATATCAAGTTTACTAATGTAAAGTGTACACTTCACAGGCACTCTGTTTGTAAATGAGGAGTATATGCGTCAATACGGCTATATCCAGTTTACTAATGTAAAGTGTACACTTCACAGGCACTCTGTTTGTAAATGAGTCGTATATGCGTCAATACGGCTATATCAAGTTTACTAATGTAAAGTGTACACTTCACAGGCACTCTGTTTGTAAATGAGGAGTATACGGTCAATACGGCTATGTAATGTTTACATATATAAAGTGTACACTTCACATGCACAGGCGTATATGCGTCAATACGGCTAAATCAAGTTTACTAATGTAAAGTGTACACTTCACAGGCACTCTGCTTGTAAATGAGTCGTATATGCGTCAATACGGCTATATCAAGTTTACTAATGTAAAGTGTACACTTCACAGGCACTCTGTTTGTAAATGAGGCGTATTTACGTCAATACGGCTATGCAATGTTTACATATATAAAGTGTACACTTCACAGGCAATCTGTTTGTAAATGAGTCGTATATACGTCAATACGGCTATGCAATGTTTACATATATAAAGTGTACACTTCACATGCACAGGCGTATATGCGTCAATACGGTTAAATCAAGTTTACTAATGTAAAGTGTACACTTCACAGGCACTCTGTTTGTAAATGAGTCGTATATGCGTCAATACAGCTATATCAAGTTTACTAATGTAAAGTGTACACTTCACAGGCACTCTGTTTGTAAATGAGTCGTATATGCGTCAATACGGCTATATCAAGTTTACTAATGTAAAGTGTACACTTCACAGGCACTCTGTTTGTAAATGAGTCGTATATGCGTCAATACGGCTATATCAAGTTTACTCATGTAAAGTGTACACTTCACAGGCACTCTGTTTGTAAATGAGTCGTATATGCGTCAATACGGCTATATCAAGTTTACTCATGTAAAGTGTACACTTCACAGGCACTCCTTTTGTAAATGAGGCGTATATACGTCTATACGGCTATGCAATGTTTACATATATAAAGTGTACACTTCACAGGCAATCTGTTTGTAAATGAGTCGTATATACGTCAATACGGCTATGCAATGTTTACATATATAAAGTGTACACTTCACATGCACAGGCGTATATGCGTCAATGCGGCTATATCAAGTTTACTAATGTAAAGTGTACACTTCACAGGCACTCTGTTTGTAAATGAGGCGTATATACGTCTATACGGCTATTCAATGTTTACATATATAAAGTGTACACTTCACAGGCAATCTGTTTGTAAATGAGTCGTATATACGTCAATACGGCTATGCAATGTTTACATATATAAAGTGTACACTTCACATGCACAGGCGTATATGCGTCAATGCGGCTATATCAAGTTTACTAATGTAAAGTGTACACTTCACAGGCACTCTGTTTGTAAATGAGTCGTATATGCGTCAATACGGCTATATCAAGTTTACTAATGTAAAGTGTACACTTCACAGGCACTCTGTTTGTAAATGAGGAGTATATGCGTCAATACGGCTATATCAAATTTACTAATGTAAAGTGTACACTTCACAGGCACTCTGTTTGTAAATGAGTCGTATATGCGTCAATACGGCTATATCAAGTTTACTAATGTAAAGTGTACACTTCACAGGCACTCTGTTTGTAAATGAGTCGTATATGCGTCAATACGGCTATATCAAGTTTACATATATAAAGTGTACACTTCACAGGCACTCTGTTTGTAAATGAGGAGTATACGGTCAATACGGCTATGCAATGTTTACATATATAAAGTGTAAATTTCACATGCACAGGCGTATATGCGTCAATACGGCTAAATCAAGTTTACTAATGTAAAGTGTACACTTCACAGGCACTCTGTTTGTAAATGAGTCGTATATGCGTCAATACAGCTATATCAAGTTTACTAATGTAAAGTGTACACTTCACAGGCACTCTGTTTGTAAATGAGTCGTATATGCGTCAATACGGCTATATCAAGTTTACTAATGTAAAGTGTACACTTCACAGGCACTCTGTTTGTAAATGAGTCGTATATGCGTCAATACGGCTATATCAAGTTTACTCATGTAAAGTGTACACTTCACAGGCACTCTGTTTGTAAATGAGTCGTATATGCGTCAATACGGCTATATCAAGTTTACTCATGTAAAGTGTACACTTCACAGGCACTCCTTTTGTAAATGAGGCGTATATACGTCTATACGGCTATGCAATGTTTACATATATAAAGTGTACACTTCACAGGCAATCTGTTTGTAAATGAGTCGTATATACGTCAATACGGCTATGCAATGTTTACATATATAAAGTGTACACTTCACATGCACAGGCGTATATGCGTCAATGCGGCTATATCAAGTTTACTAATGTAAAGTGTACACTTCACAGGCACTCTGTTTGTAAATGAGTCGTATATGCGTCAATACGGCTAAATCAAATTTACTAATGTAAAGTGTACACTTCACAGGCACTCTGTTTGTAAATGAGTCGTATATGCGTCAATACGGCTAAATCAAGTTTACATATGTAAAGTGTACACTTCACAGGCACTCTGTTTGTAAATGAGTCGTATATGGGTCAATACGGCTATATCAAGTTTACTAATGTAAAGTGTACACTTCACAGGCACTCTGTTTGTAAATGAGTTGTATATGCGTCAATACGGCTATATCAAGTTTACTAATGTAAAGTGTACACTTCACAGGCACTCTGTTTGTAAATGAGGCGTATATACGTCAATGCGGCTATATCAAGTTTACTAATGTAAAGTGTACACTTCACAGGCACTCTGTTTGTAAATGAGTCGTATATGCGTCAATACGGCTAAATCAAGTTTACTAATGTAAAGTGTACACTTCACAGGCACTCTGTTTGTAAATGAGTCGTATATGCGTCAATACAGCTATATCAAGTTTACTAATGTTAAGTGTACACTTCACAGGCACTCTGTTTGTAAATGAGTCGTATATGCGTCAATACGGCTATATCAAGTTTACTAATGTAAAGTGTACACTTCACAGGCACTCTGTTTGTAAATGAGTCGTATATGCGTCAATACGGCTATATCAAGTTTACTCATGTAAAGTGTACACTTCACAGGCACTCTGTTTGTAAATGAGTCGTATATGCGTCAATACGGCTATATCAAGTTTACTCATGTAAAGTGTACACTTCACAGGCACTCCTTTTGTAAATGAGGCGTATATACGTCTATACGGCTATGCAATGTTTACATATATAAAGTGTACACTTCACAGGCAATCTGTTTGTAAATGAGTCGTATATACGTCAATACGGCTATGCAATGTTTACATATATAAAGTGTACACTTCACATGCACAGGCGTATATGCGTCAATGCGGCTATATCAAGTTTACTAATGTAAAGTGTACACTTCACAGGCACTCTGTTTGTAAATGAGTCGTATATGCGTCAATACGGCTATATCAAGTTTACTAATGTAAAGTGTACACTTCACAGGCACTCTGTTTGTAAATGAGGAGTATATGCGTCAATACGGCTATATCAAGTTTACTAATGTAAAGTGTACACTTCACAGGCACTCTGTTTGTAAATGAGTCGTATATGCGTCAATACGGCTATATCAAGTTTACTAATGTAAAGTGTACACTTCACAGGCACTCTGTTTGTAAATGAGTCGTATATGCGTCAATACGGCTATATCAAGTTTACTCATGTAAAGTGTACACTTCACAGGCACTCTGTTTGTAAATGAGGAGTATACGGTCAATACGGCTATGCAATGTTTACATATATAAAGTGTACACTTCACATGCACAGGCGTATATGCGTCAATACGGCTAAATCAAGTTTACTAATGTAAAGTGTACACTTCACAGGCACTCTGCTTGTAAATGAGTCGTATATGCGTCAATACGGCTATATCAAGTTTACTAATGTAAAGTGTACACTTCGCAGGCACTCTGTTTGTAAATGAGGCGTATTTACGTCAATACGGCTATGCAATGTTTACATATATAAAGTGTACACTTCACAGGTACTCTGTTTGTAAATGAGGCGTATATACGTCAATACGGCTATGCAATGTTTACATATATAAAGTGTACACTTCACATGCACAGGCGTATATGCGTCAATACGGCTATATCAAGTTTACTAATGTAAAGTGTACACTTCACAGGCACTCTGTTTGTAAATGAGTCGTATATGCGTCAATACGGCTATATCAAGTTTACTAATGTAAAGTGTACACTTCACAGGCACTCTGTTTGTAAATGAGGCGTATACGGTCAATACGGCTATGCAATGTTTACATATATAAAGTGTTCACTTCACAGGCAATCTGATTGTAAATGAGTCGTATATGCGTCAATACGGCTATATCAAGTTTACTAATGTAAAGTGTACACTTCACAGGCACTCTGTTTGTAAATGAGTAGTATATGCGTCAATACGGCTATGCAATGTTTACATATATAAAGTGTACACTTCACAGGCACTCTGTTTGTAAATGAGTCGTATATGCGTCAATACGGCTATGCAATGTTTACATATATAAAGTGTACACTTCACAGGCACTCTGTTTGTAAATGAGTCGTATATGCGTCAATACGGCTATATCAAGTTTACTAATGTAAAGTGTACACTTCACAGGCACTCTGTTTGTAAATGAGTCGTATATGCGTCAATACGGCTATATCAAGTTTACTAATGTAAAGTGTACACTTCACAGGCACTCTGTTTGTAAATGAGGCGTATATACGTCTATACGGCTATTCAATGTTTACATATATAAAGTGTACACTTCACAGGCAATCTGTTTGTAAATGAGTCGTATATACGTCAATACGGCTATGCAATGTTTACATATATAAAGTGTACACTTCACATGCACAGGCGTATATGCGTCAATGCGGCTATATCAAGTTTACTAATGTAAAGTGTACACTTCACAGGCACTCTGTTTGTAAATGAGTCGTATATGCGTCAATACGGCTATATCAAGTTTACTAATGTAAAGTGTACACTTCACAGGCACTCTGTTTGTAAATGAGGAGTATATGCGTCAATACGGCTATATCAAATTTACTAATGTAAAGTGTACACTTCACAGGCACTCTGTTTGTAAATGAGTCGTATATGCGTCAATACGGCTATATCAAGTTTACTAATGTAAAGTGTACACTTCACAGGCACTCTGTTTGTAAATGAGTCGTATATGCGTCAATACGGCTATATTAAGTTTACATATATAAAGTGTACACTTCACAGGCACTCTGTTTGTAAATGAGGAGTATACGGTCAATACGGCTATGCAATGTTTACATATATAAAGTGTACACTTCACATGCACAGGCGTATATGCGTCAATACGGCTAAATCAAGTTTACTAATGTAAAGTGTACACTTCACAGGCACTCTGTTTGTAAATGAGTCGTATATGCGTCAATACAGCTATATCAAGTTTACTAATGTAAAGTGTACACTTCACAGGCACTCTGTTTGTAAATGAGTCGTATATGCGTCAATACGGCTATATCAAGTTTACTAATGTAAAGTGTACACTTCACAGGCACTCTGTTTGTAAATGAGTCGTATATGCGTCAATACGGCTATATCAAGTTTACTCATGTAAAGTGTACACTTCACAGGCACTCTGTTTGTAAATGAGGAGTATACGGTCAATACGGCTATGCAATGTTTACATATATAAAATGTACACTTCACATGCACAGGCGTATATGCGTCAATACCGCTAAATCAAGTTTACTAATGTAAAGTGTACACTTCACAGGCACTCTGTTTGTAAATGAGTCGTATATGCGTCAATACAGCTATATCAAGTTTACTAATGTAAAGTGTACACTTCACAGGCACTCTGTTTGTAAATGAGTCGTATATGCGTCAATACGGCTATATCAAGTTTACTAATGTAAAGTGTACACTTCACAGGCACTCTGTTTGTAAATGAGTCGTATATGCGTCAATACGGCTATATCAAGTTTACTCATGTAAAGTGTACACTTCACAGGCACTCTGTTTGTAAATGAGTCGTATATGCGTCAATACGGCTATATCAAGTTTACTCATGTAAAGTGTACACTTCACAGGCACTCCTTTTGTAAATGAGGCGTATATACGTCTATACGGCTATGCAATGTTTACATATATAAAGTGTACACTTCACAGGCAATCTGTTTGTAAATGAGTCGTATATACGTCAATACGGCTATGCAATGTTTACATATATAAAGTGTACACTTCACATGCACAGGCGTATATGCGTCAATGCGGCTATATCAAGTTTACTAATGTAAAGTGTACACTTCACAGGCACTCTGTTTGTAAATGAGTCGTATATGCGTCAATACGGCTAAATCAAATTTACTAATGTAAAGTGTACACTTCACAGGCACTCTGTTTGTAAATGAGTCGTATATGCGTCAATACGGCTAAATCAAGTTTACATATGTTAAGTGTACACTTCACAGGCACTCTGTTTGTAAATGAGTCGTATATGCGTCAATACGGCTATATCAAGTTTACTAATGTAAAGTGTACACTTCACAGGCACTCTGTTTGTAAATGAGTTGTATATGCGTCAATACGGCTATATCAAGTTTACTCATGTAAAGTGTACACTTCACAGGCACTCTGTTTGTAAATGAGGCGTATATACGTCAATGCGGCTATATCAAGTTTACTAATGTAAAGTGTACACTTCACAGGCACTCTGTTTGTAAATGAGTCGTATATGCGTCAATACGGCTAAATCAAGTTTACTAATGTAAAGTGTACACTTCACAGGCACTCTGTTTGTAAATGAGTCGTATATGCGTCAATACGGCTATATCAAGTTTACTAATGTAAAGTGTACACTTCACAGGCACTCTGTTTGTAAATGAGTAGTATATGCGTCAATACGGCTATGCAATGTTTACATATATAAAGTGTACACTTCACAGGCACTCTGTTTGTAAATGAGTCGTATATGCGTCAATACGGCTATGCAATGTTTACATATATAAAGTGTACACTTCACAGGCACTCTGTTTGTAAATGAGTCGTATATGCGTCAATACGGCTATATCAAGTTTACTAATGTAAAGTGTACACTTCACAGGCACTCTGTTTGTAAATGAGTCGTATATGCGTCAATACGGCTATATCAAGTTTACTAATGTAAAGTGTACACTTCACAGGCACTCTGTTTGTAAATGAGTCGTATATGCGTAAATACGGCTATATCAAGTTTACTAATGTAAAGTGTACACTTCACAGGTACTCTGTTTGTAAATGAGGCGTATATACGTCTATACGGCTATTCAATGTTTACATATATAAAGTGTACACTTCACAGGCAATCTGTTTGTAAATGAGTCGTATATACGTCAATACGGCTATGCAATGTTTACATATATAAAGTGTACACTTCACATGCACAGGCGTATATGCGTCAATGCGGCTATATCAAGTTTACTAATGTAAAGTGTACACTTCACAGGCACTCTGTTTGTAAATGAGTCGTATATGCGTCAATACGGCTATATCAAGTTTACTAATGTAAAGTGTACACTTCACAGGCACTCTGTTTGTAAATGAGGAGTATATGCGTCAATACGGCTATGCAATGTTTACATATATAAAGTGTACACTTCACATGCACAGGCGTATATGCGTCAATGCGGCTATATCAAGTTTACTAATGTAAAGTGTACACTTCACAGGCACTCTGTTTGTAAATGAGTCGTATATGCGTCAATAGGGCTATATCAAGTTTACTAATGTAAAGTGTACACTTCACAGGCACTCTGTTTGTAAATGAGGAGTATATGCGTCAATACGGCTATATCAAGTTTACTAATGTAAAGTGTACACTTCACAGGCACTCTGTTTGTAAATGAGGAGTATATGCGTCAATACGGCTATGCAATGTTTACATATATAAAGTGTACACTTCACATGCACAGGCGTATATGCGTCAATGCGGCTATATCAAGTTTACTAATGTAAAGTGTACACTTCACAGGCACTCTGTTTGTAAATGAGTCGTATATGCGTCAATACGGCTATATCAAGTTTACTAATGTAAAGTGTACACTTCACAGGCACTCTGTTTGTAAATGAGGAGTATATGCGTCAATACGGCTATATCAAGTTTACTAATGTAAAGTGTACACTTCACAGGCACTCTGTTTGTAAATGAGTCGTATATGCGTCAATACGGCTATATCAAGTTTACTAATGTAAAGTGTACACTTCACAGGCACTCTGTTTGTAAATGAGTCGTATATGCGTCAATACGGCTATATCAAGTTTACTCATGTAAAGTGTACACTTCACAGGCACTCTGTTTGTAAATGAGGAGTATACGGTCAATACGGCTATGCAATGTTTACATATATAAAGTGTACACTTCACATGCACAGGCGTATATGCGTCAATACGGCTAAATCAAGTTTACTAATGTAAAGTGTACACTTCACAGGCACTCTGTTAGTAAATGAGTCGTATATGCGTCAATACGGCTATATCAAGTTTACTAATGTAAAGTGTACACTTCACAGGCACTCTGTTTGTAAATGAGGCGTATTTACGTCAATACGGCTATGCAAAGTTTACATATATAAAGTGTACACTTCACAGGTACTCTGTTTGTAAATGAGGCGTATATACGTCAATACGGCTATGCAATGTTTACATATATAAAGTGTACACTTCACATGCACAGGCGTATATGCGTCAATACGGCTATATCAAGTTTACTCATGTAAAGTGTACACTTCACAGGCACTCTGTTTGTAAATGAGTCGTATATGCGTCAATACGGCTATATCAAGTTTACTAATGTAAAGTGTACACTTCACAGGCACTCTGTTTGTAAATGAGTAGTATATGCGTCAATACGGCTATGCAATGTTTACATATATAAAGTGTACACTTCACAGGCACTATGTTTGTAAATGAGTCGTATATGCGTCAATACGGCTATGCAATGTTTACATATATAAAGTGTACACTTCACAGGCACTCTGTTTGTAAATGAGTCGTATATGCGTCAATACGGCTATATCAAGTTTACTAATGTAAAGTGTACACTTCACAGGCACTCTGTTTGTAAATGAGTCGTATATGCGTCAATACGGCTATATCAAGTTTACTAATGTAAAGTGTACACTTCACAGGCACTCTGTTTGTAAATGAGTCGTATATGCGTAAATACGGCTATATCAAGTTTACTAATGTAAAGTGTACACTTCACAGGCACTCTGTTTGTAAATGAGGCGTATATACGTCTATACGGCTATTCAATGTTTACATATATAAAGTGTACACTTCACAGGCAATCTGTTTGTAAATGAGTCGTATATACGTCAATACGGCTATGCAATGTTTACATATATAAAGTGTACACTTCACATGCACAGGCGTATATGCGTCAATGCGGTTATATCAAGTTTACTAATGTAAAGTGTACACTTCACAGGCACTCTGTTTGTAAATGAGTCGTATATGCGTCAATACGGCTATATCAAGTTTACTAATGTAAAGTGTACACTTCACAGGCACTCTGTTTGTAAATGAGGAGTATATGCGTCAATACGGCTATATCAAATTTACTAATGTAAAGTGTACACTTCACAGGCACTCTGTTTGTAAATGAGTCGTATATGCGTCAATACGGCTATATCAAGTTTACTAATGTAAAGTGTACACTTCACAGGCACTCTGTTTGTAAATGAGTCGTATATGCGTCAATACGGCTATATTAAGTTTACATATATAAAGTGTACACTTCACAGGCACTCTGTTTGCAAATGAGGAGTATACGGTCAATACGGCTATGCAATGTTTACATATATAAAGTGTACACTTCACATGCACAGGCGTATATGCGTCAATACGGCTAAATCAAGTTTACTAATGTAAAGTGTACACTTCACAGGCACTCTGTTTGTAAATGAGTCGTATATGCGTCAATACAGCTATATCAAGTTTACTAATGTAAAGTGTACACTTCACAGGCACTCTGTTTGTAAATGAGTCGTATATGCGTCAATACGGCTATATCAAGTTTACTAATGTAAAGTGTACACTTCACAGGCACTCTGTTTGTAAATGAGTCGTATATGCGTCAATACGGCTATATCAAGTTTACTCATGTAAAGTGTACACTTCACAGGCACTCTGTTTGTAAATGAGTCGTATATGCGTCAATACGGCTATATCAAGTTTACTCATGTAAAGTGTACACTTCACAGGCACTCCTTTTGTAAATGAGGCGTATATACGTCTATACGGCTATGCAATGTTTACATATATAAAGTGTACACTTCACAGGCAATCTGTTTGTAAATGAGTCGTATATACGTCAATACGGCTATGCAATGTTTACATATATAAAGTGTACACTTCACATGCACAGGCGTATATGCGTCAATGCGGCTATATCAAGTTTACTAATGTAAAGTGTACACTTCACAGGCACTCTGTTTGTAAATGAGTCGTATATGCGTCAATACGGCTAAATCAAATTTACTAATGTAAAGTGTACACTTCACAGGCACTCTGTTTGTAAATGAGTCGTATATGCGTCAATACGGCTAAATCAAGTTTACATATGTAAAGTGTACACTTCACAGGCACTCTGTTTGTAAATGAGTCGTATATGCGTCAATACGGCTATATCAAGTTTACTAATGTAAAGTGTACACTTCACAGGCACTCTGTTTGTAAATGAGTTGTATATGCGTCAATACGGCTATATCAAGTTTACTAATGTAAAGTGTACACTTCACAGGCACTCTGTTTGTAAATGAGTCGTATATGCGTCAATACGGCTATATCAAGTTTACTAATGTAAAGTGTACACTTCACAGGCACTCTGTTTGTAAATGAGTCGTATATGCGTCAATACGGCTATATCAAGTTTACTCATGTAAAGTGTACACTTCACAGGCACTCTGTTTGTAAATGAGTCGTATACGGTCAATACGGCTATGCAATGTTTACATATATAAAGTGTACACTTCACATGCACAGGCGTATATGCGTCAATACGGCTAAATCAAGTTTACTAATGTAAAGTGTACACTTCACAGGCACTCTGTTTGTAAATGAGTCGTATATGCGTCAATACGGCTATATCAAGTTTACTAATGTAAAGTGTACACTTCACAGGCACTCTGTTTGTAAATGAGTCGTATATGCGTCAATACGGCTATATCAAGTTTACTAATGTAAAGTGTACACTTCACAGGCACTCTGTTTGTAAATGAGTAGTATATGCGTCAATACGGCTATGCAATGTTTACATATATAAAGTGTACACTTCACAGGCACTCTGTTTGTAAATGAGTCGTATATGCGTCAATACGGCTATGCAATGTTTACATATATAAAGTGTACACTTCACAGGCACTCTGTTTGTAAATGAGTCGTATATGCGTCAATACGGCTATATCAAGTTTACTAATGTAAAGTGTACACTTCACAGGCACTCTGTTTGTAAATGAGTCGTATATGCGTCAATACGGCTATATCAAGTTTACTAATGTAAAGTGTACACTTCACAGGCACTCTGTTTGTAAATGAGTCGTATATGCGTAAATACGGCTATATCAAGTTTACTAATGTAAAGTGTACACTTCACAGGCACTCTGTTTGTAAATGAGGCGTATATACGTCTATACGGCTATTCAATGTTTACATATATAAAGTGTACACTTCACAGGCAATCTGTTTGTAAATGAGTCGTATATACGTCAATACGGCTATGCAATGTTTACATATATAAAGTGTACACTTCACATGCACAGGCGTATATGCGTCAATGCGGCTATATCAAGTTTACTAATGTAAAGTGTACACTTCACAGGCACTCTGTTTGTAAATGAGTCGTATATGCGTCAATACGGCTATATCAAGTTTACTAATGTAAAGTGTACACTTCACAGGCACTCTGTTTGTAAATATGGAGTATATGCGTCAATACGGCTATATCAAATTTACTAATGTAAAGTGTACACTTCACAGGCACTCTGTTTGTAAATGAGTCGTATATGCGTCAATACGGCTATATCAAGTTTACTAATGTAAAGTGTACACTTCACAGGCACTCTGTTTGTAAATGAGTCGTATATGCGTCAATACGGCTATATCAAGTTTACATATATAAAGTGTACACTTCACAGGCACTCTGTTTGTAAATGAGGAGTATACGGTCAATACGGCTATGCAATGTTTACATATATAAAGTGTACACTTCACATGCACAGGCGTATATGCGTCAATACGGCTAAATCAAGTTTACTAATGTAAAGTGTACACTTCACAGGCACTCTGTTTGTAAATGAGTCGTATATGCGTCAATACAGCTATATCAAGTTTACTAATGTAAAGTGTACACTTCACAGGCACTCTGTTTGTAAATGAGTCGTATATGCGTCAATACGGCTATATCAAGTTTACTCATGTAAAGTGTACACTTCACAGGCACTCTGTTTGTAAATGAGTCGTATATGCGTCAATACGGCTATATCAAGTTTACTCATGTAAAGTGTACACTTCACAGGCACTCTGTTTGTAAATGAGTCGTATATGCGTCAATACGGCTATATCAAGTTTACTCATGTAAAGTGTACACTTCACAGGCACTCCTTTTGTAAATGAGGCGTATATACGTCTATACGGCTATGCAATGTTTACATATATAAAGTGTACACTTCACAGGCAATCTGTTTGTAAATGAGTCGTATATACGTCAATACGGCTATGCAATGTTTACATATATAAAGTGTACACTTCACATGCACAGGCGTATATGCGTCAATGCGGCTATATCAAGTTTACTAATGTAAAGTGTACACTTCACAGGCACTCTGTTTGTAAATGAGTCGTATATGCGTCAATACGGCTAAATCAAATTTACTAATGTAAAGTGTACACTTCACAGGCACTCTGTTTGTAAATGAGTCGTATATGCGTCAATACGGCTAAATCAAGTTTACATATGTAAAGTGTACACTTCACAGGCACTCTGTTTGTAAATGAGTCGTATATGCGTCAATACGGCTATATCAAGTTTACTAATGTAAAGTGTACACTTCACAGGCACTCTGTTTGTAAATGAGTTGTATATGCGTCAATACGGCTATATCAAGTTTACTAATGTAAAGTGTACACTTCACAGGCACTCTGTTTGTAAATGAGGCGTATATACGTCAATGCGGCTCTATCAAGTTTACTAATGTAAAGTGTACACTTCACAGGCACTCTGTTTGTAAATGAGTCGTATATGCGTCAATACGGCTATATCAAGTTTACTAATGTAAAGTGTACACTTCACAGGCACTCTGTTTGTAAATGAGGCGTATATACGTCTATACGGCTATGCAATGTTTACATATATAAAGTGTACACTTCACAGGCAATCTGTTTGTAAATGAGTCGTATATACGTCAATACGGCTATGCAATGTTTACATATATAAAGTGTACACTTCACATGCACAGGCGTATATGCGTCAATGCGGCTATATCAAGTTTACTAATGTAAAGTGTACACTTCACAGGCACTCTGTTTGTGAATGAGTCGTATATGCGTCAATACGGCTATATCAAGTTTACTAATGTAAAGTGTACACTTCACAGGCACTCTGTTTGTAAATGAGGAGTATATGCGTCAATACGGCTATATCAAGTTTACTAATGTAAAGTGTACACTTCACAGGCACTCTGTTTGTAAATGAGTCGTATATGCGTCAATACGGCTATATCAAGTTTACTAATGTAAAGTGTACACTTCACAGGCACTCTGTTTGTAAATGAGTCGTATATGCGTCAATACGGCTATATCAAGTTTACATATATAAAGTGTACACTTCACAGGCACTCTGTTTGTAAATGAGGAGTATACGGTCAATACGGCTATGCAATGTTTACATATATAAAGTGTACACTTCACATGCACTCTGTTTGTAAATGAGTCGTATATGCGTCAATACGGCTATATCAAGTTTACTAATGTAAAGTGTACACTTCACAGGCACTCTGTTTGTAAATGAGTCGTATATGCGTCAATACGGCTATATCAAGTTTACTCATGTAAAGTGTACACTTCACAGGCACTCCTTTTGTAAATGAGGCGTATATACGTCTATACGGCTATGCAATGTTTACATATATAAAGTGTACACTTCACAGGCAATCTGTTTGTAAATGAGTCGTATATACGTCAATACGGCTATGCAATGTTTACATATATAAAGTGTACACTTCACATGCACAGGCGTATATGCGTCAATGCGGCTATATCAAGTTTACTAATGTAAAGTGTACACTTCACAGGCACTCTGTTTGTAAATGAGTCGTATATGCGTCAATACGGCTAAATCAAATTTACTAATGTAAAGTGTACACTTCACAGGCACTCTGTTTGTAAATGAGTCGTATATGCGTCAATACGGCTAAATCAAGTTTACATATGTAAAGTGTACACTTCACAGGCACTCTGTTTGTAAATGAGTCGTATATGCGTCAATACGGCTATATCAAGTTTACTAATGTAAAGTGTACACTTCACAGGCACTCTGTTTGTAAATGAGTTGTATATGCGTCAATACGGCTATATCAAGTTTACTAATGTAAAGTGTACACTTCACAGGCACTCTGTTTGTAAATGAGGCGTATATACGTCAATGCGGCTCTATCAAGTTTACTAATGTAAAGTGTACACTTCACAGGCACTCTGTTTGTAAATGAGTCGTATATGCGTCAATACGGCTATATCAAGTTTACTAATGTAAAGTGTACACTTCACAGGCACTCTGTTTGTAAATGAGGCGTATATACGTCTATACGGCTATGCAATGTTTACATATATAAAGTGTACACTTCACAGGCAATCTGTTTGTAAATGACTCGTATATACGTCAATACGGCTATGCAATGTTTACATATATAAAGTGTACACTTCACATGCACAGGCGTATATGCGTCAATGCGGCTATATCAAGTTTACTAATGTAAAGTGTACACTTCACAGGCACTCTGTTTGTGAATGAGTCGTATATGCGTCAATACGGCTATATCAAGTTTACTAATGTAAAGTGTACACTTCACAGGCACTCTGTTTGTAAATGAGGAGTATATGCGTCAATACGGCTATATCAAGTTTACTAATGTAAAGTGTACACTTCACAGGCACTCTGTTTGTAAATGAGTCGTATATGCGTCAATACGGCTATATCAAGTTTACTAATGTAAAGTGTACACTTCACAGGCACTCTGTTTGTAAATGAGTCGTATATGCGTCAATACGGCTATATCAAGTTTACATATATAAAGTGTACACTTCACAGGCACTCTGTTTGTAAATGAGGAGTATACGGTCAATACGGCTATGCAATGTTTACATATATAAAGTGTACACTTCACATGCACAGGCGTATATGCGTCAATACGGCTAAATCAAGTTTACTAATGTAAAGTGTACACTTCACAGGCACTCTGTTTGTAAATGAGTCGTATATGCGTCAATACAGCTATATCAAGTTTACTAATGTAAAGTGTACACTTCACAGGCACTCTGTTTGTAAATGAGTCGTATATGCGTCAATACGGCTATATCAAGTTTACTAATGTAAAGTGTACACTTCACAGGCACTCTGTTTGTAAATGAGTCGTATATGCGTCAATACGGCTATATCAAGTTTACTCATGTAAAGTGTACACTTCACAGGCACTCTGTTTGTAAATGAGTCGTATATGCGTCAATACGGCTATATCAAGTTTACTCATGTAAAGTGTACACTTCACAGGCACTCTTTTTGTAAATGAGGCGTATATACGTCTATACGGCTATGCAATGTTTACATATATAAAGTGTACACTTCACAGGCAATCTGTTTGTAAATGAGTCGTATATACGTCAATACGGCTATGCAATGTTTACATATATAAAGTGTACACTTCACATGCACAGGCGTAGATGCGTCAATGCGGCTATATCAAGTTTACTAATGTAAAGTGTACACTTCACAGGCACTCTGTTTGTAAATGAGTCGTATATGCGTCAATACGGCTATATCAAGTTTACTAATGTAAAGTGTACACTTCACAGGCACTCTGTTTGTAAATGAGGAGTATATGCGTCAATACGGCTATATCAAGTTACTAATGTAAAGTGTACACTTCACAGGCACTCTGTTTGTAAATGAGTCGTATATGCGTCAATACGGCTATATCAAGTTTACTAATGTAAAGTGTACACTTCACAGGCACTCTGTTTGTAAATGAGTCGTATATGCGTCAATACGGCTATATCAAGTTTACTCATGTAAAGTGTACACTTCACAGGCACTCTGTTTGTAAATGAGGAGTATACGGTCAATACGGCTATGCAATGTTTACATATATAAAGTGTACACTTCACATGCACAGGCGTATATGCGTCAATACGGCTAAATCAAGTTTACTAATGTAAAGTGTACACTTCACAGGCACTCTGCTTGTAAATGAGTCGTATATGCGTCAATACGGCTATATCAAGTTTACTAATGTAAAGTGTACACTTCACAGGCACTCTGTTTGTAAATGAGGCGTATTTACGTCAATACGGCTATGCAATGTTTACATATATAAAGTGTACACTTCACAGGTACTCTGTTTGTAAATGAGGCGTATATACGTCAATACGGCTATGCAATGTTTACATATATAAAGTGTACACTTCACATGCACAGGCGTATATGCGTCAATATCAAGTTTACTCTTGTAAAGTGTACACTTCACAGGCACTCTGTTTGTAAATGAGTCGTATATGCGTCAATACGGCTATATCAAGTTTACTAATGTAAAGTATACACTTCACAGGCACTCTGTTTGTAAATGAGGCGTATACGGTCAATACGGCTATGCAATGTTTACATATATAAAGTGTTCACTTCACAGCCAATCTGTTTGTAAATGAGTCGTATATGCGTCAATACGGCTATATCAAGTTTACTAATGTAAAGTGTACACTTCACAGGCACTCTGTTTGTAAATGAGGAGTATACGGTCAATAGGGCTATGCAATGTTTACATATATAAAGTGTACACTTCACAGGCTCTCTGTTTGTAAATGAGGCGTATATACGTCAATACGGCTATGCAATGTTTACATATATAAAGTGTACACTTCATATGCACAGGCGTATATGCGTCAATACGGCTATATCAAGTTTACTAATGTAAAGTGTACACTTAACTTCACAGGCACTCTGTTTGTAAAGGAGGCGTATATACGTCAATACGGCTATGCAATGTTTACATATATAAAGTGTAACTACACAGGCAGTCTGTTTGTAAATGAGTCGTATATACGTCAATACGGCTATGCAATGTTTACATATATAAAGTGTACACTTCACATGCACAGGCGTATATGCGTCAATGCGGCTATATCAAGTTTACTAATGTAAAGTGTACACTTCACATGCACTCTGTTTGTAAATGAGGCGTATATACGTCAATACGGCTATTCAATGTTTACATATATAAAGTGTACACTTCACAGACACTCTGTTTGTAAATGAGTCGTATATACGTCAATACGGCTATGCAATGTTTACATATATAAAGTGTAAACTTCACATGCACAGGCGTATATGCGTCAATGCGGCTATATCAAGTTTACTAATGTAAAGTATACACTTCACAGGCACTCTGTTTGTAAATGAGTCGTATATGCGTCAATACGGCTAAATCAAGTTTATAAATGTAAAGTGTAAACTTCACAGGCACTCTGTTTGTAAATGAGTCGCATATGCGTCAATACGGCTATATCAAGTTTACTAATGTAAAGTGTACACTTCACAGGCACTCTGTTTGTAAATGAGTCGTATATGCGTCAATACGGCTATATCAAGTTTACTCATGTAAAGTGTACACTTCACAGGCACTCCTTTTGTAAATGAGTCGTATATGCGTCAATACGGCTAAATCAAGTTTACTAATGTAAAGTGTACACTTCACAGGCACTCTGTTTGTAAATGAGTCGTATATGCGTCAATACGGCTGAATCAAGTTTACATATGTAAAGTGTACACTTCACAGGCACTCTGTTTGTAAATGAGTCGTATATGCGTCAATACGGCTATATCAAGTTTACTAATGTAAAGTGTACACTTCACAGGCACTCTGTTTGTAAATGAGTCGTATATGCGTCAATACGGCTATATCAAGTTTACTAATGTAAAGTGTACACTTCACAGGCACTCTGTTTGTAAATGAGGCGTATATACGTCAATGCGGCTATATCAAGTTTACTCATGTAAAGTGTACACTTCACAGGCACTCTGTTTGTAAATGAGGAGTATACGGTCAATACGGCTATGCAATGTTTACATATATAAAGTGTACACTTCACATGCACAGGCGTATATGCGTCAATACGGCTATATCAAGTTTACTAATGTAAAGTGTACACTTAACTTCACAGGCACTCTGTTTGTAAATGAGGCGTATATACGTCAATACGGCTATGCAATGTTTACATATATAAAGTGTACACTTCACAGGCAATCTGTTTGTAAATGAGTCGTATATGCGTCAATACGGCTATATCAAGTTTACTAATGTAAAGTGTACACTTAACTTCACAGGCACTCTGTTTGTAAATGAGGCGTATATACGTCAATACGGCTATGCAATGTTTACATATATAAAGTGTACACTTCACAGGCAATCTGTTTGTAAATGAGTCGTATATGCGTCAATACGGCTATATCAAGTTTACTAATGTAAAGTGTACACTTCACAGGCACTCTGTTTGTAAATGAGGCGTATATACGTCTATACGGCTATGCAATGTTTACATATATAAAGTGTACACTTCACAGGCAATCTGTTTGTAAATGAGTCGTATATACGTCAATACGGCTATGCAATGTTTACATATATAAAGTGTACACTTCACATGCACAGGCGTATATGCGTCAATACGGCTATATCAAGTTTACTAATGTAAAGTGTACACTTCACAGGCACTCTGTTTGTAAATGAGTCGTATATGCGTCAATACAGCTATATCAAGTTTAGTAATGTAAAGTGTACACTTCACAGGCACTTCTTTTGTAAATGAGGCGTATATACGTCTATACGGCTATGCAATGTTAACATATATAAAGTGTACACTTCACAGGCAATCTGTTTGTAAATGAGTCGTATATACGTCAATACGGCTATGCAATGTTTACATATATAAAGTGTACACTTCACATGCACAGGCGTATATGCGTCAATGCGGCTATATCAAGTTTACTAATGTAAAGTGTACACTTCACAGGCACTCTGTTTGTAAATGAGTCGTATATGCGTCAATACGGCTAAATCAAATTTACTAATGTAAAGTGTACACTTCACAGGCACTCTGTTTGTAAATGAGCCGTATATGCGTCAATACGGCTAAATCAAGTTTACATATGTAAAGTGTACACTTCACAGGCACTCTGTTTGTAAATGAGTCGTATATGCGTCAATACGGCTATATCAAGTTTACTAATGTAAAGTGTACACTTCAAAGGCACTCTGTTTGTAAATGAGTTGTATATGCGTCAATACGGCTATATCAAGTTTACTAATGTAAAGTGTACACTTCACAGGCACTCTGTTTGTAAATGAGGCGTATATACGTCAATGCAGCTATATCAAGTTTACTCATGTAAAGTGTACACTTCACAGGCACTCTGTTTGTAAATGAGGAGTATACGGTCAATACGGCTATGCAATGTTTACATATATAAAGTGTAGACTTCACATGCACAGGCGTATATGCGTCAATACGGCTATATCAAGTTTACTAATGTAAAGTGTACACTTCACAGGCACTCTGTTTGTAAATGAGTCGTATATGCGTCAATACGGCTATATCAAGTTTACTCATGTAAAGTGTACACTTCACAGGCACTCTGTTTGTAAATGAGTCGTATATGCGTCAATACGGCTATATCAAGTTTACTCATGTAAAGTGTACACTTCACAGGCACTCCTTTTGTAAATGAGGCGTATATACGTCTATACGGCTATGCAATGTTTACATATATAAAGTGTACACTTCACAGGCAATCTGTTTGTAAATGAGTCGTATATACGTCAATACGGCTATGCAATGTTTACATATATAAAGTGTACACTTCACATGCACAGGCGTATATGCGTCAATACGGCTAAATCAAGTTTACATATGTAAAGTGTACACTTCACAGGCACACTGTTTGTAAATGAGTCGTATATGCGTCAATACGGCTATATCAAGTTTACTAATGTAAAGTGTACACTTCACAGGCACTCTGTTTGTAAATGAGTTGTATATGCGTCAATACGGCTATATCAAGTTTACTAATGTAAAGTGTACACTTCACAGGCACTCTGTTTGTAAATGAGGCGTATATACGTCAATGCGGCTATATCAAGTTTACTAATGTAAAGTGTACACTTCACAGGCACTCTGTTTGTAAATGAGTCGTATATGCGTCAATACGGCTATATCAAGTTTACTAATGTAAAGTGTACACTTCACAGGCACTCTGTTTGTAAATGAGTCGTATATGCGTCAATACGGCTATATCAAGTTTACTCATGTAAAGTGTACACTTCACAGGCACTCTGTTTGTAAATGAGTCGTATATGCGTCAATACGGCTATATCAAGTTTACTCATGTAAAGTGTACACTTCACAGGCACTCCTTTTGTAAATGAGGCGTATATACGTCTATACGGCTATGCAATGTTTACATATATAAAGTGTACACTTCACAGGCAATCTGTTTGTAAATGAGTCGTATATACGTCAATACGGCTATGCAATGTTTACATATATAAAGTGTACACTTCACATGCACAGGCGTATATGCGTCAATGCGGCTATATCAAGTTTACTAATGTAAAGTGTACACTTCACAGGCACTCTGTTTGTAAAAGAGTCGTATATGCGTCAATACGGCTATATCAAGTTTACTAATGTAAAGTGTACACTTCACAGTCACTCTGTTTGTAAATGAGGAGTTTATGCGTCAATACGGCTATATCAAGTTTACTAATGTAAAGTGTACACTTCACAGGCACTCTGTTTGTAAATGAGTCGTATATGCGTCAATACGGCTATATCAAGTTTACTAATGTAAAGTGTACACTTCACAGGCACTCTGTTTGTAAATGAGTCGTATATGCGTCAATACGGCTATATCAAGTTTACTCATGTAAAGTGTACACTTCATAGGCACTCTGTTTGTAACAGAGGAGTATACGGTCAATACGGCTATGCAATGTTTACATATATAAAGTGTACACTTCACATGCACAGGCGTATATGCGTCAATACGGCTAAATCAAGTTTACTAATGTAAAGTGTACACTTCACAGGCACTCTGTTTGTAAATGAGTCGTATATGCGTCAATACGGCTATATCAAGTTTACTAATGTAAAGTGTACACTTCACAGGCACTCTGTTTGTAAATGAGTCGTATATGCGTCAATACGGCTATATCACGTTTACTAATGTAAAGTGTACACTTCACAGGCACTCTGTTTGTAAATGAGTAGTATATGCGTCAATACGGCTATGCAATGTTTACATATATAAAGCGTACACTTCACAGGCACTCTGTTTGTAAATGAGTCGTATATGCGTCAATACGGCTATGCAATGTTTACATATATAAAGTGTACACTTCACAGGCACTCTGTTTGTAAATGAGTCGTATATGCGTCAATACGGCTATATCAAGTTTACTAATGTAAAGTGTACACTTCACAGACACTCTGTTTGTAAATGAGTCGTATATGCGTCAATACGGCTATATCAAGTTTACTGATGTAAAGTGTACACTTCACAGGCACTCTGTTTGTAAATGAGTCGTATATGCGTAAATACGGCTATATCAAGTTTACTAATGTAAAGTGTACACTTCACAGGCACTCTGTTTGTAAATGAGGCGTATATACGTCTATACGGCTATTCAATGTTTACATATATAAAGTGTACACTTCACAGGCAATCTGTTTGTAAATGAGTCGTATATACGTCAAAACGGCTATGCAATGTTTACATATATAAAGTGTACACTTCACATGCACAGGCGTATATGCGTCAATGCGGCTATATCAAGTTTACTAATGTAAAGTGTACACTTCACAGGCACTCTGTTTGTAAATGAGTCGTATATGCGTCAATACGGCTATATCAAGTTTACTAATGTAAAGTGTACACTTCACAGGCACTCTGTTTGCAAATGAGGAGTATATGCGTCAATACGGCTATATCAAATTTACTAATGTAAAGTGTACACTTCACAGGCACTCTGTTTGTAAATGAGTCGTATATGCGTCAATACGGCTATATCAAGTTTACTAATGTAAAGTGTACACTTCACAGGCACTCTGTTTGTAAATGAGTCGTATATGCGTCAATACGGCTATATCAAGTTTACATATATAAAGTGTACACTTCACAGGCACTCTGTTTGTAAATGAGGAGTATACGGTCAATACGGCTATGCAATGTTTACATATATAAAGTGTACACTTCACATGCACAGGCGTATATGCGTCAATACGGCTAAATCAAGTTTACTAATGTAAAGTGTACACTTCACAGGCACTCTGTTTGTAAATGAGTCGTATATGCGTCAATACAGCTATATCAAGTTTACTAATGTAAAGTGTACACTTCACAGGCACTCTGTTTGTAAATGAGTCGTATATGCGTCAATACGGCTATATCAAGTTTACTCATGTAAAGTGTACACTTCACAGGCACTCTGTTTGTAAATGAGTCGTATATGCGTCAATACGGCTATATCAAGTTTACTCATGTAAAGTGTACACTTCACAGGCACTCTGTTTGTAAATGAGTCGTATATGCGTCAATACGGCTATATCAAGTTTACTCATGTAAAGTGTACACTTCACAGGCACTCCTTTTGTAAATGAGGCGTATATACGTCTATACGGCTATGCAATGTTTACATATATAAAGTGTACACTTCACAGGCAATCTGTTTGTAAATGAGTCGTATATACGTCAATACGGCTATGCAATGTTTACATATATAAAGTGTACACTTCACATGCACAGGCGTATATGCGTCAATGCGGCTATATCAAGTTTACTAATGTAAAGTGTACACTTCACAGGCACTCTGTTTGTAAATGAGTCGTATATGCGTCAATACGGCTAAATCAAATTTACTAATGTAAAGTGTACACTTCACAGGCACTCTGTTTGTAAATGAGTCGTATATGCGTCAATACGGCTAAATCAAGTTTACATATGTAAAGTGTACACTTCACAGGCACTCTGTTTGTAAATGAGTCGTATATGCGTCAATACGGCTATATCAAGTTTACTAATGTAAAGTGTACACTTCACAGGCACTCTGTTTGTAAATGAGTTGTATATGCGTCAATACGGCTATATCAAGTTTACTAATGTAAAGTGTACACTTCACAGGCACTCTGTTTGTAAATGAGGCGTATATACGTCAATGCGGCTCTATCAAGTTTACTAATGTAAAGTGTACACTTCACAGGCACTCTGTTTGTAAATGAGTCGTATATGCGTCAATACGGCTATATCAAGTTTACTAATGTAAAGTGTACACTTCACAGGCACTCTGTTTGTATATGAGGCGTATATACGTCTATACGGCTATGCAATGTTTACATATATAAAGTGTACACTTCACAGGCAATCTGTTTGTAAATGAGTCGTATATGCGTCAATACTGCTATATCAAGTTTACTAATGTAAAGTGTACACTTCACAGGCACTCTGTTTGTAAATGAGGCGTATATACGTCTATACGGCTATGCAATGTTTACATATATAAAGTGTACACTTCACAGGCAATCTGTTTGTAAATGAGTCGTATATACGTCAATACGGCTATGCAATGTTTACATATATAAAGTGTACACTTCACATGCACAGGCGTATATGCGTCAATACGGCTATATCAAGTTTACTAATGTAAAGTGTACACTTCACAGGCACTCTGTTTGTAAATGAGTCGTATATGCGTCAAAACAGCTATATCAAGTTTACTAATGTAAAGTGTACACTTCACAGGCACTCCTTTTGTAAATGAGGCGTATATACGTCTATACGGCTATGCAATGTTTACATATATAAAGTGTACACTTCACAGGCAATCTGTTTGTAAATGAGTCGTATATACGTCAATACGGCTATGCAATGTTTACATATATAAAGTGTACACTTCACATGCACAGGCGTATATGCGTCAATGCGGCTATATCAAGTTTACTAATGTAAAGTGTACACTTCACAGGCACTCTGTTTGTAAATGAGTCGTATATGCGTCAATACGGCTATATCAAGTTTACTAATGTAAAGTGTACACTTCACAGGCACTCTGTTTGTAAATGAGGAGTATATGCGTCATTTCGGCTATATCAAGTTTACTAATGTAAAGTGTACACTTCACAGGCACTCTGTTTGTAAATGAGTCGTATATGCGTCAATACGGCTATATCAAGTTTACTAATGTAAAGTGTACACTTCACAGGCACTCTGTTTGTAAATGAGTCGTATATGCGTCAATACGGCTATATCAAGTTTACATATATAAAGTGTACACTTCACAGGCACTCTGTTTGTAAATGAGGAGTATACGGTCAATACGGCTATGCAATGTTTACATATATAAAGTGTACACTTCACATGCACAGGCGTATATGCGTCAATACGGCTAAATCAAGTTTACTAATGTAAAGTGTACACTTCACAGGCACTCTGTTTGTAAATGAGTCGTATATGCGTCAATACAGCTATATCAAGTTTACTAATGTAAAGTGTACACTTCACAGGCACTCTGTTTGTAAATGAGTCGTATATGCGTCAATACGGCTATATCAAGTTTACTAATGTAAAGTGTACACTTCACAGGCACTCTGTTTGTAAATGAGTCGTATATGCGTCAATACGGCTATATCAAGTTTACTCATGTAAAGTGTACACTTCACAGGCACTCTGTTTGTAAATGAGTCGTATATGCGTCAATACGGCTATATCAAGTTTACTCATGTAAAGTGTACACTTCACAGGCACTCCTTTTGTAAATGAGGCGTATATACGTCTATGCAATGTTTACATATATAAAGTGTACACTTCACAGGCAATCTGTTTGTAAATGAGTCGTATATACGTCAATACGGCTATGCAATGTTTACATATATAAAGTGTACACTTCACATGCACAGGCGTATATGCGTCAATGCGGCTATATCAAGTTTACTAATGTAAAGTATACACTTCACAGGCACTCTGTTTGTAAATGAGTCGTATATACGTCAATACGGCTATGCAATGTTTACTAATGTAAAGTGTACACTTCACAGGCACTCTGTTTGTAAATGAGTCGTATATGCGTCAATACGGCTATATCAAGTTTACTAATGTAAAGTGTACACTTCACAGGCACTCTGTTTGTAAATGAGGAGTATATGCGTCAATACGGCTATATCAAGTTACTAATGTAAAGTGTACACTTCACAGGCACTCTGTTTGTAAATGAGTCGTATATGCGTCAATACGGCTATATCAAGTTTACTCATGTAAAGTGTACACTTCACAGGCACTCTGTTTGTAAATGAGTCGTATATGCGTCAATACGGCTATATCAAGTTTACTCATGTAAAGTGTACACTTCACAGGCACTCTGTTTGTAAATGAGGAGTATACGGTCAATACGGCTATGCAATGTTTACATATATAAAGTGTACACTTCACATGCACAGGCGTATATGCGTCAATACGGCTAAATCAAGTTTACTAATGTAAAGTGTACACTTCACAGGCACTCTGCTTGTAAATGAGTCGTATATGCGTCAATACGGCTATATCAAGTTTACTAATGTAAAGTGTACACTTCACAGGCACTCTGTTTGTAAATGAGGCGTATTTACGTCAATACGGCTATGCAATGTTTACATATATAAAGTGTACACTTCACAGGTACTCTGTTTGTAAATGAGGCGTATATACGTCAATACGGCTATGCAATGTTTACATATATAAAATGTACACTTCACATGCACAGGCGTATATGCGTCAATATCAAGTTTACTCTTGTAAAGTGTACACTTCACAGGCACTCTGTTTGTAAATGAGTCGTATATGCGTCAATACGGCTATATCAAGTTTACTAATGTAAAGTGTACACTTCACAGGCACTCTGTTTGTAAATGAGGCGTATACGGTCAATACGGCTATGCAATGTTTACATATATAAAGTGTTCACTTCACAGGCAATCTGTTTGTAAATGAGTCGTATATGCGTCAATACGGCTATATCAAGTTTACTAATGTAAAGTGTACACTTCACAGGCACTCTGTTTGTAAATGAGGAGTATACGGTCAATACGGCTATGCAATGTTTACATATATAAAGTGTACACTTCACAGGCTCTCTGTTTGTAAATGAGGCGTATATACGTCAATACGGCTATGCAATGTTTACATATATAAAGTGTACACTTCACATGCACAGGCGTATATGCGTCAATACGGCTATATCAAGTTTACTAATGTAAAGTGTACACTTAACTTCACAGGCACTCTGTTTGTAAATGAAGCGTATATACGTCAATACGGCTATGCAATGTTTACATATATAAAGTGTAACTACACAGGCAGTCTGTTTGTAAATGAGTCGTATATACGTCAATACGGCTATGCAATGTTTACATATATAAAGTGTACACTTCACATGCACAGGCGTATATGCGTCAATGCGGCTATATCAAGTTTACTAATGTAAAGTGTACACTTCACATGCACTCTGTTTGTAAATGAGGCGTATATACGTCAATACGGCTATTCAATGTTTACATATATAAAGTGTACACTTCACAGACACTCTGTTTGTAAATGAGTCGTATATACGTCAATACGGCTATGCAATGTTTACATATATAAAGTGTACACTTCACATGAACAGGCGTATATGCGTCAATGCGGCTATATCAAGTTTACTAATGTAAAGTATACACTTCACAGGCACTCTGTTTGTAAATGAGTCGTATATGCGTCAATACGGCTAAATCAAGTTTACTAATGTAAAGTGTAAACTTCACAGGCACTCTGTTTGTAAATGAGTCGCATATGCGTCAATACGGCTATATCAAGTTTACTAATGTAAAGTGTACACTTCACAGGCACTCTGTTTGTAAATGAGTCGTATATGCGTCAATACGGCTATATCAAGTTTACTCATGTAAAGTGTACACTTCACAGGCACTCCTTTTGTAAATGAGTCGTATATGCGTCAATACGGCTAAATCAAGTTTACTAATGTAAAGTGTACACTTCACAGGCACTCTGTGTGTAAATGAGTCGTATATGCGTCAATACGGCTAAATCAAGTTTACATATGTAAAGTGTACACTTCACAGGCACTCTGTTTGTAAATGAGTCGTATATGCGTCAATACGGCTATATCAAGTTTACTAATGTAAAGTGTACACTTCACAGGCACTCTGTTTGTAAATGAGTCGTATATGCGTCAATACGGCTATATCAAGTTTACTAATGTAAAGTGTACACTTCACAGGCACTCTGTTTGTAAATGAGGCGTATATACGTCAATGCGGCTATATCAAGTTTACTCATGTAAAGTGTACACTTCACAGGCACTCTGTTTGTAAATGAGGAGTATACGGTCAATACGGCTATGCAATGTTTACATATATAAAGTGTACACTTCACATGCACAGGCGTATATGCGTCAATACGGCTATATCAAGTTTACTAATGTAAAGTGTACACTTAACTTCACAGGCACTCTGTTTGTAAATGAGGCGTATATACGTCAATACGGCTATGCAATGTTTACATATATAAAGTGTACACTTCACAGGCAATCTGTTTGTAAATGAGTCGTATATGCGTCAATACGGCTATATCAAGTTTACTAATGTAAAGTGTACACTTAACTTCACAGGCACTCTGTTTGTAAATGAGGCGTATATACGTCAATACGGCTATGCAATGTTTACATATATAAAGTGTACACTTCACAGGCAATCTGTTTGTAAATGAGTCGTATATGCGTCAATACGGCTATATCAAGTTTACTAATGTAAAGTGTACACTTCACAGGCACTCTGTTTGTAAATGAGGCGTATATACGTCTATACGGCTATGCAATGTTTACATATATAAAGTGTACACTTCACAGGCAATCTGTTTGTAAATGAGTCGTGTCGTATATACGTCAATACGGCTATGCAATGTTTACCATATATAAAGTGTACACTTCACAGGCAATCTGTTTGTAAATGAGTCGTATATGCGTCAATACGGCTATATCAAGTTTACTAATGTAAAGTGTACACCTCACAGGCACTCTGTTTGTAAATGAGGCGTATATACGTCTATACGGCTATGCAATGGTTTACATATATAAAGTGTACACTTCACAGGCAATCTGTTTGTAAATGAGTCGTATATACGTCATACGGCTATGCAATGTTTACATATATAAAGTGTACACTTCACATGCACAGGCGTATATGCGTCAATACGGCTAAATCAAGTTAACTAATGTAAAGTGTACACTTCACAGCACCTGTTTGTAAATGAGTAGTATATGCGTCAATACGGCTTGCAATGTTTACATATATAAGTGTACACTTCACAGGCACTCTGTTGTAAATGAGTCGTATATGCGTCAATACGGCTATATCAAGTTTACTAATGTAAAGTGTACACTTCACAGGCACTCTGTTTGTAAATGAGGCGTATATACGTCTATATGGCTATGCAATGTTTACATATATAAAGTGTACACTTCACAGGCAATCTGTTTGTAAATGAGTCGTATATACGTAAATACGGCTATGCAATGTTTACATATATAAAGTGTACACTTCACATGCACAGGCGTATATGCGTCAATACGGCTAAATCAAGTTAACTAATGTAAAGTGTACACTTCACATGCACTCTGTTTGTAAATGAGTCGTATATACGTCAATACGGCTATGTAATGTTTACATATATAAAGTGTACACTTCACATGCACAGGCGTATATGCGTCAATGCGGCTATATCAAGTTTACTAATGTAAAGTATACACTTCACAGGCACTCTGTTTGTAAATGAGTCGTATATACGTCAATACGGCTATGCAATGTTTACATATATAAAGTGTACACTTCACAGGCACAGGCGTATATGCGTCAATGCGGCTATATTAAGTTTACTAATGTAAAGTATACACTTCACAGGCACTCTGTTTGTAAATGAGTCGTATATGCGTCAATACGGCTAAATCAAGTTTACTAATGTAAAGTGTAAACTTCACAGGCACTCTGTTTGTAAATGAGTCGTATATGCGTCAATACGGCTATATCAAGTTTACTAATGTAAAGTGTACACTTCACAGGCACTCTGTTTGTAAATGAGTCGTATATGCGTCAATACGGCTATATCAAGTTTACTCATGTAAAGTGTACACTTCACAGGCACTCCTTTTGTAAATGAGTCGTATATGCGTCAATACGGCTAAATCAAGTTTACTAATGTAAAGTGAACACTTCACAGGCACTCTGTTTGTAAATGAGTCGTATATGCGTCAATACGGCTAAATCAAGTTTACATATGTAAAGTGTACACTTCACAGGCACTCTGTTTGTAAATGAGTCGTATATGCGTCAATACGGCTATATCAAGTTTACTAATGTAAAGTGTACACTTCACAGGCACTCTGTTTGTAAATGAGTCGTATATGCGTCAATACGGCTATATCAAGTTTACTAATGTAAAGTGTACACTTCACAGGCACTCTGTTTGTAAATGAGGCGTATATACGTCAATGCGGCTATATCAAGTTTACTCATGTAAAGTGTACACTTCACAGGCACTCTGTTTGTAAATGAGGAGTATACGGTCAATACGGCTATGCAATGTTTACATATATAAAGTGTACACTTCACAGACACTCTGTTTGTAAATGAGTCGTATATACGTCAATACGGCTATGCAATGTTTACATATATAAAGTGTACACTTCACATGCACAGGCGTATATGCGTCAATGCGGCTATATCAAGTTTACAAATGTAAAGTATACACTTCACAGGCACTCTGTTTGTAAATGAGTCGTATATGCGTCAATACGGCTAAATCAAGTTTACTAATGTAAAGTGTAAACTTCACAGGCACTCTGTTTGTAAATGAGTCGTATATGCGTCAATACGGCTATGCAATGTTTACATATATAAAGTGTACACTTCACATGCACAGGCGTATATGCGTCAATACGGCTATATCAAGTTTACTAATGTAAAGTGTACACTTAACTTCACAGGCACTCTGTTTGTAAATGAGGCGTATATACGTCAATACGGCTATGCAATGTTTACATATATAAAGTGTACACTTCACAGGCAATCTGTTTGTAAATGAGTCGTATATGCGTCAATACGGCTATATCAAGTTTACTAATGTAAAGTGTACACTTAACTTCACAGGCACTCTGTTTGTAAATGAGGCGTATATACGTCAATACGGCTATGCAATGTTTACATATATAAAGTGTACACTTCACAGGCAATCTGTTTGTAAATGAGTCGTATATGCGTCAATACGGCTATATCAAGTTTACTAATGTAAAGTGTACACTTCACAGGCACTCTGTTTGTAAATGAGGCGTATATACGTCTATACGGCTATGCAATGTTTACATATATAAAGTGTACACTTCACAGGCAATCTGTTTGTAAATGAGTCGTATATACGTCAATACGGCTATGCAATGTTTACATATATAAAGTGTACACTTCACATGCACAGGCGTATATGCGTCAATACGGCTAAATCAAGTTAACTAATGTAAAGTGTACACTTCACAGGCACTCTGTTTGTAAATGAGTAGTATATGCGTCAATACGGCTATGCAATGTTTACATATATAAAGTGTACACTTCACAGGCACTCTGTTTGTAAATGAGTCGTATATGCGTCAATACGGCTATATCAAGTTTACTAATGTAAAGTGTACACTTCACAGGCACTCTGTTTGTAAATGAGGCGTATATACGTCTATACGGCTATGCAATGTTTACATATATAAAGTGTATACTTCACAGGCAATCTGTTTGTAAATGAGTCGTATATACGTCAATACGGCTATGCAATGTTTACATATATAAAGTGTACACTTCACATGCACAGGCGTATATGCGTCAATACGGCTAAATCAAGTTAACTATTGTAAAGTGTACACTTCACAGGCACTCTGTTTGTAAATGAGTCGTATATACGTCAATACGGCTATGCAATGTTTACATATATAAAGTGTACACTTCACATGCACAGGCGTATATGCGTCAATGCGGCTATATCAAGTTTACTAATGTAAAGTGTACACTTCACATGCACTCTGTTTGTAAATGAGGCGTATATACGTCAATACGGCTATTCAATGTTTACATATATAAAGTGTACACTTCACAGACACTCTGTTTGTAAATGAGTCGTATATACGTCAATACGGCTATGCAATGTTTACATATATAAAGTGTACACTTCACATGCACAGGCGTATATGCGTCAATGCGACTATATCAAGTTTACTAATGTAAAGTATACACTTCACAGGCACTCTGTTTGTAAATGAGTCGTATATGCGTCAATACGGCTAAATCAAGTTTACTAATGTAAAGTGTAAACTTCACAGGCACTCTGTTTGTAAATGAGTCGTATATGCGTCAATACGGCTATATCAAGTTTACTAATGTAAAGTGTACACTTCACAGGCACTCTGTTTGTAAATGAGTCGTATATGCGTCAATACGGCTATATCAAGTTTACTCATGTAAAGTGTACACTTCACAGGCACTCCTTTTGTAAATGAGTCGTATATGCGTCAATACGGCTAAATCAAGTTTACTAATGTAAAGTGTACACTTCACAGGCACTCTGTTTGTAAATGAGTCGTATATGCGTCAATACGGCTAAATCAAGTTTACATATGTAAAGTGTACACTTCACAGGCACTCTGTTTGTAAATGAGTCGTATATGCGTCAATACGGCTATATCAAGTTTACTAATGTAAAGTGTACACTTCACAGGCACTCTGTTTGTAAATGAGTCGTATATACGTCAATACGGCTATATCAAGTTTACTAATGTAAAGTGTACACTTCACAGGCACTCTGTTTGTAAATGAGTCGTATATGCGTCAATACGGCTATATCAAGTTTACTAATGTAAAGTGTACACTTCACAGGCACTCTGTTTGTAAATGAGGCGTATATACGTCAATACGGCTATGCAATGTTTACATATATAAAGTGTACACTTCACAGGCAATCTGTTTGTAAATGAGTCGTATATGCGTCAATACGGCTATATCAAGTTTACTAATGTAAAGTGTACACTTAACTTCACAGGCACTCTGTTTGTAAATGAGGCGTATATACGTCAATACGGCTATGCAATGTTTACATATATAAAGTGTACACTTCACAGGCAATCTGTTTGTAAATGAGTCGTATATGCGTCAATACGGCTATATCAAGTTTACTAATGTAAAGTGTACACTTCACAGGCACTCTGTTTGTAAATGAGGCGTATATACGTCTATACGGCTATGCAATGTTTACATATATAAAGTGTACACTTCACAGGCAATCTGTTTGTAAATGAGTCGTATATACGTCAATACGGCTATGCAATGTTTACATATATAAAGTGTACACTTCACATGCACAGGCGTATATGCGTCAATACGGCTAAATCAAGTTAACTAATGTAAAGTGTACACTTCACAGGCACTCTGTTTGTAAATGAGTAGTATATGCGTCAATACGGCTATGCAATGTTTACATATATAAAGTGTACACTTCACAGGCACTCTGTTTGTAAATGAGTCGTATATGCGTCAATACGGCTATATCAAGTTTACTAATGTAAAGTGTACACTTCACAGGCACTCTGTTTGTAAATGAGGCGTATATACGTCTATACGGCTATGCAATGTTTACATATATAAAGTGTACACTTCACAGGCAATCTGTTTGTAAATGAGTCGTATATACGTCAATACGGCTATGCAATGTTTACATATATAAAGTGTACACTTCACATGCACAGGCGTATATGCGTCAATACGGCTATATCAAGTTTACTAATGTAAAGTGTACACTTCACAGGCACTCTGTTTGTAAATGAGTCGTATATACGTCAATACGGCTATGCAATGTTTACATATATAAAGTGTACACTTCACATGCACAGGCGTATATGCGTCAATGCGGCTATATCAAGTTTACTAATGTAAAGTGTACACTTCACATGCACTCTGTTTGTAAATGAGGCGTATATACGTCAATACGGCTATTCAATGTTTACATATATAAAGTGTACACTTCACAGACACTCTGTTTGTAAATGAGTCGTATATACGTCAATACGGCTATGCAATGTTTACATATATAAAGTGTACACTTCACATGCACAGGCGTATATGCGTCAATGCGGCTATATCAAGTTTACTAATGTAAAGTATACACTTCACAGGCACTCTGTTTGTAAATGAGTCGTATATGCGTCAATACGGCTAAATCAAGTTTACTAATGTAAAGTGTAAACTTCACAGGCACTCTGTTTGTAAATGAGTCGTATATGCGTCAATACGGCTATATAAAGTTTACTAATGTAAAGTGTACACTTCACAGGCACTCTGTTTGTAAATGAGTCGTATATGCGTCAATACGGCTATATCAAGTTTACTCATGTAAAGTGTACACTTCACAGGCACTCCTTTTGTAAATGAGTCGTATATGCGTCAATACGGCTAAATCAAGTTTACTAATGTAAAGTGTACACTTCACAGGCACTCTGTTTGTAAATGAGTCGTATATGCGTCAATACGGCTAAATCAAGTTTACATATGTAAAGTGTAAACTTCACAGGCACTCTGTTTGTAAATGAGTCGTATATGCGTCAATACGGCTATATCAAGTTTACTAATGTAAAGTGTACACTTCACAGGCACTCTGTTTGTAAATGAGTCGTATATGCGTCAATACGGCTATATCAAGTTTACTAATGTAAAGTGTACACTTCACAGGCACTCTGTTTGTAAATGAGGCGTATATACGTCAATGCGGCTATATCAAGTTTACTCATGTAAAGTGTACACTTCACAGGCACTCTGTTTGTAAATGAGGAGTATACGGTCAATACGGCTATGCAATGTTTACATATATAAAGTGTACACTTCACATGCACTGGCGTATATGCGTCAATACGGCTATATCAAGTTTACTAATGTAAAGTGTACACTTAACTTCACAGGCACTCTGTTTGTAAATGAGGCGTATATACGTCAATACGGCTATGCAATGTTTACATATATAAAGTGTACACTTCACAGGCAATCTGTTTGTAAATGAGTCGTATATGCGTCAATACGGCTATATCAAGTTTACTAATGTAAAGTGTACACTTAACTTCACAGGCACTCTGTTTGTAAATGAGGCGTATATACGTCAATACGGCTATGCAATGTTTACATATATAAAGTGTACACTTCACAGGCAATCTGTTTGTAAATGAGTCGTATATGCGTCAATACGGCTATATCAAGTTTACTAATGTAAAGTGTACACTTCACAGGCACTCTGTTTGTAAATGAGGCGTATATACGTCTATACGGCTATGCAATGTTTACATATATAAAGTGTACACTTCACAGGCAATCTGTTTGTAAATGAGTCGTATATACGTCAATACGGCTATGCAATGTTTACATATATAAAGTGTACACTTCACATGCACAGGCGTATATGCGTCAATACGGCTATATCAAGTTTACTAATGTAAAGTGTACACTTCACAGGCACTCTGTTTGTAAATGAGTCGTATATGCGTCAATACAGCTATATCAAGTTTACTAATGTAAAGTGTACACTTCACAGGCACTCCTTTTGTAAATGAGGCGTATATACGTCTATACGGCTATGCAATGTTTACATATATAAAGTGTACACTTCACAGGCAATCTGTTTGTAAATGAGTCGTATATACGTCAATACGGCTATGCAATGTTTACATATATAAAGTGTACACTTCACATGCACAGGCGTATATGCGTCAATGCGGCTATATCAAGTTTACTAATGTAAAGTGTACACTTCACAGGCACTCTGTTTGTAAATGAGTCGTATATGCGTCAATACGGCTAAATCAAATTTACTAATGTAAAGTGTACACTTCACAGGCACTCTGTTTGTAAATGAGTCGTATTTGCGTCAATACGGCTAAATCAAGTTTACATATGTAAAGTGTACACTTCACAGGCACTCTGTTTGTAAATGAGTCGTATATGCGTCAATTCGGCTATATCAAGTTTACTAATGTAAAGTGTACACTTCAAAGGCACTCTGTTTGTAAATGAGTTGTATATGCGTCAATACGGCTATATCAAGTTTACTAATGTAAAGTGTACACTTCACAGGCACTCTGTTTGTAAATGAGGCGTATATACGTCAATGCGGCTATATCAAGTTTACTCATGTAAAGTGTACACTTCACAGGCACTCTGTTTGTAAATGAGGAGTATACGGTCAATACGGCTATGCAATGTTTACATATATAAAGTGTACACTTCACATGCACAGGCGTATATGCGTCAATACGGCTATATCAAGTTTACTAATGTAAAGTGTACACTTAACTTCACAGGCACTCTGTTTGTAAATGAGGCGTATATACGTCAATACGGCTATGCAATGTTTACATATATAAAGTGTACACTTCACAGGCAATCTGTTTGTAAATGAGTCGTATATGCGTCAATACGGCTATATCAAGTTTACTAATGTAAAGTGTACACTTAACTTCACAGGCACTCTGTTTGTAAATGAGGCGTATATACGTCAATACGGCTATGCAATGTTTACATATATAAAGTGTACACTTCACAGGCAATCTGTTTGTAAATGAGTCGTATATGCGTCAATACGGCTATATCAAGTTTACTAATGTAAAGTGTACACTTCACAGGCACTCTGTTTGTAAATGAGGCGTATATACGTCTATACGGCTATGCAATGTTTACATATATAAAGTGTACACTTCACAGGCAATCTGTTTGTAAATGAGTCGTATATACGTCAATACGGCTATGCAATGTTTACATATATAAAGTGTACACTTCACATGCACAGGCGTATATGCGTCAATACGGCTAAATCAAGTTAACTAATGTAAAGTGTACACTTCACAGACACTCTGTTTGTAAATGAGTAGTATATGCGTCAATACGGCTATGCAATGTTTACATATATAAAGTGTACACTTCACAGGCACTCTGTTTGTAAATGAGTCGTATATGCGTCAATACGGCTATATCAAGTTTACTAATGTAAAGTGTACACTTCACAGGCACTCTGTTTGTAAATGAGGCGTATATACGTCTATACGGCTATGCAATGTTTACATATATAAAGTGTATACTTCACAGGCAATCTGTTTGTAAATGAGTCGTATATACGTCAATACGGCTATGCAATGTTTACATATATAAAGTGTACACTTCACATGCACAGGCGTATATGCGTCAATACGGCTAAATCAAGTTAACTATTGTAAAGTGTACACTTCACAGGCACTCTGTTTGTTAATGAGTCGTATATACGTCAATACGGCTATGCAATGTTTACATATATAAAGTGTACACTTCACATGCACAGGGGTATATGCGTCAATGCGGCTATATCAAGTTTACTAATGTAAAGTGTACACTTCACATGCACTCTGTTTGTAAATGAGGCGTATATACGTCAATACGGCTATTCAATGTTTACATATATAAAGTGTACACTTCACAGACACTCTGTTTGTAAATGAGTCGTATATACGTCAATACGGCTATGCAATGTTTACATATATAAAGTGTACACTTCACATGCACAGGCGTATATGCGTCAATGCGACTATATCAAGTTTACTAATGTAAAGTATACACTTCACAGGCACTCTGTTTGTAAATGAGTCGTATATGCGTCAATACGGCTAAATCAAGTTTACTAATGTAAAGTGTAAACTTCACAGGCACTCTGTTTGTAAATGAGTCGTATATGCGTCAATACGGCTATATCAAGTTTACTAATGTAAAGTGTACACTTCACAGGCACTCTGTTTGTAAATGAGTCGTATATGCGTCAATACGGCTATATCAAGTTTACTCATGTAAAGTGTACACTTCACAGGCACTCCTTTTGTAAATGAGTCGTATATGCGTCAATACGGCTAAATCAAGTTTACTAATGTAAAGTGTACACTTCACAGGCACTCTGTTTGTAAATGAGTCGTATATGCGTCAATACGGCTAAATCAAGTTTACATATGTAAAGTGTACACTTCACAGGCACTCTGTTTGTAAATGAGTCGTATATGCGTCAATACGGCTATATCAAGTTTACTAATGTAAAGTGTACACTTCACAGGCACTCTGTTTGTAAATGAGTCGTATATACGTCAATACGGCTATATCAAGTTTACTAATGTAAAGTGTACACTTCACAGGCACTCTGTTTGTAAATGAGTCGTATATGCGTCAATACGGCTATATCAAGTTTACTAATGTAAAGTGTACACTTCACAGGCACTCTGTTTGTAAATGAGGCGTATATACGTCAATACGGCTATGCAATGTTTACATATATAAAGTGTACACTTCACAGGCACTCTGTTTGTAAATGAGTCGTATATGCGTCAATACGGCTATATCAAGTTTACTAATGTAAAGTGTACACTTAACTTCACAGGCACTCTGTTTGTAAATGAGGCGTATATACGTCAATACGGCTATGCAATGTTTACATATATAAAGTGTACACTTCACAGGCAATCTGTTTGTAAATGAGTCGTATATGCGTCAATACGGCTATATCAAGTTTACTAATGTAAAGTGTACACTTCACAGGCACTCTGTTTGTAAATGAGGCGTATATACGTCTATACGGCTATGCAATGTTTACATATATAAAGTGTACACTTCACAGGCAATCTGTTTGTAAATGAGTCGTATATACTTCAATACGGCTATGCAATGTTTACATATATAAAGTGTACACTTCACATGCACAGGCGTATATGCGTCAATACGGCTAAATCAAGTTAACTAATGTAAAGTGTACACTTCACAGGCACTCTGTTTGTAAATGAGTAGTATATGCGTCAATACGGCTATGCAATGTTTACATATATAAAGTGTACACTTCACAGGCACTCTGTTTGTAAATGAGTCGTATATGCGTCAATACGGCTATATCAAGTTTACTAATGTAAAGTGTACACTTCACAGGCACTCTGTTTGTAAATGAGGCGTATATACGTCTATACGGCTATGCAATGTTTACATATATAAAGTGTACACTTCACAGGCAATCTGTTTGTAAATGAGTCGTATATACGTCAATACGGCTATGCAATGTTTACATATATAAAGTGTACACTTCACATGCACAGGCGTATATGCGTCAATACGGCTAAATCAAGTTAACTAATGTAAAGTGTACACTTCACAGGCACTCTGTTTGTAAATGAGTCGTATATACGTCAATACGGCTATGCAATGTTTACATATATAAAGTGTACACTTCACATGCACAGGCGTATATGCGTCAATGCGGCTATATCAAGTTTACTAATGTAAAGTGTACACTTCACATGCACTCTGTTTGTAAATGAGGCGTATATACGTCAATACGGCTATTCAATGTTTACATATATAAAGTGTACACTTCACAGACACTCTGTTTGTAAATGAGTCGTATATACGTCAATACGGCTATGCAATGTTTACATATATAAAGTGTACACTTCACATGCACAGGCGTATATGCGTCAATGCGGCTATATCAAGTTTACTAATGTAAAGTGTACACTTCACAGGCACTCTGTTTGTAAATGAGTCGTATATGCGTCAATACGGCTATATAAAGTTTACTAATGTAAAGTGTAAACTTCACAGGCACTCTGTTTGTAAATGAGTCGTATATGCGTCAATACGGCTATATAAAGTTTACTAATGTAAAGTGTACACTTCACAGGCACTCTGTTTGTAAATGAGTCGTATATGCGTCAATACGGCTATATCAAGTTTACTCATGTAAAGTGTACACTTCACAGGCACTCCTTTTGTAAATGAGTCGTATATGCGTCAATACGGCTAAATCAAGTTTACTAATGTAAAGTGTACACTTCACAGGCACTCTGTTTGTAAATGAGTCGTATATGCGTCAATACGGCTAAATCAAGTTTACATATGTAAAGTGTAAACTTCACAGGCACTCTGTTTGTAAATGAGTCGTATATGCGTCAATACGGCTATATCAAGTTTACTAATGTAAAGTGTACACTTCACAGGCACTCTGTTTGTAAATGAGTCGTATATGCGTCAATACGGCTATATCAAGTTTACTAATGTAAAGTGTACACTTCACAGGCACTCTGTTTGTAAATGAGGCGTATATACGTCAATGCGGCTATATCAAGTTTACTCATGTAAAGTGTACACTTCACAGGCACTCTGTTTGTAAATGAGGAGTATACGGTCAATACGGCTATGCAATGTTTACATATATAAAGTGTACACTTCACATGCACTGGCGTATATGCGTCAATACGGCTATATCAAGTTTACTAATGTAAAGTGTACACTTAACTTCACAGGCACTCTGTTTGTAAATGAGGCGTATATACGTCAATACGGCTATGCAATGTTTACATATATAAAGTGTACACTTCACAGGCAATCTGTTTGTAAATGAGTCGTATATGCGTCAATACGGCTATATCAAGTTTACTAATGTAAAGTGTACACTTAACTTCACAGGCACTCTGTTTGTAAATGAGGCGTATATACGTCAATACGGCTATGCAATGTTTACATATATAAAGTGTACACTTCACAGGCAATCTGTTTGTAAATGAGACGTATATGCGTCAATACGGCTATATCAAGTTTACTAATGTAAAGTGTACACTTCACAGGCACTCTGTTTGTAAATGAGGCGTATATACGTCTATACGGCTATGCAATGTTTACATATATAAAGTGTACACTTCACAGGCAATCTGTTTGTAAATGAGTCGTATATACGTCAATACGGCTATGCAATGTTTACATATATAAAGTGTACACTTCACATGCACAGGCGTATATGCGTCAATACGGCTATATCAAGTTTACTAATGTAAAGTGTACACTTCACAGGCACTCTGTTTGTAAATGAGTCGTATATGCGTCAATACAGCTATATCAAGTTTACTAATGTAAAGTGTACACTTCACAGGCACTCCTTTTGTAAATGAGGCGTATATACGTCTATACGGCTATGCAATGTTTACATATATAAAGTGTACACTTCACAGGCAATCTGTTTGTAAATGAGTCGTATATACGTCAATACGGCTATGCAATGTTTACATATATAAAGTGTACACTTCACATGCACAGGCGTATATGCGTCAATGCGGCTATATCAAGTTTACTAATGTAAAGTGTACACTTCACAGGCACTCTGTTTGTAAATGAGTCGTATATGCGTCAATACGGCTAAATCAAATTTACTAATGTAAAGTGTACACTTCACAGGCACTCTGTTTGTAAATGAGTCGTATTTGCGTCAATACGGCTAAATCAAGTTTACATATGTAAAGTGTACACTTCACAGGCACTCTGTTTGTAAATGAGTCGTATATGCGTCAATTCGGCTACATCAAGTTTACTAATGTAAAGTGTACACTTCAAAGGCACTCTGTTTGTAAATGAGTTGTATATGCGTCAATACGGCTATATCAAGTTTACTAATGTAAAGTGTACACTTCACAGGCACTCTGTTTGTAAATGAGGCGTATATACGTCAATGCGGCTAAATCAAGTTTACTCATGTAAAGTGTACACTTCACAGGCACTCTGTTTGTAAATGAGGAGTATACGGTCAATACGGCTATGCAATGTTTACATATATAAAGTGTACACTTCACATGCACAGGCGTATATGCGTCAATACGGCTATATCAAGTTTACTAATGTAAAGTGTACACTTAACTTCACAGGCACTCTGTTTGTAAATGAGGCGTATATACGTCAATACGGCTATGCAATGTTTACATATATAAAGTGTACACTTCACAGGCAATCTGTTTGTAAATGAGTCGTATATGCGTCAATACGGCTATATCAAGTTTACTAATGTAAAGTGTACACTTAACTTCACAGGCACTCTGTTTGTAAATGAGGCGTATATACGTCTATACGGCTATGCAATGTTTACATATATAAAGTGTACACTTCACAGGCAATCTGTTTGTAAATGAGTCGTATATACGTCAATACGGCTATGCAATGTTTACATATATAAAGTGTACACTTCACATGCACAGGCGTATATGCGTCAATGCGGCTATATCAAGTTTACTAATGTAAAGTGTACACTTCACAGGCACTCTGTTTGTAAATGAGTCGTATATGCGTCAATACGGCTAAATCAAATTTACTAATGTAAAGTGTACACTTCACAGGCACTCTGTTTGTAAATGAGTCGTATTTGCGTCAATACGGCTAAATCAAGTTTACATATGTAAAGTGTACACTTCACAGGCACTCTGTTTGTAAATGAGTCGTATATGCGTCAATTCGGCTATATCAAGTTTACTAATGTAAAGTGTACACTTCAAAGGCACTCTGTTTGTAAATGAGTTGTATATGCGTCAATACGGCTATATCAAGTTTACTAATGTAAAGTGTACACTTCACAGGCACTCTGTTTGTAAATGAGGCGTATATACGTCAATGCGGCTAAATCAAGTTTACTCATGTAAAGTGTACACTTCACAGGCACTCTGTTTGTAAATGAGGAGTATACGGTCAATACGGCTATGCAATGTTTACATATATAAAGTGTACACTTCACATGCACAGGCGTATATGCGTCAATACGGCTATATCAAGTTTACTAATGTAAAGTGTACACTTAACTTCACAGGCACTCTGTTTGTAAATGAGGCGTATATACGTCAATACGGCTATGCAATGTTTACATATATAAAGTGTACACTTCACAGGCAATCTGTTTGTAAATGAGTCGTATATGCGTCAATACGGCTATATCAAGTTTACTAATGTAAAGTGTACACTTAACTTCACAGGCACTCTGTTTGTAAATGAGGCGTATATACGTCAATACGGCTATGCAATGTTTACATATATAAAGTGTACACTTCACAGGCAATCTGTTTGTAAATGAGTCGTATATGCGTCAATACGGCTATATCAAGTTTACTAATGTAAAGTGTACACTTCACAGGCACTCTGTTTGTAAATGAGGCGTATATACGTCTATACGGCTATGCAATGTTTACATATATAAAGTGTACACTTCACAGGCAATCTGTTTGTAAATGAGTCGTATATACGTCAATACGGCTATGCAATGTTTACATATATAAAGTGTACACTTCACATGCACAGGCGTATATGCGTCAATACGGCTAAATCAAGTTAACTAATGTAAAGTGTACACTTCACAGGCACTCTGTTTGTAAATGAGTAGTATATGCGTCAATACGGCTATGCAATGTTTACATATATAAAGTGTACACTTCACAGGCACTCTGTTTGTAAATGAGTCGTATATGCGTCAATACGGCTATATCAAGTTTACTAATGTAAAGTGTACACTTCACAGGCACTCTGTTTGTAAATGAGGCGTATATACGTCTATACGGCTATGCAATGTTTACATATATAAAGTGTACACTTCACAGGCAATCTGTTTGTAAATGAGTCGTATATACGTCAATACGGCTATGCAATGTTTACATATATAAAGTGTACACTTCACATGCACAGGCGTATATGCGTCAATACGGCTAAATCAAGTTAACTAATGTAAAGTGTACACTTCACAGGCACTCTGTTTGTAAATGAGTCGTATATACGTCAATACGGCTATGCAATGTTTACATATATAAAGTGTACACTTCACATGCACAGGCGTATATGCGTCAATGCGGCTATATCAAGTTTACCAATGTAAAGTGTACACTTCACAGGCACTCTGTTTGTAAATGAGTCGTATATGCGTCAATACGGCTATATCAAATTTACTAATGTAAAGTGTACACTTCACAGGCACTCTGTTTGTAAATGAGGAGTATATGCGTCAATACGGCTATATCAAGTTTACTAATGTAAAGTGTACACTTCACAGGCACTCTGTTTGTAAATGAGTCGTATATGCGTCAATACGGCTATATCAAGTTTACTAATGTAAAGTGTACACTTCACAGGCACTCTGTTTGTAAATGAGTCGTATATGCGTCAATACGGCTATATCAAGTTTACTAATGTAAAGTGTACACTTCACAGGCACTCTGTAAATGAGGAGTATATGCGTCAATACGGCTATATCAAGTTTACTAATGTAAAGTGTACACTTCACAGGCACTCTGTTTGTTAATGAGTCGTATATGCGTCAATACGGCTATATCAAGTTTACTCATGTAAAGTGTACACTTCAAAGGCACTCTGTTTGTAAATGAGGAGTATACGGTCAATACGGCTATGCAATGTTTACATATATAAAGTGTACACTTCACATGCACAGGCGTATATGCGTCAATACGGCTAAATCAAGTTTACTAATGTAAAGTGTACACTTCACAGGCACTCTGCTTGTAAATGAGTCGTATATGCGTCAATACGGCTATATCAAGTTTACTAATGTAAATTGTACACTTCACAGGCACTCTGTTTGTAAATGAGGCGTATTTACGTCAATACGGCTATGCAATGTTTACATATATAAAGTGTACACTTCACAGGTACTCTGTTTGTAAATGAGGCGTATATACGTCAATACGGCTATGCAATGTTTACATATATAAAGTGTACACTTCACATGCACAGGCGTATATGCGTCAATACGGCTATATCAAGTTTACTCATGTAAAGTGTACACTTCACAGGCACTCTGTTTGTAAATGAGTCGTATATGCGTCAATACGGCTAAATCAAGTTTACATATGTAAAGTGTACACTTCACAGGCACTCTGTTTGTAAATGAGTCGTATATGCGTCAATACGGCTATATCAAGTTTACTAATGTAAAGTGTACACTTCACAGGCACTCTGTTTGTAAATGAGTTGTATATGCGTCAATACGGCTATATCAAGTTTACTAATGTAAAGTGTACACTTCACAGGCACTCTGTTTGTAAATGAGGCGTATATACGTCAATGCGGCCATATCAAGTTTACTAATGTAAAGTGTACACTTCACAGGCACTCTGTTTGTAAATGAGTCGTATATGCGTCAATACGGCTATATCAAGTTTACTAATGTAAAGTGTACACTTCACAGGCACTCTGTTTGTAAATGAGGCGTATATACGTCTATACGGCTATGCAATGTTTACATATATAAAGTGTACACTTCACAGGCAATCTGTTTGTAAATGAGTCGTATATACGTCAATACGGCTATGCAATGTTTACATATATAAAGTGTACACTTCACATGCACAGGCGTATATGCGTCAATGCGGCTATATCAAGTTACCTAATGTAAAGTGTACACTTCACAGGCACTCTGTTTGTAAATGAGTCGTATATGCGTCAATACGGCTATATCAAGTTTACTAATGTAAAGTGTACACTTCACAGGCACTCTGTTTGTAAATGAGGAGTATATGCGTCAATACGGCTATATCAAGTTTACTAATGTAAAGTGTACACTTCACAGGCACTCTGTTTGTAAATGAGTCGTATATGCGTCAATACGGCTATATCAAGTTTACTAATGTAAAGTGTACACTTCACAGGCACTCTGTTTGTAAATGAGTCGTATATTCGTCAATACGGCTATATCAAGTTTTCATATATAAAGTGTACACTTCACAGGCACTCTGTTTGTAAATGAGGAGTATACGGTCAATACGGCTATGCAATGTTTACATATATAAAGTGTACACTTCACATGCACAGGCGTATATGCGTCAATACGGCTAAATCAAGTTTACTAATGTAAAGTGTACACTTCACAGGCACTCTGTTTGTAAATGAGTCGTATATGCGTCAATACGGCTATATCAAGTTTACTCATGTAAAGTGTACACTTCACAGGCACTCTGTTTGTAAATGAGTCGTATATGCGTCAATACGGCTATATCAAGTTTACTCATGTAAAGTGTACACTTCACAGGCACTCCTTTTGTAAATGAGGCGTATATACGTCTATACGGCTATGCAATGTTTACATATATAAAGTGTACACTTCACAGGCAATCTGTTTGTAAATGAGTCGTATATACGTCAATACGGCTATGCAATGTTTACATATATAAAGTGTACACTTCACATGCACAGGCGTATATGCGTCAATGCGGCTATATCAAGTTTACTAATGTAAAGTGTACACTTCACAGGCACTCTGTTTGTAAATGAGTCGTATATGCGTCAATACGGCTATATCAAGTTTACTAATGTAAAGTGTACACTTCACAGGCACTCTGTTTGTAAATGAGGAGTATATGCGCCAATACGGCTATATCAAGTTTACTAATGTAAAGTGTACACTTCACAGGCACTCTGTTTGTAAATGAGTCGTATATGCGTCAATACGGCTATATCAAGTTTACTAATGTAAAGAGTACACTTCACAGGCACTCTGTTTGTAAATGAGTCGTATATGCGTCAATACGGCTATATCAAGTTTACTCATGTAAAGTGTACACTTCACAGGCACTCTGTTTGTAAATGAGGAGTATACGGTCAATACGGCTATGCAATGTTTACATATATAAAGTGTACACTTCACATGCACAGGCGTATATGCGTCAATACGGCTATATCAAGTTTACTAATGTAAAGTGTACACTTCACAGGCACTCTGTTTGTAAATGAGTTGTATATGCGTCAATACGGCTATATCAAGTTTACTAATGTAAAGTGTACACTTCACAGGCACTCTGTTTGTAAATGAGGCGTATATACGTCAATGCGGCTATATCAAGTTTACTAATGTAAAGTGTACACTTCACAGGCACTCTGTTTGTAAATGAGTCGTATATGCGTCAATACGGCTATATCAAGTTTACTAATGTAAAGTGTACACTTCACAGGCACTCTGTTTGTAAATGAGGCGTATATACGTCTATACGGCTATGCAATGTTTACATATATAAAGTGTACACTTCACAGGCAATCTGTTTGTAAATGAGTCGTATATACGTCAATACGGCTATGCAATGTTTACATATATAAAGTGTACACTTCACATGCACAGGCGTATATGCGTCAATGCGGCTTTATCAAGTTTACTAATGTAAAGAGTACACTTCACAGGCACTCTGTTTGTAAATGAGTCGTATATGCGTCAATACGGCTATATCAAGTTTACTAATGTAAAGTGTACACTTCACAGGCACTCTGCTTGTAAATGAGTCGTATATGCGTCAATACGGCTATATCAAGTTTACTAATGTAAAGTGTACACTTCACAGGCACTCTGTTTGTAAATGAGGCGTATTTACGTCAATACGGCTATGCAATGTTTACATATATAAAGTGTACACTTCACAGGTACTCTGTTTGTAAATGAGGCGTATATACGTCAATACGGCTATGCAATGTTTACATATATAAAGTGTACACTTCACATGCACAGGCGTATATGCGTCAATACGGCTATATCAAGTTTACTCATGTAAAGTGTACACTTCACAGGCACTCTGTTTGTAAATGAGTCGTATATGCGTCAATACGGCTAAATCAAGTTTACATATGTAAAGTGTGCACTTCACAGGCACTCTGTTTGTAAATGAGTCGTATATGCGTCAATACGGCTATATCAAGTTTACTAATGTAAAGTGTACACTTCACAGGCACTCTGTTTGTAAATGAGGCGTATATACGTCAATGCGGCTATATCAAGTTTACTAATGTAAAGTGTATACTTCACAGGCACTCTGTTTGTAAATGAGTCGTATATGCGTCAATACGGCTATATCAAGTTTACTAATGTAAAGTGTACACTTCACAGGCACTCTGTTTGTAAATGAGGCGTATATACGTCTATACGGCTATGCAATGTTTACATATATAAAGTGTACACTTTACAGGCAATCTGTTTGTAAATGAGTCGTATATACGTCAATACGGTTATGCAATGTTTACATATATAAAGTGTACACTTCACATGCACAGGCGTATATGCGTCAATGCGGCTATATCAAGTTACCTAATGTAAAGTGTACACTTCACAGGCACTCTGTTTGTAAATGAGTCGTATATGCGTCAATACGGCTATGCAATGTTTACATATATAAAGTGTACACTTCACATGCACAGGCGTATATGCGTCAATGCGGCTATATCAAGTTTACTAATTTAAAGTGTACACTTCACAGGCAATCTGTTTGTAAATGAGTCCTATATACGTCAATACGGCTATGCAATGTTTACATATATAAAGTGTACACTTCACATGCACAGGCGTATATGCGTCAATGCGGCTATATCAAGTTTACTAATGTAAAGTGTACACTTCACAGGCACTCTGTTTGTAAATGAGTCGTATATGCGTCAATACGGCTATATTAAGTTTACTAATGTAAAGTGTACACTTCACAGGCACTCTGTTTGTAAATGAGGAGTATATGCGCCAATACGGCTATATCAAGTTTACTAATGTAAAGTGTACACTTCACAGGCACTCTGTTTGTAAATGAGTCGTATATGCGTCAATACGGCTATATCAAGTTTACTAATGTAAAGTGTACACTTCACAGGCACTCTGTTTGTAAATGAGGCGTATACGGTCAATACGGCTATGCAATGTTTACATATATAAAGTGTTCACTTCACAGGCAATCTGTTTGTAAATGAGTCGTATATGCGTCAATACGGCTATATCAAGTTTACTAATGTAAAGTGTACACTTCACAGGCACTCTGTTTGTAAATGAGTAGTATATGCGTCAATACGGCTATGCAATGTTTACATATATAAAGTGTACACTTCACAGGCACTCTGTTTGTAAATGAGTCGTATATGCGTCAATACGGCTATGCAATGTTTACATATATAAAGTGTACACTTCACAGGCACTCTGTTTGTAAATGAGTCGTATATGCGTCAATACGGCTATATCAAGTTTACTAATGTAAAGTGTACACTTCACAGGCACTCTGTTTGTAAATGAGTCGTATATGCGTCAATACGGCTATATCAAGTTTACTAATGTAAAGTGTACACTTCACAGGCACCCTGTTTGTAAATGAGTCGTATATGCGTAAATACGGCTATATCAAGTTTACTAATGTAAAGTGTACACTTCACAGGCACTCTGTTTGTAAATGAGGCGTATATACGTCTATACGGCTATTCAATGTTTACATATATAAAGTGTACACTTCACAGGCAATCTGTTTGCAAATGAGTCGTATATACGTCAATACGGCTATGCAATGTTTACATATATAAAGTGTACACTTCACATGCACAGGCGTATATGCGTCAATGCGGCTATATCAAGTTTACTAATGTAAAGTGTACACTTCACAGGCACTCTGTTTGTAAATGAGTCGTATATGCGTCAATACGGCTATATCAAGTTTACTAATGTAAAGTGTACACTTCACAGGCACTCTGTTTGTAAATGAGGAGTATATGCGTCAATACGGCTATATCAAATTTACTAATGTAAAGTGTACACTTCACAGGCACTCTGTTTGTAAATGAGTCGTATATGCGTCAATACGGCTATATCAAGTTTACTAATGTAAAGTGTACACTTCACAGGCACTCTGTTTGTAAATGAGTCGTATATGCGTCAATACGGCTATATCAAGTTTACATATATAAAGTGTACACTTCACAGGCACTCTGTTTGTAAATGAGGAGTATACGGTCTATACGGCTATGCAATGTTTACATATATAAAGTGTACACTTCACATGCACAGGCGTATATGCGTCAATACGGCTAAATCAAGTTTACTAATGTAAAGTGTACACTTCACAGGCACTCTGTTTGTAAATGAGTCGTATATGCGTCAATACAGCTATATCAAGTTTACTAATGTAAAGTGTACACTTCAGAGGCACTCTGTTTGTAAATGAGTCGTATATGCGTCAATACGGCTATATCAAGTTTACTAATGTAAAGTGTACACTTCACAGGCACTCTGTTTGTAAATGAGTCGTATATGCGTCAATACGGCTATATCAAGTTTACTCATGTAAAGTGTACACTTCACAGGTACTCTGTTTGTAAATGAGTCGTATATGCGTCAATACGGCTATATCAAGTTTACTCATGTAAAGTGTACACTTCACAGGCACTCCTTTTGTAAATGAGGCGTATATACGTCTATACGGCTATGCAATGTTTACATATATAAAGTGTACACTTCACAGGCAATCTGTTTGTAAATGAGTCGTATATACGTCAATACGGCTATGCAATGTTTACATATATAAAGTGTACACTTCACATGCACAGGCGTATATGCGTCAATGCGGCTATATCAAGTTTACTAATGTAAAGTGTACACTTCACAGGCACTCTGTTTGTAAATGAGTCGTATATGCGTCAATACGGCTAAATCAAATTTACTAATGTAAAGTGTACACTTCACAGGCACTCTGTTTGTAAATGAGTCGTATATGCGTCAATACGGCTAAATCAAGTTTACATATGTAAAGTGTACACTTCACAGGCACTCTGTTTGTAAATGAGTCGTATATGCGTCAATACGGCTATATCAAGTTTACTAATGTAAAGTGTACACTTCACAGGCACTCTGTTTGTAAATGAGTTGTATATGCGTCAATACGGCTATATCAAGTTTACTAATGTAAAGTGTACACTTCACAGGCACTCTGTTTGTAAATGAGGCGTATATACGTCAATGCGGCTATATCAAGTTTACTAATGTAAAGTGTACACTTCACAGGCACTCTGTTTGTAAATGAGTCGTATATGCGTCAATACGGCTAAATCAAGTTTACTAATGTAAAGTGTACACTTCACAGGCACTCTGTTTGTAAATGAGTCGTATATGCGTCAATACGGCTATATCAAGTTTACTAATGTAAAGTGTACACTTCACAGGCACTCTGTTTGTAAATGAGTTGTATATGCGTCAATACGGCTATATCAAGTTTACTAATGTAAAGTGTACACTTCACAGGCACTCTGTTTGTAAATGAGGCGTATATACGTCAATGCGGCTATATCAAGTTTACTAATGTAAAGTGTACACTTCACAGGCACTCTGTTTGTAAATGAGTCGTATATGCGTCAATACGGCTAAATCAAGTTTACTAATGTAAAGTGTACACTTCACAGGCACTCTGTTTGTAAATGAGTCGTATATGCGTCAATACAGCTATATCAAGTTTACTAATGTAAAGTGTACACTTCACAGGCACTCTGTTTGTAAATGAGTCGTATATGCGTCAATACGGCTATATCAAGTTTACTAATGTAAAGTGTACACTTCACAGGCACTCTGTTTGTAAATGAGTCGTATATGCGTCAATGCGGCTATATCAAGTTTACTCATGTAAAGTGTACACTTCACAGGCACTCTGTTTGTAAATGAGTCGTATATGCGTCAATACGGCTATATCAAGTTTACTCATGTAAAGTGTACACTTCACAGGCACTCCTTTTGTAAATGAGGCGTATATACGTCTATACGGCTATGCAATGTTTACATATATAAAGTGTACACTTCACAGGCAATCTGTTTGTAAATGAGTCGTATATACGTCAATACGGCTATGCAATGTTTACATATATAAAGTGTACACTTCACATGCACAGGCGTATATGCGTCAATGCGGCTATATAAAATTTACTAATGTAAAGTGTACACTTCACAGGCACTCTGTTTGTAAATGAGTCGTATATGCGTCAATACGGCTATATCAAGTTTACTAATGTAAAGTGTACACTTCACAGGCACTCTGTTTGTAAATGAGGAGTATATGCGTCAATACGGCTATATCAAGTTTACTAATGTAAAGTGTACACTTCACAGGCACTCTGTTTGTAAATGAGTCGTATATGCGTCAATACGGCTATATCAAGTTTACTAATGTAAAGTGTACACTTCACAGGCACTCTGTTTGTAAATGAGTCGTATATGCGTCAATACGGCTATATCAAGTTTACTCATGTAAAGTGTACACTTCACAGGCACTCTGTTTGTAAATGAGGAGTATACGGTCAATACGGCTATGCAATGTTTACATATATAAAGTGTACACTTCACATGCACAGGCGTATATGCGTCAATACGGCTAAATCAAGTTTACTAATGTAAAGTGTACACTTCACAGGCACTCTGCTTGTAAATGAGTCGTATATGCGTCAATACGACTATATCAAGTTTACTAATGTAAAGTGTACACTTCACAGGCACTCTGTTTGTAAATGAGGCGTATTTACGTCAATACGGCTATGCAATGTTTACATATATAAAGTGTACACCTTACAGGCAATCTGTTTGTAAATGAGTCGTATATACGTCAATACGGCTATGCAATGTTTACATATATAAAGTGTACACTTCACATGCACAGGCGTATATGCGTCAATACGGTTAAATCAAGTTTACTAATGTAAAGTGTACACTTCACAGGCACTCTGTTTGTAAATGAGTCGTATATGCGTCAATACAGCTATATCAAGTTTACTAATGTAAAGTGTACACTTCACAGGCACTCTGTTTGTAAATGAGTCGTATATGCGTCAATACGGCTATATCAAGTTTACTAATGTAAAGTGTACACTTCACAGGCACTCTGTTTGTAAATGAGTCGTATATGCGTCAATACGGCTATATCAAGTTTACTCATGTAAAGTGTACACTCCACAGGCACTCTGTTTGTAAATGAGTCGTATATGCGTCAATACGGCTATATCAAGTTTACTCATGTAAAGTGTACACTTCACAGGCACTCCTTTTGTAAATGAGGCGTATATACGTCTATACGGCTATGCAATGTTTACATATATAAAGTGTACACTTCACAGGCAATCTGTTTGTAAATGAGTCGTATATACGTCAATACGGCTATGCAATGTTTACATATATAAAGTGTACACTTCACATGCACAGGCGTATATGCGTCAATGCGGCTATATCAAGTTTACTAATGTAAAGTGTACACTTCACAGGCACTCTGTTTGTAAATGAGTCGTATATGCGTCAATACGGCTATATCAAGTTTACTAATGTAAAGTGTACACTTCACAGGCACTCTGTTTGTAAATGAGGAGTATATGCGTCAATACGGCTATATCAAGTTTACTAATGTAAAGTGTACACTTCACAGGCACTCTGTTTGTAAATGAGTCGTATATGCGTCAATACGGCTATATCAAGTTTACTAATGTAAAGTGTACACTTCACAGGCACTCTGTTTGTAAATGAGTCGTATATGCGTCAATACGGCTATATCAAGTTTACTCATGTAAAGTGTACACTTCACAGGCACTCTGTTTGTAAATGAGGAGTATACGGTCAATACGGCTATGCAATGTTTACATATATAAAGTGTACACTTCACATGCACAGGCGTATATGCGTCAATACGGCTAAATCAAGTTTACTAATGTAAAGTGTACACTTCACAGGCACTCTGCTTGTAAATGAGTCGTATATGCGTCAATACGACTATATCAAGTTTACTAATGTAAAGTGTACACTTCACAGGCACTCTGTTTGTAAATGAGGCGTATTTACGTCAATACGGCTATGCAATGTTTACATATATAAAGTGTACACTTCACAGGCAATCTGTTTGTAAATGAGTCGTATATACGTCAATACGGCTATGCAATGTTTACATATATAAAGTGTACACTTCACATGCACAGGCGTATATGCGTCAATACGGTTAAATCAAGTTTACTAATGTAAAGTGTACACTTCACAGGCACTCTGTTTGTAAATGAGTCGTATATGCGTCAATACAGCTATATCAAGTTTACTAATGTAAAGTGTACACTTCACAGGCACTCTGTTTGTAAATGAGTCGTATATGCGTCAATACGGCTATATCAAGTTTACTCATGTAAAGTGTACACTTCACAGGCACTCCTTTTGTAAATGAGGCGTATATACGTCTATACGGCTATGCAATGTTTACATATATAAAGTGTACACTTCACAGGCAATCTGTTTGTAAATGAGTCGTATATACGTCAATACGGCTATGCAATGTTTACATATATAAAGTGTACACTTCACATGCACAGGCGTATATGCGTCAATGCGGCTATATAAAATTTACTAATGTAAAGTGTACACTTCACAGGCACTCTGTTTGTAAATGAGTCGTATATGCGTCAATACGGCTATATCAAGTTTACTAATGTAAAGTGTACACTTCACAGGCACTCTGTTTGTAAATGAGGAGTATATGCGTCAATACGGCTATATCAAGTTTACTAATGTAAAGTGTACACTTCACAGGCACTCTGTTTGTAAATGAGTCGTATATGCGTCAATACGGCTATATCAAGTTTACTAATGTAAAGTGTACACTTCACAGGCACTCTGTTTGTAAATGAGTCGTATATGCGTCAATACGGCTATATCAAGTTTACTCATGTAAAGTGTACACTTCACAGGCACTCTGTTTGTAAATGAGGAGTATACGGTCAATACGGCTATGCAATGTTTACATATATAAAGTGTACACTTCACATGCACAGGCGTATATGCGTCAATACGGCTAAATCAAGTTTACTAATGTAAAGTGTACACTTCACAGGCACTCTGCTTGTAAATGAGTCGTATATGCGTCAATACGACTATATCAAGTTTACTAATGTAAAGTGTACACTTCACAGGCACTCTGTTTGTAAATGAGGCGTATTTACGTCAATACGGCTATGCAATGTTTACATATATAAAGTGTACACCTTACAGGCAATCTGTTTGTAAATGAGTCGTATATACGTCAATACGGCTATGCAATGTTTACATATATAAAGTGTACACTTCACATGCACAGGCGTATATGCGTCAATACGGTTAAATCAAGTTTACTAATGTAAAGTGTACACTTCACAGGCACTCTGTTTGTAAATGAGTCGTATATGCGTCAATACAGCTATATCAAGTTTACTAATGTAAAGTGTACACTTCACAGGCACTCTGTTTGTAAATGAGTCGTATATGCGTCAATACGGCTATATCAAGTTTACTAATGTAAAGTGTACACTTCACAGGCACTCTGTTTGTAAATGAGTCGTATATGCGTCAATACGGCTATATCAAGTTTACTCATGTAAAGTGTACACTCCACAGGCACTCTGTTTGTAAATGAGTCGTATATGCGTCAATACGGCTATATCAAGTTTACTCATGTAAAGTGTACACTTCACAGGCACTCCTTTTGTAAATGAGGCGTATATACGTCTATACGGCTATGCAATGTTTACATATATAAAGTGTACACTTCACAGGCAATCTGTTTGTAAATGAGTCGTATATACGTCAATACGGCTATGCAATGTTTACATATATAAAGTGTACACTTCACATGCACAGGCGTATATGCGTCAATGCGGCTATATCAAGTTTACTAATGTAAAGTGTACACTTCACAGGCACTCTGTTTGTAAATGAGTCGTATATGCGTCAATACGGCTATATCAAGTTTACTAATGTAAAGTGTACACTTCACAGGCACTCTGTTTGTAAATGAGGAGTATATGCGTCAATACGGCTATATCAAGTTTACTAATGTAAAGTGTACACTTCACAGGCACTCTGTTTGTAAATGAGTCGTATATGCGTCAATACGGCTATATCAAGTTTACTAATGTAAAGTGTACACTTCACAGGCACTCTGTTTGTAAATGAGTCGTATATGCGTCAATACGGCTATATCAAGTTTACTCATGTAAAGTGTACACTTCACAGGCACTCTGTTTGTAAATGAGGAGTATACGGTCAATACGGCTATGCAATGTTTACATATATAAAGTGTACACTTCACATGCACAGGCGTATATGCGTCAATACGGCTAAATCAAGTTTACTAATGTAAAGTGTACACTTCACAGGCACTCTGCTTGTAAATGAGTCGTATATGCGTCAATACGACTATATCAAGTTTACTAATGTAAAGTGTACACTTCACAGGCACTCTGTTTGTAAATGAGGCGTATTTACGTCAATACGGCTATGCAATGTTTACATATATAAAGTGTACACTTCACAGGCAATCTGTTTGTAAATGAGTCGTATATACGTCAATACGGCTATGCAATGTTTACATATATAAAGTGTACACTTCACATGCACAGGCGTATATGCGTCAATACGGTTAAATCAAGTTTACTAATGTAAAGTGTACACTTCACAGGCACTCTGTTTGTAAATGAGTCGTATATGCGTCAATACAGCTATATCAAGTTTACTAATGTAAAGTGTACACTTCACAGGCACTCTGTTTGTAAATGAGTCGTATATGCGTCAATACGGCTATATCAAGTTTACTAATGTAAAGTGTACACTTCACAGGCACTCTGTTTGTAAATGAGTCGTATATGCGTCAATACGGCTATATCAAGTTTACTCATGTAAAGTGTACACTTCACAGGCACTCTGTTTGTAAATGAGTCGTATATGCGTCAATACGGCTATATCAAGTTTACTCATGTAAAGTGTACACTTCACAGGCACTCCTTTTGTAAATGAGGCGTATATACGTCTATACGGCTATGCAATGTTTACATATATAAAGTGTACACTTCACAGGCAATCTGTTTGTAAATGAGTCGTATATACGTCAATACGGCTATGCAATGTTTACATATATAAAGTGTACACTTCACATGCACAGGCGTATATGCGTCAATGCGGCTATATCAAGTTTACTAATGTAAAGTGTACACTTCACAGGCACTCTGTTTGTAAATGAGTCGTATATGCGTCAATACGGCTATATCAAGTTTACTAATGTAAAGTGTACACTTCACAGGCACTCTGTTTGTAAATGAGGAGTATATGCGTCAATACGGCTATATCAAGTTTACTAATGTAAAGTGTACACTTCACAGGCACTCTGTTTGTAAATGAGTCGTATATGCGTCAATACGGCTATATCAAGTTTACTCATGTAAAGTGTACACTTCACAGGCACTCTGTTTGTAAATGAGTCGTATATGCGTCAATACGGCTATATCAAGTTTACTCATGTAAAGTGTACATTTCACAGGCACTCTGTTTGTAAATGAGGAGTATACGGTCAATACGGCTATGCAATGTTTACATATATAAAGTGTACACTTCACATGCACAGGCGTATATGCGTCAATACGGCTAAATCAAGTTTACTAATGTAAAGTGTACACTTCACAGGCACTCTGCTTGTAAATGAGTCGTATATGCGTCAATACGGCTATATCAAGTTTACTAATGTAAAGTGTACACTTCACAGGCACTCTGTTTGTAAATGAGGCGTATTTACGTCAATACGGCTATGCAATGTTTACATATATAAAGTGTACACTTCACAGGTACTCTGTTTGTAAATGAGGCGTATATACGTCAATACGGCTATGCAATGTTTACATATATAAAGTGTACACTTCACATGCACAGGCGTATATGCGTCAATACGGCTATATCAAGTTTACTCATGTAAAGTGTACACTTCACAGGCACTCTGTTTGTAAATGAGTCGTATATGCGTCAATACGGCTATATCAAGTTTACTAATGTAAAGTGTACACTTCACAGGCACTCTGTTTGTAAATGAGGCGTATACGGTCAATACGGCTATGCAATGTTTACATATATAAAGTGTTCACTTCACAGGCAATCTGTTTGTAAATGAGTCGTATATGCGTCAATACGGCTATATCAAGTTTACTAATGTAAAGTGTACACTTCACAGGCACTCTGTTTGTAAATGAGTAGTATATGCGTCAATACGGCTATGCAATGTTTACATATATAAAGTGTACACTTCACAGGCACTCTGTTTGTAAATGAGTCGTATATGCGTCAATACGGCTATGCAATGTTTACATATATAAAGTGTACACTTCACAGGCACTCTGTTTGTAAATGAGTCGTATATGCGTCAATACGGCTATATCAAGTTTACTAATGTAAAGTGTACACTTCACAGGCACTCTGTTTGTAAATGAGTCGTATATGCGTCAATACGGCTATATCAAGTTTACTAATGTAAAGTGTACACTTCACAGGCACCCTGTTTGTTAATAAGTCGTATATGCGTAAATACGGCTATATCAAGTTTACTAATGTAAAGTGTACACTTCACAGGCACTCTGTTTGTAAATGAGGCGTATATACGTCTATACGGCTATTCAATGTTTACATATATAAAGTGTACACTTCACAGGCAATCTGTTTGTAAATGAGTCGTATATACGTCAATACGGCTATGCAATGTTTACATATATAAAGTGTACACTTCACATGCACAGGCGTATATGCGTCAATGCGGCTATATCAAGTTTACTAATGTAAAGTGTACACTTCACAGGCACTCTGTTTGTAAATGAGTCGTATATGCGTCAATACGGCTATATCAAGTTTACTAATGTAAAGTGTACACTTCACAGGCACTCTGTTTGTAAATGAGGAGTATATGCGTCAATACGGCTATATCAAATTTACTAATGTAAAGTGTACACTTCACAGGCACTCTGTTTGTAAATGAGTCGTATATGCGTCAATACGGCTATATCAAGTTTACTAATGTAAAGTGTACACTTCACAGGCACTCTGTTTGTAAATGAGTCGTATATGCGTCAATACGGCTATATCAAGTTTACATATATAAAGTGTACACTTCACAGGCACTCTGTTTGTAAATGAGGAGTATACGGTCAATACGGCTATGCAATGTTTACATATATAAAGTGTACACTTCACATGCACAGGCGTATATGCGTCAATACGGCTAAATCAAGTTTACTAATGTAAAGTGTACACTTCACAGGCACTCTGTTTGTAAATGAGTCGTATATGCGTCAATACAGCTATATCAAGTTTACTAATGTAAAGTGTACACTTCAGAGGCACTCTGTTTGTAAATGAGTCGTATATGCGTCAATACGGCTATATCAAGTTTACTAATGTAAAGTGTACACTTCACAGGCACTCTGTTTGTAAATGAGTCGTATATGCGTCAATACGGCTATATCAAGTTTACTAATGTAAAGTGTACACTTCACAGGCACTCTGTTTGTAAATGAGTCGTATATGCGTCAATACGGCTATATCAAGTTTACTCATGTAAAGTGTACACTTCACAGGCACTCTGTTTGTAAATGAGGAGTATACGGTCAATACGGCTATGCAATGTTTACATATATAAAGTGTACACTTCACATGCACAGGCGTATATGCGTCAATACGGCTAAATCAAGTTAACTAATGTAAAGTGTACACTTCACAGGCACTCTGCTTGTAAATGAGTCGTATATGCGTCAATACGGCTATATCAAGTTTACTAATGTAAAGTGTACACTTTACAGGCACTCTGTTTGTAAATGAGGCGTATTTACGTCAATACGGCTATGCAATGTTTACATATATAAAGTGTACACTTCACATGCACAGGCGTATATGCGTCAATACGGCTATATCAAGTTTACTCATGTAAAGTGTACACTTCACAGGCACTCTGTTTGTAAATGAGTCGTATATGCGTCAATACGGCTATATCAAGTTTACTAATGTAAAGTGTACATTTCACAGGCACTCTGTTTGTAAATGAGGCGTATACGGTCAATACGGCTATGCAATGTTTACATATATAAAGTGTTCACTTCACAGGCAATCTGTTTGTAAATGAGTCGTATATGCGTCAATACGGCTATATCAAGTTTACTAATGTAAAGTGTACACTTCACAGGCACTCTGTTTGTAAATGAGTAGTATATGCGTCAATACGGCTATGCAATGTTTACATATATAAAGTGTACACTTCACAGGCACTCTGTTTGTAAATGAGTCGTATATGCGTCAATACGGCTATGCAATGTTTACATATATAAAGTGTACACTTCACAGGCACTCTGTTTGTAAATGAGTCGTATATGCGTCAATACGGCTATATCAAGTTTACTAATGTAAAGTGTACACTTCACAGGCACTCTGTTTGTAAATGAGTCGTATATGCGTCAATGCGGATATATCAAGTTTACTAATGTAAAGTGTACACTTCACAGGCACTCTGTTTGTAAATGAGTCGTATATGCGTAAATACGGCTATATCAAGTTTACTAATGTAAAGTGTACACTTCACAGGCACTCTGTTTGTAAATGAGGCGTATATACGTCTATACGGCTATTCAATGTTTACATATATAAAGTGTACACTTCACAGGCAATCTGTTTGTAAATGAGTCGTATATACGTCAATACGGCTATGCAATGTTTACATATATAAAGTGTACACTTCACATGCACAGGCGTATATGCGTCAATGCGGCTATATCAAGTTTACTAATGTAAAGTGTACACTTCACAGGTACTCTGTTTGTAAATGAGTCGTATATGCGTCAATACGGCTATATCAAGTTTACTAATGTAAAGTGTACACTTCACAGGCACTCTGTTTGTAAATGAGGAGTATATGCGTCAATACGGCTATATCAAATTTACTAATGTAAAGTGTACACTTCACAGGCACTCTGTTTGTAAATGAGTCGTATATGCGTCAATACGGCTATATCAAGTTTACTAATGTAAAGTGTACACTTCACAGGCACTCTGTTTGTAAATGAGTCGTATATGCGTCAATACGGCTATATCAAGTTTACATATATAAAGTGTACACTTCACAGGCACTCTGTTTGTAAATGAGGAGTATACGGTCAATACGGCTATGTAATGTTTACATATATAAAGTGTACACTTCACATGCACAGGCGTATATGCGTCAATACGGCTAAATCAAGTTTACTAATGTAAAGTGTACACTTCACAGGCACTCTGTTTGTAAATGAGTCGTATATGCGTCAATACAGCTATATCAAGTTTACTAATGTAAAGTGTACACTTCACAGGCACTCTGTTTGTAAATGAGTCGTATATGCGTCAATACGGCTATATCAAGTTTACTAATGTAAAGTGTACACTTCACAGGCACTCTGTTTGTAAATGAGTCGTATATGCGTCAATACGGCTATATCAAGTTTACTCATGTAAAGTGTACACTTCACAGGCACTCTGTTTGTAAATGAGTCGTATATGCGTCAATACGGCTATATCAAGTTTACTCATGTAAAGTGTACACTTCACAGGCACTCCTTTTGTAAATGAGGCGTATATACGTCTATACGGCTATGCAATGTTTACATATATAAAGTGTACACTTCACAGGCAATCTGTTTGTAAATGAGTCGTATATACGTCAATACGGCTATGCAATGTTTACATATATAAAGTGTACACTTCACATGCACAGGCGTATATGCGTCAATGCGGCTATATCAAGTTTACTAATGTAAAGTGTACACTTCACAGGCACTCTGTTTGTAAATGAGTCGTATATGCGTCAATACGGCTAAATCAAATTTACTAATGTAAAGTGTACACTTCACAGGCACTCTGTTTGTAAATGAGTCGTATATGCGTCAATACGGCTAAATCAAGTTTACATATGTAAAGTGTACACTTCACGGGCACTCTGTTTGTAAATGAGTCGTATATGGGTCAATACGGCTATATCAAGTTTACTAATGTAAAGTGTACACTTCAAAGGCACTCTGTTTGTAAATGAGTTGTATATGCGTCAATACGGCTATATCAAGTTTACTAATGTAAAGTGTACACTTCACAGGCACTCTGTTTGTAAATGAGGCGTATATACGTCAATGCGGCTATATCAAGTTTACTAATGTAAAGTGTACACTTCACAGGCACTCTGTTTGTAAATGAGTCGTATATGCGTCAATACGGCTAAATCAAGTTTACTAATGTAAAGTGTACACTTCACAGGCACTCTGTTTGTAAATGAGTCGTATATGCGTCAATACAGCTATATCAAGTTTACTAATGTTAAGTGTACACTTCACAGGCACTCTGTTTGTAAATGAGTCGTATATGCGTCAATACGGCTATATCAAGTTTACTAATGTAAAGTGTACACTTCACAGGCACTCTGTTTGTAAATGAGTCGTATATGCGTCAATACGGCTATATCAAGTTTACTCATGTAAAGTGTACACTTCACAGGCACTCTGTTTGTAAATGAGTCGTATATGCGTCAATACGGCTATATCAAGTTTACTCATGTAAAGTGTACACTTCACAGGCACTCCTTTTGTAAATGAGGCGTATATACGTCTATACGGCTATGCAATGTTTACATATATAAAGTGTACACTTCACAGGCAATCTGTTTGTAAATGAGTCGTATATACGTCAATACGGCTATGCAATGTTTACATATATAAAGTGTACACTTCACATGCACAGGCGTATATGCGTCAATGCGGCTATATAAAGTTTACTAATGTAAAGTGTACACTTCACAGGCACTCTGTTTGTAAATGAGTCGTATATGCGTCAATACGGCTATATCAAGTTTACTAATGTAAAGTGTACACTTCACAGGCACTCTGTTTGTAAATGAGGAGTATATGCGTCAATACGGCTATATCAAGTTTACTAATGTAAAGTGTACACTTCACAGGCACTCTGTTTGTAAATGAGTCGTATATGCGTCAATACGGCTATATCAAGTTTACTAATGTAAAGAGTACACTTCACAGGCACTCTGTTTGTAAATGAGTCGTATATGCGTCAATACGGCTATATCAAGTTTACTCATGTAAAGTGTACACTTCACAGGCACTCTGTTTGTAAATGAGTCGTATATGCGTCAATACGGCTATATCAAGTTTACTCATGTAAAGTGTACACTTCACAGGCACTCCTTTTGTAAATGAGGCGTATATACGTCTATACGGCTATGCAATGTTTACATATATAAAGTGTACACTTCACAGGCAATCTGTTTGTAAATGAGTCGTATATACGTCAATACGGCTATGCAATGTTTACATATATAAAGTGTACACTTCACATGCACAGGCGTATATGCGTCAATGCGGCTATATTAAGTTTACTAATGTAAAGTGTACACTTCACAGGCACTCTGTTTGTAAATGAGTCGTATATGCGTCAATACGGCTATATCAAGTTTACTAATGTAAAGTGTACACTTCACAGGCACTCTGTTTGTAAATGAGGAGTATATGCGTCAATACGGCTATATCAAGTTTACTAATGTAAAGTGTACACTTCACAGGCACTCTGTTTGTAAATGAGTCGTATATGCGTCAATACGGCTATATCAAGTTTACTAATGTAAAGAGTACACTTCACAGGCACTCTGTTTGTAAATGAGTCGTATATGCGTCAATACGGCTATATCAAGTTTACTCATGTAAAGTGTACACTTCACAGGCACTCTGTTTGTAAATGAGGAGTATACGGTCAATACGGCTATGCAATGTTTACATATATAAAGTGTACACTTCACATGCACAGGCGTATATGCGTCAATACGGCTAAATCAAGTTTACTAATGTAAAGTGTACACTTCACAGGCACTCTGCTTGTAAATGAGTCGTATATGCGTCAATACGGCTATATCAAGTTTACTAATGTAAAGTGTACACTTAACAGGCACTCTGTTTGTAAATGAGGCGTATTTACGTCAATACGGCTATGCAATGTTTACATATATAAAGTGTACACTTCACAGGTACTCTGTTTGTAAATGAGGCGTATATACGTCAATACGGCTATGCAATGTTTACATATATAAAGTGTACACTTCACATGCACAGGCGTATATGCGTCAATACGGCTATATCAAGTTTACTCATGTAAAATGTACACTTCACAGGCACTCTGTTTGTAAATGAGTCGTATATGCGTCAATACGGCTATATCAAGTTTACTAATGTAAAGTGTACACTTCACAGGCACTCTGTTTGTAAATGAGGCGTATACGGTCAATACGGCTATGCAATGTTCACATATATAAAGTGTTCACTTCACAGGCAATCTGTTTGTAAATGAGTCGTATATGCGTCAATACGGCTATATCAAGTTTACTAATGTAAAGTGTACACTTCACAGGCACTCTGTTTGTAAATGAGTAGTATATGCGTCAATACGGCTATGCAATGTTTACATATATAAAGTGTACACTTCACAGGCACTCTGTTTGTAAATGAGTCGTATATGCGTCAATACGGCTATGCAATGTTTACATATATAAAGTGTACACTTCACAGGCACTCTGTTTGTAAATGAGTCGTATATGCGTCAATACGGCTATATCAAGTTTACTAATGTAAAGTGTACACTTCACAGGCACTCTGTTTGTAAATGAGTCGTATATGCGTCAATACGGCTATATCAAGTTTACTAATGTAAAGTGTACACTTCACAGGCACTCTGTTTGTAAATGAGTCGTATATGCGTAAATACGGCTATATCAAGTTTACTAATGTAAAGTGTACACTTCATAGGCACTCTGTTTGTAAATGAGGCGTATATACGTCTATACGGCTATTCAATGTTTACATATATAAAGTGTACACTTCACAGGCAATCTGTTTGTAAATGAGTCGTATATACGTCAATACGGCTATGCAATGTTTACATATATAAAGTGTACACTTCACATGCACAGGCGTATATGCGTCAATGCGGCTATATCAAGTTTACTAATGTAAAGTGTACACTTCACAGGCACTCTGTTTGTAAATGAGTCGTATATGCGTCAATACGGCTATATCAAGTTTACTAATGTAAAGTGTACACTTCACAGGCACTCTGTTTGTAAATGAGGAGTATATGCGTCAATACGGCTATATCAAATTTACTAATGTAAAGTGTACACTTCACAGGCACTCTGTTTGTAAATGAGTCGTATATGCGTCAATACGGCTATATCAAGTTTACTAATGTAAAGTGTACACTTCACAGGCACTCTGTTTGTAAATGAGTCGTATATGCGTCAATACGGCTATATTAAGTTTACATATATAAAGTGTACACTTCACAGGCACTCTGTTTGTAAATGAGGAGTATACGGTCAATACGGCTATGCAATGTTTACATATATAAAGTGTACACTTCACATGCACAGGCGTATATGCGTCAATACGGCTAAATCAAGTTTACTAATGTAAAGTGTACACTTCACAGGCACTCTGTTTGTAAATGAGTCGTATATGCGTCAATACAGCTATATCAAGTTTACTAATGTAAAGTGTACACTTCACAGGCACTCTGTTTGTAAATGAGTCGTATATGCGTCAATACGGCTATATCAAGTTTACTAATGTAAAGTGTACACTTCACAGGCACTCTGTTTGTCAATGAGTCGTATATGCGTCAATACGGCTATATCAAGTTTACTCATGTAAAGTGTACACTTCACAGGCACTCTGTTTGTAAATGAGTCGTATATGCGTCAATACGGCTATATCAAGTTTACTCATGTAAAGTGTACACTTCACAGGCACTCCTTTTGTAAATGAGGCGTATATACGTCTATACGGCTATGCAATGTTTACATATATAAAGTGTACACTTCACAGGCAATCTGTTTGTAAATGAGTCGTATATACGTCAATACGGCTATGCAATGTTTACATATATAAAGTGTACACTTCACATGCACAGTCGTATATGCGTCAATGCGGCTATATCAAGTTTACTAATGTAAAGTGTACACTTCACAGGCACTCTGTTTGTAAATGAGTCGTATATGCGTCAATACGGCTAAATCAAATTTACTAATGTAAAGTGTACACTTCACAGGCACTCTGTTTGTAAATGAGTCGTATATGCGTCAATACGGCTAAATCAAGTTTACATATGTAAAGTGTACACTTCACAGGCACTCTGTTTGTAAATGAGTCGTATATGCGTCAATACGGCTATATCAAGTTTACTAATGTAAAGTGTACACTTCACAGGCACTCTGTTTGTAAATGAGTTGTATATGCGTCAATACGGCTATATCAAGTTTACTAATGTAAAGTGTACACTTCACAGGCACTCTGTTTGTAAATGAGGCGTATATACGTCAATGCGGCTATATCAAGTTTACTAATGTAAAGTGTACACTTCACAGGCACTCTGTTTGTAAATGAGTCGTATATGCGTCAATACGGCTATATCAAGTTTACTAATGTAAAGTGTACACTTCACAGGCACTCTGTTTGTAAATGAGTCGTATATGCGTCAATACGGCTATATCAAGTTTACTCATGTAAAGTGTACACTTCACAGGCACTCTGTTTGTAAATGAGTCGTATATGCGTCAATACGGCTATATCAAGTTTACTCATGTAAAGTGTACACTTCACAGGCACTCCTTTTGTAAATGAGGCGTATATACGTCTATACGGCTATGCAATGTTTACATATATAAAGTGTACACTTCACAGGCAATCTGTTTGTAAATGAGTCGTATATGCGTCAATACAGCTATATCAAGTTTACTAATGTAAAGTGTACACTTCACAGGCACTCTGTTTGTAAATGAGTCGTATATGCGTCAATACGGCTATATCAAGTTTACTAATGTAAAGTGTACACTTCACAGGCACTCTGTTTGTCAATGAGTCGTATATGCGTCAATACGGCTATATCAAGTTTACTAATGTAAAGTGTACACTTCACAGGCACTCTGTTTGTAAATGAGTAGTATATGCGTCAATACGGCTATGCAATGTTTACATATATAAAGTGTACACTTCACAGGCACTCTGTTTGTAAATGAGTCGTATATGCGTCAATACGGCTATGCAATGTTTACATATATAAAGTGTACACTTCACAGGCACTCTGTTTGTAAATGAGTCGTATATGCGTCAATACGGCTATATCAAGTTTACTAATGTAAAGTGTACACTTCACAGGCACTCTGTTTGTAAATGAGTCGTATATGCGTAAATACGGCTATATCAAGTTTACTAATGTAAAGTGTACACTTCACAGGCACTCTGTTTGTAAATGAGGCGTATATACGTCTATACGGCTATTCAATGTTTACATATATAAAGTGTACACTTCACAGGCAATCTGTTTGTAAATGAGTCGTATATACGTCAATACGGCTATGCAATGTTTACATATATAAAGTGTACACTTCACATGCACAGGCGTATATGCGTCAATGCGGCTATATCAAGTTTACTAATGTAAAGTGTACACTTCACAGGCACTCTGTTTGTAAATGAGTCGTATATGCGTCAATACGGCTATATCAAGTTTACTAATGTAAAGTGTACACTTCACAGGCACTCTGTTTGTAAATGAGGAGTATATGCGTCAATACGGCTATATCAAATTTACTAATGTAAGGTGTACACTTCACAGGCACTCTGTTTGTAAATGAGTCGTATATGCGTCAATACGGCTATATCAAGTTTACTAATGTAAAGTGTACACTTCACAGGCACTCTGTTTGTAAATGAGTCGTATATGCGTCAATACGGCTATATCAAGTTTACATATATAAAGTGTACACTTCACAGGCACTCTGTTTGTAAATGAGGAGTATACGGTCAATACGGCTATGCAATGTTTACATATATAAAGTGTACACTTCAGATGCACAGGCGTATATGCGTCAATACGGCTAAATCAAGTTTACTAATGTAAAGTGTACACTTCACAGGCACTCTGTTTGTAAATGAGTCGTATATGCGTCAATACAGCTATATCAAGTTTACTAATGTAAAGTGTACACTTCACAGGCACTCTGTTTGTAAATGAGTCGTATATGCGTCAATACGGCTATATCAAGTTTACTCATGTAAAGTGTACACTTCACAGGCACTCTGTTTGTAAATGAGTCGTATATGCGTCAATACGGCTATATCAAGTTTACTCATGTAAAGTGTACACTTCACAGGCACTCTGTTTGTAAATGAGTCGTATATGCGTCAATACGGCTATATCAAGTTTACTCATGTAAAGTGTACACTTCACAGGCACTCCTTTTGTAAATGAGGCGTATATACGTCTATACGGCTATGCAATGTTTACATATATAAAGTGTACACTTCACAGGCAATCTGTTTGTAAATGAGTCGTATATACGTCAATACGGCTATGCAATGTTTACATATATAAAGTGTACACTTTACATGCACAGGCGTATATGCGTCAATGCGGCTATATCAAGTTTACTAATGTAAAGTGTACACTTCACAGGCACTCTGTTTGTAAATGAGTCGTATATGCGTCAATACGGCTATATCAAGTTTACTAATGTAAAGTGTACACTTCACAGGCACTCTGTTTGTAAATGAGTCGTATATGCGTCAATACGGCTATATCAAGTTTACTCATGTAAAGTGTACACTTCACAGGCACTCTGTTTGTAAATGAGGAGTATACGGTCAATACGGCTATGCAATGTTTACATATATAAAGTGTACACTTCACATGCACAGGCGTATATGCGTCAATACGGCTAAATCAAGTTTACTAATGTAAAGTGTACACTTCACAGGCACTCTGTTTGTAAATGAGTCGTATATGCGTCAATACGGCTATATCAAGTTTACTAATGTAAAGTGTACACTTCACAGGCACTCTGTTTGTAAATGAGGCGTATTTACGTCAATACGGCTATGCAATGTTTACATATATAAAGTGTACACTTCACAGGTACTCTGTTTGTAAATGAGTCGTATATACGTCAATACGGCTATGCAATGTTTACATATATAAAGTGTACACTTCACATGCACAGGCGTATATGCGTCAATACGGCTATATCAAGTTTACTCATGTAAAGTGTACACTTCACAGGCACTCTGTTTGTAAATGAGTCGTATATGCGTCAATACGGCTATATCAAGTTTACTAATGTAAAGTGTACACTTCACAGGCACTCTGTTTGTAAATGAGTAGTATATGCGTCAATACGGCTATGCAATGTTTACATATATAAAGTGTACACTTCACAGGCACTCTGTTTGTAAATGAGTCGTATATGCGTAAATACGGCTATGCAATGTTTACATATATAAAGTGTACACTTCACAGGCACTCTGTTTGTAAATGAGTCGTATATGCGTCAATACGGCTATATCAAGTTTACTAATGTAAAGTGTACACTTCACAGGCACTCTGTTTGTAAATGAGTCGTATATGCGTCAATACGGCTATATCAAGTTTACTAATGTAAAGTGTACACTTCACAGGCACTCTGTTTGTAAATGAGTCGTATATGCGTAAATACGGCTATATCAAGTTTACTAATGTAAAGTGTACACTTCACAGGCACTCTGTTTGTAAATGAGGCGTATATACGTCTATACGGCTATTCAATGTTTACATATATAAAGTGTACACTTCACAGGCAATCTGTTTGTAAATGAGTCGTATATACGTCAATACGGCTATGCAATGTTTACATATATAAAGTGTACACTTCACATGCACAGGCGTATATGCGTCAATGCGGCTATATCAAGTTTACTAATGTAAAGTGTACACTTCACAGGCACTCTGTTTGTAAATGAGTCGTATATGCGTCAATACGGCTATATCAAGTTTACTAATGTAAAGTGTACACTTCACAGGCACTCTGTTTGTAAATGAGGAGTATATGCGTCAATACGGCTATATCAAATTTACTAATGTAAAGTGTACACTTCACAGGCACTCTGTTTGTAAATGAGTCGTATATGCGTCAATACGGCTATATCAAGTTTACTAATGTAAAGTGTACACTTCACAGGCACTCTGTTTGTAAATGAGTCGTATATGCGTCAATACGGCTATATTAAGTTTACATATATAAAGTGTACACTTCACAGGCACTCTGTTTGTAAATGAGGAGTATACGGTCAATACGGCTATGCAATGTTTACATATATAAAGTGTACACTTCACATGCACAGGCGTATATGCGTCAATACGGCTAAATCAAGTTTACTAATGTAAAGTGTACACTTCACAGGCACTCTGTTTGTAAATGAGTCGTATATGCGTCAATACAGCTATATCAAGTTTACTAATGTTAAGTGTACACTTCACAGGCACTCTGTTTGTAAATGAGTCGTATATGCGTCAATACGGCTATATCAAGTTTACTAATGTAAAGTGTACACTTCACAGGCACTCTGTTTGTAAATGAGTCGTATATGCGTCAATACGGCTATATCAAGTTTACTCATGTAAAGTGTACACTTCACAGGCACTCTGTTTGTAAATGAGGAGTATACGGTCAATACGGCTATGCAATGTTTACATATATAAAATGTACACTTCACATGCACAGGCGTATATGCGTCAATACCGCTAAATCAAGTTTACTAATGTAAAGTGTACACTTCACAGGCACTCTGTTTGTAAATGAGTCGTATATGCGTCAATACAGCTATATCAAGTTTACTAATGTAAAGTGTACACTTCACAGGCACTCTGTTTGTAAATGAGTCGTATATGCGTCAATACGGCTATATCAAGTTTACTAATGTAAAGTGTACACTTCACAGGCACTCTGTTTGTAAATGAGTCGTATATGCGTCAATACGGCTATATCAAGTTTACTCATGTAAAGTGTACACTTCACAGGCACTCTGTTTGTAAATGAGTCGTATATGCGTCAATACGGCTATATCAAGTTTACTCATGTAAAGTGTACACTTCACAGGCACTCCTTTTGTAAATGAGGCGTATATACGTCTATACGGCTATGCAATGTTTACATATATAAAGTGTACACTTCACAGGCAATCTGTTTGTAAATGAGTCGTATATACGTCAATACGGCTATGCAATGTTTACATATATAAAGTGTACACTTCACATGCACAGGCGTATATGCGTCAATGCGGCTATATCAAGTTTACTAATGTAAAGTGTACACTTCACAGGCACTCTGTTTGTAAATGAGTCGTATATGCGTCAATACGGCTAAATCAAATTTACTAATGTAAAGTGTACACTTCACAGGCACTCTGTTTGTAAATGAGTCGTATATGCGTCAATACGGCTAAATCAAGTTTACATATGTAAAGTGTACACTTCACAGGCACTCTGTTTGTAAATGAGTCGTATATGCGTCAATACGGCTATATCAAGTTTACTAATGTAAAGTGTACACTTCACAGGCACTCTGTTTGTAAATGAGTTGTATATGCGTCAATACGGCTATATCAAGTTTACAAATGTAAAGTGTACACTTCACAGGCACTCTGTTTGTAAATGAGGCGTATATACGTCAATGCGGCTATATCAAGTTTACTAATGTAAAGTGTACACTTCACAGGCACTCTGTTTGTAAATGAGTCGTATATGCGTCAATACGGCTAAATCAAGTTTACTAATGTAAAGTGTACACTTCACAGGCACTCTGTTTGTAAATGAGTCGTATATGCGTCAATACGGCTATATCAAGTTTACTAATGTAAAGTGTACACTTCACAGGCACTCTGTTTGTAAATGAGTAGTATATGCGTCAATACGGCTATGCAATGTTTACATATATAAAGTGTACACTTCACAGGCACTCTGTTTGTAAATGAGTCGTATATGCGTCAATACGGCTATGCAATGTTTACATATATAAAGTGTACACTTCACAGGCACTCTGTTTGTAAATGAGTCGTATATGCGTCAATACGGCTATATCAAGTTTACTAATGTAAAGTGTACACTTCACAGGCACTCTGTTTGTAAATGAGTCGTATATGCGTCAATACGGCTATATCAAGTTTACTAATGTAAAGTGTACACTTCACAGGCACTCTGTTTGTAAATGAGTCGTATATGCGTAAATACGGCTATATCAAGTTTACTAATGTAAAGTGTACACTTCACAGGTACTCTGTTTGTAAATGAGGCGTATATACGTCTATACGGCTATTCAATGTTTACATATATAAAGTGTACACTTCACAGGCAATCTGTTTGTAAATGAGTCGTATATACGTCAATACGGCTATGCAATGTTTACATATATAAAGTGTACACTTCACATGCACAGGCGTATATGCGTCAATGCGGCTATATCAAGTTTACTAATGTAAAGTGTACACTTCACAGGCACTCTGTTTGTAAATGAGTCGTATATGCGTCAATACGGCTATATCAAGTTTACTAATGTAAAGTGTACACTTCACAGGCACTCTGTTTGTAAATGAGGAGTATATGCGTCAATACGGCTATGCAATGTTTACATATATAAAGTGTACACTTCACATGCACAGGCGTATATGCGTCAATGCGGCTATATCAAGTTTACTAATGTAAAGTGTACACTTCACAGGCACTCTGTTTGTAAATGAGTCGTATATGCGTCAATACGGCTAAATCAAGTTTACATATGTAAAGTGTACACTTCACAGGCACTCTGTTTGTAAATGAGTCGTATATGCGTCAATACGGCTATATCAAGTTTACTAATGTAAAGTGTACACTTCACAGGCACTCTGTTTGTAAATGAGTTGTATATGCGTCAATACGGCTATATCAAGTTTACTAATGTAAAGTGTACACTTCACAGGCACTCTGTTTGTAAATGAGTCGTATATGCGTCAATACGGCTATATCAAGTTTACTAATGTAAAGTGTACACTTCACAGGCACTCTGTTTGTAAATGAGTCGTATATGCGTCAATACGGCTATATCAAGTTTACTCATGTAAAGTGTACACTTCACAGGCACTCTGTTTGTAAATGAGTCGTATATGCGTCAATACGGCTATATCAAGTTTACTCATGTAAAGTGTACACTTCACAGGCACTCCTTTTGTAAATGAGGCGTATATACGTCTATACGGCTATGCAATGTTTACATATATAAAGTGTACACTTCACAGGCAATCTGTTTGTAAATGAGTCGTATATACGTCAATACGGCTATGCAATGTTTACATATATAAAGTGTACACTTCACATGCACAGGCGTATATGCGTCAATGCGGCTATATCAAGTTTACTAATGTAAAGTGTACACTTCACAGGCACTCTGTTTGTAAATGAGTAGTATATGCGTCAATACGGCTATGCAATGTTTACATATATAAAGTGTACACTTCACATGCACAGGCGTATATGCGTCAATACGGCTAAATCAAGTTAACTAATGTAAAGTGTACACTTCACAGGCACTCTGTTTGTAAATGAGTAGTATATGCGTCAATACGGCTATGCAATGTTTACATATATAAAGTGTACACTTCACAGGCACTCTGTTTGTAAATGAGTCGTATATGCGTCAATACGGCTATATCAAGTTTACTAATGTAAAGTGTACACTTCACAGGCACTCTGTTTGTAAATGAGGCGTATATACGTCTATACGGCTATGCAATGTTTACATATATAAAGTGTACACTTCACAGGCAATCTGTTTGTAAATGAGTCGTATATACGTCAATACGGCTATGCAATGTTTACATATATAAAGTGTACACTTCACATGCACAGGCGTATATGCGTCAATACGGCTAAATCAAGTTAACTAATGTAAAGTGTACACTTCACAGGCACTCTGTTTGTAAATGAGTCGTATATACGTCAATACGGCTATGCAATGTTTACATATATAAAGTGTACACTTCACAGGCACTCTGTTTGTAAATGAGTCGTATATGCATCAATACGGCTATATCAAGTTTACTAATGTAAAGTGTACACTTCACAGGCACTCTGTTTGTAAATGAGGCGTATATACGTCTATACGGCTATGCAATGTTTACATATATAAAGTGTACACTTCACAGGCAATCTGTTTGTAAATGAGTCGTATATACGTCAATACGGCTATGCAATGTTTACATATATAAAGTGTACACTTCACATGCACAGGCGTATATGCGTCAATACGGCTAAATCAAGTTAACTAATGTAAAGTGTACACTTCACAGGCACTCTGTTTGTAAATGAGTCGTATATACGTCAATACGGCTATGCAATGTTTACATATATAAAGTGTACACTTCACATGCACAGGCGTATATGCGTCAATGCGGCTATATCAAGTTCACTAATGTAAAGTGTACACTTCACATGCACTCTGTTTGTAAATGAGGCGTATATACGTCAATACGGCTATTCAATGTTTACATATATAAAGTGTACACTTCACAGACACTCTGTTTGTAAATGAGTCGTATATACGTCAATACGGCTATGCAATGTTTACATATATAAAGTGTACACTTCACATGCACAGGCGTATATGCGTCAATGCGGCTATATCAAGTTTACTAATGTAAAGTATACACTTCACAGGCACTCTGTTTGTAATGAGTCGTATATGCGTCAATACGGCTAAATCAAGTTTACTAATGTAAAGTGTAAACTTCACAGGCACTCTGTTTGTAAATGAGTCGTATATGCGTCAATACGGCTATATCAAGTTTACTAATGTAAAGTGTACACTTCACAGGCACTCTGTTTGTAAATGAGTAGTATATGCGTCAATACGGCTATATCAAGTTTACTCATGTAAAGTGTACACTTCACAGGCACTCCTTTTGTAAATGAGTCGTATATGCGTCAATACGGCTAAATCAAGTTTACTAATGTAAAGTGTACACTTCACAGGCACTCTGTTTGTAAATGAGTCGTATATGCGTCAATACGGCTAAATCAAGTTTACATATGTAAAGTGTACACTTCACAGGCACTCTGTTTGTAAATGAGTCGTATATGCGTCAATACGGCTATATCAAGTTTACTAATGTAAAGTGTACACTTCACAGGCACTCTGTTTGTAAATGAGTCGTATATGCGTCAATACGGCTATATCAAGTTTACTAATGTAAAGTGTACACTTCACAGGCACTCTGTTTGTAAATGAGGCGTATATACGTCAATGCGGCTATATCAAGTTTACTCATGTAAAGTGTACACTTCACAGGCACTCTGTTTGTAAATGAGGAGTATACGGTCAATACGGCTATGCAATGTTTACATATATAAAGTGTACACTTCACATGCACAGGCGTATATGCGTCAATACGGCTATATCAAGTTTACTAATGTAAAGTGTACACTTAACTTCACAGGCACTCTGTTTGTAAATGAGGCGTATATACGTCAATACGGCTATGCAATGTTTACATATATAAAGTGTACACTTCACAGGCAATCTGTTTGTAAATGAGTCGTATATGCGTCAATACGGCTATATCAAGTTTACTAATGTAAAGTGTACACTTAACTTCACAGGCACTCTGTTTGTAAATGAGGCGTATATACGTCAATACGGCTATGCAATGTTTACATATATAAAGTGTACACTTCACATGCACAGGCGTATATGCGTCAATACGGCTAAATCAAGTTTACTAATGTAAAGTGTACACTTCACAGGCACTCTGTTTGTAAATGAGTCGTATATGCGTCAATACGGCTATATCAAGTTTACTAATGTAAAGTGTACACTTCACAGGCACTCTGTTTGTAAATGAGTCGTATATGCGTCAATACGGCTATATCACGTTTACTAATGTAAAGTGTACACTTCACAGGCACTCTGTTGTAAATGAGTAGTATATGCGTCAATACGGCTATGCAATGTTTACATATATAAAGTGTACACTTCACAGGCACTCTGTTTGTAAATGAGTCGTATATGCGTCAATACGGCTATGCAATGTTTACATATATAAAGTGTACACTTCACAGGCACTCTGTTGTAAATGAGTCGTATATGCGTCAATACGGCTATATCAAGTTTACTAATGTAAAGTGTACACTTCACAGACACTCTGTTTGTAAATGAGTCGTATATGCGTCAATACGGCTATATCAAGTTTACTGATGTAAAGTGTACACTTCACAGGCACTCTGTTTGTAAATGAGTCGTATATGCGTAAATACGGCTATATCAAGTTTACTAATGTAAAGTGTACACTTCACAGGCACTCTGTTTGTAAATACGGCGTATATACGTCTATACGGCTATTCAATGTTTACATATATAAAGTGTACACTTCACAGGCAATCTGTTTGTAAATGAGTCGTATATACGTCAAAACGGCTATGCAATGTTTACATATATAAAGTGTACACTTCACATGCACAGCGTATATGCGTCAATGCGGCTATATCAAGTTTACTAATGTAAAGTGTACACTTCACAGGCACTCTGTTGTAAATGAGTCGTATATGCGTCAATACGGCTATATCAAGTTTACTAATGTAAAGTGTACACTTCACAGGCACTCTGTTTGTAAATGAGTCGTATATGCGTCAATACGGCTATATCAAGTTTACTAATGTAAAGTGTACACTTCACAGGCACTCTGTTTGTAAATGAGGCGTATATACGTCTATACGGCTATGCAATGTTTACATATATAAAGTGTACACTTCACAGGCAATCTGTTTGTAAATGAGTCGTATATACGTCAATACGGCTATGCAATGTTTACATATATAAAGTGTACACTTCACATGCACAGGCGTATATGCGTCAATACGGCTAAATCAAGTTAACTAATGTAAAGTGTACACTTCACAGGCACTCTGTTTGTAAATGAGTCGTATATACGTCAATACGGCTATGCAATGTTTACATATATAAAGTGTACACTTCACAGGCACTCTGTTTGTAAATGAGTCGTATATGCATCAATACGGCTATATCAAGTTTACTAATGTAAAGTGTACACTTCACAGGCACTCTGTTTGTAAATGAGGCGTATATACGTCTATACGGCTATGCAATGTTTACATATATAAAGTGTACACTTCACAGGCAATCTGTTTGTAAATGAGTCGTATATACGTCAATACGGCTATGCAATGTTTACATATATAAAGTGTACACTTCACATGCACAGGCGTATATGCGTCAATACGGCTAAATCAAGTTAACTAATGTAAAGTGTACACTTCACAGGCACTCTGTTTGTAAATGAGTCGTATATACGTCAATACGGCTATGCAATGTTTACATATATAAAGTGTACACTTCACATGCACAGGCGTATATGCGTCAATGCGGCTATATCAAGTTTACTAATGTAAAGTGTACACTTCACATGCACTCTGTTTGTAAATGAGGCGTATATACGTCAATACGGCTATTCAATGTTTACATATATAAAGTGTACACTTCACAGACACTCTGTTTGTAAATGAGTCGTATATACGTCAATACGGCTATGCAATGTTTACATATATAAAGTGTACACTTCACATGCACAGGCGTATATGCGTCAATGCGGCTATATCAAGTTTACTAATGTAAAGTATACACTTCACAGGCACTCTGTTTGTAAATGAGTCGTATATGCGTCAATACGGCTAAATCAAGTTTACTAATGTAAAGTGTAAACTTCACAGGCACTCTGTTTGTAAATGAGTCGTATATGCGTCAATACGGCTATATCAAGTTTACTAATGTAAAGTGTACACTTCACAGGCACTCTGTTTGTAAATGAGTAGTATATGCGTCAATACGGCTATATCAAGTTTACTCATGTAAAGTGTACACTTCACAGGCACTCCTTTTGTAAATGAGTCGTATATGCGTCAATACGGCTAAATCAAGTTTACTAATGTAAAGTGTACACTTCACAGGCACTCTGTTTGTAAATGAGTCGTATATGCGTCAATACGGCTAAATCAAGTTTACATATGTAAAGTGTACACTTCACAGGCACTCTGTTTGTAAATGAGTCGTATATGCGTCAATACGGCTATATCAAGTTTACTAATGTAAAGTGTACACTTCACAGGCACTCTGTTTGTAAATGAGTCGTATATGCGTCAATACGGCTATATCAAGTTTACTAATGTAAAGTGTACACTTCACAGGCACTCTGTTTGTAAATGAGGCGTATATACGTCAATGCGGCTATATCAAGTTTACTCATGTAAAGTGTACACTTCACAGGCACTCTGTTTGTAAATGAGGAGTATACGGTCAATACGGCTATGCAATGTTTACATATATAAAGTGTACACTTCACATGCACAGGCGTATATGCGTCAATACGGCTATATCAAGTTTACTAATGTAAAGTGTACACTTAACTTCACAGGCACTCTGTTTGTAAATGAGGCGTATATACGTCAATACGGCTATGCAATGTTTACATATATAAAGTGTACACTTCACAGGCAATCTGTTTGTAAATTAGTCGTATATGCGTCAATACGGCTATATCAAGTTTACTAATGTAAAGTGTACACTTAACTTCACAGGCACTCTGTTTGTAAATGAGGCGTATATACGTCAATACGGCTATGCAATGTTTACATATATAAAGTGTACACTTCACATGCACAGGCGTATATGCGTCAATACGGCTAAATCAAGTTTACTAATGTAAAGTGTACACTTCACAGGCACTCTGTTTGTAAATGAGTCGTATATGCGTCAATACGGCTATATCAAGTTTACTAATGTAAAGTGTACACTTCACAGGCACTCTGTTTGTAAATGAGTCGTATATGCGTCAATACGGCTATATCACGTTTACTAATGTAAAGTGTACACTTCACAGGCACTCTGTTTGTAAATGAGTAGTATATGCGTCAATACGGCTATGCAATGTTTACATATATAAAGTGTACACTTCACAGGCACTCTGTTTGTAAATGAGTCGTATATGCGTCAATACGGCTATGCAATGTTTACATATATAAAGTGTACACTTCACAGGCACTCTGTTTGTAAATGAGTCGTATATGCGTCAATACGGCTATATCAAGTTTACTAATGTAAAGTGTACACTTCACAGACACTCTGTTTGTAAATGAGTCGTATATGCGTCAATACGGCTATATCAAGTTTACTGATGTAAAGTGTACACTTCACAGGCACTCTGTTTGTAAATGAGTCGTATATGCGTAAATACGGCTATATCAAGTTTACTAATGTAAAGTGTACACTTCACAGGCACTCTGTTTGTAAATACGGCGTATATACGTCTATACGGCTATTCAATGTTTACATATATAAAGTGTACACTTCACAGGCAATCTGTTTGTAAATGAGTCGTATATACGTCAAAACGGCTATGCAATGTTTA